>CM047806.1:145395437-146090885 GCA_026214975.1 Gentiana macrophylla
CCCTAAACCCTAAACCCTAAACCCTAAACCCTAAACCCTAAACTCTGAACCCTAAACCCTAAACCCCGAACCCTAAACCCTAAACCCTAAACCCTAAACCTAAACCCTAAAACCCTAAACCCTAAAACCCTAAAACCCTAAACCCTAAACCTAAACCCTAAACCCCGAACCCTCCTAAACCCTAAACTCAACCTCAAACCCTCAAACCTAAACTCTAACCCAAACCCCTAAACCCTAAACCCTAAACCCTAAACCCTAAAACCCTAAACCTAACCCTAAAAACCCTAAACCCTAAACCCTAACCCCAAACTCAAAACTCCAACTCAACCTAACTCCTAAACCTAAACCCTAAACCCTAAACCCTAAACCCTAAACCCTAAACCCTAAACCCTAAACCCTAAACCCTAAACCCTAAACCCTAAAACCCTAAACCCTAAACCCTAAACTCAACCCTAAACCCTAAACCTAAAACCCTAAACCTAAACCCGAACCCCAACCCTAAACCCTAAACCCTAAACCCCAAACCTAAAACTCGAAACGAACCGAACCCGAACCCCTGAACCCAACAGACCTCGAACTGAACCTGAACCCCGAACCCTGAACTGAACCCCGAACCCAGAACAGAACCCCTCAACCCTAAACCCTAAACCCTAAACCCTAAACCCACAAACCCTAAACCCTAAACCCTAAACCCTAAACCCTAAACCCCAAACCCTAAACCCTGAACCCTAAACCCTAAACCCTAAACCCTAAACCCTAAACCCTAAACCCTAAACCCTAAACCCTAAACCCTGAACCCTAAACCCTAAAACCCTAAACAAACACATGTAGTGGTTTGTGCACTACACACAAGTGTAGTGCACATATCATTTTCCCCTAATTTGTGTACACGTGCTATCTACCATAAAAAAAACACATTACCGATGACATGACAAAGACCAACTCGACAAGACTTTCATGGCTTCATTGGAAAGCTTGGCATGGTCAACATCCATGCCATGCTTCTTGAGGGGAGTGTTATCAATCTATGTTTTTTTTAAGTATTATAGTTCTAG
Organism: Gentiana macrophylla; assembly: GCA_026214975.1. NCBI lineage: Eukaryota > Viridiplantae > Streptophyta > Magnoliopsida > Gentianales > Gentianaceae > Gentiana > Gentiana macrophylla. The sequence continues at coordinate 145,396,493 of CM047806.1, forward strand.
GTATTTTAAGGTGCTTTACAAGGTGAAAATTTCTGGAAGTGCTGACTAATAAATCAAATATTCTGTAATAAGCAAGAAACCTTTCCTTTTCTAGAATGGCAATGCTTTAATTTTAAATAAAGTTAGAAAGCTGTAGTGCTTTTATTTGGTTATACTTATATGATATATATATTTATAGCAGTATTATTTTTTTTTTGAAGAATATAACAGTATTAATGTTGTTATTCTTTTTGACTCAAAGGACGGAAAAAAAATATAGGAAAAGGTTGTAAAGGACGATTTTAAATCTTATTTGGGTAAATAGGACAAGAAATAAAAGCAATGGGTGTAAAGGACAAAAAAAATGTGTCTATCCAAGAATGCCCTTCATTTTTAATTTGATGCAATTATCTTTTATATGTAGTGGCTGGCGGTTTTTTTTGTTAAATTATATTAAATGCGGTTCGATTAATGGCAATTATTAATGTGGCCTATTTTCATGTCATTATCCCTTCTACACATTTGAATGCAAAAGGAAGATCTTATTTAACAGATTCAGTTATGCAAATATACAAAGATAGCAATGGGAGATAGAAAGAAATTCTTTTGCTAAAAAAGGAAGGATTTTTTTTTTTGTCGGGTTTATTTTGTATTTTTTTGTCCGGTTTGTTGCATTTGTGCATATTTTGTATAATTCGGTGTGGCAATATTCGACATCTTGATAAGTCTAGTTTGAGGTTCAATTGAGTCATTGAACCTCTTGAACTCATGTGTGCGGATTTTCTGTGTACACTTTATTTATTTATAAAGAGACATATTAATTGTAGTACATATAAACAATTAATATGTCAAACTCTATTCATAGACATAGCCTTTACTCTAGTTCACTTTATGTCATAGACATTTATTATGTAAGAGACTAAAAGCATCTAGCCTCGTTTATAGCTTTTACTTTTTCTATGAAAGGTCACTATCTTGTCAGGACCTTTCAAACTCCTCAATTGTATCTACATATACTCCACATTATCAATGAATAAAAGATAAGTTGAAGTTTACTCTTGTGTTAACACATTCCCAAACTCTCTTCATGGTATCAGAGACATTTGTGTTCTAACTTTTTCCGCTGCAAAACTCATATTTCTGAAAAATGTCTTCCACATCCGACATTACTTCAACCTCGTGAGACTCTCAAGAATGACCTCACCGACCGGGAGATCTTGACAACTCCTCTTCTTATACAAACCATAGACTTGATGGTAACAACTATCTCTGTTATGGTCAAAGTTCATGAAAATGTACATTTTCGACAAAGTAAGATGGGATACTTATGCGGAACAAAACACACACTGACTCAAACCGACCCGGTTTTGAAGCATGGGACACAACAAATAATCAACTCATGACCATCCTCACGAGGTCAATGACAAAAGAGATAAGTGAAAACTTTATGATGTATGATATTGCCAAAGAAATCAGGATAATGCCAGAGATCTTTACTCAAGAAGGATAATACATCCGAGGTATATGAACTAGAAGCTCAGATTCAAACTTGCGAGGCAAGGGATATGCCTCAGAACTCAATATTTCAATCAACTATCTAAGGCTTGGCAACACTTAGATATGTTAGAAACTCACTCATGGAATGATGTCAAGGATCTTTGCTCTTTATAAAGACATCATAGAAAAGAAGAGAGTATTCGGGTTCCTCATTTGGGTGAATCCTACTCTTGATGATGTTAGAGGAAGAATTCTTGCCACCAAACCTCTTCCAAATCTCAAATCCATGTTTGCCGAGGTCAAACATGAAGAAAGTAGGAGAAAAGTCATGCTTCGAAATCCACTACCGACAACCCTCATGAAGGTGCGCCTGTTGATCGTCGGGAAAGCGGCCGAGGTTCTTGAGAGACATAAAAGCCTCACGAGAAAAGCGGAAAGCGTTTCGTGATCTTTGCAAGCGCACAAATCACACCAAGGACAAGCTGCTGGAAGCTCCATGGCAAGCCTAACTCCTCAAAAACCTCAAAACCTATCAGGAAAGTCAAGGCGGACACATCGGTGAGGAGGAGAATGACAACCGGATGAATGCGCTTTCTTTGCATTCAAAGCCTTCTGAATCAACAAAAGGAAGGTAGTCACTCTACTCGATGTTGCTACTCATACTCATCTGGTAAATTCTACTCTTACCTTAGCAATGAAACATGGATTGTTGATTACGGGCATCCTCCCATATGATTAGTAATAAAAAACCTTATAACCAACTATATGCCTTGTCACCAAATTCATAACATTAAAAGCATTGATGGATCTATCTCTCGTGCAAAAGGTGTTGGAAATGTTAAACTCACTAATAAGATATGCCTACAGGATGTCCTATTTGTTCCAAACTTATTCGCAATCTTATATCCATCGGTAGACTCACTAAAGATTTGAATTGGATTGTTGTTTTTAAGGAAAATCGTGCACATTCCAGGATCCTACTTCACAGGAAGTGATTGGGAAGGCTAAACCTTTATGATGGATTGTTTCGGTCAACCTGTGAAGACAGTAAGATCAAGATCGACCGCCAAAGAAACTTTCCTCAGGACTTTAGACAATATCATGTTATGGCATTATAGATTAGGACATCCAAGTTTTGGTTACTTAAAATCTTTAACTCTGAATTGTTTAAAGGATGTAATCTGAATGACCTTCAATGTGATATTTGTCAATTTGCTAAACTTACAAAATCATGTGTATGCTAAATTACCTCATTTGCATTCCTCACCCTTCACCTTAATACACAGTGATGTGTGGGGACCTCTAGGGTGAAAAGTATAACAGGAAAAGGTGGTTTGTCACCTTTATTGATGATCATACCAGAACACTTGGGTTTTTTTAATGAAAGACAAATCTGAAGTTGGCCCTATCTTTCAAGAATTTTATCATATGGTCTCCACTCAATTTGATACTAAGGTCAAGATCTTAAAGACTGATAATGCTCTAGAATACTATGAGTCTAATCTCGTACCTTCTTGATGATAGAGGAATTGTTCATATCAGTAGTTGTGTGGAAACACCTCAGCAGAATGGGGTTCTTTGAGAGAAAGAACAGCACCTATTTGGAAATGGCCAGATCAATCATGTTCACCACACATGTTCCTAAATATATGTGGGGTGAAGCTATCTGATTGCAACTTATTTACTCAAGCAGACTTCCCAGCAGAGTGTTAGGTTTCAAAACTCCACTCCAAACCCTACCGACCACACACTCCTCGCCATCATCTTGTTTCCAGTTGCCTCCAAAGATCTTTGGTTGTCTTGTGTTTGTGTATATCCATGCTCAACACGTAGTAAACTTGATCCTAAAGCTCACAAGTGCATTTTCTAGGTTATGCAAAGGACGTAAAAGGTTACAAGTGTTATTCCCTATTGAAAAGAAATTTTACAATTCTATGGATGTAAAATTCTTTGAAAGGACCCTTATTACACAGCAAACCTCTTGAGCCATTCACTCGATGGAAACTCGATTGAAATTGACCTAAACCCCTTCCTCGGCAAACTCTTAACCCTCAAGAACCTCATCGATCCTCAAAGCAGATCGAACTTCAGTGACTGCCCGAACTTCAAGCGACCTCTTCAAGAACCTATCACACTCTGCTTGTGTGATAATCACTCAAAGACTATGCATGGCAGAGGATCCATCCATCATGACAAAACAAAACATGTGGACATTGTGAGACACTTCTAAAGGAAAAGATTGATGCCAAGATTATCCGGCTCCAAGATGTTCCTCAACAGACCAAAATGCAGATATTCTCACCAAAGCTATTCCACCTCTCATGTTCAAGTGAGACTAAGTAGCAAACTTGCATTTGCATCAACATATACTGACCAGTTTGAGGGTGTGGCAATATTCAACATGTTGATAAGTCTCTGCGAGGTTCAAAGAGGTATCTTGAAACTCTTGAACTCATGTGCCGGATTTTCTGTGTACACTTTATTTATTTATAAAGAGACATATTAATTGTAGTACATATAAACAATTAATATGTCAAACTCTATTCATAGACATAGCCTTTACTCTAGTTCACTTTATGTCATAGACATTTATTATGTAAGAGACTAAAAAGCATCTAGCCTCGTTTATAGCTTTTACTTTTTCTATGAAAGGTCACTATCTTGTCTAGGACCTTTCAAACTCCTCAATTGTATCTACATATACTCCACATTATCAATGAATAAAAGATAAGTTGAAGTTTACTCTTGTGTTAACACATTCTCAAACTCTCTTCATTCGGTTTAGGTTTTTATCCGAATTGTTGTATTCATTTTTTACATGCTGTTTGATGATTTTTGTAATTGATTTGCAGGCATTTGGCTCGTTTTGATGTTGCTGTTGATGTGTTCATTCAAGGAGGAGACTTGTGTTCCTAGAGTCAACCCCGAAGATTCTTTACGTTCAATTCATGACAGGATTTCAAACACTTGGTTTGATTTGAAGAATGTGAATATGAAGCTGACTGGAAGATGATTAGACATAGCAATTATATTGTGTCCTCAATTGATGTGTCATCAGCCTTTACTACTAGTTCCATGGCTTTATACTTCACCATACAAGCCTTCAGCCTATCCACCCCGGCAAATAACCTTTCTCCTATTTCGGAATCTTTCCTATCAAACTGAGTCATGTCCTCAACTGCCTCATCTCCGTCGTCTATTCCAAATATAAGCTTAACATCCATTGGTGACGGCGTGTAATAGTTACCTCCAATCTTGAACTTTTTTTCCACCTTGTCGTACCTATGAATCAATTCATCTAGCATAACAGTGCTTCTTTTTCCCAACACTAACTTTTCCTCGTCCAGAGCCAGGAATAAAGCACTAAACGGCGTTCTTCGCATCACATTTCGATGCTTTTCTGTTATCGACTTTGAGATAGACTTATATAAGTTATACACTGACATCAATGTGCAGCGGTATTGATCTCTACTCCTGTTTCATATTTCTCAAATGTTAACAAGTGATTATGTTGAGTGCCATTCAATAGAACGTGAACACAATTAAACGGGAATGGTATGTAAAGAAAGTGTATTAATATGCAACACATGCTTTCCTATATTAAGTCAATGGTTATATGCTTATGGAGTCTCTGCACGAAGTCATTGGAGTAACTATAAAGACTATGTAGTATCAGTGCAAAACAACGTAGTACCAATTCCGAAAAATGTAGTAACACTGCTAGAAATTGTAGTAACAATTCAGAAAAAGTAGAGAACTTTCAAATACATTTAGTGACAGTTCAAAAAATGTACTATGCCCCTCAAGAAAATGTATTAATTCCAAAGAAATTGTAGTAACTAATCTTTCCCATCATGATCCTAACTTTGTATACAAACGTCATTTTCATCAAGTACATGCAGATCTTATCATTAGCTGTCTTAAGGTAGTTGTTACAAACAATAACTTATATGTGAAAACAGACCCTACCACTACATTGTAATGTAGTAACGCATTGATAGATATAGTAACTTATATGAAACATATTTATCTGCACTCTCATGTGGTTTCAAGTTTGTTATAGTTCACAACAATGTACGTAACATGTACACAACAACGTAGTAACTTGTCAACAACAACGTAGTAACATGTGAACAACAAAGTAGTAACATTGCTACAAAATGAAGTAACAGTCCGAATAATCATAGTTTACATGTACAATGTTATATGCACATGGACTGTATTAATGAAGTCAATATATTAATAGCCAAGACTTTGTAGTAACATTGCAAAACCACGTAGTAACATCTCAAAAGAACATACTAACAACTCTTAAAATTGAAGTAACATACCCAAAAAACCATGTTCAATGTCAAGAAAAATGTAGTGACATCTCTAAAAATGAACTGGCCACTAAAATAAATTTGAACATTTCAAAGAAAAATGTAGTAACGTTTCGGTATTACATTATCCAAACTTTGAAAACAAAAATGATTTTCATCAAGAACATGTGGACCTTTTCATTATGCCTCAGAAGACATGTTGGAAACCCACACACTTATATTTCATAACACAATCTACTATAATTATACGTGTAGTAACTCATTGGTGGACATTGTCAGACATGTTCAACCATTTTATCTGAAGTAACTGTTAGATGTAATATCGTCGGATCAATCATGGATTGACCCGATTACGCAGCGGAAGGCATCAGATCTAGATCTAAATGAAACAAAACACATAAATAAAAGATCTAAACCTACAAGGGGGTTTAGGAGCCTACCTTTTTATGGTGATTAACTCCAAGAACGATAGATCTCCAAGAACATGTATTTTGAGAAGCCACGGCCTTCCAACGTGTGTCTCCCATCAACACCAGGTGGATGGTGTTTCCGCCGCGCGGACCTCCTTGATATGCTACCGAATAATCCCAAGATTATTCCAACTTAAAAACCCCAAGAAAATAGCCGAAGATTCCAAGCTATTTTTCTTATGATAATGGCGTGTTTATATGTGTGTCAAAAGGCTTGAGAGAACTCTCTTTATATAGGAGAGTAAAACTTAACCTCCAAGGATTAAATAATTAAGAGATAATTATTACAATAATCCTTTATTCCAAATAAAAGATAAATAAAATGATTATCCCAAACAAATTAGGATAAATCATATTATTATCTAATATTCCATGAATTATCATTTAACAAATAAAAGATAAATCACATGTCAAATAATTATCCAAGAAAACTAATTGCTTAATAATATTTAACATCAATTGGCGCCACCTTTGTATTAAAAAAAGGTTCTTACGCACTTTTCCATATTTGACCAATTTGGTCAAAAGGTCAACACACCAATTTGGGCCGAGTCCACGAAAAATGTCTTTCCGTGTATTTAATTATTTAGTCCAACTAAACAATTAATCCACATATCAAATTAAATAGCCCAATCCACTATTTAATTATAATTGAGATGCAACGACGAGAAACCTATATGCTATATTTAGAGCCACGCCGGGACCATGGACCCATATTCAAGAAAGTTACAATAAATCGAATAAAATTATTCATCGATGTAATAATTATATCCAACCTATTAATTCCGGGATTACACCACCATAAACCCAAAATCGAACTCTATCGAATATAGATAACTTACACTCAAATTATGAGTCTAAAGCGCCCAATCGATATAATCATTACATACGGATAAATCCTCCATAGATCATTCAATTCGATTCGGGATATTTCCGTAAACCCTTCTCAAACATATTATCCTTATTTACCATTAACCCCTAGTGATCAATTAGTTCATATTCAATATAATATGAACTCGGCCGATCGATCGCTTTCTAGGGTCAACAAATAAAGGAATCGTCTCTCTACTTCCCGAGGAAGGAATGGATTCCATATTCGTGTGATAGCACGGACCACTCACTCATTCCGTAATAGAGCCAACGAGAAGTGTTGGACCACATACTCAAGTGATCCTTACTAACACATCAAACTCTACCCTAGTCTAAGCAAATGTCTGTGATCACCTCAGATTAAGATTAATCCATATATGATCATCTTGTGATTCGATAAGACTTCTCGATTACGGAATTATATCGAGAACTCAAATCAAATCGGTCCAAATTTCTATATGATCATCATCATATATAAATGCCCCACTAGTACTCCTATTACCGACAAACCGATAAGAGATCGTCACACCTAAAGTGTTCTCGTATTAATAGGAAATTAATCATGAGACCCATACTCGATTAATAAGCGCTACGGACTAAGTAAATTTTAAGTACATCTCACTAACTCAATCCTCTTGTGTATAGCCATACACCGAAGTTATGTGATTACATAAACGAGGTACTTAGGGTTTTCAAGAGTGTCTTAATTATAAGCATACATGCATATAATAAGATGAATTACTAATTCTATCCTAAAACAATTACATAATTGTCTTTCGGCACTACACCTTATAATCTCCCACTTGCACGAAAGGCAAGTGGATTAATTGTTTTAGAGCACACCCTTATTTATCTATATCTACAACATTCTCCCACTTGCTCAAAACAAGTGAGACGTAATCCTCAAATCTGCACTCTCCAAGCGCATCTTAGTAATTCATCCTTCCAAGCACGACCGAGTATGCCTCCGCAGGTAGGTCGCTGACCCGGCGCGCACTCGTAATCCGAATACCATGTGACTTGGTACATCGATCGTAGGATGTTGGCTTGAGTCAATCTTTGGGATCAAACGCCGCTTTCCATCTAATCCGGTGGTACGATATCAATATGCCTTTGATTCAACACCGAGGACTAAATCGACTTAACGATCATCCTTCATCTCGACCTAAAGTCGAATCAGTGTCATCACTTATATTCTACTTTGCACTGAATATACTAGCATATTATTCCTCATTCTCCGAAGATACTTGAGGATTCACTAAACATCCCATTTCATATTCATCCTCAAAGTTTAGATAACCATTCCGAGAGGTAGGGTAGACTACATCGTTGAATGTTGCATAAATGCAAGAATATCTTAACCAGGTGAATGGATGGGATTGCTAATGATCGATTCTTACGGATTTGAGCTTAATCAAATCCTTTAGAATGAATCCCGATGGCATGTCGACTTTGACTTCGGATAACACACCCATGTTGTTTTCCAACTGTTTCAGTGTTACCATTCACAAACACTAATCTACATACTACTTCACTAATATTGATGCCCAGTCTACGAAAGACTTATCAACATTCTGGTCAAGTCCACATATTAAAATATATGACTTTGAATTGACCTAGAGGTTTGCTTTAATCCCCAAAGGATATAAGCTATGGCAGGTATCCTGCTAAAGGTTCTTTCTGAATAAATTAAGATACCGTTAGTCTCGCAAAAAGGTCTTAGGGAATCACCCCTATTTTCTGCTTTGTAACGAATCAGTTATTTGTTCATAGCTAAAACCCTTATGTTCTGAATGAATTCAGATTCCGTTGTTCGGCAAGGAAGTCTTAGGGAATCACCCATATTTCCCGCTTTCTGACGAAATCAAGCAAGACTGAGTGGTAAGAGAGATCACGGTCTGGTTAACTCTCTACCTTTTAGGGAATCAGCCCTAAATTACTCGGCTTTGCGGTGAAAGTTAAACTTTCCTATACAATCGACTCTTCTCCGTGTAGTTCCAATTACTCCCACTGGGCCTGAGATACTCAGGTGGTTCTACAAAAGTTCCAACAGAACTGGAGTATCAAACTCCATTCACAGGGTTATGGCTTTTAAACCAACCTCTATGATCAGGATCCTATACAGCCCACGAAGGACTATAGGTCATCAATCTACCCTATAGACCGTAAGTTCCTCGTGAATGGGTAATGGACAAACCATACTCCCACGCGCTCGGGGTGGATTGATATACTGATCTAGTTTAGTAGTTCTTATTAGTGTTATCACCAACTGCCGGTGTTGGATGTGGACTGAACACATCAGTTAGTAACATCTTGAGTACAAATACTTCAAGATCTAAGGTTGTTATTTATAGACTCTATCAGACCGAGTTTGACAGTATAACCGTCATTCTCTGATTTTACGAGTTTTGTAACCAACCTTCACTCAATACATTAAGATATTTCACGCTTTGAACGTGCACGCAAAATTTCCAGTCCTACCTTCAAGCACTCGGTGCTAAATGCCTCTCATTTACGGAAGTGGGGTGAACCGAATTCACTCTTTTATCCACAAATGCGTAGGCATCTTTTAGGTAGACTTCTTTTTTTTCGTAAACCGTTATTTTGCAACCAATATCTTAAATGAGTTCAGCAGCGTATCGTAGCACATCAATAACTATGTAAGGCAAATTTGTGGTGTATCCCTTAGTGAAAACATTCCAATGGGAGGCAGGCCGAGCATCAGTCCCGAAGACTACGCGATAACCTATTTCTGAGTATGGAATACTCTATCTCTGGTGAAATCAGAGATTTCCTCCAAATATTTTTGAATAAACTTACCGGAGTTTAAAAGTAGTTATCGACAATATGTCACTACTTAGAAGCTCCCACTAGCTTGTATCTTTCATATGACCTCAAGGTTGATATGAACAAGCTATGTAACTTCTTTAAATCTATTACCCTTTCCCGATTGAAAGGAAACTTAGGCATTGTTCCTTTGAGACAGGGTTCATTTGATCGAGATAGGAATCACCCTAAGCCATCTGCAGATCTTATCGTTGGGGAATATGCACTAATTAATAGTATATAAAGAAGTGTTTATCTAAATACGGAAACCATTTGCGTTTATATAGTTTTAAGATGCGCATTAATACCTTTTCAAAGAATGCTTAGTGGTTCGACTTTATCAAACAAAAGTACGAGTCTTTGATTCATGCTACGAATATCATATTCATCGTCAATAAGACAAACAAATTACCCTATTGAAAATGAATACGCTGCTCCAACGAATCCAAAATGTAAAATTAATTTTCTATGATATTCAAGAATTGAATCGAGATTCATTTCCTTGTATCACTCCCACTAGTCTATCTCAAATAATCGCCCGTTGTCTATTTTATTTATCATTTAATGCAAAGCTACCTAGTTCTTCCAAAGAACTTAGCTTTTGAGAAAATTTAAGGATGCATTGGTCAGTTGATCCGAAATCACTTTCCTTATCTTCTAATTTCCAATTAATTTTCCGGTTTAGCCTTAAAACTACTTAGTTTAGATGACTAACACGTATAAACATTCTTTCCCATTCTCGACTTTCCTTAGATGGAAATAGTCTTGAACTAGCAGTTCGTGTGAGTAGACACTACTCTTGAACTGTGGGACGTTCAATGTTACTTGCTTGGTCTATCGGTTTTTCTAATCGTTAAATCATAAGACCAAAGCTCACACTAGTTTATCGGTTCCAAATACCGTCTAACTAGAAACACTTTGTATTTATGATTTTTCAAATATTATAACATCACCTAGAACTAAGCTCCCAGTAGTTTATCAGTTTCAAATACTGTCTAACTAGCGATGCTGTGTTCATGATGTTTCAAAGATTATAAAATCTCCAGAACTAAGCTCCCACTAGTTTATCAGTTCCAAATACTGTCTAACTAGTAACTCTTATTCTTGTTTTTCCAATGAATGGAGAAACTCTTGTGCATTCCATTACACATTTCTAATTATTCAGAAAAACAACAAATCATAAGACTAAGGCTCCCACTAGTTTGTCGGTTCCAAATACCGTCTAACTAGCAACGCCTTATGTATATGATTTTCCAAATTTTCAATTAGAAATTTGATGTGTAATTACACTTTTAAAATTCACTAGATGAATTTTATCTGATAGTCCTATGTCATCTTTTGTAAACTAAGTATGGTCGTCTCTCGTTCAACACGAGTGACACCCGTGACACACCTGTACTATGTCACTTAAGTTTTTAAAGGCTCAAGAGAAAATTTCTCCCAAAAGTTAATCGCATTTATTGATAATTACAACGCACTTGTTACTTTCACATTTTTATTGAAGTCCTATTACTAACAGTTTAGTAACCTAGAGATTTAGTTGTAAATAAAATGACAGAAAGTTAAATTCAAAAATAAATTTTCACTACTAGATTTATTTTAGGAATAATAAACTATAAAAGAGTTTATCCTACCATTCCAAGGATTTAACCTCGCACCTCAGTGCCGCCGTAGGGTAGGTCAAAGAGGTGATAGTTAAACTGAGACAATCTCTCTCGTTGATTAATCTTCGAGACTTAAACATCTCACGGGAATCGACATCCCGGACCTTAATCACCGATTACCTTCCTTTTCTAGCCTAGATATTTTAAAATATCCATAATGAGTGTGACCTACTATATCGACCTTAAAGTACGCCCGAGTATGCCGCCGTAGGTCGGTCGCTGACTCAACGAGTACCCAAAATCCTATCCTTTCGGAGACCAAGCCTTGAATTTTGATAGGGGTGAACACCATCCGTAGGGGCCGAAATCAAAGCCGCTCGAGGCGCCACCCTTCTCTCACGTGCTTCCATCTATAGTAGAGGCCGTGGGGTTGGTCTGTCGCTTTCCCGCTCCCACTCAATATTTTGAAAAAGTGGTGGGTTTACTAATTACGGCTGCGGTCTTGACAATAAGAAACAATAAATCAAAGTACTCCGAATAGGGTCGGTTATGTAGGAAAGCCTACGCCGTCTTATTCTTTGGAACATATGTGACAGTTCAGGCCAATCCGGCAAGAGAAGCCCCGTTTAGCCCGGAGGCTTATCAGCTATGCTAAGTCCTGTCGAACTTCTGTAACGTACATCACACGTGGAGGGGAGTCAATTGAGCCGAAGCTCGGTTGAACACGCCCAACCATGGTTAGACCATTTCCGAACCCATGTACTAAGATTCTCCGATTTCTAAATTGTAACCCAAAGCGTAATCTCGTTTCTGTTTAAGGTGGGTTCACTAAGAAGCCATCACCGAAAAAACTCAACGATTTATCCAAGTGAGATTCACCGAGAATCCATCACTAAAATCGTAACGATTGACAAAACCCGGGTCCTCGATTTTTATAATTAGCTACTTATTATTTAACTACCACATATTAAATTAATAAGCATTCATACTAATTATTCGAGTTATACATGCCTAATTTATTCAAATAAACTAGCTACATGTATGCATTGGAGTGGAATCATGATATGATGCATGTCATGGTAATTTTCCGGTTATATCATACAATTTTCGATCATACACCTAAAAATAACGGAAAAAATAAACACCGAGATGGATCGTTGGTACCCCGTATCTAACCTATTAAAAAAACACAAACCCTAACTAGGGTTTACTATTTTCTAATCTGCTGCTGCTGCGATTATCGATGATCGGAAATCCAAACGAACCTTGATCGTCATGAAACTTTATGGATCTGTTCTTCACTCCGCCTACTTCAATCTGAACGTTGGATCTTCGTTTCAATGGTCCAATTTTCTCCAGCAATCCGCCGATCTAACTGCTGCATCTGTTTATAACTCGCGCGCAACGGTGTCTTCCTGGGGACGATCGGGCATCGAGAAAAATCCCGATCGACCTTAAACTTTTAAGGATTGTTCATAACTCCAGGGTAGTCGATCTGAACGGTCGGATCTTCGTTTCAACGGTCCAATCTCTTCCAGAAATTCGACGAACTCACAGCTAGGGTTTTAATGCCTGCTGTGCTTTTCTGTTACAACAGCAACTTTATAGCAACGATCAGACATCGAGATCGACTCCGATCGTCACGAAATTTTGAGGGCATGTTTTTCAACTTTTATTCTTCATTCTGACCGGAGGGATTGTCGTTTCAACGGCTCAAACTCCGGGAAAAAATAAAAAACAGAACAGCAACAAAACAGATCTACTTCTAGGAAATTAAAATTACAAAATTTCCTATACTCATATAAACGAATTTATATAACTTTACAATAGATCTAACGAGTAAACAATACCAACCCCAATCCATTTCTTCAACCACAACAATCACAAGCATACAATCATGATTAAATTCGAATTTTACCAAAAAAACGAAATAAAACATCTAAAACATGTTTTTCCACTCCAAGATCTAAAATTCATATACTTTGATCGTTAGATCAAAGGCTCTGATACCACTTGTTAGATGTAATATCGTCGGATCAATCATGGATTGACCCGATTACGCAGCGGAAGACATCAGATCTAGATCTAAACGAAACAAAACACATAAATAAAAGATCTAAACCTACAAGGGGGTTTAGGAGCCTACATTTTTATGGTGATTAACTCCAAGAACGATAGATCTCCAAGAACACGTATTTTGAGAAGCCACGGCCTTCCAACGTGTGTCTCCCAGCAACACCAGGTGGATGGTGTTTTCCGCCGCCGGACCTCCTTGATATGCTACCGAATAATCCTCAAGATTATTCCAACTCGAAAACCCAAGAAAATAGCCGAAGATTCCAAGCTATTTTTCTTATGATAATGGCGTGTTTATATGTGTGTCAAAAGGCTTGGGAGAACTCTCTTTATATAGGAGAGTAAAACTTAACCTCCAAGGATTAAATAATTAAGAGATAATTATTACAATAATCATTTATTCCAAATAAAAGATAAATAAAATGATTATCCCAAACAAATTAGGATAAATCATATTATTATCTAATATTCCATGAATTATCATTTAACAAATAAAAGATAAATCACACGTCAAATAATTATCCAAGAAAACTAATTTTTAATAATATTTAACATCAATTGGCGCCACCTTTGTATTAAAAAAAGGTTCTCACGCACTTTTCCATATTTGACCAATTTGGTCAAAAGGTCAACACACCAATTTGGCTGAATTCATTTAAAAATGTCTTTTCCGTGTATTTAATTATTTAGTCCAATTAAACAATTAATCCACATATCAAATTAAATAGCCCAATCCACTATTTAATTATAATTGAGGTGCAACGACGAGAAACCTATATGCTATATTAGAGCCACGTCGGGGACCTACTGGACCCATATTCAAGAGATTTTACAATAAATCGAATAAAATTATTCATTAGACATAATAATTATATCCAACCTATTAATTCCGGGATTACACCACCATAAACCCAAATCGAACTCTATCGAATATAGATAACTTACACTCAAATTATGAGTCGAAAGCGTCCATCGATATAATCATTACATACGGATAAATCCTCCATAGATCGTTCACTTCGATTCGGGATATTTCCGTAAACCCTTCTCAAACATATTATCCTTATTTACCATTAACCTCCTAGTGATCAATTAGTTCATATTCAATATAATATGAACTCGCCGATCGATCGCTTTGTGGTCAACAAATAAGTGGAATCGTCTCTCTACTTCCCGAGGAAGGAATGGATTCCATATATGTGATAGCACGTACCACTCACTCATTCCGTAGAATAGAGCCAACGAGAAGTGTTGGACCACATACTTCAAGTGATCCTTACTAACACATCAAACTCTACCCTAGTCTAAGTAAATGCCTCAGGATCACCTCAGATTAAGATTAATCCATATATGATCATCTTGTGATTCGATAAGACTTCTCGACACGGAATTATATCGAGAACTCAAATCAAATCGGTCCAAATTTCTATATGATCATCATCATATATAAATGCCCCACTAGTACTCCTATTACCGACAAATCCGATAAGATCGTCACACCTAAAGTGTTTCAGGCGTGATTAATAGCAAATTAATCATGAGACCCATACTCAGATTAATAAACGCTATGAACTAAGTTAATTTTAAGTACATCTCACTAACTCAATCCTCTTGTGTATAGCCATACACACGAAGTTATGTGATTACATAAACGAGGTACTTAGGATTTTTTCAAGAGTAGTGTCTTAATTATAAGCATACATGCATATAATAAGATGAATTACTAATTCTGTCCTAAAACAATTACATAATTGTCTTTCGGGCACTACACCTTACAGTAACAACTTAATTGCATCATGTATCACCCAAGACAAGTTGGACAAATCCTAAATCTTGTGGAGTCCAGTTTAATGTATAAGAACATCAGATAATTTATGTCTCATCGATTCTAACGGTGATTTCAATAACGTATAACTCAATACAATTAACATCGAGGTCGCACACACACCGATATAAAGCATACACCCACAAGATAGCTTGCATTCTATTGTAGTAACACAATGATTGACGTAGTAACACCTGTTCAAATTATTCATCAAAGTATCCATTTTGTTTACCCTATGACTCAAGGTGCCAACAACACAATTCATCTGTGAGTAATTATCGACATGCACAACTAGTTTCAACAGGGAATCAGAAGTAAATTAAGAATTTTCAGTTTTCCATTCAAATTAACACCCAAATTTCCACTCCAAATCGATCCCGAAAATATGATATTCTCAGATGTCAAAGTCGACTAAACGATTTAAGAAATAATAAACAGCAAAAATGCCTCCATCAACGGCGGTATTATAAGAGAACTTATACTTACTCGGTCTTTGTTGTTTTCCGCTTGCCTTCGCCATCTCTTCCATGAATTGCTTTCTTGCTGCGGAAAAGTTTTTTTTTTGGCTTTAAACCTCAACTGAATCAAAGGATGAGAATCCCTCAGCATATTGATACTTTTTTTTCGGTACCATATCTTCCAAATCAAAGGCATTAACTGATGGTGGGAGTAGGTTGCGAGATTTCCGGTGCCAGTTCAGATCCCTTTCAATTTCCGATTGAAAACTGCCCATAATTCCAAGAACGGAAAAATAGGAATTAATTTTTGTGAGAATATTAAACCGAAATTGAGGTAAAATAATATATATATATATATATATATATATATATATATATATATATATATATATATATATATATTATTATTATCTATCTTTTTTTGTTCTTTTCAAACGTAGTTTTTTTTTCGTCCTATTTACCATTTTTTAATCTTTTTTGTCCCCGAAAAAAATACTTGGGAAAAAAAAATGTGGTTTAGACCCAGTCAAACATTCAAGAATGATACGGTCGAGAAAAATATAAATAAATAAAACTTTTTGAGTAATAAACGACAGGCAGTTGAGTAATTATAGGAGTTGTTTAACTAATGTACGTATAAGCACATAAACTCCTTCAAACCCATGATCAAAAACCAACAATATTCCATTTTTTTTTTTTTAAAAAAATTTGTTCTTTTTTTTAAATTTGATTGGAACAATCTTTCATTTCACGTTCAACCTCATTCTTCTATTCCACACTCAGTTTTTTCATTTATACATATTTCTCTTCTACGTATTGCTACATGGAGTAAATCCTGTTCATCATCACAATTTTTTTAGAGCCTTTGCAAGCCTTTTCATTTGCAAAGTGAGAAAAACATAAGGTAAAGGCTGTGGCTTCACTTTTAATTATTATTTTGATTTACTATGTTTTATTCTTCATTCCTCTCTTTGTTATCAAACCGGTCAGCAAGGGAGAAAAGATGATAGATGTTTCGGCTATGCTATAATCTATAAATACATATATATGTTTCTTTATTGCAATTGGGTGTAATGAGTATGTTTGAATCGGAAGGAAAATCCTCTTTATAAATGCATGGTTGTGTTTAATCATTTTGCATATACGAGTCAACCACTCCAATATTAACGAACCGTGAAGAATCTCACAACTAGAAACCTTCAAGATCAACTAAATACTAATGAAAATGGCGCAGTATTGTATTTGGTATTACCTGGGCTATTTCGGAAAAAGACAAAATAAACCCACACATAATTGCCCTCGTGTTACTAAAAATAGGTCAAAGAGTTGGTTGCAGGAAGGTAAAGACCTTGTCCATGTGCCGCTTTAAGATACTAATTAAAGAATTTGTGAGCTGCTACTAGATGATTCTCAGTTGGGTTGTCCAAAAATTGTCTTAGTTAATAAACAAGAAAAACAATGTATGACCTCGTGTTACTTAGGCCCTGTCTGGATTGAAAGAATCAAATAGAAAGAAAAATGATGTATAGTGATAGAAAAGAAATGAGAAATGAAAGAGAGATTGTGAAATTTATTTTGAGTTTTTGATAGAACAAGACAGAATTGAAAAGAGAGATATGGATTCTTTAGTCTAATTTTACTAAAAATGAATTGTTTCTTCTATTTCTCAAATGTTTTGGAAGGAAACGAGACCACACAATTTGTAAATAACCTTATCCCTCATTTTCACTTGCTTTTCTTTCATTTCTTTTAAACTAAAACATGCCAAACACAATCCTTCCAAATCGCATCATTTCTTTTCCCGTCAAATCTTCTAATCCAAACATGGTCTTAGATGAAGAAGGTTTTCTATAAGACTCTTATCGTATGTGTTATGGCTTAAAGGAGTAGAGTCTGATAGAGTGAGCTTTAGATTGGTATTCATATGAATCATAGTAGGTTTTGGTCTTTAGATGCCGAAATCAACAAGAAGATCAAGACTTTTTTTTCTTTTTTTGATTCATTAAATATCATTTTGGATCTTGATATCTTAAAGCCCAAGTAATATCCGAGTTCTCCGAAAGGCAAATGCTTTGTGCATAAGGTCCTTTAGTTCTTGAATTGCTGACATACTGAGACTTTCAACAACTATGTCATCCACATAAACTAGAAAAGCAATGAAGGAGGCATCCTATCCTTTAGTGAGTAAGTTATGATAATATTTTGATTATGTGTAGCCAACATTAAGAATATATTGAGTCAGTTTGGAATTCCATTGTCAGATAGCTTGTTTGAGTCTTTACAAACACTTATTTAGCTTGTATACTAACGATGCCTGAAACCATCCAACAAAGATCTGATTGTTGAAGCTGCAATGTAAGCCTCCAAAATATGACCAATGACAAAAGATGCTAATGATGTACCTGTAAAATGAAAAAGTCGTGGTATTTCAGGGGATGAAGTGGTACAATTCTCGGTGCCTTAATCATTAGTGTATGATAAAAGCTAGAGTTGTATGTTGAACATACATATTATTATATTTGTTTAAATGATATAATATAAAACTGGGGTGATAACTGAAAATGAGAAATAATGCTTGTAGTTGTAACGCACACATATATATAAGGAGATAAATATAGAAGGAAGGCATGGAAGAAGATGAAGTGTGGCGTGTGACACAGTAAAGAGAGAGAAAGAGAGCGTCGGCGGATGCGAGACAGGCAGAGAAGGCAGTCGATGAGCATAGAGGAGCGAGAGAGACATCTTGCTAGACGACGCAAAAATTATCAACTCCGGAGGCAAAGGGCTGCCACTGGCATGTCTCCCCATCTACTTGCTATTAAGAACGACGACATTGTTCATGATCAAGGTCAACTAAATACCTCATCAAAAGATCATCATCATCATCTTCCACTCGTTACCACAATTCCAGGACCAAGTCTGCAACATATACTACATGTTGCTGCTGATCTGAATGCATCATCCATCAGCCACACACTCATGACGTCTGGTAAGAGTTATTTTTTATATTTTAATTGTGTCACATGTAAGTTGTAGGTCAAAATAAGCTATCAAAATAACATTTACACACTTTACAAACAGATGTATATATAGGAACAAACACAATTACTTAAAGATGGTGCATGAGATAAGGATTTACATACCTACACACCTCCCTCATATTGTTGCATGAGAATTTACATACCTACCTACCTCATATTGCTTGCATTCTACAATCCGCTCCCACGCCTATATATAGGCATGAGAAAATTTCGATGCATACGTGTATAAAAATATGAAACTGTTTTGTCTATTCGTACACGTGTACACGTGTAAGTCATCATTTCGTCTTTTTATACACGTGTAACTCATCTGACGGTCACATGTAAAAACACAGTATAAAAAGACGAAAATGTTTTTTGTTCGTACACGTGTACATGTGTAAGTCATCCTTTCATCTATATTTTCGTCTTTTTATACACGTATAAGTCATCCTATGGTCCATTCTAATATGAAAGTTTTGTCTGTTGTATACGTGTAAGTTATCCGACGATCCGTTCTTATAGGAAGAACATGGAAGAGGTACATGTGTAGAAAGAACCTGAAATAGAATTACCCATATAGGCATGCATTATCAAGTATGTCTCTTAAATAAGATAGAACTGCTACCATAATCTTTCTTCCACTAAAAGTCTAATCATCATAAGAATCTCGTATTGATGTGACAGGTTTACTAATTAAGCTTGGTAATATTTTATAGATCCATATTTATGTGTTACTTGAGGCTAAATTCTTTAAAACACTTTCTGAAATCAAGGTTGTTCAGGGTCAATATGAACTCAACCACGAAAATCAAAACAGGTGTTAAGGGAAATATTGTGTCAGTGTTGTTGTCTTGATTTACAATAAAGACCGAACAATTCAAGACATTGTTCACCGATTAATCGAGTAAATTCAATAGTACTTCACTAAAGCAGATTCAAAGTCAGAAGCTACCTCTCATAGCTAATGCAATATTTTCCGTAAGATTTCTCTTTTAGGGTTTGCATTTGGGGATTGCTGGAGAAAATGGGCCATTAATGGCCAGATGTCTTTCTTACTGCCATAAAAGTTTGAGTAGTGGTTTTAAGTAAGGCTATGTGACATAATTTCTACTTGGTGGGAGTTATATTTTTTCACTTATATAAATCCCAAAAGCAAAATGGAATTTGACAAGTATATAAGTACTACGAAATAAAACTCATATAGAGAGTTAGTTTGCATTTTATAGAGAGTTAATATCCATTTTGTGGGGATTGTTGGAGAAAATGGGTCATTAATAGCCATAGGTCTTTCTTAATAGCCATAAAAGTTTGAGTAGTGGTTTTAAGTAAGGCTATGTGACATAATTACTACTTGGTGGGAGTTATACACTACTACAAAATATTATATAGGTCACACTTAAGATATGATAACAATCATAGTTTCAATAAAACTGAGACAAAGAAAATATTTATATCACACTTACAACTTTCTATCACACTTACTAAAAAAACTGAGATAAGTTATATTAATCAATCTCATTCTTAAAGGACTTAACATATATGATTTTTCTGTCACGGTTATTGAAAACCGAGATAAATTATATCAATCAATCTCATTTTTAAAATGTGACTGAATTGATATGATATTTCTGTCACAGTTATTAAAAAAGCAAGATAAATTATATATTCAATCTCACATCTAAAACAGTGACTGAATTGATATGATATTTTTGTCACAGTTATTGAAAAGCGAGATAAATTATACCAATCAATCACACTTTTAAATTGTGACTGAATTGGTATGATATTTTTGTCACGGTTATTGAAAAAGCGAGATAAATTATATCAATTAATCTCATTTTTAAACAGTGATTGAATTCATATGATATTTTTGTCACAATTATAGAAAAAGTGAGACAAATTATATCCACTAATACAAAAATAGACATAGATCACACATATAGAAAGATAAGGATCACACTTTTAAATGAATCGAGACAAGGAAAATGTATATATCACACTTAAAATTTTTATCACACGGCTATTAGGTGTGAAAAAAAGAATGATCACACTTTTTAGGTGTGATTGAAATTATAATAGATCTCGGTTTTTAAGTGTGATAACTACTAAAATAATCACGCTTTTAAATGAAATTATAATAGATCTCGGTTTTTAAGTGTGATAACAACTATAATAGATCACGATTTTTAAGCGTAAAATAGATCGCAGTTTTTAAATGTGTTGAATTATAATAGATCTCGGTTTTTAAGTGTGATAACAACTAAAATAGATCACAGTTTTTAAATGTGTTGAATTATAATAGATCTCGGTTTTTAAGTGTGATAACAACTAAAATAGATCGCAGTTTTTAAATGTGTTGAATTATAATAGATCTCGGTTTTTAAGTGTGATAAAAACTAAAAAAGATCACAATTTTTATTATCACGATTTTTAGGAAAACTGAGACAAGAACATCAATCAATCACAGTTTTTAACTGTGATTAAAATAATATGATATTTTATAATGAGATTTCATTTTAGTGTGGTAAAAAACGATAAGAAAGTAGGCATCGGCCCAACGGTAATTAGTGTGGTTCTTTAATCCGAAGTATCTGGGTTTGAGTCCCACTAGAAGAAAAAAAAATGTGTGTGCGTATATTTCATTTAAAAAAAAAAGAATGGTCGCACTTTTTAGGTGTGATTGAAATTATAATAGATCTCGGTTTTTAAGTGTGATAACAACTATTAAAATAGATCACAATTTTAAATGTGTTGAAATTATAATAGATCTCGATTTTTAAATGTGATAACAACTATAATAGATCACGGTATTTATATGTGATAACAACTAAAATAGATCACAGTTTTTAAATGTGTTGAAATTATAGTAGATCTCGGTTTTTAAGTGTGATAATAACAGATCACAATTTTTATGATCACGGTGTGTAGGAAAACTGAGACAAAAACATCAATCAATCACAGTTTTTAACTGTGATTAAAATAATATGATATATTATAATTATAGATCTTAGTTTAGTGTGGTCGAAAATTAGAAAAAAAAAAGAAGGCATTGGCCTAGTGGTAATTAGTGTAGCTCGTTAATCCGGAGTATCCGGGTTCGAGTCCCACTGGGAACGAAAAATATGTGTGCTTATATATTGTTTTCGAAAAAAACACTTTTATATGTGTGATTTAAGTTATAATAGATCACGGTTTTTAAGTGTGATAACAAATAAAATAGATCACAGTTTTTAAATGTGTTGAAATTGTAATAGATTTCGGTTTTTAAGTATGATAACAACTATAAAAAAATCACGGTTTTTTAGTGTGATAACAACTATAATAGATCACAATTATTAAATGTGATGAAATTATAATAGATTACGGTTATTAAGTGTGATAACATTTATATATAATTGATCACGGTTTTTAAGAGTGATAACTATTATAATATATCACAGTTTTTAACTGTGATTGGATTAAAGTACTTTATGTCATACCCCGTGACTAATGTGAATATATCACACTTAAAAGCGCGATCTTTATGCCAGTAGTAGTAGTGATATTTTTTATATACATCCCGAAATCAAAAAGGTATTTGACTAGTATATAAGTACTACGGAATAAATCTCATATAGAGAGTTAGTTTGCATTTTGTTGAAGAGAAAAACATGACACTAGCAGATTTCTCCGTTTAATTTGTTCAAAATTTGAAGCGTTACTACATCGAACATGTAATCCGTTGTATTCTAAAAGACAATTACTGGTACCATACACACTATAGTAGAATAAATTGTCTTAAGGAATAGTGTTTGCACTCGCCTCGATTTCAATCTTTCATTTCACATTAATTTTAATTATTTTGTGTTTTTTTTAGAATATATTGTTCCAAGTACCTAACGTTGTGTTCCTACCCCAAAATCCGGCGAACCCACGCATCCATTGACCGCCTGAGTCACGAAAGGACCTCCCAGGACAATTTTCCCTTGAGCCACACAAGGACCTTCCACAACAGTCTTCTTGTTGCCTTGTTGGTACTCGATAAAATAGATGTCATCAGTGTTAACTTTAATTCATCTATCTGCCAGAGACTACTAATTAAACAATCCACTGCATGTGTTTCCCCGGAGGAAACAATTAGTAAATTAGAAAAAGAAAAATTATTAAATGCACAGGCAAGCTTACAGATGTCTAAAAACCACAATCAACTACAATAATATTAATGTGTCACTTTCGCATAATTAAAAGTATAAATTTCTAAGTGCATTGTTTCTGTTTGGATGTGTTCTCGGATCCAGTTGATATTTTGATTAACTGCATGAGTCGTCATAGATACAATCAACCAAAAGTGTTGTAACCTGGGGTGGTACGTAATCACAATCACATGCAAAAAAGAAAGGAAAAACTTGATTAGACATGTTTCTTGGTTATAGCTAGGCAGTGTTAATTGTTTAAGAAGATTTTAAAATTCTGTGTCATCCCGGTTCCTATGTATATAAAATATCTAATAATAGTGCAGTTTGGTTGTTAGCGCAGCAGCAGGTGAGAGCATATATGGATTTCGTAGATCATACAGATATCCCAGAGTGCTACGGCTAACTCAAATCAGACGTCTAGCACGTTTGATCAATTCTCAATTTCTACTACAAAACCCTTGTGCTGACCCAGCTGGGCCAACTGATCATGGAGCAGATTCCAGCAGCAGATATTTCAACAAGGAAATGGCATCCCCTCATGATCAAGGTAACATAATTATCGAATTTCAAAGAAACAGTAGCTAGCCCATTTACCCCATTTACTATATATAATACACTAGCTAGTCTTAATATATATATACAATTCAGCCTTTTCAATAATATATTTTTGGGTAATTTGCAGGTTATTTGAGAAGAGGTATACGGTTAATTCATATAAAAAATCTTGCTCGATCACTTAGCTGCTCCACAAATAGAAGCTTGCCAAAAGCTTCAATAATGCTAAAGGGAGACCATCCGTGCAGAACACTAAGGTAGGAGTAGCTAGCAAGTCATGGTTGCATGGAAGAGCTGCTGCTGGCAATGCATGCGTCCGTCAACACTCATGATATACCATCTAATTAAATCTCTTGCTGTTTACTTTACTGCTTATGAGAAATTGTTTACAAATAGCTGAATATGCACATGGCTTTGCACTTTCAGTTTTGCTACAAATTTTAACATATTCTTGTCTGACAACCGACAACTGACTCGAATATTTTATGGTGGTCCTGGACCAAGCAAAATTGGACCAATAGACCACCATGTCATTAATTTGAAATATCATGATTGGTGGTTGATTTTTAAACATAGGAAAACACTCCAAATCTCTTAAATCATAATGATTTGAAACATCAACTAGGATTTTATCTAGGACCATAGTAAAATTTGTGCAACTAATTAACTAGATTATATGCAAAATAAAAATTTGTCATACGTATAATATTTCTTCAATTACTCTGAAATATTTATACATTCTTGCACTGATATCTACTTTGTAATTTTGGTCAAGAACAGTGATAGTGTCACAACAAAATAATCATAATATTGCGGACAACCCACTTTGATATCATTTGTTATAGGTTGGTTCTATCGGCAGACACTCCTTTCACTATTGGCATCATTTCTTGATTATTTTTTTGATGAAAAAACGCGTCAATGATTAATCGACGTTGATATTGAAACACCAACGTTAGTGACAACTTTTCAGAAACAAAAGTCAGCGGAAAGTCGGTGGACTGGCGTTTCTAAGTTATAACACTTTTATAACGTAAACGTCGGTGCCACTGACTTTCGTTTTTGAACACCAACGTCAGTGTCAGTGTCACTGACGTTGGTTTTCAATAGCAACGTCACTGCCACTGACGTTCCGTTCATAAAAAATCATCGTGGTGCCGGAGTAATTTTTTGTGGTGCCGGGAGTAATAGGGTACCAGTAGTAAAAAAGGGTGTGCCGATAGAATCCCCCTTATTATAATGTGGAACCTATTGAATCATATCGTTCCCATAAAGTGCAGTGATAGTGGCACAATAAAATTACCACAACATATGACACAACGCATTTTTTGGTTATTGATTATGATGTGGGGCCTATTAATGTATATATATGGGTCACATAAAAATTAAGAGAAATATTTGTGGCACAACGAAATATGCACAACAAATACCACAACACACTTTTAAGCCATTGATTTTATGGGACCCGTATGATTCAATAGGCCACACTTTATAATTAATAATCCCAAAGTGTGTAGTGTACAATGTTGTGACCATTTTATTGTGGCACTATGACTACTCAAATTTCAAAAGTATAAAAGTGTGTTGTGTCAAATGTTGTGCATATTTTGTTGTGACACAAACATTACTCTTCCCGCAAAAATGAATGGCTTAAAAGTGTGTGGCGGACCCAGAAAATTTTTCCAGTGAGGGCTGAATTAAAAAAAAAAGGTGAAAAAAGTCTCAACAGCCAAGTTTCAAACCCGTGAAAAAAAGGTGAAAAAAGTCTCAACAGCCAAATTTCAAACCCGTGACCTTAGGATAAGAATAAAGCTGCTAACCATTTGAACTAAATTGATAATTACACTAAAGATTGTCTGAAATAATGTACATACACAGTTTTAATATTATTAGATATATTAGTAATTTTGTCCGGAAATTTGAGTGGGGTCCATGTACCCCATCCTTACAAGGCTGGGTCCGTCCGCGGTGTGTTACAGTATTTGTTATGTATATTTGTTGTACAGACAAACATTTTTCGATCATCTTAAGTCAATGTTCATAGGTCAAAACCAAATAAAACGATATGATGCCATATATGCCAGTTACAAGCCCAAGATTTTAATTTAGTAGGGGTCGAGATTTCGCTAAAATGTGGTAGAAAAAAAATTTCATAAAAAAATCACAAATGTTAATAAGAAAAAGAACAACATAAATTATAAACACTAAAAAGAGAAAATAAAACATAAATTACAAACACTAGAAAGGAGAAAAACAAAAAAAGAGCACTAGAAAAGAGAATATAAAACATAAATTACAAACACTAAAAAGAAGAAAAACAAAAAAAGGGATAAAAAAAATAATGTAGCAACCAAAATTTCAACTCATAACCTTAATCTAAATAGTTTGGCACTGTACCAATTGAGCTACAAGGACAATTTAGTTAAATATGTTCGAAATAATATACATACACACTGTTAATATTATTAAAGAGGTATACTAGTGATTTCATACCGAAATTTGAGTGAGGGTAATGGCCCCATCCTCACCATGCTTGGTCCGTCCCTGATATATGCACGGGGGCGGTGATACATTATGCAAACGTTGGACATATAACTGACCTGCCAAAAAAAATTATGTTGCATCGGTGATAGAAATGTTGTAGAAGCCGACATAAATTAGATACTTTTATTTTATTCTTTTTCATATCATAAATTTTTATCGTGTGTGAGAGGTTAGAAATGATAACTTCCTAAAATAGTTGTATCATAAATTTGTGAAAAAGTTATCACCGTAAAAAACATTAATATACAATTGTCTACATATGAAGTTGAACCGTTAATTTCTTTATAGTAAAATATATATACAAGCCAAAATTTAAAAGACTAGCTAAAAAAATTCTAATCATTATCCCACATTTTTTTAGCAGCCCTTGTGTCCAAGAATCAAAGTAACAAAAATAAATAAACGAAATATTTCATTAGATATATATGTGATGATTTTCTTTATTGAAAATAAAAATTTAGAAGTAATGATGGCAATTTCGATCCATCCCGATGGATACTACATACGCATTTCATCCGTAGGAGTAGAGTATTTTTAAGCAGTAGTGTCACGTACATATTTGATTTTTCAAAAACCCGATATGATCGAGTAGGCTAGAGTATGAATATCTATTTTATTGGCTACTCCAAAAATTGTTAAAACTTGGGGAGCGATTATGCAGTGAAATAAAAATCTCAAACTCTATCAATCAAAAATTGTATGCTATCAATAAAGAGAGACTTTATGGTGCAACGGTTGTAAGAAGGTTGTACCAAGTGGCATATATTAGAGCCTCTCATTTTTACGAAGGTTGTTTTTAGAGAAGACCTTATGGAAATTTGCCAAGGGCCATGCTTGCCACTGACCACTATGGACCCAAACAGTTTTGGGTACCCAAAATGCATTAACTTTGTTTTGTAGGGTGTCTGGTAGTTGATAATATTCTGGTTATTGGTTGGGTATTTTATGAAAGATTCCTATGTAAAGTTTTACCGTGAACACGATAACTGGTACACCATAGGTGCGTCACTTAACTAAATATCTTAAGACCCCTATAGTCTTATAGTCTATAGATAAAAAAAGGAGAGATAAAACGAAAAATTGGCGTATTTTTTCTAGTAAATGTCTCCTGAAGTTGTCGGAATTATTCGTAATAAGATATTGGCTACAATTGAAAAGGTCTTATCAATAAAATTTCCATTTATTCACGATCTAGAACAAACTCTTGAAATAGCGGAAACTAATTTGAGAAAAGCCCAAGGAAAAAGACAAACAATTGAAGCAAATCTAGCTCTCCAACGAGCTAGGACACGAGTCGAAGCTATCAATGTGGTTTAATTTCATAATATAACTAGTCGGGCATGTTGGAATAATAAAAAAGAGTCTATTTCAAACCTATTTTGATTTGATTCTGTCGAGCGAAAATATGTAGTGAGTGTTCTCAACATATGCACCTTTACGTTTAATCTGGCAAGGAATTATTGATGCTCTTAACACGTTTGATCCATGCTGTCAAAAAGGGAGGTAAAAAAATGAAGTTGTTTTATATTACTAAATTTATTTTAGTAAGTACCTTTATTTCTCATTGTTTGGAAGAAGTTGCTGAAACCATGGGTTGTTATATGATTAATAGTGTGGTATGAGTTAGCACATTCGCATATGGGATGGTGGGAGCATGTTTGTGGAAAATTTGGTAGAGGGAGTTTTATTAGACTCGACCAGTCGGATGTCTTATTTGTGTGTATATAAAAACAAAATTGTTTTGTTATATTGTCGAACGATCGGGTGTATTAGAGACTTCCTACGACAGAATTACCCCATGTTTGTGGCTCTCGGATTACTTAATTAGTACTAGGATGATCTGCATTAGTGCATCACAACAAAATTTTTTTTTTTTTTTTTTTTTTTTTTTTTTTTGATACAAAGGAAGTCAAAGACCTAACATCAAAGAAAAGAAATCAGAATCTAGGGAGAGGCAATCCCCTTAAATCATCAACAAGGATGTTCTAAACATCTTAAAGACATACTTTTTTGGAGTAATGATACGAGCACAACTGTTCAGCCACTACGAGCGACACAATATATATTTATACCGTTGATTATGATGTATGACTCATTGATCATGATTATATCAACCATAATAAATAATGTAAATACATATTATGACACTCATGATCAAAGTAATAGAAACGAAAAACATGGTGTATCGTAGAGAGTGATATAAGGGTTTGTGGTTGTGATGCTACAATTAATATTAGAAAATAATATAGAATTATTTAAATCAAATATCTTGAAATAAATTATTAAGGAGATTTGATTGATTTGTAATCAATGTCAATCTTCTAAATATGGTAGGAATCAATCAAGAGTCTGAACGCATTAAATGCAAATATTGTGGGAATCAATCAAGAGTCTGGACGTATTAAATGCAAATCAATTATAAGACACTCATTCAGCACTATAAATATGAGGGTCTTGGTCTTTTGCAAAATACCCAGAAAAGACAGAAGAATAAAAACAGAAGGAAAGCATAGAGCGTCTTCAAGCCTCGAAGATCTCCCAAGAATTCCTCGAAATTCTTCAAGAAAGCTAAGAAGATCGAAGAGCGCCTTCAAGCCTCAAAGATCTCCCAAGAATTCATCGAAGTTCCTCAAGAAAGCCAAGAAGATTGAAAGATCGTATTCACACTCGAAGATCAACACAAAAGAGGATCTCTTCAACAAGGCGTCTTCAACACTTAAAGATAAAAAAAGGGCAGAGTTGTTTGACAATGCGTCTTCAACACTTGAAGATCAACCCAAAGTCAAGAAAGGCAAGAAGAACGAAGAGCATTAGCAACACATTGCTGGTGCAAGCATCTCCATGGGAGAAGTTGGTGAAATCATCAACACATTGAAGATGTTGGGTGGAAACACACCGAAGATGTGGTGATTGTAGACCGGAGGAAAATCTTTAAGCACATTGTCAGCAAAGTGACTTAAACTCTACATCTGGTAGAACTAATATCTGGTAGTCAGCTGAGTGATGGTCAGCTGATAAGTGTATCCAAGTCTGTGAAAGTCAACTGGGAAGTCTGCTGAGTTTCGTCTGGTGTCAGCAGTCTACTGAGGTTTTGGGTGCAGCTGAGTTCTATGTCTGGGCAATGATCAGCTGAGTTGAGTCAGTAGAGTGATTCAACATCTGGGGCATTTATGGCAATCCGACAAAGATTCTTGATGGTTAGGGTTTAGGGATCTATGCCTATAAATACCAACTGTATTGATCATTGTAAAGTGTGTGTAATCCATCTGAAATTCAGTGCATAATAAAATATCTCTTTTCTGTCCATGAAGTAGTCGGCACAACACCGAAAACCACGTTAAATCCCGTGTTCTTCTTGTTTCTGTTATTTCTGTTAGATTGCATCTGTTAATTATCTATCTTGCATCTGGATTCCCTATCCTATTATAACAAACTGGTATCAGAGAGTAGGTTTCTGGGAATCATCTGTACAAACGAATTTTATCTTCACCAAGACCCTTACCGGTGATAGGCTTCTGTGATAAAAGTTCTGTTCTTTGGCAAGAAAGATGTTTGTAGTTAACGTAAAATCGATAAATTTACAGGAAGAAACAGTTTTAGTCTGTGGCAAATCAAAATGCAGGCCTTGTTAAAACAACAAGGATTATGGACTCATTTATCTGGTAAAAGAGATGCCAGTTCAGCAGATTCTACAAGCCTGGAAGAGAAAGTGTTATGTGTGATGCCCGAAAGACAATTTTTTGTAATTGTTTTATTTAATAAATGAAATGATATTATTATTCATATTTATTATTCTCATATTCACCGATGTGACAATAGTATTTACACTACAGAAAACCCAAAAGTATATCGTTTATGTAATCACTTAACTCAGTGTATGGGATATACACGGGAGGATTGAGTTAGTGAAGATGTACTTAAAATACAATTAGCCCGTAGTGAAGTTAATCGAGATTATCGGGTCTCTCCTTTAACGTGCTATTAATGCACCCATAACACAATAGGTGTGATTGTCTTATCCGGACTTTCGGTTAAGAGAACCTAGTGGGGCATTTATATATGATAGATATATCATATAAATTTGAACCGATTTGATTAGAGTTCACGATATAATTCCGTAATCGAGAAGTCTTATCGAATCAATGGATGATCATATTTATGGATATATCTTAATCGAGGTGATCTGCATAACCGCTTGAATCGCATATGAGGTTTGACTTGACGGTTAAGGATTACACCGAGTCCGTGGTCCGAATTACCCCATCTTGGCATTGTCTTTGGATTGAGTGAGTAGTCCGTGTTATCACAGATACGAATCCATTCCTTCCATTTATGGAAGTAGATAGACGATTCCACTTATTTGTTAATCCTAGAAAGCGATCGATCGCGCGAGTTCATATTACATCGATTAGCTACCGGTGAGTTTGTATGAATTAATTGATCACTAGGGGGTTAATGGTAAATAAGGATAAGAGGTTCTAAAAAGGGTTAATGGTAACTTCCCGATTTAGAATGAACAATCTATGGAGGATTAATCCATATGTAATGATTATATCAATGGACGCTTATTATTATTCTCGTGAGAAGATAAATATAATCTCATAATCGGAGGAGTGCAGTCATGGGATTATGGTGGCATATTCCTGTGATTGATTTATCAAATATAATTATTTCATTCGTAAGATAATTATTTATTTGATTTATCGAGCCATTGATTATTAGTCCATGGTCCCCGACGTGCCTCCTAATATAGCATAGCTATTCTCGGACGTCGAATCCTAATAATATTAATTTAGTTCTTGTTGGACTTTATTAAAACGATATGTGAATAATTTTTTAGTGAACTATTAAATTAGTTGGGCTAAATAATTAAATATGTGGAAAAGACATTTTCCATAATCTTGGCCCAATTATTGTGTAATGGCAAAATTAATATTGACTAGGTCAACATTATAATTTTCGCCCCTTGACATGTTTTATGGAATAAGAAATTGTTTTCTTGTGATTTAATAAGACATGTGCATAAAATATTTATTGGATAAATATTTATGAAAAGAAATAAAGATAAATATTATTCTAGATTTGTTCTAGAATATTATGGGATTATCTTTTATTTAATGTGATTATTATAATTGATTTTGTATTAATTATTAAATCCTTGGAGGTTAAGTTTTACTCTCCTATATAAAGAGAGTTCTCCCAAACCTTACACACAATGAAATTCGACTTCTCCTCTTAGAGAGAAGAAGGAATAAAATTCGGCCAAGGGGTTTAAGGGGAAAATCTTGGATATTTTCCGGATAGCATATCGGAAGGATTCGAGACGAGAATTTCCTTCCACCGGGAGTTGCTTGGATCACACGTACGGAAGATCGTGATGCTCTTCACATCTTCTTTCATTCTTTCTATTGCGGCTCTTCAACTTGGATTTTGAGATCCAAGAGGTATGTTCTACAACCCCCTTGTAGAGTAGATCTAGTTATTTTATTACGTGTATTTTATAGATCTAGATCCTTAAATCGCTTCCGCTGCGGATGATATTACTAACAGAAAGCACATTCAACCATCATGTTGTGCTTATCTGATTATGTTATCACTGAAGTTGCTGAGGAAGACATGTCTGCCAAGTTGTGGGCAAAGCTTGAAAGCCTGTATATGACTAAGTCATTAACCAACAAGTTGCTGCTGAAGTAGAGACTGTTTAGTTTGAGGATGCATGAAGGAGGTTTGCTGAGGGAACATCTGTTAGGAAATCTACGTGGGATCGCAGCGGAATTTAAAATTTTATTTCCTTTTAACCCAAGATCGACTTCGTTTAAGCAACAAACATAAAAGAAGTAGACGTAGAATATACCTTGGATGATCTAAAATAGATTGCCGCTTCATCTACGGTTGTAGTTTCTGCACGAAGCCGCCCAAGTGTTCGGCCTCTACCGTTGATCCACACGAACAGCCTGCCGGAATCCCATCATGGATTGCTACCAGAAAAACTCGGTTGTTACACCGACCTTTTCTCTCTCTCTCTCAAAACTCTCTCTAGGATGCTCTCTTATTTTTTCACAAGAACTATTAGTCTCTTGGAATTGTGATGTACAAAAGAGCTAGACAATCCCTTTCTTATATAGAGTATGTGGCGCCCCCTATGTCTCCCAATCTGATTGGGAGAAACTTCTTAGTAGATTGAGGAGAAAGAAAACATTTTACTAGTAAAATAAGGAAAATACTTTTGATTGATTTATCTCATTTAATTTAATATCTCATATTAAATATTTCCAAGATATTGTCAACATCTAATATTGATTATCTTTATCATATTACCATAAATCAATTTTCCATAAATATATTAATATCCAATATTAATATATGATAATATCATTAATTAAATTGCACAATCCAAATATATCTCATTCACTCAATATTGGCGCCACCTTTAGCCAATAAATTGACATCCGGAATATTCTTAATTAATATAATACTATGATTAATTTGCAAAATACATGTGTATCAATATACACATATATATTTCGACATATATATACATTATAGTATATTTAATTAATCAATATAATTAATATCTTGTATTCAATTTATTCATGATAAATAAATACCACCATATTAATTTATCACTATAACACTTTATGGTCGAGATAAACTTTCCTTATTAGGTTGTCACTATAACCACATTTTAATCAGGCTAGATGTTCTTATGTGTGTGACCCGATAGGCTTCCGAATATGTTGGCCGTAGGCATAAAGTGCAATTATGAAAATGCCCTTCATACCTAACGATCATGGATAGTGTCTAGCAACACGTCCACGACCCCCAATCATCGGAAGAGTCAAATGCAATGACTACTACCTTTCATGTGAAACGGTTACCGTGTAAATAGAATCCTATCGCAGTTACAATATCCATACGGTCGTACGTCGAGTGTCAAACATCAACGAACGTATCTTATAATCCGGATATCATGCTCTCTCGAAGTAACTCATTTACTTCTACTCTGCAAAGATTCACGAGAGTAATTCAATCCTTATAAGAAGGCCCTTTCGGATATTTACTCCTAATCATAGGATACATGATTTTTGGACGAGCAACATTAATTCTACGCATGCAGTTGTATCACACCCAATCACTACCGCATGATCTCCCCATGGCAAAGAGAAACCTCAATAGTGTCAAAATATGACAATCCACACCATGATGTTATGAAGACTCCGGTCTCAGGATAATTAGACAACCGCCACATAGTGCGACACTTAATAAAGTAAGTGGGTCAGTCTAACGTACGCATTCTCTTATACACGTCCACGTACAATCCAAGTGTCTCAACACTTTGATAGACGAGATCCATCCCTACCTTCAATAAGATAGAAGACATCCAATACGTGCTAGTCTAATCGTACTATTAACGTCCCATTTAATTGTTAGGTGTAGTGCCCGAAAGACAATTTGTGTAATTGTTTTTAATAATGGATGACAAAATTTATCTCATCTTAGTTACTTGCTTTGTGCTTGTAAATTAATACACTACTGCAAACCCTAAGTATATCTGTATGTAACCACTTAACTCAGTGTATGGATTACACGTGAGGATTGAGTTAGTGTAGATATGCTTAAACTGTTAGACCATGGTGAACTTAATCAGAGTTTAGGGTCTCTTGATTAAAACACCAATAATGCGCCCAGAACACCTTAGGGTGTGATAGTCTTATCCGGACTGTCGGTAGAGGGTACCTACGTGGGGCATTTATATATGATGGCATTCATATAGATCGACCGATTTAATCTGAATTTCTCGATATAATTCCGTAATCGAGGAATCTTATTAAATCATTAGATGATCATATATGGATCAACCTTAATCCGAGGTGATCACGAGTCTTCGCTTGTCCGGGGTAGTGTTTGATGTGTTAGTTACGGTTCACTTAAATATGTGTTCCAAGCCACTTCTCATTGGCACTATCTCAGGATGAGTGAGTAGTTACGATTTTCACAGACATGGAATCCATTCCTTCCTGCGGGAAGTAGAGAGACAGTCCCCTTATTTGTTAGCCTTAAGAAAGTGATCGATCCCGGGAGTTCACATTTGACTAATTGATCACTAGTCAGATATGTGAACTAATTGATCATCAGGGGGTTGATGGTAAATAAGGATAAGATATTCTGAGTCGGGTTCACGGAGACTTCCCACTCAGAATGGACAGTCTATGGAGGGTTAATCCGTATGTAGTGATAAGATCAATGGACACTTATTCACTCTATGGGTTGAGTATAAGTATACATCTATAATCGGTAGAGTTCAGTTTCGGGTTTATGGTGGCGTAATCCCGGAATTAATAATTATATTCTGTTTGATGAATAATTAATTATTGAGCTCACGGTTATAGAGTCCATGGTCCCCGATGTGGCTTACGTAATTCGGACTAATAATCTTGTTATTTGGGCTGAGTGATAATTAATTGGTGGGCTAATTAATTGATATGCCTGAATAATATTATTTAGTTGGGCTAAATAATATAATACATGAAAAGACATTTTTGTGGGCACAGTGGGCTTAGTGTGGCGCCAATATGTCTTGGATTTTCCAAGAAATTAGTTTTCCTGGATAATGACATATTATGTAATTAGTTATTTATTTGTTAAATAATTAATTGGATAAATAAAAGAAAATAATTTATTTATTATTTATCTCTTAACTATAGATATAATTATATTTTCTTATTATAAGATTGTAATTATCTCTTATTTTTATTGGATAATAATAATTAGAATTATCTCTTTTATTTTGTTAAACCGATTGGGTATAGGTTTTCTCTCTTGGATTTTGCCTATAAAAAGAGAGTTCTCCCCGAGCCCTAGGTGAAGAGAGGGCCACGAAATTTATAGAGAAAAAAGGCTAAGGAGTTCGATCCTTAGCTCCACCCGGTTGGAGAAAAACTTGGAGTTTTTCTTGGTGTTGCATATCAAGGAGGTTCATTTATCAAGAAGGGTGTCCACCAACCGCCGTTTGGAGAACACATCGGAAGATCAAGGCTTATTTTCCTACTATTGGTAACATGATCTTAACCCCTTGTAGTAGTTTAAGTCCTTTAATTATGTGTTTTGATATATAAATCGTGATCCATCCGCTGCGCGTAGATCTAATTCGTTTAGATCTAAGAACCTGCATCCTTCATTAATAACACATACGACTAGAGACATTTAAGTATCAAACCATTTCAAGTGAGTCGAGATCTCATCAACCATAATCACTATTGTGATTTGTCTTTCACAGTTTGACACAAGGGATGTAATCATATATATACAATACTGTTGGTCCCTTGAAAAGGCTTTGGTTAAGTTTAGAGGGGGGGGGGAATAAACTTAACACTTAAAACTTTTTGGAGTTAACAAACTCAGCAATGCCAGTAGCCTGCTGACTGCTCAGCAGTCTGCTGACCACTTAGTAGTCTGCTGACTATTGATATTACTAAATCTATTGCAGCGGAATATATTTAGTTTAAGCCTTGCTACTTGTTGTTAAAAGATGATACTAAGTATTAGATACTCAGTAGTGTAAGTGTGTGATTTAGTTTCTAGTTTCAGTAAGTTGATGTGATCAGCATACTAAATGCAGAAAGTAAGCAGGCAAAATTTTATAGTGGTTCCAGGTGGTGTAATCCTATCAGTCCTCTCTTTTCCTGTGATTTTGGAGGAAATTCACTAGAGATCTTTGAGGTTGCAGTTACAAAAATCCCTAAGCTGTCTATCCTTCACCAATAAATATGGCTTCACAAATTGAATATTTGAAACAAGTAGGATTGCTGCTCCAAAGTATTTCACTGGTCCTTGAAGGGTAGGATTGCCTCTTCACCAGCTCCACCACAAACAACAGTTCTTGACACCAAAGTGCTTCAGCAGGTTTCTTTTAAAAGAAAGTTTGATTCAAGTGAATGATTCAACAGTCAGCAGCTTGATCAGGATGAAATGATCAGCAGCTTGATGTCTTCAAGTGTGTGAACTTGATGTAACTTGATAGCAGATTACACTTGAAGAGTTTTCTTGATCAGTCAGTTAAGTTCTGTGTATGTCAGCGGGGTGATTTTCTTGATAAGAAACTTGATACCTTAGAATAGATTATTGTTTTTCATCACTTGTTTCTGAATCAGGAGTCTTCTATTTATAGGTGAGAATCCTGTGACTTATGTTTGAAATTCAAACATAGACGTTTCAGATTTGTCCCCATCTTGACTTGCCTTCTGTCTCTGTTCATAGTACTGACACTGTCAGTTTGCTTTCTATCAGTTTCCAGTCTGTCCACCCTTTGACTTGTGTCCATTGGTTAATCCTATGAATCTTTCCAATGTTCTTTTAATCTAGGCCATTGATTTGTTAACA
The DNA here is from genome assembly GCA_026214975.1 of Gentiana macrophylla. Lineage (NCBI taxonomy): Eukaryota > Viridiplantae > Streptophyta > Magnoliopsida > Gentianales > Gentianaceae > Gentiana > Gentiana macrophylla. Next base: position 145,433,097 of record CM047806.1, read on the forward strand.
ATATCAAGGCTTGTAATCCATCCTTATCCTTGTAATCTTCCAATGTAACCTTTGATTAAATCGAGATTTATACTCAGCAAATATTTGACTTATTTTAGTCTGCTGATGTACATATCTGTCAGCTGGCTAAAGTCTGTTGTGTTTATGAAACACTTCAACTGACTGCTTTTCATCTAACTTTTTATTATGAAGTTAGAGTACACCATTTTGATTATAACTATGTTCCAAACACCACTTAACATATAGAACTTAGACCTTGCACACAAGGTATATGTAATCAGTTTAGGTCATCAAAGACTTCCCTAAATTCTGATTCCATATCCTTGATTTTAAATACTAAGTTTGATCCCTTAGCCTTCACTAACTGAGTTTGACCCTCACCTTGGTCTTCAAAGAGGTTCCTAACTAGTCTACTGACCTAGTTACCTTGCTGACCTAGACAGGTCTGCTGATAAAGTCAGCTAACCTAATTACAATGCTTGATTGATCAAACCTATACAAAGATCAAACCTTAATAAACCTAGACATTTGATCTGGACATCTTTTTGCCTTTGCTCTATAACAGCTAGTTTGGCACTCATCATTAAAACTTAAAATAAGTCCAACAATTTCCCCATTTTTAGTGATGATGCCAATACCCTCCTTACAGCAAAGCAAAAAGATAAAAACAAAAACAGAACAAATATAGCCATTTCTCATTATAATCAAATTTGTTCAAACTTATTACAAACTAGGATCAGCAGAATGAAGTAAATAATGTAAGTGTGATGATCTAGTTTCTGTCTTTGTCTCTTTCTCTTTTCTCATAGAACTCCTGGATTTATCTGAAAACATCCAGCATCCATTGGTTTTCAATTGGGGTAACGTCAACCCAATGGTTTAGTTATTTCCACCACTTCCAGGCTTCTGGTAGAGTTAATCTGATACTATTAACACTGAAGCCCTGTCCCATGTAAAAACGTTTAAATTCTTCCAGTGAGTCCCTTGCTGACTGTTTGCTTTCCACTCTACCAACTCTTCCACCTCTATAAGAAGCTCTCAGTGCCTTGACCTTAGTTTCCCAAAGTTTCAGTCCCAAGAAGGAATTGAGTCCTTCCTGAAATCCCATGCCATCATAGGGTTTCTTCCTTCCATTGTATAACTTCCTATATTCTTGCAGGAGGTCATCTGTCAACTGAATCCTGCCAGGTGCAGGTTTCCTAAATTCATTTATGTCACTCTCCCATCTTTTCTTTTCAAAGATTCTTGCAGCCTCCTTTGCTTCTACTGTAAGGCCCTCTTCCCCCTTATTGACATCATCAACAAACCAGGACAGTAAGGCATGAACACTCTCTTGTGTGACCACTAAGTTTGCAAGTTGACCTTCCATAATCTCTGTCCTTGTGTCAACTGCAGTGATCCTTCCTTCCATAGTTTGCTCCAGCAGATTTATCCTCTCAATAATTTTAGGATCCAATGCAGCAGGTTGAGGTGTTCCAGCAGTGTGAGCCACATCAGACTTTAGTGCCTCAGCAAGCTTGTTAAGCTTTTTGTGTAAAGAGGCAAACTGTTCATCCAAATGTTTATCTCTCCTGGCTGTGCTCAGCTTTATATTTCTCACATCAAGGGTTAGGTCAGCAAGTGCATATTGAGCAGATGTAATGTTGGAAACAATTGTTTCAGTAGTTCTTCCTCTGTTTTCCATAAGATTCATCAAATCTTCAAATCTTTGCTCCTGTCTATTGAGTTGAGTCCTTAATTGTGTAATATCATCTCTGACTGCTTTCAACTCATCCAAAACATATGCTGGTACAGCACCAGCCATACCTCCACCCATATGTCCAGCAGCATCATCAGTAGGTTCTTCAACATTGTAGTTTGCTCTTTGTGTGCTGACAACCAAGGCTCCTGTCCTATCCCATCCAGTAAGGTCAGGACCTTCTTCAATTACATCTCCAAAGATGTCTTCCAAAATAGGGTCTTGGACAGGTTGAGGTTCCAAGATATGTTCTTCTTCAAAAAGTGGTACATGTGCCTGTTGAGGTTCACCAGCATCTTGTTCTTCCTCAGGCACTTGGAATTCCTCATCACTGAAGTCATAGTCCAACAGTTGTTCATCATCATCAACAACAGTCTGCTGACTATCTTTACCTTCAGTAACCTTAGCTTCAGTAGACTGTACTACAGCAGTCTCTTCTACAATATTTGTAGGGGATTCCTCCAATCCTATCAAAAGTTTCAACCTTTGTCCAGGTGCTGTCTGATCCTCAGCAGCCTGAACCTCCTGTTCCAACATGTATTAAGGTGCTGTTTGTAACTCAGCAACCTGAACCACCTCTTCAACAGGAGTAAGAGGAAATATAGCCAAGTTTTCCACTAAAACTCCTCTAGCATCAGCAACCTTTTACAATTGATTTGCAACTTAGGACAAGGTTTCTTGAGTGTCAAACCACTCCTGATACTGTGCTGAGTCTTCTGAGCTTGCATCAGCTTCTACAAAATCAACAACATTCCCTTCATAGAAATACATAACATCATCAGAGATAGTAGATATTCTGGTCTCTTCTAGGGATGTTGCTATAGCAAGTTGTTCCTCTAAATCTTCAATAAACATAAGTCCTAGCTCTTCATTCAACATATCAGTCCGCTGATCCTCAGTAGACTTGTCGCCTTCAGCAGGCTGATCTGCTACATGTTCAGTGGACTCTGGTGCAGCTTCTTGATAGCAAAATACTTAACCGCTAACTTTTACCGACAGAGTATCGGGTCAACGGGAGTATAGTGGTCACAAGGTCGAATCCACAGGGAGTAATGTCTAAGTACCAAAGCTGACGTTGAACTTAGTTCAGGCCAAAATAAGGTGGAAAGATATTATACTAATTAAGAAATAAAGATTATACTAATGGTTGTACTTCTAGATATTAAAAGGTATAGCCGAACTATGGTCCCACGAGCTACTTTTACCCTTTAGTAAGGACTTAACAGGGAGCGTGTCTTAACCGACCTACCTATCTTATGTAGTTTAACGACATCCACGGGTGCCAACTCCTAATCTAGTGATTAGACTGAACAACTCGATCTAACCACCCTATGCAAAGCTAACCGAGCCTCCCTTTAGAAAACCGATTATCCTAACATGATTAAGCCTTAGAGCTGCTCGAACAATGATGACAAACCTTTATATTGGAAACGGACCTAACAACTAGGCCGAATCTACACAACGAGCCTAAAACCCCTTATCCCACATCTCACAGAAAATACATCTATAAGTTCGATGAGTGTGACAGTGAACTAGGTGATCAATCTAATTCAAAGATGTTAAAATAAGTTTTAGGACGCGGATTAATCGTTTAAACATTAATATTACGCACTACACAACTCCCAATCTCATCCCCCCTTAGGGTTTCTGCTCGCATTCATATAAGTCGATTACACATGCAATTAGCTACTCATGATTATGCTATTAAACAAAATAAGAATTGGAATCAAACTCAAGACAATAAATAAAAGAGAAGTCATTAACATATAACTTGTAGAAAATCTGATCTAGAAAATATGAAGAAATAATTGCACCAAAAAGTTGAATCTTTTGATCTTGGAAGGTAAATCTAAGTTATAACAAGTGTGTAGAATCAAAGGATGTTATCTAGGGGATCAAAGGATTGAAGGGTGATCAAATTATACTAAAATAGCACCAAAATCGCCTAAGAAGAGTCTAAAGTCGGCCTAGAATATCAAGGGGCTGAATGAGCTGCATATTTATAGTGTAGGTCGAAAAACTGCTTCTGTCGGTCTTGGACGAGTGTTTGCGTCAGAGTGAACGCTCGTCTGCCTGGAAATCTTGATGATATTAGGGTTTCGTCTTCAGTGAACCAGTGTTTGCCTTGCCTTGAATGCTCATTTGATGACTCATGTCTTGTGGGAAAATGTCAGTTTGAGGTACTTGGACGCTCGTTTGTCTTGTATGAGCTTCCTTGAGTCGGGCTGAACCCATTCAAACGCTAGTTTGGGGGTAATTTGGACGCTCGGTTGTCCAAAACTCCAACTTTTAGTATCTGATGCCAACACTGTGAACGCCAGTTTGCATTGGCCAAACGCCAGTTTGAGGTAGGCTTGAGTCAAACGCCTGTTTGAGGTAGGGCAAACGCCAGTTTGCCTTGATTTCACTCCAAACTTGACTTTTCCTCACTTTCACGCTACTTTCATGCCACGAACACGTTTCTCATTCCAAAACATCGCCTTCCGGGTTCTCGAGTCACCTAAGTCCTACAATAACATGTACGAACAAACACCACGCGTAATTCCGCAAGACAAAAGTGCTCAGAAAAGAGTCAAATATCACTAAAAATATGGAGTTTACTATCGATGTGACAGTTTAACTCCCTGTACATATAACTCTCAATATTACTCTCGAAACGGTCTATATCTACACAAAACATGCCAATAAAGTGATAAACGGGGGTTAAACTGCACACCAAAGTACAGTAAAGTTGACTCCCATAAACCACCCCACACATAGCCTTTGCTCGTCCTCGAGTAAATTAGGCGCTTTAAAACAGACCAATGGATCAACTTTACGAAACATGCATAGGACTCACGACATCAAGGTGAATTTAAAGTAGACACTGAATGTAAACCACTTGACTCTATCTTACCATGAAAACGAAGTGTGTGTGTGATATAAACCGAGGGCTACACTCAAAATGACTACCGGCTTTGAATACCGGCCAAATGACTACACACAACTCACACCGGGCTAGAATCTCCACTAATCGAGGCAACCGAGGCTAAATACGGTCAAGTATGACTTGAAGGGTTATAATGTTAAGCTCGGGACGGGGTTAATCGAAAGGAAAAATTGGGCCTGGAGAAAAGAAAATACGAGTGAACTTAATCATCTCATTTGCTTTCTATTTAAAAACATACCAAACCACACCAAACTCCTTCAATTTTTCTCTATGCATTAGTAAACAACTCCCACCTTAACATCATACTTTTATTCACTCAAACGTCCTTCTTTGACTTTTTTTCTCAACTTTATTCAAACTTTCTCTTTTTTCAAATTTTCTTTTCAATTTTTTTCTTTTTCATTCTTTCAACTTTCTCATTTCAATTTTTTTCTGAACCAACAAGCCTTACAATAGATTCCTCGAGCTCCTCCCTTTCGTTATACTAGCTCGTACTAACCAACTCCTCTCGAAATACGCGCCATCTCCCACCCCACACTTGATTCAGCGAGTGTGTCTAAAGCAACAACTAAGTCCACTCGTAGGGTGATCAAAAGGAATGTGACCAATAATATAGCTCAGGGTTAGGGTAATATAGGCTAAGTAACCAAAACGGCTCATTTCGGACGGTGGTCAAACCGTCCTATCAAGGCTTAGAGGGGTTACGAGGGTAAAATGTTGGGATTTTGGCTTATTTGGCTCTGGTTAGGTCAAAGAAGCGCCATGCCTATCATCCCGTATCCGGCCTAGGTAAACCTTTCTATTTCGCCTCGAAGCTAGTGGTGTAAGTGTGTACAGCAACCAATCTAAGCATAACCAAGGTCTACGTGCATTAAAAAAGTTCGTATCGTAATAAAATAGAATCGCCCTGCACACATCACTCGACTACTAAGACATTTACCAACTCCATCGTGAGAAACATGCATATAACGCGGTGTCAAACCGTGAAAAGTTTTAAAATTTTAAGCCATGAACTGACTCGACAACGGACATTAACTAAGCATATCACAGTTACTGGCACATGTATCAATCGAAAAAATATAAAGCTAAGTCGTATCCACCCCCCAATTCGAATGAAGCAATGTCCTCAGTGCGTGAATGAGATAGAAAAGAAGATTTAGCTTGTAAACCCGGCAGAAAGGTGCTATCGAATCCCATAACAACCTCGTGTAAGCATGACCCAAATCCCTATACCAAAGTAGATACAACCAAAGAAAAGCATGCACGGGACATGGTCCGCGTGCCAAAATATCGAAAAGGGATATGAGGATAGAACAACTGTAAGGCCCTGTCACGTCAGAAAACTCGATATGCAATGTATAAAGCACAAACTGGATTGCTATAGATGGAAAATAACCCCTACGGGTAAAGTACAGAACATCTAAGCATGCTATAAAGGCCGCAGAGGCACATAATAGAAAAACAACATCCATAGTGCATACAAATAAAATCCAAGACACGAATGAAAGTAGTAGCATGCCTTAAGGCTTACAAAACCCATCAAAATGAAATGGTAGCATCTCAAAACTGACAGTAGCATCAAAAGTAGGACAAATGTATCAAATAGACTGGACAGCTCCTAACCAACCCGAACACCGGGCACAGACTACAAAAGGAACAACATATATAACAAATAAAATCATGTCTGTCCGGGTGCATCATCATCAGCAGCAGTAGGAGCATCAGTGGTAGCTCCGGTCTCTGGCTCCTCAGTCTCCACAGTCTCCTCATCCGACGAAGACGCATCCTCCGCCACAATCTGTTGGATGGCCTGCTCAATATCCTCTGAAAAACGGTAATCCATGGTACTCGGGTGAACACTTTAGGATCCTTCGGCGGTCGACCCTCACTCATCAGTAGGAGGAGAGTCAGAATATTGTCATGTGTCTGCTTCTGATCCTCCATCCAGTTCTGGAAACTGTTTGCCATACTCAACCTCATCCTAACGGAGGGAGAAAAAGAAAGAACTGGTGGTGCCTGACTAGGGCCAGCAGATGAACTAGGTTGCCCCGACGCCATACGAGCTAACTGAGCCAGAGTCTTACCATTTTCCCTTTGCAGCACACGGGGGTTCTTGGGCCGGTGATCCTCTGTGTACTCTTAAACCTTGGCATCCTGACATAAACTGGAGATAAGATGGGGGCATATCAAACTGCGGGTGTAAACTTTCTGATTGATGGTGAACTCATCATAAAGTGCTTGGCCCACGTCCACATTGAGCTTAAAGTTGAGGGCATACAACATCCCAAGATCGGCAATGTGGAAATGAGTCAAGTTGTTCTTAGGTAGAAGCCGGTTTTGGATGAACCGGCATTGAACCTTCCAAATCTCACCCCAAGACGAGGTGACCTGCTTCTTCCTTGCACCACCATCCCCAAGTGTCCACGGAAGATCCGGGCACACCAACATCCGGAGATCTTCCAACGGGTCCCCACCCGCATCTTTCCTCGCATTAATCTCCTCCTTATAATCCAAACCCTCAAAAGGATCCAAACCGTACTTCTCATTGATCGCCTTAGCACTAAACGGGACCTTCACCCCCCGAACCTTTACCATCCCCGTCTCCAAGCTCACCTCAGAAAAGTTCGCGTAAAATTCACGCACCATGATGGCATTCACTTTCAACTCCGGGGTAGTCATCAATGCCCCCCACTTCCGATCAGTCAAATTTTTAACAAAATTCTTGTCAACATTATAGTCGAGGAAAGCCCTCTCTATGAGCATCGTGCGGTGTGAGAAATGCTTGTTGTACATATCTAATGCCTTAGGGTTTACCAAATGCCTATCCAATGGGAGCGGGGGTCCTACAATCTGTCTCCTCGGGGCCCTAACTGGATCCTCTACCGGTTCACCCTCATCAGTTCTGATCTCAGGTGCAACCCTGGGTTCTCCCACTGCTTGCTCAACCCTAGACCTCGGATCAACTGGCCTCTTTCTCACCAAAGGTACGTCATCCATGTCAGAGTCCGATTCAACTCTTAACGACACCCTAGCTTGACTCTGGGTTGCAATAGGAGGGTTGTGTCTCTCTCTAATCTCTATCCATCGGTTGGGATTGACCGACGTAGGTTCCACCACCTTCTTCTTTTTACCAGCATCCCTAGCTATCTCCTTGTCATAACGTTTATGCCCCGAGGCCCCTCTTTACCACCAGTACGCACCATGATACCTCACACTGACAACCACAACCAACCCCAAGCATCAACGAAGCAAACAACAACCCGATTATTGCCCAGAGAGGATTTCCCAACAAACACCAACCAAACCAACCCAAAACCGTAATGCAGACGTCCACAACCATACAACACCAACCAAAAACCATCACCAAAGCAAAAACAAAGCAAACCAAAGAAAAATAAGCCTAATCAGTGGCAGTTCGTTTAAGGTTCGAGTCGAAAATCGAACCTAAAAAAAACGTGAATTAAAACACAAAAAGCTTAGTGATTCTTACCAGTATGGATGCTAGGATGATGATGGAGTTGATTAGACGTCCGGACGATGCACAAATCGGCCAAAGATCGGATTTTTGAAAACTTGAAAACCGCCCTAGAAAGGGTCTCGAATCCGGCCAAAAGAGTTTTGTTGAAGGATTAGGGTTGGTGAAATGAAAAGAAGAGGTTGATAGGTGTTTGGGGAACTTGAAATCGCTCCGATCGGATAAAAAATGAAGAAAATGGGTGTAGAGGGCGTGAAGAGTCGGTTTTTCGATTTAAAATCCGATTTCAATAATGAATAGCAGGCTTGGGGTATTTATAGAAGGAGAGGCAAACGAGCGTTTGCCCCTGGTGAACGGGCGTTTACCTAGAATACGATGAATTGGACGAGCGTTTGAGACATGCCAAACGCTCGTTTGGCTTATTCAGAATCACGTACAGAGAGTAGCGATTTTAGACGAACGGGCGTTTGAGTGGGTTAAACGCCCGTTTCGGGTCTGACTTGTGCAAAACGTGCGTTCGCAGAGAGCAATCGCCCGTTTAACACCAGATTTTTGCAAAACTCAGGATTTTGATCCCTATTTAAATCCAACCTCCGTTCTCACACTTTTATTAGCAAAAGTAATCAGAAACTCAGAAAATAGTGGGTTGCCTCCCACCAAATGCCTTTGTTTTACGTTGTTGGCTCGATAAATGACTTATACTGTACTGGTTTTTTCAAAATTATACTACCGGCACGCATAAGGAAATGAGGATAGATAGATGGGATGGTAGATTGATAAAATCAGAATTGCCAAGATTTTAAGTCCATGACAAGACTCAGAAAAGATCAATCAAGGTTCGGGATCAGTTAAATGCACAACTTCGAGAGCCTCATAGAAGGGTAACTTCTCATATTTCTTCAGACGAAGGCCGTTCGTTATGAACGTCCCGTGCTTTGGATGAGTTACCTTGATTGCTCCCGAGTCGAAAACTCTCAACACCTTATATGGTCCCGACCACCTCGACTTAAGTTTGCCCTGAAATAAATGAAGGTGAGTGTTATAGAGAATAACCTCATCACCTATGTTGAAAACATGAGGTTTAATCAACTTGTCGTGAAGCATCTTGGTCTTCTCCTTATACTTCGCCGAACAATCATAAGCTTGCAGGCGAAACTCATCTAACTCGTTCAACTGGGCCATCCTTCTTTCACCGATTAAAGTGTCATCCATATTCAGATTTTTAATTGCCCAATTGGCCTTATGTTCTACCTCCACCGGAAGATGGCAAGCCTTGCCAAAGACAAGTATGTAGGGTGACATACCTATGGGTGTCTTGAATGCAGTTCGGTGTGCCCAAAGCGCATCATCTAACTTCTTCGACCAATCCTTGAGATTTGAATTGACAGTCTTCTCTAGGATTCTCTTAATCCCTCTATTGGTTACCTCTACTTGGCCACTAGTCTGGGGATGATAGGCGGTTCCTAACTTGTGAGTTACCCCATACTTCATCAGCAGCTTATCAAACTCTCTGTTCACAAAGTGACTGCCATTGTCATTGATTATCACTCGAGGCACACCAAAGCGGGACATAATGTGTTTCTTAAGGAACCTAATGACTACATGCTTGTCATTAGTAGCGAAGCGATTGCCTCAACCCACTTTGAAACATAATCACAGGAAACAAGAATGTACTTATTCCCGAAAGAAGATGGATATGGTCCCATGAAGTCTAACCCCTATATATCAAAAACTTCACAAACTATTATCGGCTTCTGGGGCATCTCATTTCTCTTTGAGATCCGTCCTGAGCGTTGACAGGCATCAAACGTCTTTACATACGCATGTGCATCTTTGAAGATAGTGGGCCAATGGAACCCACTTTGTAACACTTCAACGCTGTTCTCTCGCCTGAGAAGTGACCACCGGCCTCTTTATCATGGCAGAACGAGAGAATACTCACTATCTCACGGTCATCAACACACCTCCTCAGAATTCCATCCGCACATAACCTAAAAAGTAAGGGATCCTCCCACACATAACGGTTCACCTCACTATAAAATTTCTTCTTTTGGTTCTCATCAAACTCGGGATATACGAACCCACACTCATGATAATTGACGAATGGTGCATACCACGGGTTCCCTTTCTTCCCTCTCTGCATAAAATTTCCGCGCTTAACCGGGAGCATCTTATCCACTATGAACAACTGCTCATCCCGGAAACGGTCATCTATCTCAACCTTTGTAAAGCATCTTTCCTCACCCGGTTCCATCCTACTCAGGTGGTCAGCTACCATGTTCTCACACCCCTTCCTATTCTTAATCTCTCGTCGAATTCTTGAAGGAGCAAGATCCTCCTCAACAAGCGTGGTTTTGCGTCCTTCTTAGCAAACAGATATTGCAACGCAACATGGTCTGTGTGAACTATGACTTTCGACCCGACTAAGTACGACCGGAACTTATCAAAAGCAAAGACGACGGCTAGAAGTTCCTTCTGAGTAGTGGCGTACTTTTGTTGAGCCGGGTTCAGGGTATGACTCGCATAGTAGATAGGTCAAAACAGCTTATCGACCTTCTGACCTAAGACAACTCCTACAGCATAATCAATCGCATTACACATGACTTCAAACTCCTTGGACCAATCAGGTGCCACTAAGATAGGAGCCGAAGTAAGAAGTTTCTTAAGAGTTCTAAAAGCATCTAATCATGCTGCATAAAAAACACCGGGGGCTCCCTTCATCAACTAAAGGGTGAGAGGTCTAGAAATTTGGGAAAACCCTGGAATGAACCTACGATAAAAACCTGCATGACCCAAGAATGATCTCAGGGTCTTCAGATTTGTGGGCATATGCAGCTTAGCTATTGCCTCTATTTTAGCTCTATCGACCTCTATTCTCTTCCCCGACACTTTATGTCCTAACACAATTCCCTCAATTACCATGAAATGACACTTCTCCCAATTTAGAACTAGGTTTGTCTCTTCACAACGCTCAAGCACCTTATCAATATTAGACAAACAATCATCAAAAGTGTCACCAAAAACACTAAAGTCATCCATAAAGACTTCCATAAAACGTTCTATCATGTCAGCAAAAATGGCAACCATGCATCATATTAATTGGAATGTCGCATATTAATTGGTGCATTACACAAGCAGCGGCATTCGAAGTTGAAGTTTTTTGAATCGAGCCTTCTTGAGTTCTAAAAAGGCAAAACTCAATTCCTTTTATAAGGACATGAAAGTAGTCTTATCTTGGTCATGTATATCAATGTGGATCCGATAGTATCACACTATGACAAAAGAGATCGATGAGAAAACCATCTAAAAAGCAATAAAACACATGACCAATATTTTAGACGAAACTCACACTGGAATGATGTCGGGATCTAGCATTTGATCAATAATCGAATCCTACTTGATGATGGAGGAAATGATCTTTTCTAGTTTTATCTTTTAGCAAGTAATAAAAACCTCATTACCCACTATATGCCATGCACCCAAATTCCACGAATTAAAAGCTCTGCTGATGGTTCTGTTTCTTATGAAAAAGGTGTTGGGAAGGTTAAACTTACTAATCGAGATATATCATGCGGGTCTTATTTGTTCCAAAGTTAGATTGTAACATTATATACATCATTAAACTCACTAAAGATCGAATTGAATTTGTTGTTTTTGATAAGGATCGTGCACATTCCAGGATCTTTCTTCACGAGAAGTGATTGGTCAAGCTAAACCCCTTTCAGAGGTGTTTGTGATCAACCCCGCCAAGATGTAAGAATCGAAGATCGAATCGCCTCAAATTTGCACTCAAAACCTAGACAATATCATGTTATGGCATTATAGACTAGGACATCCAAGTTTTGGTTATTTAAAGTCTTTAATTCCAGAATTGTTTAAAGGATGTAATATTAATGATCTTCAATGTGATATTTGTCAATTTGCCAAACTCACCAAATCTGTGTATACTAAATTACCTCACTTCCCATCCACACCTTTCACCTTAATTCACAGTGATGTATGGGGACCCTCAAGAGTGAAAAGTATAACAGGTAAGAGGTGGTTTGTAACCTTCATAGATGACCACACCAGAATCACTTGGTTATTTTTAATGAAGGATAAATCTGAAGTTGGATCCTTTTTCAAGAGTTTTACAACATGGTCTCTACTCAGTTTGACATTAAGATTAAAATTTTGAAGACTGACAATGCTCTTGAATATTATGAGTCTAATCTCAGTAATCTCTTGATGAATAAGGGAATTGTCCATATCAGTAGTTGTGTTGAGACACCTCAGCAAAATGGGGTTGCTGAGAGAAAGAATAGGCACCTGCTGGAAATGGCCAGATCAATCATGTTCACTACAAATGTTCCAAAATATATGTGGGGTGAAGCTATATTGATCGCCACATACTTAATCAACAAAGCTTCCAAACAGAGTGTTAGGTTTCAAGACTCTATCCAAACCCTCGTTGACCACACTCCACCGCCTCATCTTATTGCCCAATTGCCTCCAAAAATCTTTGGTTGTCTTGTGTTTGTTTATATCCATGCCCAACACTGTACGAAGCAAACTTGATCCCAAAGCTCACAAGTGCATTTTCCTAGGGTATGCTAAGGACAGGAAAGGTTACAAATGCTATTCACTCTACGAAAAGAAATTTTACAACTCTATGGATGTAAAATTCTTTGAAAGGACTCCCTACTACAAGTCTCTTCATCAAGCAGCCATCGATGGACATCTAATTGAAATTGATCTAAATCCGTTCCCTCAACAAACTCTTAACCTCGCCCAACTCTCCACTGAGACTCAAAGAGATTGAACCTCAAGACCCTCTCGACCCAGCTCTGCCGAACCCGAGCCTCTTGAGCCTCAACACCCATCGACTCAGAGGCTGGCTGAACCACAAGACCCACTCGACATTGATGATGCACCTATTGCTCTAAGGAAAGGAAAAGATCATGCACTCGATCATTCTATTCAGACTTATTTATCTTATGACCGATTGTCTCCTCAGATTTGCTATGTTTACACAGGACTGGACTCTCACTCTATTCCTAAAAATATTCATGAGGCCCTTCAAAATGATAAGTGGAAGGTCTTTGTTAAAACAGAGATGATGCACTCTTGGATAATCATACTTGGGACCTCACAACTCTCCCCAAAGGCAAGAAGACGATCAATTGTAGATGGTTATTCACCATAAAATACAATCTTGATGGTACTATTGACAAGTATAAAGCCCATTGGTGGCTAGAGGGTTCACTCAAACTTATGGCATTGACTATACAGAAACTTTTGCACCAAGAGCAAAGCTTAACACCGCCAGTCTCGATTTCTCTAGTCCAACTTGAGTGGCCTCTTTACCAATTGGATATCAAAATGCTTTTCTCAATGGTGACCTTATTGAGGAAGTCTACATGAATGTACCTCCCGGTTTTGTCAATCCCCACACTCAAGGCAAGGTATGCAAACTGAAATCTCTATATGGCTGAAGCAAACCTCTAGAGCCTGGTTTGGAAAACTCACACCGTGGGTTAAAGTCTTTGGATATCATCAATGCAACTCTCGATCACACTATGTTTATCAAGACAACCAACCGAGAGAAGGTCTATTCTTATTGTATATGTGGATGATATCATCCTTCTTGGAGATGACTCACCGAGATCCAACATTTGAAGAGACTCTAATGGCAAAGGTATTCCAAGTTAAAGATCTGGGCTCCTAAAATACTTTCTTGGTATGGAAATAGCTAGAAATAGTAAAGGCATTTCAGGTCTCTCAAAGGAAGTATGTCTTGGATCTCTTGAAGGAAATCGGCATCTTGGGATGCAAACTCTTTGTATCCCCAGTAGACCCCAAGAACACCCTCTCGCATGGTGACATTTGTCGCCGAAAGAACAATATCAACGGCTTGTAGGTAAACTCATCTACCTTTCTCACACAAGGCCCGATATTGCATATGGGCAGTCGGTCGGTTCATGCACGCTTCATTCGCTCTGCAACATTGGGATCTTTGTGAATAGGATAATTGAGATATTTAAAGTCCACTCCGCCAAGGCCTGCACTTCACCAAGTCTCTACCGATAGATCAATCAAAGGTCTACACCGATGATTGGGCTGGATGTCACATTGATGCACGATCTACCCAGTGCTATTGCTCATATGTATGGGGAACCTGGTTACTTGAGAAGAAAGAAACAACCCTCGTGTGTCAAGAAGAAGGCTAAAAGTCGAACTCAGGGCACTTGTACTGGGCATTTGTGAAGCTCTATGGCTAAAAAGGGTTGGATCGAACTTCAAAGAACCTCCTCAAAGAACCTATCACACTCTGCATTGTGATAATAATTGCCTTATGCATGGTCAAGATCCCATCCATCATGATAAAACCAAGCATGTGGACATTGTGACATTTTACTACGAAGGAAAAGATTGATGCTAAAATTATTCAACTCAAGATGTTCCTCAACAGATCGAATCTTTGATATTCTTACCAAGGCTATTCCACCTCTTATGTTCAAAGTAGAGACTTAGTAGTAAACTTGTTTGCATCAACATATCTGACCCGATTTGAGGGTGTGGAAATTACAAAGATTACTTTCAAAGCAGATCATGAAGTTCAACAGTGGTGCCCAATGACCTCGTGGAGTTCGTCTGACAGATATTTTGTACACTTTATTTAATTATAAAAGACATATTAATTGTGATACATATAAACAATTAATATGTCAAACTCTAGTTTACTTTATGTCATAGACATATTAATTGTGATACATATAAACAATTAATATGTCAAACTCTAGTTTACTTTATGTCATAGACATAGCTTTTACTTTTACTTTTGCATGCTTGCCGCCCACATCTACATACTCAAGTGGCCGCCCAAGCTAGCTTGCTAGTCTCTCTCAATTGTATCTATTTATACACCTCTCATATCAATGAATAAACGAAGTTGAAGTTTACTCTTGTGTTTATCACATTCTCAAACTCTCTTCAGATAGTATCCACTAAAACCATCTAAAAAGCAATAAAACACATGACCACTTAGACGCTCTAGCATTTGATCAATAAACAGGAAGGGAAAATGATCTTTTCTAGTTTTATCTTTTAGCATGCGAAAATCAATGCACACCCTATGACCAGTAACGAAGCGAGTAGGAATGGGCTCACCTTTTTCATTCAGCTCAACAGTGATGCCTCCTTTCTTGGGCACAACTTGCGTGGGACTCACCCACTCACAATCGGATATCGCATAGATTATCCCAGCTCCAGCATCTTCACCACGTCTTTCCTCACCACTTCTTGCAAATGTGTGTTCATCCGTCTCTGAAATTGCCTGACCGGCTTTGCACCCTCTTCAAGGATGTTTTGTGCTTGCAGATGTCAGCACTAATCCCCTTTATGTCGACCATCTTCCATTCGAAGGCTTTTTTTATGTTTCTTCAGAACATGAATCAACTTAGCTTCCTGCAAAACGGTTAGTGCAGACGAAATAATAAGGGGAAGTAGTTTATCAGGTTCTAAGAATATGTACTTTAAATGATCATGAAGTGGTTTCAGCTCAAGATTAGTCGGTGGTTCTCGATTGACGGTTTTGGTAGCATGCCAGTCAAACCGAGCTCTAACTTCTTCTTCCATTCCGCATGGATATAAGGAGTTGCCTCCAAATGGTATACCTGGATCCTCATTCTCGGATCATCATCTTTCGTTGTGCTTGACTTCATCAAGCACTCTTCCATCGGTTCTTGGTATCCCTACAGGTTAGTGTGCTCCAAAATACACGGATATATAGCATCAATAGAAAAAAATCACTCTTTTCATCCTCAGGGTGTTTCATTGCATTATAAACATTTATGGATACACTCTCTTTCCCAACTCATAGTATAATTTCCCCCCTCTTAACGTCTATCAAGGTCTCTCCTGTGTTCAAGAAAGGCCGACCTAACAAAAGAGGAGTCTTTGCATCCATATCCATGTCTAAAACTACGAAATCAACTGGGAAAACAAACTTGTCAACCTGCACTAACACATCTTCAGCTACCCCCATCGGTGTCCTAACAGACCTATGTGCCATCTGTAGGGTCATCCCTGTAGGTTCTAACTTACCCAATCCCAACTTCTCATAAAATCCTCTAGGCATCAGGCTCACAGAAGCCCCTAGATCACACAATACATTCTTAAACACCGTCGCCCCAATGGTAATTGGGATGGTAAAGCTACCTCTATCCTGCATCTTAGGGGGTATCCTATTCTCAAAAATTGCAGAACATTCCTCACTCAAATGTACCATCTGCTGCATCTTCTCCTTACTCGACAACATCCCTTTCAAAAATTTAAAATATGGGGGAATGTTCGAATTATCCTCTAACAGGGGAATATTCACCTCTACCTTCCTTAAGAGATTCAGAAATTTCGCCTGACCTTGGGTCAGTATGTCTTTTTTGGGTCCCTTAGGAGGGTAGGGTAAAGTGCTGACATCAAAATCAGGGGGAGGAGGAGGAATTCTGTTTTTCTTACCTTTTGTCTTCGGAGATGAGGGCTCTTCTTGTTTGATATCCAAGATTACATAGTCTTTCTTTGGTGCTGCCTCTTCCAATGCTTTCTTGTTTGCCTCCGCCAAGGCTTTCTTTGTGGGCTCTAACTCTTTTCTCAAAGCAGCCATTCCTTTCTCGACACGGCCAATTTCCAAATCATCAATCTCTACTTCACCATACATGGCCCCTTCACGGTCAACTATCTTCTCTTTTTCAGCTTTCTCAGTTTTTGCTTTCTCTGTCCGCAGCTCTTTCTTCTTATCACTCAGCCCAACCTCTTTGCCACTTTGTGTGAACACATCGTTCACACCCCTTGGGTTTCTCTCAGTATTACTCGGGAGCCCACCACTCAGATTTGTTTTTAGAGTGTCAGTTATTTGTCCTACTTGGGTCTCCAGGTTCCAAATGGCAGAATGGGTGGCCACTTTTTGCTCTACAGCATTTTTGTTCAACTCAGATACAGTTCTATCTAGTCTTTCTAGGAGTATCTCAGCGGGCGTCTTCTGAACACCAGAATTATTTGATTGCTGATTGTTCTGGTGGAGATGAGCATTCGGGTGTTGATAGGTGCCAGAATTGTTATTTCTGGGCGGCTTGCTTGCTTGCTGATTCTGATTGGAATTCTGATTGTTTTGCTGGCCTTGATTTTGATTCCATCCTTGATTTCGACCCCCCCACCGCCCTTCTTTGTCGTTGTTGTTTGCCTTGTGACTGAGATTGCTGATTCTGATTATTCTGATAGTTGCCTTGGTTCTGATTCTGGTATGAACTCTGATTCAGAGGATTCTGGTTCCAGGGTCGGTTGTATGAGCTTTGGTTTTGCCTAAAACCTTGGCCTTGATTATTGTTACGATTCCAGTTTTGATTCTGCCCCTGATTCCAACCCTGACCTGGCTGACTCTGATTCCACTGTCCCTGATTCCCTTGTCCAACATAGCTCACATCGTATTGTTGTGAATCATCACCCATACCATAATCCATTGGCGGCCCTTGCTGATTCTCAAAATTCTGATACTGCTGTTGTTGACCAAACTCTTGCTGATGCATATTCATCTGCCCCATCGCATACATATTCTTCTTCTGCTGATCATTCTGATTCCCAAACTGTTGCTGTGCTGGAGTAGGTATCAACTGTTATGGGTACATGAACTTTTTCGATGATGTACACTCTAATGCTGAGTGTCCACCCCTACAAAGTTGGCATTGCTCTGCCTTATTTTTAGACAACTCCATTTGGTCCATTTTCTGTACCATTTCTTGCATTTTGTCATGCATGGCAGTCTCTCTATCAAGCTCTTCTTTCAGAGACTTTACACTTTCCATAGGGGATTTCTTCTTTTTCCTACTAGACCCCCATTGTCCTTCCCCATCTTCCATATTCTCAATCTGTCTCAGAGCTTGTTCTGGCGGCAGATTCATAATATCTCCACCACTGGCGGCGTTTAGCTTGTTCAGGTCCACTGGCTCTAAGGCCTTGAATAGTATAATAACTTGTTTAACAGTGGAAAACCCGTGTGGAGCGCATCTCTTCAGTAGACCCCTAAATCTCTCATATGTCTTCTTCAGTGTCTCTCCCTTGAGACCATCAAATGAAGAGATTTCTTCTTTCAAATATGAAATCTTCGCCGGAGGAAAGTACTTCCTAAAAAACACTCTCACTACATCCGCCCATGTATGCAATGAATCATTAGGTAGCGAATCATACCAATCCTTAGCAGTTCCTCTAAGTGCAAACGGGAAAACTATCAGCTTTATCGTCTCTTCATCATCCCAAAAATTTGGAGAAAATGATCCCATAAAGATGTTTGGGTTTTCAGTTGACTTCCCGTGGAACAGAGCATGTTTCCCCAACATGTTCAAGATATTCTGCTTTATGTCCATGTTGTTGGCATCGATAGGCGGCACTCGAAGTGACTTTCTGTGGAGTAGTCACATAATCCCGACAGACTCTCGGTCCTTATACCTGCTGAGCCCTCTGTGGCTGATAATTCTGCTTTTGATTAAACCGCTGCATAGGTGGTTGCTTATTATATGGGTTTTGGAACCCCTGTTGATTTCCTTGATCCTTTAGCATCTGTAGTAAGCGGTTCACAGTGTCTTGGTCGAGTTATGGTCCGAAGTTCTTGGCGTTCTGTCCAATCCCTGTTCTCTGATTAAATCGTAGGGGTAAACAGCTGCTATAAATCTGTATCATCCATCCTTAACTGTTCGTCACGAGGGTTCCTCGGTGGAGTTTGCAACTGCAGTGTCGCATTACCACCAATAGTGTTCGAGGTTTCCCCTGGTGCATCATGTTCATCGATGGGATCTTTGCCCTCTCTACGAGTCGTTATATCGTCCATTTCTTCAGAAAAATCTGAGAGTGATCTTTCTACTACCCCTTCTTCTTCAAACAAAGGCTCGGGCTAGCAATCAGGATCTCTCCTCGGCGCTGACTATTTCTGTGACGTGCGTAAGCTTCAATCTCTTCAATCGGTTCGATAAAACATGAAACAACAAGAAAAAAAATAAAACCAACCTAAGCCCAAGCTTTCGATCAACTTAAAAGATATTAAACGTTACTCCCCGGCAACGGCGCCAAAATTCTTGATAGCAAAATACTTAACTGCTAACTTTTACCGACAGAGTATCGGGTCAACGGGAGTATAGTGGTCACAAGGTCGAATCCACAGGGAGTAATGTCTAAGTACCAAAGCTGACGTCGAACTTAGTTCAGGCCAAAATATGGTGGAAAGATATAATACTAATGCAGAAATAAAGATTATACTAATGGTTGTACTTCTAGTTATTAAAAGGTATAGCCGAACTATGATCCCATGAGCTACTTTTACCCCTTAGGAAGGACTTAACAGGGAGCGTGTCTTAACCGACCTACCTATCCTATGTAGTTTAAGGACATCCACGGGTGCCAACTCCTAATTTTAGTGATTAGACTGAACAACTCGATCTAACCACCCAATGCGAAGCTAACCGAGCCTTCCTGTAGAAAACCGATTATCCTAACATGATTAAGCCTTAGAGCTGCTCGAAAAATGATGTCAAACCTCTATATTGGAAACAGACCTAAGAATTAGGCTGAATCTACGCAACGATCCTAAAACCCTCATCCCACATCTCACCGCAAAATACATCTATAAGTTCGATGTGTGTGACAGTGAACTAGGTGATCAATCTAATTCAAAGATGTTAAAATAAGTTTTAGGACGTTGATTAATCATTTAAACATTAATATTATGCACTACACAACTCCCAATCTCATCCCCCCTTAGGAGGCTCAAACAAGACAACCGAGCGTCTTGTATGATGATGATGTTAAAATAAGTTTGCATTGGCCAAACGCCCAATCTAGTTCGAGTTAAAATAAGTTTTGGGGGTAATTTGGACGCTTGTCTGCCTGGAAATCTTGATGATGTTAAAATAAGTTTTGGGGGTAATTTGGACGCTCGGTTGTCCAAAACTCAAACTTTCAGTATCTGATGCCAACTATGTGAACGCCAGTTTGCATTGGCCAAACGCCAGTTTGAGGTAGGGTAAACGCCAGTTTGCCTTGATTTCACTCCAAACTTGACTTTTCCTTACTTTCACGCTACTTTCGTGCCATGAACACGTTTCTCATTCCAAAACATCACCTTCTGGGTTCTCGAGTCACCTAAGTCCTGCAATAACATGAACGAACAAACACCACGCGTAATTCCGCATGACAAAAGTGCTCAGAAAAGAGTCAAATCACTAAAAAGTCGGAGTTTACTATCGATGTGACAGTTTAACTCCCCGTGCATATAACTCTCAATATTACTCTCGAAACGGTCTATATCTACCCAAAACATGCCAATAAAGTGATAAACAGGGGTTAAACTGCACACCAAAGTACAGTAAAGTTGACTCACATCACTTCTCCAGTTGCTCTGTCTTTAACCACTCCACTAGACTCCCCTAGAAATGTAGGATGATCATCATCAGAATAAGATGATAAAGAATCATCACTGTCAGGTGTGTACTTAGGGTCTTTGAACCTGATTTTAGCACTTTTCTTCCCTTCTTCTATTAGATCCATTAGCCTTGTCTGCAGCACACTTGTATCAATCAACTCAGAGGCTTTCCATACCCAACTGATCAAAGGCCCATTCCTCAAATACACTCATTGGGTCTGCAGCTGGCTTTTGTCTTTTGAAGAAACCAAACTTCCATTGAAAATATTTTTGCACTCTCTTGAAGTTGGGATCTACCTTATCTTTCTTTGATGTCTTTTCTTTCCTCTCAAAAGGCATTGTTGGCCTTGTTGGTGCAGATTTCTGAGCTTGTTGTCCCCCAAAGGCTTCAACAAGGTGAGTCAATGTATCTATTGCAGATCCAAACAGGTCAGTAGGTTCCTCTTGTGGTACATTTGTCCCTACTACCTCCAGTTGTTCCACACTAGGTTCCTTCTGACTCATATGCACATTAGCAGGGTCTGTAGCAGTGTGTTCTTCCCCCTGAGTTGTAGCATCCACATCAGGGTCAGATTCAGCAATCTGCTGTGATTCTACAGTCTGTTGTTCAACAAAAACCTCTCTAGCCTTATTAAGTTCATCAACTTGTACATGTGCTTCCACACCAACACCTTCAGCTTCCTTTTGGGCTTCCAAAACCCTTAACTCTTTTCCCTTTCCCTGCATTTTTCTTTTTCACAATCTCCTTCATTCTCTTTTGCATGTCGTTCAGCTTCAAGATCTCTAGCAGCTTTCCTCTTTCTTGAATCTTTCTTTAGTTGTTCTCTCAAAATTTCAGCAACAGTTTTCTTTGTAGTTCCAGCAGGCTCAGCAGCCTCAGCTTCAACTGGAACTTCAGTAGATTCAACAGGGTCTACTGATTGCTGCCTTGTCTTCTTAGGCTTTAAGATCTCAGTAATCTTTCTTGTGTCAGCAGCCTTTCTTTTCCGTGCAGCTTTCTTTGGTGCTGCAGGTTTGTGCAACTTGTTTAGTCTGCCCACCATTATCATTGTCATCTCCACCACTGTCACTCATTGTCCTTTCAGTATCCAAATCCTCATCATCATCCAAACCAGGGATGAGATAACTGATTTTAGGCTTATATCTAGACTTGTTGACAATCTTCAAATGGTTCAGTATGGCCTGCACCATCAAACCTAAAGGCAGTGACTTGGACTTCCTGGTCCCCTCTCTGTCCTCCGTTATCACCTTCTTCATGTATTGGACAAAGAATCCGGCCTAATCAAACTTCATACCCTTGCATATGATTATCAACATGTCAATCTTGGGTCCAGACAGTGTGTCAAGGCTTCCACTGAAACCAAGAACGTTCTTAGCAATCATCTTACTCAGCAGATTGTACTCCATTTTGATATGCTTCACATTGATGCTCAGTGATTTAGGGATCTGTTGGTCTTTATTGCATCAACAAACTCCCAAATAGATAGCTCCATTGATTCAGGATTGGTATCAGCAGGTTTGAAGTAATCTGAATCTCCTGACCATTTACAGTGGTAGTAAATGCCTCTCTATCATCTCTAGTCACTATATTCCTCCAAAAATTCGTAACATTTGTATAAGAGATGGTCTCCAATCTTAGATCCAGAACGTCATCTAATCCTTCATATCTTCTGATTCTTCTTCCAATATTGATAGCTAATTCAGTCTTGTCAGCATCAACTACGAACCCTCTAACACTTTGGTTTATTCCAATGTGAATATCACCTTTATCCGCCATTAGAGATTTCAGAAAGATGAAGGAAAGTTTGGTAAATCTGTGTTCACACGGTGTTTATTCAGAGAAAATCGATCTGAAAACTGTAAGCAGCTTCTGTGTGTATATGTCTGTATATATAAAAGAAGAAAGTGGGTTGTAACTGTCAGGAAAGTACTGTACACGTATTGTAGTATTTAACCACGATTAAAGTTGGAGTAAATGTGACGTTGCCACATGTCCCACTAACTTATTCCATAAGAGTTGTAACCGTTGGATATTTGTAACCGCAGTTATAAAGATAAGGATTATATCCAATTACTGTTGACTTTCATTTAAGTTTGACTGTCTTGTAACTTGTAACTCAGCAGCCTTGATCTTCAGTAGACTTGGGTCACACTTGGCCGACAAGAATGGCTCAAGCGACCTGGCCGATAAATCGCTCTCTCGATCTTCATACACACTTGTTTTGTCCAACATATAATACAAGTTGAAGTTTAATACCAATGACTGATCTGTCAAGTGAGCTCACCCAACTGGACAAAGACCAATCCCCTTGGCAAATTCATTTGCTCAATTGTCCAAACTGCTTTAAGTACATGGAATTGTTGATACCAATGACTAATCTGCTAAGTGAGCTCACCCAACAT
This sequence comes from Gentiana macrophylla, assembly GCA_026214975.1. Classification (NCBI taxonomy): domain Eukaryota; kingdom Viridiplantae; phylum Streptophyta; class Magnoliopsida; order Gentianales; family Gentianaceae; genus Gentiana; species Gentiana macrophylla. The sequence goes on from CM047806.1 coordinate 145,456,084, forward strand.
AGCAAAGACTAATCCTCTTGGTGAATTCCAAATTAATCGATTATCAATATCTTAGTCAACTTTTATGATGCCAAGTTCAGTCCTTAACTTAGCAAATCTTTCACTATCCAATGGTTTTGTGAATATATCGGCAATTTGATCTTCAGTAGGGATGTAAAGAACCACCACATCTTTCTTTTCAACATGATCTCTTATAAAATGATGTCTCATATCAATGTGCTTGGTTCTTGAATGCAAAATAGATTTTCGATGATTGCAATTGCACTTGTGTTGTCACACATTATAGGAATTTCGCTTTCTTCAATTCTATAATCCTTAATTGTTGTCTTAACCATAGTATTTGTGCACAAAGAACTTCTAGCAAGAATATATTCAACTTTCAAAGGTGGAAGTTGATATTGAATTATGTTTCTTACTGAACCAGGAAACCAGTCTATTTCCCATTAACTGACAGGTTCCTGTGGTGCTTTTTCTATCAATCTTGCATCCTGCATAATCAGAATCTGAGTAGGATATAACTTTGAAGCTTCCATCTTTTGCATACCATATCCCTACTCCCAAAGTCTCTTTTAGATACTTGAGAATCCTTTTGACTGCAGCTAAATGACTTTCTTTCGGCTTTGATTGAAATCTTGCACAAACACCTATAGCAAAGGATATATCAGTCTCTTTGGCAAGTGAGGTACAACAGATCGCCTATCATCCTTCGTATAAAGTCCGATCAACATCTTTGCCTTCTTTATCTTCATCCAATATCTTTGTTGGTACTCATAGGAGTTGATACTTTGGTGCTATTTTCCATGCCAAACTTCTTCTATAACTCCTTGTTATATTTAGTTTGATGAATGAAGATTCCATCTTTCATTTGTTTGACTTGTAATCCTAAGAAGTAGTTCATCTCTCCCATCATACTCATTTGGAACTTGCTTTTCATGAGATTAGCAAACTTTTCACATAGCAATTCATTTTCAGAACCAAAGATTATGTCATCAATAAAAATCTGTACCATCAATGTCTTTGTCCCTTCATTGATTCTCGAAAAGAGTCTTGTCAATGGTACCTTTGGTAAAACCATTGTCCACCAATAATTGAGATAGGGTTTCATACCATACTCTTGGTGCTTGTTTGCACCATCTGAAGGCCTTGTTAAGTCTGTTTCACTTTATCTTCTTGATCTTTAACTTCAAAACCAGGAGGTTGTCGAACATAAACCTCTTCTTCCGTAATGCCATTTAAGAATGCACTTACAACATCCATCCTGGTATACTTTGAAGTTTTTATAAGCAAAGATGTGCCAAGAATAATCTTATGGCCTCCAATCTTGCAAGCTGGAGCATAGGTCTCATCAAAATCTATTCCTTCACTTGAGAATAGCCTTTTGCCACTAGTTTGGCCTTATTCCTTACAATGGTACCAGATTCATCCAATTTGTTTCTCAGATACCCATTTAGTTCCAATTATATTTGCATGACTAGGCCTTTCCACTAGTGTCCAAACTTGGTTTCTTTCAAACTCATTCAATTCTTTTTGCATAGCAATTATCCAATCTGGATCGATATATCTTCTTCAACAACTTTAGGCTCCATTTGAGATAGAAAACAAGTAAACATTGCTTCCAATTGTCTTCTAGTCCTTACACCTTTGTTGTATGTACCAATTACTTGGTCAGCAGGGTGGTCTTTCAACCATTGTAAATCATGATTAGTTTGATTTACAGGAGCTTCATCTTCATGTAGGTCTGTTGTTGCTTTAGTAGGGGTTCATTGAGATCCTTGAACCGCTTTCGCTTGTTGCATCAAGAAGTGTTAATGTGACAAGTTCTTGGCGAGGGCAGAGTCGAAATTTTAAGTCATTTATCCTTTCCAAAACATCAACACATTCTCGGATCGGTTGACTTGGAGATTTTCAAAGATGTTCGAAACTTCATCTTCCATTCCGATAAACTTAGGTTCATCAAATACAACATGTATTGATTCTTCATGTTTCAATGTCCTTTATTCAAGACTCAATGCCTTGTCGATGAAGAATATCCCAAAAAGATTCCATCATCTGATTTTGGTTGGAATGTCTTCAATTGTTCCTTATGATTCAAAATAAAACACTTGCTTCCAAATGGATGGAAGTAAGGTATATTTGGTTTTCTTCCATTCCATATCTCATAAGGTGTCTTTAGCAGCTTCTTATTCACTGAGGTCCTATTTTGTGTATAGCATGATGTATTGATTGCTTCAGCCCAATATCATTCAGGTAATAAAGCTTCACAAATCATAGTTCTTCCTGCTTCTTTCAAGGTTCTGTTTCTTCTCTCAACAACCCCATTTTGCTGAGGTGTACCAGCAGCAGCTAATTGATGCAGCACACCATTTTGCTCACAATATTCTCTTATGACTTTATTGTGAAAATCAGTACCCTTGTCTGATCTGATCTTCACTACTGTCAAACTTTTCTCATTTTGCAGTCTCCTTAAAAGTTCAAGCATCTTTTGAAGTGTTTCACTTTTCTTGTTCATGAATACTACCCAAGTGTATCTTTAATAATCATCCGCAACTACCAGAGTATACTTCTTCCCTGTTACACTTGTTGGTATTACTAGTCCAAAAAAATCCATGTGCATTAGCTCCAAGACTCTTTTAGTTGATTGCTTAGTCTTTGACTTGAAGCTTGACTTGGTTTGTTTACCTTGCTGACAAGCATCATATATAGCATCCTTTTTGAATGTGATCTCTGGTAAACCAATCACCAACTTCTTTTTCACCAACTGATTGATATCATCAAAGTTAAGATGATTCAACTTCTTATGCCACAACCAATTCAACTCTGACTTAGTTTGCACAATCAGGCATGTTTCTGGAACAGCAGTAGACCAATCCACAACATACATGTTTTGTTGTCTTCTTCCAGCCAACACAACTTGTTCACCTCTTTCACTAATGACAATACAGTTTCTCTTGTCAAAAGTGACCTTGTAACCCATGTCACAAAAGCGCCCGAAGACTCGGTGAGGTTGTAGTCCGGGTCCCGCCACAAATGCAACATTCTTGATAGTTAATCCATTCCTTACCAGTCTACCATAACCTCTTGTGTATCCTAGTGTATTCTTGTTGCCAAAATTGACTTTTGGACCATCTTTTGCCACATAGTTTGTCAAACAATGCTTATTCTTTGTGATATGTCTGGAACATCCACTATCAAAGTACCAGATACCCTACAAAACAAAGTTAATATGTTTTAGGTACCCAAAACTGTTTGGGTCCATAGTGGTCAGTGGTAAGCATGACCCTTGGCATATTTCCATAAGGTCTTCTTTGAAAAGTATTATACTTTTGTTCATATATGTATTCCACACTTCCATAAGATCTAACATTTGGCTGTGTAGGATTCACATATGCCTTCTGGCCTTTTGGTACATAATGCTGTTTGAAGTGATTTCTATTGTTAGAAGCACTAGCATAACCATAGGTTTGCTGTCTGTTATGAGCAACCCTATAATATGGAGTCTTCTAAGGTCTCTGCTGAGGTCTTGAATAAGTCCTCTGCTGAGTCCATTGCTGAGGTTTTACCCTTGCATTATGGTTATGATCGTTGTTTCTAGCAAAGTAGGGTTAGGAATATTCCAATCATCATCGAGGAAACAATCGCCTTTCCCCTCGAGATAAGTATCCTAGAATGATTAACATTTTTAGGTTTATGATTCTTATCCTTAGAATATTTCTAATTTTTGCCCTTTTGTGGTCCAGCAGTCTTAGCAGCAGGTCTGCTATCAGTAGGTCTAGAAGGTCTAGCAGTCCTACTTTTGGATTTACCCTTTTTGTTAGGTACTGTTGACCTTTTTGACTTCTGATTTTGCTTTATTGAAGACTTCTCAGTAGGTTTTACTACCTCAAGAACCTTTTGGGAGTTGGATCTTGTGCAGTACAAACTTAGGACCAATTGTGGTAGTAGGTTCAATAACCTTACTGGATCCACTCTTAGTAGATTGCTGAGTTCCAAATCCAAGGCATGCTCTATCACCATAAGGCTTTCCAGATTTGAATGCAGTAGTGGAAATAGGTTGTTCAGCAGATTCAGCAGCTACTGAATATACAGCAGACTTATGTTGATTCTGTTCAACATCTTTTTCCTTTCCTTTGAGAGTTTTTAATTCAGCTTTTAACCTTTCAACTTCTGTTTGAAGAGCTTCTTTTTCAGCCTTCACAATCTCATAATCAGATTGTATTTTCCTCAGTTGATTAAGGATGGCATCCAAAGTTTCTTCATTGTCAGAATTTTTAGGATTTGAACCACAAGTTGATTCACAATCACTTTCAGCAGGAGTATTTATGGATACAGAATTATATACCTCCTCTGTCTCTTTCATATTTGCCATTAAAGCATAATCATCCATATTAGCAACAAGTGCAGTATCATCAGATTCATTTCCCTTTTCTGATTCAACTTCATAGCCTGATTCATCATCTGCAACCATTGCTTTCTTGCCAGGTCTTCTTTGCTGATTCTTGTTCTTCAGTAGGTCTGGACAATCAGGTCTGAAATGTCCAGGTTTCTTGCAGTTGAAGCATAGATAATCAGGTTCCTTTTTCTGTTTTAGATCAGGACATTCAGGTTTGAAGTGTCCTGGTTTCTTGCAATGAAAACACAAGTAATCATTATCTTTCTTGGATTCTTCCTTCTTCTTTTCACTTGATTTCTTTGTGAAATTCCTTGGAGAACCCCTTCCTATTTTCATCATTCTGATTTTCTTGCTCAATAGGGCAATTTGCTCTTGCATCTCATCCAGTAGATCATCTTGATCACCTGATGGTTCTTTTATGTGCAGCAGCCAATGTAGTAGTCTTTGGTTCTTCTTTTTCAGTCTCAGGAACAAGTTTCTTACTGAATTCATATGCTTTGAGATCTGAAAACAGTTTGAAGGTGTCTTCTTCATGTAGACTCCTGGATTCTTCTATGGCAGTAACCTTCATCTCCCAAACCTCTTTCGCAGGTAGGGCTTCTAAGATTCTTGTATTAATCTCTTCTTTTGTATAGATCACATTCAGCAGGGTGAGTTCATCCATGGTAGAATTGAATCTTGACTCCATTTTCTCAATGGTTTCATTTGATTTCATCTTGAAATCTTGGAACTTTCTTTTGGCTACACTGACTTTGTTTTTCTTTATAGCATCAGTGCCTTCACAGATAAGTTGCAATTTTTCCCAAAGTTCCTTTGTAGTTTTGCAATCCTTCACTTTCATGTACATATTGCTATCCAAAGTTCTGTATATGATATCAATAGCAATATTGTTGAGGTTTGCTCTTTTTCAATCTTCAGCATTCCATTCTCTTTTTGGCTTTGGAACATACTGAGTTTCACTTCCTACGCGATTCATCGACTTAGTGATCTCCAGTGGTCCATCAGTTAGCATATCCATCATCTCATCATGTGTTGCAGCTAGATAAGCCTGCATACGACGTTTATACTCATCAAAATGATCTAAGGAACACATCAACATAGTTCTAGCATACTGATTGTTATTCATGATGCAAAGCTTTGAAAATCAGAAACTTGAAAAAGTTTTCAAAGTATTTTCACAAGCACAACAAGTAGGATTACTTCATAACAGAAGCACTGCTCTGATACCAATTGTTGGTCCCTTGAAAAGGCTTTGGTTAAGTTTAGAGGAGGGTGAATAAACTTAACACAAAATTTTTTGGAGTTAACAAACTCAAAGAAGGTCAGAGTCTGGCCGATCGCTTTCGATAGTCTGCCGACCACTCAAGAGTCACGACTATTGATATTACTAAATCTGTTGCAACGTAATATATTTAGTTTAAGCCATGTTACTTGTTGTTAAAAGATGATACTAAGTATTAGATAATCAGATGTGTAAGTGTGTGATTCAGTTGCTAGTTTCAGTAAGTTGATGTGATCAGTATACTAAATGCAGAAAGTAAATACAGAAAGTAAGTAGGCAAAATTTATAGTGGTTCCAGGTGGTGTAATCCTGTCAGTCCACTCTTCTCCTGTGATGTTGGAGGAAATTCACTAGAGATCTTTGAGGTTGCAGTTACAAAAATCCCTAAGCTGTCTGTCCTTCACCAAAAACTATGGCTTCACAAACTGAATATTTGAAACAGGTAGGATTGCTGCTCCAAAGTATACGACTGGTCCTTGAAGGGTAGGATTGCCTCTTCACCAGCTTCACCACAAACAACAGTTCTTGACACCAAAGTGCTTCACTATCTTCAGCAGGTTTCTTGTTAAAGAAAGTTTGAATCAAGTGAATGATTCAGCGAATGCCAGACTTGATCAAGATGAAATGATCGACTTGATGTCTTCAAGTGTGTGAACTTGATGTAACTTGATAGCAGATTACACTTGAAGAGTTTTCTTGATCAGTCAGTTAAGTTCTGTGTATGTCAGCAGGGTGATTTTCTTGATAAGAAACTTGATAGCTTAGAATAGATTATTTCTTTTCATCACTTGTATCCGAATCAGGAGTCTTCTATTTATAGGTGAGAATCCTGTGACTTATGTTTGAAATTCAAACATAGCCGTTTCAGATTTGTCCCCATCTTGACTTGCCTTCTGTCTCTGTTCATAGTACTGACACTGTCAGTTTTCTTTCTGTCAGTTTTTTAGTCTGTCCACCCTTTGACTTGTGTCCATTGGTTAATCCTCTAAATCTTTCCAACATTCTTTTAATCTAGGCCATTGATTTGTTAACAATATCAAGGCTTGTAATCCATCCTTATCCTTGTAATCTTCCAATGTAACCTTTGATTAAATCGAGATTTATACTCAGCAAATATCTGACTTATTTTAGTATGCTGATGTACATATCTGTCAGTTGGCTAAAGTCTGAGTGTTTATGAAACACTTCAGCTGACTTCTTTTCATCTAAATTTTTATTATGAAGTTATAGTACACCATTTTGATTATAACTATGTTCCAAACACCACTTAAAATATGGAACTTAGACCTTGAACACAAGGTATATGTAATCAGTTTAGGTCATCACAGACTTCCCTAAATTCTGATTCCATATCCTTGACTTTAAATACTAAGTTTGATCCCTTAGCCTTCACTAACTGAGTTTGACCCCTCAGCCTTCAGTCTTCAGCAGGTTCCTAACTAGTCTACTGACCTAGTTACCTTGTCGACCTACACAGTCTCTCTTGATAAAGTCGGTGACCTTATTACAATGCTTGTTTGATCAAACCTATACGAAGATCAAACTCTAATAAACCTATACATTTGATCTAGACATCTTTTTGCCTTTGCTCTATAATAGCTAGTCTAGCACTCATCATTAAAACTTAAAATAAGTCCAACTAACATCATAAATGGTCCGTTAAACGAACAAATATATAATAACAGAAAAGCCATTTATTATATGTATAAAAATAAAGAAATAGTAGAAATGATCCGACCCGGTCGGATCCGGTCCAACCCGATTGGGTTTAGGACACTATTTCAACAATCTCCCACTTGGCCTAAAGCCAATCACTCGTACACACAAGACCAAGTTGAAACATAAGAATCTCATGCAATACTCGCGACTAACCCTAAGCGTAAACGGATCACTATCCGTGGGGACTCAGACTATCTTCATATCTTACTCCAAATGATCAAGTCAAAATGAACCGCCTCAACACACACATGAATCTCTGACGAGACCCTAGTCCCTGCTTCAAGCAATGAATCCACTACTATATCAGATATATAGCAAAGGTGGAAGAACCGTACAAGGTTCATGAATGAACCTCTTAGATCCATGTAATGCTTCCAGACAGTGTGTCAAGGCTTCCACTGAAACCAAGAACGTTCTTAGCAATCATCTTACTCAGCAGATTGTACTCCATTTTGATATGCTTCACATTGATGCTCAGTGATTTAGGGATCTGTTGGTCTTTATTGCATCAACAAACTCCCAAATAGATAGCTCCATTGATTCAGGATTGGTATCAGCAGGTTTGAAGTAATCTGAATCTCCTGACCATTTACAGTGGTAGTAAATGCCTCTCTATCATCTCTAGTCACTATATTCCTCCAAAAATTCGTAACATTTGTATAAGAGATGGTCTCCAATCTTAGATCCAGAACGTCATCTAATCCTTCATATCTTCTGATTCTTCTTCCAATATTGATAGCTAATTCAGTCTTGTCAGCATCAACTACGAACCCTCTAACACTTTGGTTTATTCCAATGTGAATATCACCTTTATCCGCCATTAGAGATTTCAGAAAGATGAAGGAAAGTTTGGTAAATCTGTGTTCGCACGGTGTTTATTCAGAGAAAATCGATCTGAAAACTGTAAGCAGCTTCTGTGTGTATATGTCTGTATATATAAAAGAAGAAAGTGGGTTGTAAATCACAGAAAATCTTGTACGTATTGTAGTATTTAACCACGATTAAAGTTGGAGTAAATGTGACGTTGCCACATGTCCCACTAACTTATTCCATAAGAGTTGTAACCGTTGGATATTTGTAAATCATGATTATAAAGATAAGGATTATATCCAACCATTGTTGACTTTCATTTAAGTTTGACTGTCTTGTAACTTGTAACTCAGCAGCCTTGATCTTCAGTAGACTTGGGTCAAGACTGGCGACAAGAATGGCTCAAAGACCTCTTTGATAAATCGCTCTCTTGATCTTCATACACACTTGTTTTGTCCAACAGATAATACAAGTTGAAGTTTAATACCAATGACTGATCTGTCAAGTGAGCTCACCCAACTGGACAAAGACCAATCCCCTTGGCAAATTCATTTGCTCAATTGTCCAAACTGCTTTAAGTACATGGAATTGTTGATACCAATGACTAATCTGCTAAGTGAGCTCACCCAACATAGCAAAGACTAATCCTCTTGGTGAATTCCAGTACACTGCTGATTATCAATATCTTAGTCAACTTTTATGATGCCAAGTTCAGTCCTTAACTTAGCAAATCTTTCACTATCCAATGGTTTTGTGAATATATCGGCAATTTGATCTTCAGTAGGGATGTATAGAACCACCACATCTTTCTTTTCAACATGATCTCTTATAAAATGATGTCTCATATCAATGTGCTTGGTTCTTGAATGCAAAATAGGATTTTCAGTGATTGCAATTGCACTTGTGTTGTCACACTTTATAGGAATTTCGTTTTCTTCAATTCTATAATCCCTTAATTGTTGTCTTAACCATAGTATTTGTGCACAGCAACTTCTAGCAGTAATATATTCAGCTTCAGCAGTGGAAGTTGATATTGAATTATGTTTCTTACTGAACCAGGAAACCAGTCTATTTCCCATTAACTGACAGGTTCCTGTGGTGCTTTTTCTATCAATCTTGCATCCTGCATAATCAGAATCTGAGTAGGATATAACTTTGAAGCTTCCATCTTTTGCATACCATATCCCTACTCCCAAAGTCTCTTTTAGATACTTGAGAATCCTTTTGACTGCAGCTAAATGACTTTCTTTCGGCTTTGATTGAAATCTTGCACAAACACCTATAGCAAAGGATATATCAGGTCTGCTGGCAGTGAGGTACAACAGACTGCCTATCATCCTTCTGTATAAAGTCTGATCAACATCTTTGCCTTCTTTATCTTCATCCAATATGCTGTTGGTACTCATAGGAGTTGATACTTTGGTGCTATTTTCCATGCCAAACTTCTTCTATAACTCCTTGTTATATTTAGTTTGATGAATGAAGATTCCATCTTTCATTTGTTTGACTTGTAATCCTAAGAAGTAGTTCATCTCTCCCATCATACTCATTTGGAACTTGCTTTTCATGAGATTAGCAAACTTTTCACATAGCAATTCATTTTCAGAACCAAAGATTATGTCATCAACAAAAATCTGTACCATCAATGTGCTGTCCCCTTCATTGATTCTGAAAAGAGTCTTGTCAATGGTACCTTTGGTAAAACCATTGTCCACCAATAATTGAGATAGGGTTTCATACCATACTCTTGGTGCTTGTTTCAGACCATACAGTGCCTTGTTAAGTCTGTTCACTTTATCTTCTTGATCTTTAACTTCAAAACCAGGAGGTTGCTGAACATAAACCTCTTCTTCCAGAATGCCATTTAAGAATGCACTTACAACATCCATCTGGTATACTTTGAAGTTTTTATAAGCAGCATGTGCCAAGAATAATCTTATGGCCTCCAATCTTGCAACTGGAGCATAGGTCTCATCAAAATCTATTCCTTCAGCTTGAGAATAGCCTTTTGCCACTAGTTTGGCCTTATTCCTTACAATGGTACCAGATTCATCCAATTTGTTTCTGTATACCCATTTAGTTCCAATTATATTTGCATGACTAGGCCTTTCCACTAGTGTCCAAACTTGGTTTCTTTCAAACTCATTCAATTCTTTTTGCATAGCAATTATCCAATCTGGATCAGATATATCTTCTTCAACAACTTTAGGCTCCATTTGAGATAGAAAACAAGTAAACATTGCTTCCAATTGTCTTCTAGTCCTTACACCTTGCTGTATGTACCAATTACTTGGTCAGCATGGTGGTCTTTCAACCATTGTAAATCATGATTAGTTTGATTTACAGGAGCTTCATCTTCAGTAGGGTCTGTTGTTGCTTTAGTAGGGGGTTCAGCAGATCCTTGAACTGCTTCAGTTGTTGCATCAGTAGTGTTAACAGCAAGTTCTTCAGCAGGGGCAGAGTCAGAAATTTTTAAGTCATTTATCCTTTCCAAAACATCAACACATTCTGGATCAGTGACTTGGAGATTTTCAGCATGTTCTGAAACTTCATCTTCCATTCCAGTAAACTTAGGTTCATCAAATACAACATGTATTGATTCTTCATGTTTCAATGTCCTTTTATTCAGTACCCTGAATGCCTTGCTGACAGAAGAATATCCCAAAAAGATTCCATCATCTGATTTTGGTTGGAATGTCTTCAATTGTTCCTTATGATTCAAAATAAAACACTTGCTTCCAAATGGATGGAAGTAAGGTATATTTGGTTTTCTTCCATTCCATATCTCATAAGGTGTCTTTAGCAGCTTCTTATTCACTGAGGTCCTATTTTGTGTATAGCATGATGTATTGATTGCTTCAGCCCAATATCATTCAGGTAATAAAGCTTCACAAATCATAGTTCTTCCTGCTTCTTTCAAAGTTCTGTTTCTTCTCTCAACAACCCCATTTTCTTTGAGGTGTGCCAAGAAATGACTAATTGATGCTGACACACCATTTTGCTCACAATATTCTCTTATGACTTTATTGAGAAAATCAGTCAGCACTTTGTCCGATCGATCTTCACCTTCTTGTCAAACTTTTCTCATTTTGCAGTCTCCTTAAAAGTTCAAGCATCTTTTGAAGTGTTTCACTTTTCTTGTTCATGAATACTACCCAAGTGTATCTTTAATAATCATCCACAACTACCAGAGTATACTTCTTCCCTGTTACACTTGTTGGTATTACTAGTCCAAAAAAATCCATGTGCATTAGCTCCAAGACTCTTTTAGTTGATTGCTTAGTCTTTGACTTGAAGCTTGACTTGGTTTGTTTACCTTGGCGACAAGCATCATATATAGCATCCTTTTGAATGTGATCTACGGTAAACCAATCACCAACTTCTTTTCACCAACCCGATTGATATCATCAAAGTTAAGATGATTCAACTTCTTATGCCACAACCAATTCAACTCTGACTTAGTTTGCACAATCAGGCATGTTTCTGGAACAGCAGTAGACCAATCCACAACATACATGTTTTGTTGTCTTCTTCCAGCCAACACAACTTGTTCACCTCTTTCACTAATGACAATACAGTTTCTCTTGTCAAAAGTGACCTTGTAACCCATGTCACAAAACTGTCCAGTACTCAGTAGGTTGTAGTCCAGTCCTGCCACAAATGCAACATTCTTGATAGTTAATCCATTCCTTACCAGTCTACCATAACCTCTTGTGTATCCTAGTGTATTCTTGTTGCCAAAATTGACTTTTGGACCATCTTTTGCCACATAGTTTGTCAAACAATGCTTATTCTTTGTGATATGTCTGGAACATCCACTATCAAAGTACCAGATACCCTACAAAACAAAGTTAATATGTTTTAGGTACCCAAAATTGTTTGGGTCCATAGTGGTCAGTGGTAAGCATGACCCTTGGCATATTTCCATAAGGTCTTCTTTGAAAAGTATTATACTTTTGTTCATATATGTATTCCACACTTCCATAAGATCTAACATTTGGCTGTGTAGGATTCACATATGCCTTCTGGCCTTTTGGTACATAATGCTGTTTGAAGTGATTTCTATTGTTAGAAGCACTAGCATAACCATAGGTTTGCTGTCTGTTATGAGCAACCCTATAATATGGAGTCTTCTAAGGTCTCTGCTGAGGTCTTGAATAAGTCCTCTGCTGAGTCCATTGCTGAGGTTTTACCCTTGCATTATGGTTATGACTGTTGTTTCTAGCAGTAGGGTTAGGAATATTCCAATCATCATCAGTAGGAAACAATCTGCCTTTCCCCCCTGAGATAAGTATCCCTAGAATGATTAACATTTTTAGGTTTATGATTCTTATCCTTAGAATATTTCTAATTTTTGCCCTTTTGTGGTCCAGCAGTCTTAGCAGCAGGTCTGCTATCAGTAGGTCTAGAAGGTCTAGCAGTCCTACTTTTGGATTTACCCTTTTTGTTAGGTACTGTTGACCTTTTTGACTTCTGATTTTGCTTTATTGAAGACTTCTCAGTAGGTTTTACTACCTCAGTAACCTTTTTGGGAGTTGGATCTTGTGCAGGTACAAACTTAGGACCAATTGTGGTAGTAGGTTCAATAACCTTACTGGATCCACTCTTAGTAGATTGCTGAGTTCCAAATCCAAGGCATGCTCTATCACCATAAGGCTTTCCAGATTTGAATGCAGTAGTGGAAATAGGTTGTTCAGCAGATTCAGCAGCTACTGAATATACAGCAGACTTATGTTGATTCTGTTCAACATCTTTTTCCTTTCCTTTGAGAGTTTTAATTCAGCTTTTAACCTTTCAACTTCTGTTTGAAGAGCTTCTTTTTCAGCCTTCACAATCTCATAATCAGATTGTATTTTCCTCAGTTGATTAAGGATGGCATCCAAAGTTTCTTCATTGTCAGAATTTTTAGGATTTGAACCACAAGTTGATTCACAATCACATTCAGCAGGAGTATTTATGGATACAGAATTATATACCTCCTCTGTCTCTTTCATATTTGCCATTAAAGCATAATCATCCATATTAGCAACAAGTGCAGTATCATCAGATTCATTTCCCTTTTCTGATTCAACTTCATAGCCTGATTCATCATCTGCAACCATTGCTTTCTTGCCAGGTCTTCTTTCTTTGATTCTTGTTCTTGATGAGAGTGCGGACAATCAGTCCGAAATGACCAGGTTTATTGCGATTGAAGCATAGATAATCGAGTTCCTTTTTATTTTAGATCGGGACATTCGGGTTTGAAGTGTCTGGTTTCTTGCAATGAAAACACAAGTAATCATTATCTTTCTTGGATTCTTCCTTCTTCTTTTCACTTGATTTCTTTGTGAAATTCATTGGAGAACCCCTTCCTATTTTCATCATTCTGATTTTCTTGCTCAATAGGGCAATTTGCTCTTGCATCTCATCCAGTAGATCATCTTGATCACCTGATGGTTCTTTTTTATGTGCAGCAGCCAATGTAGTAGTCTTTGGTTCTTCTTTTTCAGTCTCAGGAACAAGTTTCTTACTGAATTCATATGCTTTGAGATCTGAAAACAGTTTGAAGGTGTCTTCTTCATGTAGACTCCTGGATTCTTCTATGGTAGTAACCTTCATCTCCCAAACCTCTTTCGCAGGTAGGGCTTCTAAGATTCTTGTATTAATCTCTTCTTTTGTATAGATCACATTCAAAGAGGTGAGTTCATCCATGATAGAATTGAATCTTGACTCCATTTTCTCAATGGTTTCATTTGATTTCATCTTGAAATCTTGGAACTTTCTTTTGGCTACAATGACTTTGTTTTTCTTTATAGCATCGGTGCCTTCACGAGATAAGTTGCAATTTTTCCCAAAGTTCCTTTGTAGTTTTGCAATCCTTCACTTTCATGTACATATTGCTATCCAAAGTTCTGTATATGATATCAATAGCAATATTGTTGAGGTTTGCTCTTTTTCAATCTTCAGCATTCCATTCTCTTTTTGGCTTTGGAACATACTGAGTTTCACTTCCCACAGTTACTGACTTAGTGATCTCCAGTGGTCCATCAGTTAGCATATCCATCATCTCATCATGTGTTGCAGCTAGATAAGCCTGCATACAACGTTTATACTCATCAAAATGATCTAAGGAACACATCAACATAGTTCTAGCATACTGATTGTTATTCATGATGCAAAGCTTTGAAAATCAGAAACTTGAAAAAGTTTTCAAAGTATTTTCACAAGCACAACAAGTAGGATTACTTCATAACAGAAGCACTGCTCTGATACCAATTGTTGGTCCCTTGAAAAGGCTTTGGTTAAGTTTAGAGGGGGGGTGAATAAACTTAACACAACATTTTTTGGAGTTAACAAACTCAGCAAGGTCGAGCTGCCGATCGATTCGCTCGATAGTCTGCGACCACTCGGTAGTCTCACGACTATTGATATTACTAAATCTGTTGCAACGTAATATATTTAGTTTAAGCCATGTTACTTGTTGTTAAAAGATGATACTAAGTATTAGATAATCAGAAGTGTAAGTGTGTGATTCACTTGCTAGTTTCAGTAAGTTGATGTGATCAGTATACTAAATGCGCGAAAGTAAATCTGAGAAAGTAAGTAGGCAAAATTTATAGTGGTTCCAGGTGGTGTAATCTGTCGGTCCACTCTTCTCTGTGATGTTGGAGGAAATTCACTAGAGATCTTTGAGGTTGCGATTACAAAAATCCCTAAGGTCTCATCCTTCACCAAAAACTATGGCTTCACAAACTGAATATTTGAAGCAGGTAGGATTCTTTGCTCCAAAGTATCTGGATTGGTCCTTGAAGGGTAGGATTGCCTCTTCACCAGCTTCACCACAAACAACAGTTCTTGACACCAAAGTGCTTCACTATCTTCAGCAGGTTTCTTGTTAAAGAAAGTTTGAATCAAGTGAATGATTCAACAGTCAGCAGCTTGATCAAGATGAAATGATCAGCAGCTTGATGTCTTCAAGTGTGTGAACTTGATGTAACTTGATAGCAGATTACACTTGAAGAGTTTTCTTGATCAGTCAGTTAAGTTCTGTGTATGTCAGCAGGGTGATTTTCTTGATAAGAAACTTGATAGCTTAGAATAGATTATTTCTTTTCATCACTTGTATCCGAATCAGGAGTCTTCTATTTATAGGTGAGAATCCTGTGACTTATGTTTGAAATTCAAACATAGCCGTTTCAGATTTGTCCCCATCTTGACTTGCCTTCTGTCTCTGTTTCATAGTAATCGACACGCCGCTTTCTTTTTTCTGTCGCTTTTTAGTACATCCACCCTTTGACTTGTGTCCATTGGTTAATCCTCTGAATCTTTCCAACATTCTTTTAATCTAGGCCATTGATTTGTTAACAATATCAAGGCTTGTAATCCATCCTTATCCTTGTAATCTTCCAATGTAACCTTTGATTAAATCGAGATTTATACTCAGAAATATATCGACTTATTTTAGTATGCTGATGTACATATCTGTCAGTTGGCTAAAGTCTGAGTGTTTATGAAACACTTCAGCTGACTTCTTTTCATCTAAATTTTTATTATGAAGTTAGAGTACACCATTTTGATTATAACTATGTTCCAAACACCACTTAAAATATGGAACTTAGACCTTGAACACAAGGTATATGTAATCAGTTTAGGTCATCACAGACTTCCCTAAATTCTGATTCCATATCCTTGACTTTAAATACTAAGTTTGATCCCTTAGCCTTCACTAACTGAGTTTGACCCCTCAGCCTTCAGTCTTCAGCAGGTTCCTAACTAGTCTACTGACCTAGTTACCTTGCTGACCTACACAGGTCTACTGATAAAGTCAGCTGACCTTATTACAATGCTTGTTTGATCAAACCTATACGAAGATCAAACTCTAATAAACCTATACATTTGATCTAGACATCTTTTTGCCTTTGCTCTATAATAGCTAGTCTAGCACTCATCATTAAAACTTAAAATAAGTCCAACTAACATCATAAATGGTCCGTTAAACGAACAAATATATAATAACAGAAAAGCCATTTATTATATGTATAAAAATAAAGAAATAGTAGAAATGATCCGACCCGGTCGGATCCGGTCCAACCCGATTGGGTTTAGGACACTATTTCAACAATCTCCCACTTGGCCTAAAGCCAATCACTGCATTACACAAGACCAAGTTGAAACATAAGAATCTCATGCAATACTCGCGACTAACCCTAAGCGTAAACGGATCACTATCCGTGGGGACTCAGACTATCTTCATATCTTACTCCAAATGATCAAGTCAAAATGAACCGCCTCAACACACACATGAATCTCTGACGAGACCCTAGTCCCTGCTTCAAGCAATGAATCCACTACTATATCAGATATATAGCAAAGGTGGAAGAACCGTACAAGGTTCATGAATGAACCTCTTAGATCCATGTAATCCTCTCGCTGCGCCTCCAAGGCATATACTGTGTTTTGGCGTAGTTGTAGAATCCACAATGATCTCTAGCTAAGAACATTTTCAGCTCACTGTATCACTTGATTAAAGTGACTGCAAACCCAGACTGTAGCTCCCGCTATCTTCATATGACCTAGGGCACACATCTGTATATCTACATTTATTCGATTCCAAGTTTCAATAAACCAGGAACTCATCCTTAACACTTTTAAAGATATTCTCAACATATACTGTAATATCCTGACTTTTTGAAAAATGACAGACGTGTCTTTTTGCGAAAAATGGAATATTATTATTTACGGATTAAAGTATTTTATGTGTATATATATATATATATATATATATATATATATATATATATATATATATATGTAAAGTCGAATATGTATGTATATTTGGAGAAAAAAAACTGATTATTTAATAATAAGGGTATTTAAGGAAAATAAGGGATTTGGTTAATTATTGGGAATTTTCCTATTTAAGGAAAAATAAACCCCATTAGTTTCCCTAACCTTTTGAATCAGAAGTTTCTTACGTTCCCTGAGAGAGACGGCGTGAGAGACCTAGAAAAGGCTAAGAGCTTTTCTTTCGGTTTCTAAAGCGGATCTTAACGGTTTTCAAATCAGAGAAGAGCAGCGGAATCGTTGTGAAGAGGGCGTCATTTCAACACAAGAAAGTTGAGATTTTGTTAAGGTTTTCTGTGAAGGAATGATCGTTTTTCTGTAGTTTTTCTCAAAATTGGACTTGGATTAGCTTGCTAAAAGGTAAGAGGCTCTTCCTACAAATTATTTATGATTTAGGGAGGTTAGATCGTGATTTTGATTCATTTTGAAAGAGGGTTTTCATATTGAAAAATTGGTGTTTTATGATGTTAGGGTGAAGTAACGGTGTTATATTTGAATAGTCATACTTTATAATGTTTATTGTGTATTGTGTGTTGTTTTTATTACTTCCGTATGAAATTGTTTTTGCATAATTGGTTTACCTTTTTAGTATATATAAAAAGGGCTATAATTGTAGTTGCAGGTGAAAGCAAGTTTGTTTTCGTATGGCAATTCTCAGTTAGATGGGATCGCTAGTACTATATTGTTTGGAGATTGACTTTTTATAGCCTTTTCCAAGTTGGACATTTGTAGTTGTGTTTGACTGTAGCCACAATGAATAAATATAAATACTAGTGGTAGATTATGCCGTGCAAGGCACGGCATGCTCTTTCCAAGTAATTTGTATTATATATCGTATTTAAGTGCATCTCTAAGTAACATGAGATTTCCGATATTTAAACACTACATGCATTACTTTTCTTTGACATTATTAGATTAAAGTAGATATCATACTATAATAGGTCCTACATATGTTTGAAGATAAATAATACAATAAAAAGGCATGCATATATTACAAAGGTGATAGTGTCCATGACAGGTTATAAAGCCAATTAAGTATTACATCATCAGTAACAATGTTCGATGAAAAAAACTTAAGCAAAATACATACCGAAATTTTCCACTTCACAAACAAGCAATTTTACATATTACCCAAAACTATTAATTCTCGATAGATGCACAACTAATGACCATAATATGTAAATATCTTCGGTAATTAAAACGGCTAAAAGTTACGCACATAAGATATGGGCTACTTAGCATGGCTTCAAAACAAGGAACAACAACCACTGTTTTAGCTGCATGTCATTGTCTTTTTCTTAAGGTTTTTCACCGGACTTTGAACACCAGCATTTGGTACGATAAATTCATGTGTAGGAGATGGAATCTTCTCAGAAACGAGCACATCTTCTTTTTCACCAGAATTATCAGCAAATATGATTCCTCTTTTGTAGATACAAATGGTAGTATAGTTCCCTTATCCATAGCAGTTGTAAATGATACTCCTTCAATCACATTTTTTGTTGATAGAATAACTACAGTGGCTTCTTCTTCTGCATGAGTATACAAATTTAGTATCAGGTAGGTCCTTGAAGTCTTTTCACGGAATCAACTATCAAAATAATACAGGGAGTCAGGGAGCACACATCTTCTTTCTTGTGAATTTTACTCTCAGCTTCATTTTTCAATGCAACATTTTGTGGTTGAGAAATGTACAACCAGTGAGAAACGATATTTTCCATAGATCAAGTATAAAACATCACTCTTACAACAACATCTACTTTACATGAAAAATCAAAGGACAAACTTTATTCAATGCACAAATTTGTGAAAACACCAGGGGATCAATATGTAATATTAATAGGCTGAACATAAGGGGAAAAATCGATAAACAGATTGTCGACTAAGCAAATGAGAGAAAGATTATAATGGCAACTCTACTACCCAAACATCAAATCCACATACGAGCAATTATATAAAAATCTGTGAAAAGGTGAATTTTCCACCAACTAAGGCGAGCAATAAAAGGAGTAAATGACTTACCATCAAAACACACCCACAGCTGCATAAAGGCTACAGGAACAACATGTTATCCTACAAACATTCAAGGGTTAACAGTTCTGCAAGACTAACCATCAATAGGAAACAATTAAACACATATTTGGTACCAAAAAAAAGGTCCTACGTAAGAGCCTATTCTAAAGGAACATAAGGAAGTTTATAAGCAAGACATCTAATTTCAATCTAAAAAACAAACAACAATGGCATTATAAAAATGCAAAAACCTTTAATTCAAACATTCCACTTATGCACAACCCCCTTTAAATCAAACATTTCACTTATGCACAACTCCCAAAATCAGTTGAGTAAAACGAAACACTGTATCACCATTGACATGGAGCTCTGATATATACATATATATATATATATATATATATATATATATATATATATATATATATATATATATATATGAAGACATGTATATATGAAGACATGTATATATCAGCTTTCAAAAGCAATTAATAAAACAAAGTACGGTTTATGTTCGAAAAGAAGGAACTACAAGCACTTACCACACAACAACAACTACATGGAGAAGAACAATCAAAGGAGGGAATATATACCCAAACAACCACCACCGAAGGTTGGTGAAGGAACAAATGCACTACAAAAACACGTCGAAATACTCAAGCTGCAAAGAAAAAGCCCAAGAGATGTTTATTTCGTAATGAATGCAAAATCCTAATACTTAAATGAATTACAAAAATACAAAAACAGATTTAAAAGAAATAGTTCGTTGGCCCGACATAAACATGACCACTGTCAGTCTTAAAGATTCTGCTAACCTCATCAGAGTCGACAGCTTAAAACTTTACCTGCATCCCAGTTTCAACGCAGACAATTAAAATCGTCCAAATTTGCTGAAAGTCTATGTTGGACCTACATAAACGGGAGGAAATAATGTAGATAAAGGTAATAAGCTGAGGGATGATCAAGAATGAAGAACGACCAAGTGCAGTATGAGACAAAAATTAAATTTAACCCAAACAAAAAAAGAATTAAGCTCAGGATGCAATTAAATTTCAAACCAAAGAAAGAATCACAACTCGTAAAGGCAGTTTTTTCAAATGCCAAATTTGGCTCTGAACAATACCCAACCTAAATGCCAAAACTTATATCATAAAAAAATAGAAAAAGAAATAGTTCAAGAGCATCATTGGCAGTTATTTCCTAGCAGAAACATACATGATCACGGATGTTGTAGAAAAGTGGACAGTGAAAAGCCAACAAATGAAATATTAAAAAGCACAAAATATCACCTCCAACATTTCAAGTTTTTTCAGTAAGGTTGGCCCTTGTAAAACCCCTACCAGTGTTTGCCCCACATTCAGCATCAGAATAACATATTTGCATTTTAAACCACAAAAAATTACCACAAACCTTAGGTGAAAGAAGCATGTCTTTGATTAATTGGTCCAAAGACTTTCACCCCGAGCACAAAAGCTTCTTTTCCACCCATCCGTGCTAATTACTGGTGGATATAAACATAAGATATGGGTCACATATTTTCGGATTTGACATATACTCGAATTGCACACCTATTCCTCACTAAAACACAACGGAAAAAGCCTTCTCTCTACAGAAAGCACAAGAGACTTTCCAAGAAGTTTAGTAATTTTTTTTGTTCCTCGGTGAGAGATGAGCATTTTAAAGCTGTCTGGAAAAATATAAACTGAAAAAAACTAAATGAAATCATCTCTTTGGCTTTTTCTTTAAAGTGAGGACAAGCTTGTTGAAAGAACCCGACAATACTTATATTTTGCAAGCTTTGTAACTTCTTATTGGCAAGCTTGTCCTCACTTTCAAAATTTCTTCCAAACATCTGTTTCTTCTCCTCAATATTACTGCCTACTATCTACACAACACAAACAAAACCACCGAGTGATGACACAAAAAAACTAAAGCTGCAAAGAATCTAGTTTTCAATATCAAACAATATAAGGTGTTTTAGCAATTACCGTAATGGAAACCTTCTGGCCTTTATCTGTGCAATCATCATCAACCGGTTTGTGGTTCTTTTCAATAGAAGCAATCCGTCCGATCTCAATAAACAAAAACACAAGAAATATAATAAAATCGTCAATACAAAAGAGAACAAGAGATTACAAATATAAAAAAAAAGAAAGAATGTTAAATACCAATTCTTCTAAGCTCAGATTTGTGTTGAAATAATGCAAAAGAGATGCACAACCACCGCCATGACTGAAACCAAAAATCAAAATCCACATAATGATTACAATAATATGAAGAAGTGTAATGTTTGACTGGTGAGGAGAAGGAATATGTGGTGTGGGATAATTGAAGGATTGAAGAGGATGAGGGGGATGAAGAAACGACAGAATAACAGGGGAAGGTGAGGAGAAGTAGCTGTGAAGGATTGAGTGGAATATAGGCTGGATTTACTATGTCATTCAATAATGGAGTAATAAAGTAAATAAAAAATATAATAATAAAACAAAACAAAATGCTTCAATTACAGGTGGCAAGCAGGGAGAGCTCTTCAACTTTGTAAAATGGCAACGTGGCTTCATGTGAGAGATTTTTGCTCTCACAATTAACAAGTAGTAGGAAAACAAAATAAATCCAAGTGAAGGTAAAATAAAGAATAGATAATGTGAGTTCTTTTAGTAGTTAAAGTATGAGGTAGATGTATATATTCTCTGTAAAAAAATATAAGTACTCTCACTCTGTATATTTGCCCAGGTGGTTTGTGGTTATTAGTTAGGACCGGTTCGAATATGAAATAGAGTAGAGATTATGCAATAGCCTTTTTTTATTGTTGGTGGTGATAGTATATACTATTTCTAAATCTGAAAAATATTAACGAAAAGTTGTGTTGAGTTTTACCGAGAGAAATATAAATACTATGATTTGGCAGAAAATGGTTGCGTAGCGAAAGTTATTGTTGATACCTAACTTGAATTGTAGCATTTCTAATGATCTTAAATAAGATTAAATGAAAACGAACAAACCTCGATTGAGCTTGTGATTCTTTTAGTTTCGGCACCAAATGTACTCTTAAAGGGAGTTGAAGTTCGGATCCGTCGGAAGAGCATGAAAGAGTTTGTGCTTTGATGAACTAGGGTTCATCAATGTCTGTGTAATTGCTAGGCCTTGTCCGTGTCTAGTGGACTAGGAGAGAGAGAAGTAGGTGTGAGGGAGCTTACTTGAAAATACTTAGGTGGGTAGCGAACAACAATTAATAAATTACGTACGTGTTTAGTAAAAAGATTAAACATCAATCCATTCTTGGTAAGGCACAAGTTTATATCGCGATGTGTGGACGTTCTGAAGTAAATGACTCTGTAAGTCTTTGGACCCTACGTACGGAGGAACACCACCCCGTAAGTCCGAGACCCTACGTATGGAAGTACTTCGCCAAACGTGTACACTATCGGAGTCTACCAGAATAGACTTCCGTGGTTATTGGTGTGATCCACCAATATGTTGCATCCAGTTACTTCGTGCTGAGTAGCACCTTGCGTAGTGCACTTGAATGCTGATGTAACACAGATAACCTAAGCTAGAAACATATAGTCATGACATGTTGATGGACATGAAGTGAACCTTAGATTGAGTCGGTCTTAGAAAGACAATTTACTTAATCATAAAACTTGTTTATAAACCTTAGTTAATTTGTAGCTTCTACCTCTTATTGAGTACTTTGTACTTACCTCAAATGCATTTTTTTCTATGTGTTTGGGGGAGAGAAGATGAACAGGTAAATCCGGAGTACGAGGAGGACTTTGATGACGACGTTTAAGAACACCGAAGTTGAAGAGTTTATTTATTCTGTTTTTTTTTATTTTCACTAGAATTGTTTTTGGGGAATTTCTTGTAATTTCTTTAGTAATTTATTTTAGAGGATTTCGCATGTTGTTTGGTTTTCGTTTGGTTTCTTCCGATTTAATAGATGTTACATTTCTATCTCTAGTTGAGTTTCTTTTCATAGTAGCATTTGTGGTGTTTGCCGAGTCTTTTTAGCTTCCGTTATGCTAACTCGATACAACGTAGTAGAGGCTTACATATAATATTAAATTTATTTGATATTATATGTGGCGAGCATTTCGTTTCCGGATAAGGACTCGGTATCCGGGAGTGGGGCGTTACATATACCAGAATCACTTTCATACCTGTTCATGACTCTTCATGAAGTGTGAACATCTTGTTCAATTCACAATACTTATGATGGATCCTATTGTAGAAGCAAAGGGAACCTTCCATAAGTATCATCTTTCACCTTATTCTTTAGGACTGACGTACTATCATAGATAGATCCCGAGAATACCGGCTAGCAGTATCTCCTTCTATGATCTATGCTAATCTCTTTTCGCATCCCATCTATCAGGGTGAACTGTGACAATTAAATTGTTAGGAACATTTAATTATGTTTTGATGATGGCCATACTAGCTGTTATAGCAAGCCAGAAATAAGTTAGAATTATTTGTATAAGTCTTTACTTAGAGTCTGACATGTTGTATAAGTTGAGTCAGACAAGTATTGTACTAGTTGGTAGGACGGCAAAGTAAAAAGAGATTTTCGGCAGAGTGAAGCCAACCAAGTATCAACAGAGAAGCAATGAAGGCATATGGTCTGACTTATAACCAAGGAAGTCTGTGATGACCTTGGATAAGTCTAAGCTATGTTTCAAGTGATGAAACTAAATGTTTAAATGTGGTGTACACTGATTTCACCCCAATCAAGGATCAGTGAAGAACAAAGATTCTCCTTTAAACTTAAGTAATGAAGGAAACAGTGAATCGGCAGAGTAAACTGACTTTCGGCTGAGTGAAGACAAAACAATGAAGAAAGATCTAAACGGCAAAGTCAGGTGGATCACTTGACCGTTCAAAAAAAACGTCTGAGTAAACCTTACTCGATCAGATTATTGAAATATGAAGAAGAAACAGAAGATCAAGCATTAAATACACAATTAATAGAGGATCAATCAAGGACGGATTTTCTGGTAAACGTTTGAAGAAAAATCCGATCACTAAAATCAAGGAGAATATAATCAAAGGGGAATCAAGAATAAAATCAAGGATTATTCCCCTCATTAATATAGCCAACGGATGGAAATTCAAATCAAGAATAATCAAGGCTATAAATAAAAGGCACTGACAGAAAAATGGAAAAAAAAAGATCATAAATCTGAGCAGAAACTCTGTCAAAGTGAAATCTTCTATCTGTGCTAAAAGGAAATATCCAGTGATCAACTCAAATCTAAGAGCTACAAATCAAACATCAAGCATTGAGATTGATCAACAAGTTGGTGAATTCAATTCACATCAATCAAGCAACTGAATTAGAGACATTTGAGAAGGAGTTGTGTTTGTGATAGCTGTTGAAGGATTTGATCCCAAAGAGCAGTGGAAGAGACTGAGTCACTGAAGCTGTTGCAGTCAAGGAGTGATAGTCTTGTAGATTGTGAAGCTTGGGAAGTCAGGGACAATCGTACTATTGTATATGTGAAAACAATAGTGAATTCCTCCAATCATCACAGGAGAAGAGTGGATTAAGGGATTACACCATCCTGAACCACTATAAGCCTTGTGTTAATTTACTTTCAGCAATTACCCTTACTACATTCATTTAATTGCTTACATTATATTATACATTATTGATTGCTTAAACCACTTTGAAATAATCTAGTAAGAAGGGACTTATCCGCTGCCCAAAAGCATTTAATTACAAGAAATTTTTTGAAACTACACTATAGTCATTCACCCCCCTCTGACTATAGTTTTACCCTTCTCTGGGACCAACATGAAGTAGTATCGAAATCTATCACTATAGATTCTTATTTCTAAAATAAGAACTGCACCCTCCAAGAGCTTTCGAAAAGTCCTTGAATTACCAAATATTAATTGACTGTGACATGGGGTAACAACTCTCGAGAATGATATGCAACACCTTGCTCAAAAACTGTAACACTCCTACTAACCCTTCTTCACATTAAGCATATCTTTACTTTTGATCAAATCAAACTCTTTTGGTTCTCAAAGTAAAGAACTTATACAGAGAAACTTGTTTTAATCCATTAATGGATCTCGTAAGCTTACTCATCACGTTATCATCTATGAACACCAAGCCATTGGCCCAACGTCTTCAACACTATCATATAGCCATGATGCGTAGCTATTACAAGGTTTACACCCCGTAGCCTTTAGCCATCAACTTAGCATTAACTAGTAATCGTATTACCATCAATGTCAGTCTTTCATAATGACCTGATACACCTTTTAAGGACATTCTCTTCAGGTAAGACATACTAGGTTCATAACCCGGTTGTCACACATGGAATATGCTTCAGATGCTATGGCTCCTAGACATATCTATTAATCTTGCCTTTAAAGCATTCCTGCATAAATCGTGAGATCTTCATTCTTCAAGATGAACGTACCAGTAGCCCTTTCAGGCATGTGGTTATCTGTAGACTCACAGAATACTTGTGTGCACTGAGAAGTGTCTCACACCTCATCGCTATGAGGCGCCTGCTCATGTTCCAATGGTTGAATATACCTTTGTGGTTCTCAAACTACTTTTGAGATCTTGATTTACTCCCACTGTCTCGTTTGGAAGAATCACTTCCTCTAGAAGACAACATGTCAAGAGACAAACACTTTTGCTCCATGGGTAAGTAAATGATATCTAGCTTAGTTGCTAAGATATCCCACAAAGTTGCACATGTTATACTAGGCTCCAAGCCTTTCAGACACTGCATGCTTGCTAGAAGAATGATAACCCTAAATCATCGGTTAAGATAGATTTGATGTCATTATCTTTCATATTCAATATGGAATGCATTCAACCTTTATTCTTTGAAAGTCGGTTAAGTATATGTATTGAATAAGGGCACTGTCCTAAAACATGTAAGGGATATTTCGCATGGCTTACGGCACACCTTTATCGTATAAAATGTTGTTTCCATTTTAGAAACACGATCTGATCGCGTATCCCAAAATGGTATCCTTCAAGGGAGAATCTAATTCCTTCTCAGACAACTTCTGAAACACCCTTCAAGTATTAATTGCTTCAATCCAATTGATGATTAATTCCTAAGTAGCTCATCAATCTTATATTCATACTAGCTCGAACTTTTCGGGCTTTCCGAATTTCGCACTTCACTGAGTACGCTTGACTATTTATAAAAATAATCATAGAGAGTAATAAACAATTATTTATGGCATTTATTGTCATAAGCTAACAAACATCAATATGTTTAGGCTTTAGTCAATATTCTAGAATTTATCACCTTTTTCATAAAAGGGTATTTTAGTCACATTTGGATAAGATACGTATCACCCACATGATACATAATCACATGGTTCAGACATCATCAAAATGACATTTTATTACACGTTTCTCTTCCACAGGGACTACGTCTAGAACAACCACAAATATCAAGGATAACAGCCATTCAAACATAACAGCCATTCAAACATTTGGTTGAGATTTCATCACATATATCAACTATACACCGTAATCTAGTATGTTAGATTCGGTGACCGTTCAACTTTTTCGGAACAATATTTATTCCTTACAATCGAATATACCTGCTAAATCCTAAATAACAAAACTCATGTTCTTCATAAGAACCGGAACACAATAACATTTATTTAGTTTCTTTATCAGTTTGCTAGACTTTAGAATATTATATAGTAAATGCTGCAACGTTTTCTTTACTTTCCATATCTTAAAATATTCTATATTTAAATCTTTCTAATTTAATCATACTCCAAAGATATCATATATCTAAGAGTTGACTTGAGATTAGATAGATTTATCTCAACTTTGTTGCTTAGAATATAGACTTCGATAAGTTTTCTTATTCAAGCACATGCCCTAACTTGCCTTTTAATCATTTAAGCACTCGTAAATATTTCTTAATGTAGTCTTCATAAGACTTAAAAAATCACAAGAGCTGTGTATTTAATTTCCTATCATAAAGAAAATCCAATGTTTATTAGATAGTTTATTTAGCCTTTTGAATCATATTCAAAACATGAACTATTAAATTAACCTTTAAGCAATGATTAAATAAATAAGTCGATCTTAAATCTTACAATTTTGAAAACAAACTTTCCAAAATTCGATGTGGTCATTCTTATCCAACGTTTGAATTAATTGTCATCGTATGACAGAATGATCATATTGGATCGTATCCAATGTATGATTAATTCGTTGAAACTTATTTCAAGTGATTTAATCATATCATGAGCTTTCATTTTTTATTAATAATTAAAGTCTTGGAGGACTCCATCAAATATGTAGTCTCCTTGTCTCAAACTACTATAACGAGGTTGCTTTAGTCATTGCTTATTTTAAAAGGATTAAAATTACTTAACCATACTTGAGAAAGTTTCTCAAAAGGTAAGAGTCATAATTTGGTTTTAACAATCGAGAATAAAACATAGAAATAAAATTTTGCTAAAAATTACAACATAAAATAAAGATAAACGGAGTGTTGTTGTTTATACATGCAAAATCAAAAAATGGTCTTTTGTTTTATGATTTTGCTCCCACTAGTCAACTACTCCCAATTGACTTACAAGAATTTTCCAAATATTCTTTAGTGGCCAAGATCCCATCTAGTTACCCCGATTCCCGACGAGGGTCGATCAACTAGAATAATTTGAAAGGTAGGTACACTTAACCAATCACATCTCTATGTGACTCTTGGTAGTTGACTAGTCAACTCTTTGACACTACACATCTTTATATGGTAGCCAACCCCTTGTCACTAAAATAAGACGGTCCTGACGAGGGCCAATCACCGCAATATTCTAGTCAAGTTAAAACCCGATATTCGCGAGATCTCATACAATTATCAAGATAGGTCAACTCCCGACGAGGGCCGATCAGTTAGATCCGAACAAGGGCTCGTCACCGTCATTATAATATTGGGAGACATAATTCCGACTTAATTTTTGTTGTGTGAGTAAGTTTAAATTAATTCACTTAATTAATTTCAATTAATTACGGTCTCATCAAATACATCTATCTCTATAGACATACATCCTACACATTTATCTAGATCGTGCCTAGTCATGCATCTATCGTATCATATAAAATAAATACAAGTACAAAATAAATAAATGCGTAAAGTAACCGGTATGATCATGGACTTTTGCTAAGTGCGGTTTCGAATACAAACTGACGAAACCGACAATCTAAGGGTAGCTGCAACTGCCAACAGGATCTCTAATGCGCCATCTCCAATGTGATCTTTATTCGTTTTTCTTTGGTCTACATCTTTTGCTCCATTCTTGTTACATAATTTTATCTAATATAAATAAATACACCCACCGCACATGGGGAGAGCTAACGGGAATGGGATAAAAACAGAAAATAAACTAGGTCAAGTTCTTCATCACGGCCTAGGACAAAATTTTAAACCAACGAAAAATAAATCACACACATCTATACTATTGGTCGAGTCCATGATCAATCGGGGTCCATATAATCATATTATATCTAACACATCTAATCCATACAATAAAATCTTATTAAAAATATAAATATTAAAATTACCAACTTGCGTCTTAATTAATCAATTAACTAATTAACATTTAATTAATTAATGATTTCAATCGTAATAAAATTAACGATTAATTTCAAATCGATTTCTATTTTAATTTTAATCAATTAGAACTAGAGAAAATTATGAAAAAGGACAAAAAAAACATTGTGAAATTATCAAAAAGGACATAAATATTTGCATTTTATTAAAAAGTATAAAATATTATGTATTTAGACAATTTTGCCCCTCTATTCACTAATGCTTATAAAAAAAGAAAAAACAAAAAAACCACCCATTACCTGCCATCAACTCGCGTTTGCATTATATATATATATATATATATATATATATATATATATATATATATATATATACAATGTCAAATAGTAGTGTCACAATGTATAATAATGTCAAATGGTAGTGTCAAATAGTAGTGTCACAAAGTATAATAATGTCAAATGGTAGTGTCAAATAGTAGTGTCACAAAGTATAATAATGTCAAATGGTAGTGTCAAATGGTAGTGTCAAATAGTAGTGTCACATAGTAGTATCACATAGTATAACAATGCCAAATGGTAGTGTCACATAGTATCACAATGTCAAATGGTAGTGTCAAATAGTAGTGTTACATATGTATAACAATATCAAATGGTAGTGTCACATAGTATTATATATATATATATAATGGTATATATATATATGTATAAATATATATATATATATATATATATATATATATATATATATATATATATATATATATATATGTGGAACTGAATGTGGGACTTGATGTTTTTTTTCAAAGGACGTGGGTGGTAACTTCCGTGCAACATTTTTTTTTAAAAGAATAATTATGATGTGAGGGGTATTATTGTCTAAATATGATATTGTCATTTTTACTAATTTTGGAAATGTGTTTGTCCTTTTGAATAAGTCTCCCATAGATTTATTCCAAAATAAATCAAATTTAAAATTAAGTCTCTTTTGTTTCTTTCCTTTTGATTCATAATCAAATGAATCAAAATGGATGCCTTTGGTTTCCAAAACCAAAAGGCATCTACATGGCCCTTTCCAAAATAAAAATTTTGAAAGGGGCCTAGACCTAGGAATTTTCCAAAATCAAATATTTTGAAAAGGGCCTAGGCATATTCCAAACTAAATTTGGAAAGGCCTAGATTATTTAAAGGCAAATCATATTACCAAATAATGCCATTTGGCATCCAATGGTCCAAACTATTTGAACCATTAGTTAGCTGCATGACACAAACTAAACAAAGTGATATCTATGTACCATAAAAATTCACAAAAACACAAAACAAAATTTTGGGGACCCGCCAAGTACCACCGACCGACGCCGATAGCTAGACAGCCGCCCTCGCCGCCGGCGATAACTCGGCTATAGAGCCGCCGCCAATCGGCCAAGCTCCACAAACGCCGTAGC
Organism: Gentiana macrophylla; assembly: GCA_026214975.1. Classification (NCBI taxonomy): domain Eukaryota; kingdom Viridiplantae; phylum Streptophyta; class Magnoliopsida; order Gentianales; family Gentianaceae; genus Gentiana; species Gentiana macrophylla. The sequence continues at coordinate 145,486,116 of CM047806.1, forward strand.
CCCCCATTTTTTTCGTGTTTCGTTTTGTAAATCGATATCATGCATCTAGAAAAATTACTACGCAAATTAACTAATGCTTATTGCTTAAGCTCGAAACTCGCTCTGCTACCACTGTTAGGAAATCTACGAGGGAACGCAGCGAAATTTAAAATTTATTTCCTTTTAACCCAAGATCGACTTCGTTTAAGCAACAAGCATAAAAGAAGTAGACGTAGAATAATACCTTGGATGATCTAAAATAGATCGTCACTTTATCTACGTTTGTAGTTTCTTCACGAAGCCGCCCAAGTGTTTGGCCTCTACCGTTGATCCACATGAACAGCCCGCCGGAATCCCATCATGGATTGCTACCAGAAAAACTCGGTTGCTAGACCGACCTTTTCTCTCTCTCAAAACTCTCTCTAGGAAGCTCTCTTATTTTTTCACAAGAACTATTAGTCTCTTGAAATTGTGATGTACAAAAGAGCTTGCCAATCTCTCTCTTATTTAGAGTATGTGGTGCCTCCTATGTCTCCCAATCTGATTGGGAGAAACTTATTAGTAGATTGAGGAGAAAGAAAACATTTTACTAGTAAAATAAGGAAAATACTTTTGATTGATTTATCTCATTTAATTTAATATCTCATATTATATATTTCCAAGATATTGTCAAAATCTAATATTTATTATCTTTATCATATTACCATAAATCAATTTTCCATAAATCTATTAATATCCAATATTAATATATGATAATATCATTAATTAAATTGCATAATCCAAGTGTATCTCATACACTCAATATTGGCGCCACCTTTAGCCGATAAATTGACATCCGGAATATTCTTAATTAATGTAATACTATGATTAATTAATTTGCAAAATACATGTGTATCAATATACACAAATATATTTCGACATGCATACACATTATATGTATATTTAATTAATCAATATAATTAATATCTTGTATTCAATTTATTCATAAAAAATAAATAAATATCACCATATTAGTTTATCACTATAACACTTTATAGTCGAGATAAACTTTCCTTATTTGGTTATCACTATAACCACATTTTAATCCGGCTAGATGTTCTTATGTGTGTGACCCGATAGACTTCCGAATATGTTGGTTGTAGGCATAAAGTGCAATTACGAAAATGCCCTTCATACCTAACGATCATGGATAGCGTCTAGCAACACGTCCATGACCCCCAATTATCGGAAGAGTCAAATGCAATGACTACAACCTTTCATGTGAAACGGTTACCGTGTAAATAGAATCCTATCACTGTTACAATGTCCATACGGTCGTACATCGAGTGTCAAACATCAACGACCGTATCTTATACTCTGCATATCATGATCTCTTAAAGTAACTCATTTACTTCCACTTTACAAAGATTCACGAGAGTAAGACAATCCTTATAAGAAGGACCTTTCGGATATTTACTCATAATCATAAGAGACGCGATTTCCAGACGAGCAACATGAAGGACTGGCATGCAAGGCTGCCCTCACATCCTCTAAAGCCACTGTTGTTAGGAAATCTACGCAGGAACGCAGCGGAATTCAAAAATTTATTTCCTATCGACCCAAGATCGACTTCGTTTAAGCAATAAACAAACAAGTAGTAGACGGTGGTAACCTTGGTTGATCTAAAAGATCGACGCTTTGACCGTCTAAGGAGAGTAGTTCTGCATAGAGCCTCCTAAGTATTTGGCCTCTACCGCTAGTCCACACGAACAGCCCGCCGGAATCCCATCATGGATTGCTATTGGAAAACTCCGGTTGCTAGACCGGCCCTTTTCCCCTCTCTCCAACTCTCTAAAGGATGCTCTCTATTTTACACAAGAACTATGAGCTCTTGCAATTATAATGTACAAAAGAGCTTGACACCCACCTCTTATTTATAGTAGAAGGTGGCGCCACTTCAAAGTGTGGAGGAGAAGAAAACATTTTCCCAATAAAATAAGGAAAATATATTTGATTGATTTATCTCATTTATTATAATATCTTATATTAAATAAATCTAGGATATTGTCAATATCTCATATTAAATATTTCCAAGATATTGTCAATATCTAATATTGACTATATTTATCTTATTACCATAAATCAATTTACACATGTGTATATATCACATATATATATCACAAATAAATCTATATATATATACACATAGTAGTGCGCATGCAAATCTCTAATTTGCATTTGTGCCCACACGTTGCATGTGTATTATATATATATATATATATATATTAATATCTAATATTAATATTTGGTAATACTATTAATTAAATTAATATTAATATTTGGTAATACTATTAATTAAATTGCACAATCCAAGTGTATCTTATACACATTAAATGTGGCGCCCCTTTGACCAACAAATTGACTTCCGGAATATTCTTTAATTAATATAATACTATTAATATCTTGTATTTAATTTATTCATAATAAATAAATACCACCATATTAATTTACCACTATAACCTTTATAGTCTTGAGATAAACTTTCCTTATATGGTTATCATCTATAACCACATTTTAATCCGGCTAGATGTTCTTATGTGTGTGACCCGATAGGCTTCCGAATATGTTGGCCGTAGACACAAAGTGCAAATTACTTAAAATGCCCTTCATGCCTAACGATCACGGGATAGCGTCCTAAAGCAACACACCGTGACCCCAATCATCGGAAGAGTCAAATGCAATGAATACTACCTTTCATGTGAAACAGTTACCGTGTAAATTACAATCCTATCGCTGTAATAATATCCATACGGTCGTTAGTCGAGTGTCAAAACATCAACGTCCGTATCTTATAATCTGGATATCATGCTCTCTCGAAGTAACTCGTTTACTCCCACTTTGCAAAGATTCACTAGAGTAAGACATTCCTTATAAGAAGGCCATTTCGGATATTCGATCCCAATCATAGGATACGCGATTCCCGGACGACCAATCATGTATACTCCGCATGCTTCAATATCATACCCAATCACTACCGCATGATCGCCCCGTGGCTAGAGGAAACCTCAATAGTGTCAAAGCATGACAATCCACACCATGATGCCATGAAGACTCCGGTCCAAAGGATAATTACACAACCGTCACATAGTGTGACACTTAACCGTGTAAGTAGGTCAGTCTAACGTACGCATTCTCTAATACACGTCCACGTACAGTCCAAGTGTCTCTACACTTCGATAGACGAGATCTATCCCTGCCTTAAAGACAGAAGACATCTAATACGTGCTAGTCTGTTTATACTATCAATGCCCTGTTTAATAGTACATGTAACATCCCGACTTTTCAGAAAAGGGTAAAAGAGTCTTTTAACAAATTCAGGTTTTTCGGGTTATTTAATTAAACGATTTGAAGTATACTTATATATATATATATTTTGTTATATAAGAGAAAAAAACCAGATTTTTGTTAAGCAAGGGTGTTTTAGTAAAAAGGGGTTTATTTTGGAAGTGGGTATTTAAGGTTAACCTAACACTAATCTCCTAAACCTAATTAGAAATCAGTTTTCACGTTTCCCCCTCCTCTCGCGCAAATGAGAAAGAAAAGGAGAGACTAGAAGAGTTCTTCAACCATCAAAGGAAGGGTTGATCGTTTTTCCGAGCAAATTCAAGAGTTGGAATCAGCCGTGTAGAGGGATGCGCGTTTTGCCTTCGGTTTGGTTGTGTTGCGGCAGACTTTTCTCTCGAGTTTTGATCGGTTGGTGGCTGCAGTTAGGTAAGGAGAACCCTTACGTTTGCGCTTTTGATTATACATTGGTTGTGTTGAATTCTTGTTGCTTTGGTGATCTAAATTGTGTTAATTTGATGCCTAAATGATGGGTGATGTTCGGTATGGGTGGTAGTTTAATTCGAGTGTTTTTGGTCAGGAAAGTTTGGGTTTTTGTTTGAAAAACGGATGAATACGATGATGTGCAAAATCAGTTTCTGGAAAATCGCCAGGTCGGACGGGCGTCCGGGTTTCTGGACGGGCGTCCAACCTTGGACGAGCGTCTGGATACCTCGGACGGGCGCGTGAGGTGAAATTTTGATCTGAGATTGAAAGGGGAATGTCCGGACGGGCGCCCACTCTTTTGGACGAGCGCCCGGGGACTTGAGCGGGCGCCTGGTCCTTCGCAGGCGGGCGTCCACCGAGCCGGGTCTTCCAGCTTTGTTTAATTTGGCTTTCAACTATCGTTTAGGGTTGTTTAATCAACCTTAAACCCTTTTAAGTGTATTACCATTTTATGATAACACCTTTAAACCTTACTTAGGATAGAATTGGTCTCTTGATCATGATGAGTGGTGTCGGTAAGGGAGTGTTATCTAAACGAACTAGGACGGTTAGTTAATCACCTATTACTACACAACTTGCTAGATAAAAGATTAAACACCATGTGGTCTTGGGTAGATCACGAAGATCTATAGCGTGATGTGTGAGCAGGCGGTCAAAGTGAGTGTCCTATCGGCTGCTGCAGCCTATAGGCATCGCCGTATGTTCATACTATCGGAACCGGTGATTGTATCCTGAAGATTTCAATACGTTCCGGGTTATTGTATCTGAAGATTTCAATATGTCACGTTCCACCTTGGTAGCATGTTGTAACAAAGATAAGCTAAGTAGCTACAGTTTAGGCATATTAGGAGATGTAACCTTTATGCGTAGAATCGAGTTTGTCTTGTCTTTTCAATTGAAATCTAATAATAAACTTTGTATATTCTAAGCTCAAACGTACTTCTCTTCCTTACTGAGTATTACATACTTACCCTTTGTGCATTTCTATTATATGTGCTTGGGGGTGAGAAGGCGGACGAGATTGCGAGTTTTACGAGGAGTATGTTCCCGAGGAGGATCTCGAGCTTGACATTTATTTTTATGCACTTTCATTTACGCATGATATGATGCCTTTGTTTTATATACTTTGTTCATAGTACTTTGGGATGACGTGTGTTCATCTCTATTTCTTATTTCATAGTATTCGTTTGGACTTTCGAGGACTTGATTTGTATTGTTTTGATACACTTTCGACTTTTAGTACTTTTTCTTATTCTAGCATCTTTATGGACATTTATTACCCGAGCATTAAATTTCCGCGCGCTTGATTGTATTGATTGTAGGCTTACATGTATAAATGAATTAATTTTTATTTATATATGTGCTCGAACGTCGTATTTCGGATAAGGGCTCGTGTCCGGGAGTGGGGCGTTACGCTTGGTATCGAGAGAAAGCGTTCCTTGCTTTTCTAGGCTTCCCTTCCTTAAGATAAGACCTTTAAGATCGCTTAGTAACCATTCGACTTCTTTGATCTTTGAGTGCAGAATTCATAGAAGTTTCTTTCTTTGACCTAAACTTTTGTTTTTTAAGATAAGGTATCTTAGATCTTTTAGAACCTTTCTGACTTCTTTTGTTCTTGGTGGCAAATCGTAAAACTAGGAATCTTTAGACCTTGGTCAAGTTTCACTAGGACCAGGTGAAGGGTCTTCCTAGGCAAAGGTTAGTTAGAGTTCCAAGCTCACATCCTTTATGTGATGCCCTCTAGTGTTCCTTCTAGGATCTTTAGCAGTAACCCTTCTCTTCTTTTGGAGCTTCTAGACTTTTCTCCTTTTGCTCTTTTCTTGGAGGATTTAAAGTTTTCTTATTGCGACCTTTTGATTCAATCATTACCTTGATTTTGTATTTTGGTGTTATGCAAAACGAGTAAAACAACTTTGTTCACGTTTCTATATGTCTTTTAATATTACTTCTGATGTTTCAAAAATTCTATAAATTTGCAGTCACTTAGAAAATTGCCTTATCTACATTTTCTATTTTGGCATCAACTTAGTTTTCAATATGGATTGTTCATAAATTGTTTAACAAGGAGGAGTACTCTGTTCAGAAAATTCTGCAGCGGTACTCTTACTTATGAGTCTGTTTTGAATAAGCTAAACATCTTCAAATGACTTTAATTTTTGATATGTTGTAGAAAACTCTCTGATCTGCAATTTTGTTTTGGAGTCAAGTGCTAATTCTTTCTAGTTTGAGTTCAATCTGCAAATTAATGCAGATTTTAAATTTCTGAAAGTTTTGACAGCTTGCAGTGAGTTGACGAAAATAATTATTTTTAACCAACTTATGCTTTTCCATAAATTCTGAATTTTGTGTAGCATATGTAAAGCTTGTATACCTACAACTTTTCTTTTACATCTTGTTCAAAATTAATTTGGGTTACTTTGTGCAAGTCAATCATTTCATGGTTGATGTATGTACTTAAACTCTTAAAACCCTTTTAAGTACTTGTTCATGAAAGGCCATACAACATTCTTTCACCTTGGAAGTTTAGGTGTGGGGTAGTATGTGTTGGGAAGGCTTTGAAGCATAAGACCCTAACTTACTTGTTATCCAAAATAAGAAGTTTAGTGAGTAGATATTAAGTGTTGTAGATTTAATACCCTTTTGTGACAAGAAACACTTACATGGTGACTTTCCAATCCCATGTTTTCTTTAACGAGGTACTTTTATAATCATTTGGACTCACACTTAGTTACCTCTAATTTCAAATGTTTTTCCCTTGCATACTATTTGTGACCAATGTGGTATTTGGATCATCCGTTTGAAACTTTTGAACTCGGTAAGAGTTCTTCCATGGTAAGTTTCATTTTTCAAGTGTGCGATACTTTGATGTTTTTTTTTATGAAGATGTTTTCATAGTGTCAAATGCTTGATTTAAAGGAAATGAGTTTCTCATCCTTTGAACTATTTGAACTGGCAACTGCATACCCTTTCATTGCATCATGTTTAGCAAATTCGGGTCAATACACTTTTACATCCTAGTGATTACCTTCAATGCATCCCATACACGATGTTTTGGTGCAGAAAACTTTTGTTTAAAGACTCAACTCTTTTATTAGAATTTTATACATTTCGAAAACAGGTGGAAAGATCAAACTTTCTCAAAACATCCATTTTAATTACATAATCCTTTGTCTTCCGGTAAGAATACGTGAACAACCATTCCTTACCAAAGTGTTATTTAGTAACTCCAGGCTACTTTTAAAAAAAAATTATATACATGTGTTCAAAAGTTCTATCGATAATTACTTTCAAGATACTGCATCTTTTACTCCCTATGAAATTTTTGTCTTTGAATAAGCGAGTAGTTGAACCTCCCTTACAACTCATGCACGTCTTTTAAAGCTACGTTTGATAAAGGATTTTAGCATGCAACTTATTTTGTTAAGAGTTTTCCTCGACAAAGAAAATTTTTTTACTACATGTGTTAAGTTGTTTTGTTTTATTCTAAACCTTCTTTCTTCAAATTGGAAGAAATGACTTTCGATTTTTATTTTAAGAACAAAGGGTTGTCCTTATCCTTTGAACACTTTCCCTTCAATTCAAAACCTTTTAACAAAATCACAATAGTCCCTATTGTGTGAATCTTTGAACGACACAAAAACATGCACTATTCGAAACTCTTGTGTTTTCTTTACTCGATCGTCACTTATGATTTCTTCACGAAGCACTTCTCCGGTTTACCTTTATCTTTGAACCTTTGGAGAAGATGTTTTCCTCTTTCAAAAATAATATTTTAAGCATAACGGTTGTTGAAAGAAATAGATTATGCATTTTCGAATTCTTTTGCTTTCTTTTCCACGTTATCATTCATGACCCTTTCGCAACATTTCACCAATTTACTTGGATTCTCAAAGATGAAATCTTCGAAAGAATATTATTAAATCTTCAAATTTTTTTATATATATTTATTATATGTATATGTACATATTTGAATAATATTTGAGACTTCTTCCACTTACTTTCTATTGAACTCTTTAATAGCAAGTTTGTCTTTCTTTTGCATTCAATCATACCACTAACTTCAAGAGAAAGGAAAATATTCCATCTGGATTTTGTAGAATGACCTCTGGTTTGTGATAAATGTCTCGATGTGAGTATTTTTGTTTTTAGTGACTTATCACAAGTACCCTCATATAGGCAAATTTTATATATCATCCATTTTGCATTATCTAAACAAATGTTTTATTATATGCATGTGAACCAAGTTCAATCCGTCTTCATTTTGTGTTATACATCTCAAGATTTTCCTACTTGCTATCTCCTTAGTAGTTTCAAATTTTCAAAATATTTGCATAACCATTCTTACCTTCCTTCGGAATCAAAGTGAGGACAAGTTTAAAACTTTGTTTCTTATAGATGTGTTGTTTAAAAATAAACTCTTTCACAACTCCAATATTCTGTTGGACTATAAAATTATGGTTGCTGATAAACTCACTGTCGAAAGTCGTTTTCTTGTCTATAGGAAAGCCTTATAAGGTTGGTAGAAGATTTTATATGGTTACCTTTTGGAGACTAGTAAAGATTGAAGTTTGTCTATGGTTTGGGTGTGTTATAGATGGTTTAGTGCTGAATTGATAACAAGGCGGAATTGAAGTTCTTTAAGTTAATAGTTAGTTTCTTGAGGGTAAGGCGAATGTATAGATCAGAGTAACTTTTGTGTAAGTCTGGAAACTTCTGTAAGGGTGATGAATGGACAAAAAACCTGGAAGAATACTACATGTTAACTAGAGGATTGACATGACTTTTGGGACAAAGTGTTATAGGAGGAGTTTAAGAAGTTAGGTTAGTAGAGTTGAGCATAAGGTAGATGAAAGGTGTGAATAAGATAGAATGGTGCTTGGGTCTGAAGTGCAAGATTAGTTGTGTGGAAAGTACTGAAGTCTTGTCGATGAAATTACTAAGGTTCAAATCAGTTGGAGATAACATTGGTGTGTTTTTGAAAAAGAACTAGAAGGTACGCAAACTGGTATCTAAGTTGAGAGTGGTGTTGGTTCTGGCAAGTTTCGAGGACGAAACTTCTTTAAGGGGGGAAGAATGTAACATCCCGACTTTTCAGAAAAGGGTAAAAGAGTCTTTTAACAAATTCAGGTTTTTCGGGTTATTTAATTAAACGATTTGAAGTATACTTATATATATATATATTTTGTTATATAAGAGAAAACCAGATTTTTGTTAAGCAAGGGTGTTTTAGTAAAAGGGGTTTATTTTGGAAGTGGGTATTTAAGGTTAACCTAACACTAATCTCCTAAACCTAATTAGAAATCAGTTTTCACGTTTCCCTCCTCTCTCTCTCGCGCAAATGAGAAAGAAAAGGAGAGACTAGAAGAGTTCTTCAACCATCAAAGGAAGGGTTGATCGTTTTCCGAGCAAATTCAAGAGTTGGAATCGCCGTGTAGAGGATGACGTTTTGCCTTCGGTTTGGTTGTGTTGCGTGAGCTTTTTCACGAGTTTTGATCTGGTTGGTGGCTGCGCAGTTAGGTAAGGAGAACCCTTACGTTTGCGCTTTTGATTATACATTGGTTGTGTTGAATTCTTGTTGCTTTGGTGATCTAAATTGTGTTAATTTGATGCCTAAATGATGGGTGATGTTACGGTATGGGTGGTAGTTTAATTCGAGTGTTTTTGGTCGGGAAAGTTTGGGTTTTTGTTTGAAAAACGGATGAATACGATGATGTGCAAAATCGTTTTCGGAAAATCGCCCAGTCGGACGGGCGTCGGTTTCTGGACGGGCGTCCAACCTTGGACGAGCGTCTGGATACCTCGGACGGGCGCCTCGAGGTGAAATTTTGATGAGATTGAAAGGAATGTCCGGACGGGCGCCCACTCTTTTGGACGAAAGCGTCCGGGACTTCTTGAGACGGGCGTCTGGTCCTTCAGACGGGCGTCCACCGAGCTGGTCTTCCAGCTTTGTTTAATTTGGCTTTCAACTATCGTTTAGGGTTGTTTAATCAACCTTAAACCCTTTTAAGTGTATTACCATTTTATGATAACACCTTTAAACCTTACTTAGGATAGAATTGGTCTCTTGATCATGATGAGTGGTGTTGGTAAGGGAGTGTTATCTAAACGAACTAGGACGGTTAGTTAATCACCTATTACTACACAACTTGCTAGATAAAAGATTAAACACCATGTGGTCTTGGGTAGATCCTGAAGATCTATAGCGTGATGTGTGAACAGACAGTCAAAGTGAGTGTCCTATCGGCCTGCAGGCCTATAGGCATCGCCGTATGTTCATACTATCGGAACCGGTGATTGTATCCTGAAGATTTCAATACGTTCCGGGGTTATTGTATCCTGAAGATTTCAATATGTCACGTTCCACCTTGGTAGCATGTTGTAACAAAGATAAGCTAAGTAGCTACAGTTTAGGCATATTAGGAGATGTAACCTTTATGCGTAGAATCGAGTTTGTCTTGTCTTTTCAATTGAAATCTAATAATAAACTTTGTATATTCTAAGCTCAAACGTACTTCTCTTCCTTACTGAGTATTACATACTTACCCTTTGTGCATTTACATTATATGTGCTTCAGGGGTGAGAAGGCGGACAGATTGCGAGTTTTACGAGGAGTATGTTCCGAGGAGGATCTCTGAGCTTGACATTTATTTTTATGCACTTTCATTTACGCATGATATGATGCACTGTTTTATATACTTTGTTCATAGTACTTTGGGATGACGTGTGTTCATCTCTATTTCTTATTTCATAGTATTCGTTTGGACTTTCGAGGGACTTCAGTTGTATTGTTTTGATACACTTTCAGCTTTTAGTACTTTTTCTTATTCTAGCATCTTTATGGACATTTATTACCCGAGCATTAAATTTCCGCGCGCTTCGATTGTATTGATTGTAGGCTTACATGTATAAATGAATTAATTTTTATTTATATATGTGCCAAACGTCGTATTTCCGGATAAGGGCTCGGTGTCCGGGAGTGGGGCGTTACAGTACATCATCCTAGAGACATTTAAGTAACTCATTAAAGTGATTAGAGATCTCATCAACCATAATCGCCTATCATTGTTTCTCTATCACAGTTTAATACTAAGGACGTTATCATATAACAATTCATAATTGGTTCTTTTAAAGAACATATATATGACAACAGAAAAGCCATTTAATATATGTACAAACATAAAGAAATAGTAGAAATGATCCGACCCTGTCGGATCCGGTCCAACCCGATTGGGTTTAGGACACTATTCCAACAATCTCCCACTTGGCCTAAAACCAATCACTCGCACACACAAGACCAAGTTGAAACACAAGAATCTCATGCAATACTCGCAACTAGCCTTAACCATAAACGGATCGCTATCCGTGGGGACTCCGACTATCTTCATATCACGCTCCATATGATCAAGTCAAAGGAACCGCCTCAACACACACATGAATCTCTGACGAGACCCTGGTCCTTGCTTCAATCAATGAATCCACTTACTATATCAGCTATATAGAAAAGGTGGAAGAACCTTATAAGGTTCAGGAATGAACCTTCTAGATCCATGTACTGCTACTGCTGCGCCTCTAAGGCACTACTGTGTTTTGTCTTAGTTGTAGAATTTACAGTGACCCATATGCTAGAACATTTCCGGCTCATTATATCACTTAATCAAAGTGATTGCAAACCCAGACTGTAGCTCCCACTCGCCTTCATAAGACTTAGGATATATGTCTGTATATCTACGTTTATTTAATTCGAAGTTTCAATAAACTAGGAAACCATCCTTAACTTGTTTAAGGATATTCTCGACATTCACCAGATTTACTTTCATACTTGCTCATGACTATTCATGGACTATGAACATCCGGTATCACCTATAAGATGGTTCCTATCGCAGTAGCGAAGGAAACCTTCCATAAGCATCATCATCTTTCACCTTATCTTTAGGACTAACGTCCTAACATAGATAGATCTTGAAAACACCGCCTAGCAGTATCTCCTTTCACGATCTATGCTAAACTCTTTTAGCATCACATCTATATAGGTAAACTATAATCTAACAACAATTAAATCTATCGCCATAGATTCTTATTTCTAAAATAAGAACTGCTAATCCAAGTGCTTTCGTAAAAACCTTGAACTACCAAACATTAATTGACTGTGACATGGGGTGACGATTCTCGAGAGAGATATCCAATACCTTACTCAAAAATCGTAACACACTCCCACTATCCATCTTGCACATTGGGCACATCCTTCTTTTGACTAAATCAAACTCATTTGATTATCAAACAAAGAAATTGTCTAGAGAAACTTGTTTGAGTCCATAAATGGATCTCGTGGGCTTACATATCATGTTATCGTCTATCAACATTGAGCTTTCTGCTCAATGTCATCAACACTATCATATAGCCATGATACAAAGTTATAACAAGCATAGTCTGAATAGAATCGGGCTCACCTTACAGGACATTCCTCAGGTAAGATGCAGACTAGGTTCATAACCTGGTTGTCATTGATGGAATCTAATTCGAGATATTATGGCTCTGGCCATATCTCTCAATCCTCGCCTTTCAAGCATTCCTTCATAAGTCGTGAGATATTCATTCATCAAGATGAACATACCAGCTGAAACCCTTTTGGGCTTGAGGTTATCCACGGACTTCTGAGAACTTTTGTGTGCACTTGAGCGTGTTATACACCTCATCTCTATGCGGCGTCCGCTCATGTTCCAATGGTTGAATGTATCTTTGTGGTTCTCAAACTCTTTTGAGATCTGATTCACTCCCACTGTTTCTTTTGGAAGAAACACTTCCTCTAGAAGACAGCATGTCTGGAGACAAATACCTTTTGCTCTGCGGATGAGTAAATAATATCCAACGTACTTGCTAAGATATTCCACAAAGTTGCATATGCCGTACTAGGCTCAAGCCTTTCTGACTTTGCCTATGACATCTTCAAATCATCGGTTAAAGATAGATTTGACATTATCCTCTTCCATATCTAATATGGAATTTATTCAACCTTTATTCTTTGGAGCTCGGTTAAGTATGAGGGCACTATCCCGAAACGGGTAAGGGATACTTCGCATGGCTTGCGTCACACCTTTATCATATAAAGTGTTGCTTCCATTCTGGGAACACAATCCAATTGCGTATCCCAAAGATGGTATCCTTCAAGGGAAAATCTTATTCCTTTTCAGACGACTTCTGAAACACCCTTCATGTATTAATTATTTCAATCCAATTGAAGATTAACTCCTAAGTAGTTCATCAATCTCATATTAGTGCTTGCTCGAACTTTTCGGGCTTTCCGAACTTTCGCACTTCAATAAGTACATTCAACTATTTCTAAAATAGTCATAGAGATTAATAAACAATTATTTGTGGCATTAATTGTCATAAGCCAACAAACATCGGTATGTTTAGGCTTTAGACAATTTTTCTAGATTTTATAACCTTTTCATAAAAGGGTATTTTAGTCCTTTTTGGATAAGATACGTATAACCCACATGATTCATAATCATATGGTTCAACATCATCAGAATGACGTTTAGTTGCACGCTTCCCTTCCAAAGAGACTATGTCTAGAACAACCACAAATATTAAGGATAACAGCCATACAAATATTTAGTTGAGACCTCATCACATATATTTACTATATAGTGACATCAATCTAGTATGTTAGATTCAGTGACCTTCCAACTTTATCGGAATAACATATATTCTTTACAATTGAATATGTCTACTAAATCCTAACAAATAACTGAAAGTATGTTCTTTGACGATGGCAAATTATGTCACCTTAATGATTTGAGCCCTAATTTAATCTAGTGATGAACACACAAGAACCCTAATGCCAAAAAGAGGAATGAGGTGGTGGATTTTATGTATGCGGCTGAGTCCAAGACTGTATCTTGGATTGCCTACGTATCCTGTTCTATTCCAGGAATCAAGCCTTACGTAGTTCCTGGATTGGGGGTATTTATAATGACAATACTTGCCTAAACCCTAAGGTTAAGTCGGCTTATGTTATTGTCATCTTTACCCTTAAATGGGCCTTGACCCTTGCCCAAGCTATCGCTGTGGGTGGGCCTGGACAGCTGGTGTGGACCCTGTCCTCGAGTCGATACTTCCGACCTGTGGTGATCGACTCTAGACTCGTTATCCCACACTGCTAGCTGGTGTGGACTCTGTCCTCACGGACTTGTCGTCTCACACTGCTCGGTAGTCGATAGTCGATCGTCGTAGCCTGGCGTTTATGAGATGGCTCTTGCCTCTAGCCTGGGCATCGACATGGATATACTGGCGTTATCTACAGTGTGATGACCAACCGATAGATGACACGTGGAGGGAGTGAAACCCTGTATCGTCATAAGCCCCCCAGACTTGAGAGAGGCGACTCCCGTTGTCCGAGGTCGGGTCTGTCACTTGAGTCGTCTTCGAGTTGGGTTTTTTCTTTGGGCGGGAGAAAGCCCGCCTTTTCATAACCCTAACTGCCTAGTATCCACGTGGAGCGGTATCCAGCACACCTAAACGCTTGAATCCCACAAAAGACGCGTCACTGCCTTGATTACCGCGATTTCCAGGGGTTATAACCCCCATAACCCACGTCTCTTCAAATCATTTGCAAATCTTTTGCTTTCATATAAAAGGAGAGAAACTAGACGCTGCTGCAACCTGCTTGCTATTTCTTCTCACAATCTCCAAATCCAAAACACCAAGTAAGATCATTTCTTTTATCTTAGTGTTCTTCATCTTTTCTTTTGTTTTTGTTCATGTCTAGTAGTAATAAGAATCGAATCGAGATAGGGTAGTGACACACCCATTCATAGCCAATCTCCGCACTGTCATCTCCGATCTTCCTCTCCGGGAGACTCCGGTGAGCCCTGTAGCTTCCCTCCTCCCCGAATGCGACGTCGATATCTCTCTTTAGGTCGATACAATCCTCTCTGTTGTATGGCCTATGTCTTCGTGAAAATCACAAGATTTGCTTGCATTCCTCTTTTCTCGAGGCTTTTTCAACGGTGGCGGTTTCCTCGCCAAGTTTTTTGAAAGCATAATCGACAACACCTCAGATCGAGGTCGATTGAGTGGGATAAAGTCCTTATCTCGTGAGGGTCCCTTCTTGCCCCCACGGTCTGAGGTGGACGTGTCGATACGGTCCCAAACCGATGGCTTGCTTTCGACATCCTCGCCTCTTTGATCGATTCTGTTCGGACCTCGGCGTCTTTCTTGGATTCCATCCATCCGGATTGGGTGTGCCGCCGCGACCGCCTCTTCCTTGATGCGAATCTATGCACCACATTGACACATTCGTCCATGGTATGGGTACGCCCTGCTCAACTTCATGTACAACTTAGTATTACGCAGCCCCCTACGAACGATGTGATCGGAAGTCGGTCATCTGCGCCCTGACTCGCATGGCCTCGAGATTAAACCTCTTCAAATATTCCATCACCGTCTCATCTCTTTGTCGCCTCACGCTCATGAGGTGCGTGGCACTCAGATGAAACTTCTTGTTGACTATAAACGCATCTCGGAACTTTCGAGCGAGCATGGCAAAAGCGGAGATCGGCCCTGGTCGTAACCGTGAACCATTCTCTTGCTCGACCTACGAGTAGCGTCTCGAATGCCCGACAACGCATTGCATCGGGCGCCCATCCAACCTCATTTGAGACAGATACCTATGGAGATGGTCCTCCCGGTCGGTGGTGCCATCATAAGGTTCTATCTTTGGTATCTTAAACCCTTGGGTTTAGGAAAGCTCTCGATCTCCTTCGTGAAGGGAGACTCGAGCCACACAATGACACCGACTCTTTCCCAAAATTGCATTCAATTCCTCCCTAGCGCTGTCATCATCCCCTCTCTGGTGTTTTTGATGGATCTCGCGTCTCTTCCTTTCCACCGAGCTAGATGATGCGCTTATTTCTTCCTCAGGAGTCTGTTTAGGTTTGTCCACAACTTCTTTCTGGCCGCCTTCCGCCATAGTTTCTTTCTGGCGGCGGCGCTCGCTCTCGCGCCAGAATCGCCTCGGCGATTATCTCCGACATTACCTCCAAGTCCGCCCCTGCCAACTGATCCGCAAGCGTCCGATATTCTGGAGTAAGAGCTTGCTTTTCTGGTTGGTGGGTTTCCTGGGCAGGGTTCAAAGCTTGATCTTTTTCCCCTTGTTTTTGCGGAGGATCGTGCTGAACCAGATCCAATGCTGGGTCCTCTTCTCCTTGCATATCAGGGTCGGTTGGCTCATTTAACTGGGAGCCTTGATCGACTGCTTTGGATGTGGTTTTAGATGCAGTTTTCTTGGGAGGCATCGTGTTCTTGAGTTATTCGATCAATAGAAGGCCCTCCTTCTAGCGCCAATGACGATGGCAAATTATGTCACCTTAATGATTTGAGCCCTAATTTAATCTAGTGATGAACACACAAGAACCCTAATGCCAAAAAGAGGAATGAGGTGGTGGATTTTATGTATGCTGGTGAGTCCAAGACTCAGATCTTGGATTGCCTACGCTTCTGCTCATTCCAGGAATCAAGCCTCACGTAGTTCCCCTGGATTGGGGTATTTATAATGACAATACTTGCCTAAACCCTAAGGTTAAGTCGGCTTATGTTATTGTCATCTTTACCCTTAAATGGGCCTTGACCTTGCCCAAGCTATCGTGGGTGGGCCTCGACGGTGGTGTGGACTTCGTCCTCGAGTCGATACTTCCGACTGTGGTGATCGACTCAGACTCGTTATCCCACATCGCTAGGTGGTGTGGACTCGCCCTCACGGACTTGTCGTCTCACACCGCTTTCGGTAGTCGATAGTCGATCGTCGTAGCCTGGCGTTTATGAGATGGCTCTTGCCTCTAGCCTGGCATCGACATGGATATCTTGGCGTTATCTACAGTGTGATGACCAACCGATAGATGACACGTGGAGGGAGTGAAACCATGTATCGTCATTCTTCATAAGAACCAGAACATAATAACATTTATTTAGTTCCCTTATCAGTTTACTAGATCCAGAATATGGTAAGTGTTACAACGTTTGCTTTACCTTCCATATTTGCATTTAATCTTTCTAATTTAATCACACTCGCAAGATATCATATATCTAAGAGTCGACTTTGAACTTAGATAGATTTATCTCAACTCACTTGCTCAGAATAGAAACTTCAATAAGTTCTCTATTTAATGTTGGGATCGTGTATCGTGTGTGGAGTGATTTACGGAACAGATCCGTAATTCACGGATGAAATTACGGATAATTAAATGCACAAAATAAAACTTGAAATTAAAAATTAGTTTTATAATGTAGATCTAACACATCAAAGCAACTATGGTTTAGATCTAATAAATCAACACAAGTAAATGATAGATCTAATGACGATTAAGATCTAACAGTTAAACTATCACAATACAGATCTGACTTGAATGTAAAGCAATATAAAATGCATAAATAAATGACAAACCGAGGCGAGTATGAAACTCTATCCTTAAGACAAATTGCTCCGGTATGGTGCCCACGGTAGTCGCAACTGTCTCCCAAGATACAACGGTTTTACGTCTCGGATTTAGAGGCACTTCAAAAATCCGAGCTCCGGCGAACTTACACAGTGCTCCGACTTCTCTTCGACTCAATATCTAGATCTATATGACTGACTCTTTGTGGTGGAAAGAGACAAGAGAAAATTCGATGCTTCAACCTTCATCATTGGGGTTCTTTATATAGTGGAGAGGAGGAGCCAATGCTTGAATGTGATTGGCCAGAACACATCATCAGTCTTTTCCCCTTGGAAAAGATATAGGGGCCGAAAATAATTAATCAAAATTGGCCAACTATTTCCACAATTCTGATTGGTCGGATGACATGTCTTCTGAATTCTGATTGATCCGATGATTTAACCACTCGACTTTTCCCTCAAGAAAAGAAATTAGGCAGAAAATAATTAAATTAATTTCGAAATTAATTTAATTTGGGGCCGAATTTATTAATTTAATTAATTAATTCCAATCAGAATTCATTTCCGTCTCACGATTAACTAATTAATTTCTGATTAATTTCAAAGGAAATTTTGTCCAAAAAATTAATAGTAACACCCGAACCGAACCGAACCGAGCTCGAGCACGAGCCGAGCCGGACGGACGGCGGCGGCGGCGCGCGCGCGCGCGTGTGGAAATATCTAAGTCCTCCCTCCTGCACAAAAGTGCCTTGCCCCTTGGGGCACATTTATAAGAGCATACACTAGCCCTTATATATGGAGCTCAAGTCTCCCATCTTTCCAATATGGGACATTGAGTTGAGGTCTCCCTTCAACTCTTATCTCCAACACATTTTCAACCAACTTTAGGCATTAATTTCTCATTCACCCGATATCCGAATCGAGTGATTCAAAAGCCCATCATCAACTACTCCGTATGGAGTATTTAATGATATCATTAACTCTCGATGATATACATCGGAGTCTATCCATAAATCGCGCTAAAGTTGACCGTTCAACCCTTTAAAAGGGCTTTTTCTCCAACATTTAAGCACATGCCCTAACTTTCCTTTTTAATCCTTCAGGCATTTGTAAATATTTCTTAGTGTAGTCTTCATAAGACTTAAGAAAAATCACAAGAGCTATGTCTTTGATTTCCTTTCATAAAGAAAATCTAAAGTTTATTAAATAGTTTATTTAACCTTTTGAATCGTATTCAAAACATTAACTATTTAATTAACCTTTAAGCAATGATAGAATTAAGTAGATACTTAAATCTTACAATTTTGAAAACAACCTTTCCAAAATTAGACGTGGTCATTGTTATCCAACGTTTGAATTAATTGTCATCGTATGACTGAATGATCATCTTGGATCGTATCCAATATATGACTAATTCGTTGAAACTTATTTCAATAGATTTAATCATATCATGAGCTTCCGCTTTCATTAATAATTAAAGTCTCGGAGCACTACATCAATTATGTAATCTCCATGTCTCTAACTACTATTACGGGATTGCTCATGTCACTGCTTATTTTAAAAGGATTAAAATTACTTAACCGTATTTGAGAACGTTTCTCAAAATTAACAGTCATAATTTGGTTTTACTAATCGAGAATTAAACATAAATATAAATTTTGCTAAAACTACAACATAAAAATGAAAATAAATGAGTGTTGTTGTTTATACACGCAAAATCAAAAATGGTCTTTTGGTTTATGATTTTGCTCCCACTAGTCAACTACTCTCAATTGACTTTCAAGAATTATTAATTTCTTTAGTGGACAAGATCCCACTATCTACCCCGACCCCGCTTGGGTGGTGGGCGAAAATAGCATATTAGGTAGACAACATCCCTTTGTCAATCGGGATCTCATACGACTCTTGTTGTTTGACTAGTCAACTCTTTGATAAATTTCATCTTATGAAGTAGTCAAACCTTGCCTCTAAAATCCAAACGACCCCTTTGGTCGTGTGGCCGAGAGAATTCTTAGTCAAGTCATAACCCCAATATTCGTGAGATCTCATACGATCATATCTCGATAATGACGATATACCCGAGGTAGGTCAACTCCCTGCTTTGGCTGATGAGTTGGATCCGAACAAGGGCTCTTCACCGTCATTATAATATGGGGAGGCAATTTCAACTTGATTCTTTTGAGGTGGAAGTATTTATGTAAATTAATTCACTTAATTAATTTTAATTATGGTCTCATCAAGTATATCTATCTCTATAGACATACATCCTACACATTCATCTAGATCGTGCCTAGTCATGCTTATTACATTTAATTCTATCTAATAAAATTAATACACCCGCCGTACACGGGGGGGAGCCAACGGGAATGGGATAAATGCAGAAAATAAACTAGGTCACGTTCTTCATAACGGCCTAGGACAATTTTAAACCAACAGAAAAATTAAATCATTCACATCTATCATATCGGTCGAGTCCATGATCAATCGGGTCCATATAATCATATCATATCTACTTTATCTAATCCATACAATAACATCTTGTGAAAAAGATAAAATTAAAATTTAACTACTTGCGTCTTAATTAATCAATTAACATTTAATTTATTAAATAATTTTATCCAATCAATTAACTAATTAACATTTAATTAATTAAATGATTTTAATCGAAATAAAATTAACGATTAATTTTAAACCGATTTTAATTTTAATTTTAATTAATTAGAACTATTCCAAAATAAATCAAAATTAAAATTAAGTCTCCTTTTGTTTCTTTCCTTTTGATTCTTAATCAAAAGGGATGCATTTGGTTTCCTAAACCAAAAGGCATCTTCCTAAACCAAATTTGGCTTAGGCCTGACTACTTTACAAAATCAAAATTTTGGAAGTGGCCTACGCCTAGGCCTTTTACAAATAAAATATTTGAAAAGGGCCTAGGCCTATTCCAAATCAAATATTTGGAAAGGCCAAATAATGTTGGTTTAGGCCTAGCCACTTTCCAAAATCAAAATTTTGGAAGTGGCCTAGGCGTAGGCCTTTTCCCAAATCAAATATTTGGAAATGCCATTATTATTTTAATGCCATGTGGCATCCCAATGGCCCAAACTATTTGAACCATTGGTTAGCCACATGACACAACTAAACAAAGGGAAATTAACAATCACAACTATGAACCATATTGAATCACAAAATACACAAAACAAAAATTTGGAGATCCGCCAACATTGACCGGTAAACCGACTGCCAGCAGCAGGTTGCCCTGCCGCCGCCGCCGTCCAGCCGCCGCCGGTGGAGGTGCCGCCGCCGGTCGGCCAAGCACCACCCGATCTCGTTTTTTTTTCTTTTTTTTTTCTTTTCATGTATCACTTTTGCGAATAAAAAATCTTTCATCTTTTAATAACGTGATTTAAACGATAAAATTAACTACGCATAATAAACTGCTTATTGCTTAAGCTTGAAGCTCTCTCGATACCATCGTTAGAAATCTATGCAGAACGCAATGAATTCAAAAATTTATTTCTATCGACCCAAGATCGACTTCGTTTAAGCAATAAACAAACAAGTAGTAGACGGTGGTTACCTTGGTTGATCTAAAAGATCGACACTTTGACCGTCTAAGGAGAGTAGTTCTGCATAGAGCTGCCCAAGTGTTCGGCCTCTACCGCTAGTCCACACGAACAGCCCGCCGGAATCCCATCATGGATTGCTATTGGAAAACTCCGGTTGCTAGACCGGCCCTTTTCTCCTCTCTCCAACTCTCTAAAGGATGCTCTCTATTTTACACAAGAACTATGAGCTCTTGCAATTATGATGTACAAAAGAGCTTGACACCCACCTCTTATTAATAGTAGAAGGTGGCGCCACTTCAAAGTGTGGAGGAGAAGAAAACCCTTTCCCAATAAAATAAGGAAAATATATTTGATTGATTTATCTCATTTATTATAATATCTTATATTAAATAAATCTAGGATATTGTCAATATCTCACATTGAATATTTCCAAGATATTGTCAATATCTAATATTGACTATATTTATCTTATTACCATAAATCAATTTACACATGTGTATATATCACATATATATATCACAAATAAATCTATATATATATACACATAGTAGTGCGCATGCAAATCTCTAATTTGCATTTGTGCCCACACGTTGCATGTGTATTATATATATATATATATATATATATATATATATATATATATATATATATATATATATATATATATAATATCTAATATTAATATTTGGTAATACTATTAATTAAATTGCACAATCCAAGTGTATCTTATACACATTAAATGTGGCGCCCCTTTGACCAACAAATTGGCTTCCGGAATATTCTTTAATTAATATAATACTATTAATATCTTATATTTATTCATAATAAATAAATACCACCATATTAATTTACCACTATAACCTTTATAGTCTTGAGATAAACTTTCCTTATTTGGTTATCATCTATAACCACATTTTAATCCGGCTAGATGTTCTTATGTGTGTGACCCGATAGGCTTCGAATATGTTGGCCGTAGACACAAAGTGCAAATTACTTAAAATGCCCTTCATGCCTAACGATCACGGGATAGCGTCTAGCAACACACCGTGACCCCAATCATCGAAAGAGTCAAATGCAATGAATACTACCTTTCATGTGAAACGATTATCGTGTAAATTACAATCCTATCATTGTAATAATATCCATACGGTCGTTAGTCGAGTGTCAAAACATCAACGACCGTATCTTATAATCTGGATATCATGCTCTCTCAAGTAACTCATTTACTCCCACTTTGCAAAGATTCACGAGAGTAGGACATTCCTTATAAGAAGGCCATTTCGGATATTCGATCCCAATCATAGGATACGCGATTCTGGACGACCAATCATGTATACTCCGCCATGCTTCAATATCATACCCAATCACTACCGCATGATCGCCCCGTGGCTAGGGGAAACCTCAATAGTGTCAAAGCATGACAATCCACACCGTGATGCCATGAAGACTCCGGTCCAAAGGATAATTACACAACCGCCACATAGTGTGACACTTAAGCGTGTAAGTGGGTCACCTAAAGTACACATTCTCTAATACACGCCCACGCATACCCAAGTGTCTACACTTCGATAGACGAGATCTATCCACGCCTTCTAAAGACAGAAGACATCTAATACGTGCTAGTCTGTTTATACTATCAATGCCCTGTTTAATAGTACATCAGCCTAGAGACAGTTAAATATCAAACTCATTAAAGTGATTAGAGATCTCATCAACCATAATCGCCTATCATGGTTTCTCTATCACTGTTTAATACTAAGGACGTTATCATATAAAAATTCATAATTGGTTCTTTAAAAGAACATATATATGACAACAAAAAAGCCATTTAATATATGTACAAACATAAAGAAATAGTAGAAATGATCCGACCCGGTCGGATCCGGTCCAACCCGATTGGGTTTAGGACACTATTCCAACAACTGTATCCTTCCCAACCCCGAGTTCTATGTCTGGGCAATGATCAGCTGAGTTGAGTCAGAAGAGTGATCCAACATCTGGGGCATTTATGACAATCCGACAAAGATTCTTGACGGTCAGGGTTTAGGGATCTGTGCCTATAAATACCAACTGTATTGATCATTGTAAAGTGTGTGTAATCCGTCTGAAATTCTGTGCATGATAAAATATCTCTTTTCTGTCCGTGGAGTAGTCGGCACAACGCCGGAAACCACGTTAAATCATGTGTTTTTTTGTTTCTGTTATTTCTAATAAGGAAGGGCAGTCTTGCTTGCTATTATTGTCACTGCATCAAATGATTAGATGTTTAGCATTTCAAGTGCATCTTCATCTGTCATTGCATCTTTAACTGTCACTCCTTCAATTTCATTGTTCCCGCGCCGCGTTGAATTATGAAGAATAACAAATATGGAAAAAATTATGAATAATTATGAAATAATTACGATGATCGGAGTATTAGATAAAAAATATAACTGTTTAAAATATTGAGTACGAGAGAAAAAAAATCCAATTCCTTTTTTGAAATTTCAGTTGAAAAGAGGTATTGTTACAGTGGTTTTTTTCCCTTCGTCCTTAAACCATGAGGTGTGAAAACATTCTTTTTACCTTTTTTTTAACTTACTGCGTCTGCGATGGAAAATTTTATAATACACCTGTAACGCCCCGCTCCCGGATATCGAGTACTTATCCGTAAGAAAACATTCATCGCATATAGCATTAAACCATAAATATTACTAAAATGGAAACTCAACATACTAAAAGATAGAAAAGGTGTCCTTAAACATCGAACGTCTTACAAGTACGATGTCCAAAAAAAACATAAACTTGACTTAAAAGAAGGACAAACTCTCTTACAAAAGTCTAGAAATAAAAGAACAACATTTGTCTAGAAGGAAAAGTATCAAAGTCTAGTGCAACACGAAACAAAGCAAACTAGACGCATCATCAAAGCATCATCTTCATCACATATCCTCGTCATCGAACTCATGGACTGTTACAGTATAAAAGATGATGGGAATGCTGAGTGTACTCTGCTGATCACATGAAGATATCAAGCAGACCTCGACAAAGATGAACAACAAAGACTGTTGAAAGTACACACCAAAGAAACTGTTTGAGTAGTTTAGTTAGTTTAATATAGAAAACGGTTATTGTATTGTAATATGTTATAACTATTGGTAACTTACTTCTAACTGACTCATGAGGTGTATGTTGTTATAAATACCCCATGATCAGCCACATTGTAAAAACCTTGCAACTTTTACTTGATCAATAATAATTCCGCATTTTATTTTGTTTGTTTGTAATTCTACAAACTTTATCATGGTATCAGAGCAGAAATTTGAGAATTTCTAAATTCTTTCCTGCGTTTTTTGAAGAAACTTGAGAGTGTTCTTTATCCTTTTTCTGAGGTTTGTAGTTTTTTGAGAGTAAACTGTTATCTTTATTCCTGTTTGATCAGTTCTTGATCACTTTTTCATTACCATTGTTCATTTTAGAATCATTTCTGGAGTTCTTGATAGCCATGGCAGCTAAGAAACAAGAAATAAGTCCCTCAAGTCCATTCTATGTTCATCCCAACGAGAATCCTTCTTTGGTTCTTGTTCAGCCATTGATGAATGTCAATAACTACAATCCCTAGAAAATATCTATGGAAATGGTGTTAATCACCAAGAATAACATTGGCTTCGTAGACGGCACAATTAAAAGGCCAGAAGCAGATTCATCAGACTTCCATGCATGGAGGCAATGTGACACAATGGTGAGAACATGGATCTTAAATTCTGTAGAGAACACCATTGCACAAAGTTTGATGTATTTCAAGAATGCTCATGCAGTTTGGAAGAATCTTACAGCAAGGTTCTCAAATGTTGATGCATTTAGACTTTCAGATCTTCTTGAAGAAATGCATCTCCTGAAACAAGGCATAGATTCTGTCAATCAATATTTTACAAAATTGATGATTCTTTGGGAAGAAATCAAGACCATCAGGCCTGTGACAATCTGTTCTTGTGATCCTCAATGTCACTGCAACGTTATCAGCAATTTGATGGATCATATGGAGGCTGAACATGTCATAAAATTCCTTAAAGGTTTAAGGGATGAATTTGAACTAATGGTCTCACGGGCAATGCTGATGGTGCCATTTCCAGAAATTCATGATGCCTTTGCAATGGCAATCAAATTTGAGAAACAGAAGTCATATGTGGCTAACAAGGCCAAGAATCAAGATTCCATGGTCCTATTGTCACAAAAGAATGGACATGGACATAATCAGACTGTCAGTAGACCTAACTTTGCTGCAAATCCTAGGCCTAAAAATCCAAAAAAGATGCAATGCAGTTTCTGTGGATTCAATGGCCATACAGAGGAGACTTGTTACAAGAAGCATGGCTTTCCTCCTAGTTTCAAGTCAAAAAAGGAAAATATGATAGAAGAGGAGCAACCAGCAGAAAAATATCAGGCACCAAGCAGGTCTGCTGGACCAGGGTTTCCCAATCTTACTGCACAACAACTTGACAAGTTGAAGGCTCTGCTGAATGATCCTCCTAGACCTGCAGGGTTTGCTGTTGGACAACCTGCTGATATTGTCACACATTACTCACCTGCCACAGGAGCAGGTGAAGTAAATTCAGTAAGATCAATACAATGGATATTGGACTCTGGTGCCACAGATCACATTGCAGGATCATTAGATCTATTAAGCAATCCCAAACCTTCGTCTGGTATAAGAATGGGACTGCCTAATGGAAATAATGTTTCTGTCATATAGGACAAGTAAGGGTGAGCCCTCAATTGGTCCTACATGATGTGTTTTGCATTCCTGGTTTTAAGTATAACCTTTTGTCCTTACCTTCCTTTATTAGTCATACAAAAGGCGCAGCTGTTTTTTCTGCTAACAAGTGTGTTTTGCAGGACAAGAACAAGAGCATGATTGGTTCAGCTGAGTTACAGAGAGGACTTTATGTCATGGATCAGCCAATAAGACTTTATGTTACCAATGCTGTAGAGAACCACACTTTATCTGATAGATTAGATGATGCACTTTTATGGCACTACAGACTTGGACATTTGCCTGAGAAGAGACTGCAAGTTATCAGTTCACAGTCTGCTGATGTCAAATTTTGTAATCATGATCTTTTTTATGTCTGTCCTATGGCTAAATTGAAGAAAAAACCTTTTCCTTTAAGCACCACTGCTGTAAATGCTACTTTTGACCTTGTTCATATGGACCATTGGGGTCCTCTGAGACATCATACTATAAATGGATAACAATATTTTCATCTTTGTTGTAGATGATTTTTCTAGATTATTTGGGTTTTTCTTATGAGGCATAAATCTGAAGCCTCTGACCTTGTTAAATCTTTTGTTAAATTTGTTTCTACTCAGTTTCACAAAATCATTAAAGTAATTAGATCTAACAAAAATGCAGATTTTCAACTTACAGATTTTTATGCTCAGCAGGGAATCATACATCAGACATCATGTGTAAGTACACCTAAGCAAAATGGCATTGTTGAAAGAAAACATCAGCATCTGCTGAATGCTGCAAGAGGTTTGAGGTTCCAGAGTATTCTACCCATTGAGTATTGGGGTTTCTGTCTTTTGCATGCTGTAAAATTGATTAATGCCACACTTACACCACTACTGAAGGAAAGCACTCCACATGAAGTGCTTTATGGCACCAAACCTGACTATTCTATGTTTAAAGTCTTTGGTTGCTTAGTTTTTTCATGCACAATTCAGCAGTATAGGACCAAATTTGACTCAATTCTTGGGAATTCAACCAATTCCAAGGGTGCTCTCTTAGATATTACTAACAAAGACATCTTTGTTGCTAGAAATACTCAATTCCATGAAACTTATTTCCCTCTTTTTCAACAAGTCTTGGGAAAGCCTAGATATCTTGCTGACATGCCAGTTCCTTTGCCAGTGATGGACAGTTTTGATGACCTGCTGAATGAGTCAACAGACCAACCATCAATAGGATCAGCAGCTACTGATCAATCCAATAAAAGGCAGGCACCAGTACATCAGGCACCTGAACCCACACAACCAAGAAGGTCCACAAGAACAAGGAAATCACCAACCTTTTATCAATGGGGTGCTTATAATGTTCAGCAGACTCCATATCTGCTGAGTGAAGTAATGAGTCTGGACAATCTCTCAGCAGACTATGCCAGATTCATCAATTCCATTTAAAGAGCCTAAGACCTACAATCAAGCATGATGAATGGAAGGAAGCCATCAACAAAGAACTTGAAGCTTTACAAAAGACTCACATTTGGGAGATAGTTGATTTGCCCCCAGGCAAGAAACCAATATGGTGCAAATAGGTATACAAAATCAAACATAATCCAGATTGATCAATAGAGAGATATAAAGCAAGATTAGTAGCAAAAGGCTACACTCAGACATATAGAATTGATTATCAAGAAACCTTTTCCCCTGTTGTCAAGATTACTATAGTCAGAATCTTACTTGCAGCATCAACAACCAACAACTGGCATTTACATCAACTGGATGTCAACACTGTTTTTCTACATGGGGATCTACATGAAGAAGTATACATGCAATTACCACCAGGCTGTGCAACAACTAAACCAAACCAAGTTTGCAAATTTACCAAATCACTATATGGTCTTAAACAAGCCACCAGACAGTGGAATTGCAAGTTAACTGAATCATTGGAGGCTCAAGGATTCATTCAATCCAAACATGACCATAGTTTATTCATAAAAGTATCAGGACAGTCATTCATTGCCTTACTGGTATATGTGGATGACATTATAGTTGCTAGCCCTAGTGAAGAGTTGATTCAGAAAATTAAGGATACTTTGCATCAGTAGTTCACAATCAAAGATCTTGGAAAATTGAGATATTTCCAGGCATTGAAGCTGCTAGATGTCCAAAAGGCATATCCATTTCATAAAGAAAATACACACTTAACCTTCTAGAAGAATATGAATTTTTGGGAGCTAAACCTGCTAAGACACATATGGTGTCCAAGCAGACTTTACAACATGGTGATTCACCACTTTTAGAAGATAACACTGCATACAGATCTCTAGTGGGTAAGTTGATTTACCTCATCTTTACCAGACCAGACATTGCCTTTGTAGTACAACAACTAAGTCAATTTATGGACACTTCTACTGAAAACCATATGAAGGTAGCTTATAGACTGTTGAGATACTTAAAGACCAATCCTGGCCGAGGAATCTTCTTCTCAGCAGACAATAATCTTGTACTTAAGGGTTTTACAGATAGTGACTGGGCTGGTTGTCCTGAAATAAGAAGATCAGTATCAGATTATATGATGTTCCTAGGAGATGCTCCAATCTCCTGGAAGGCAAAGAAACAAACAAAAATTGCTAGAAGCTCATCTGAGGCTGAGTACAGGGCCATGGAAAATGCAGTTTGTGAAATTCAATGGCTTATCTAAATACTACATGACTTACAAATTCCAGTTCAGTTGCCTGTTGTGTTATTTTGTGACAATGCTAGTGCAATGCACATTGCTCACAATCCTGTCTTTCATGAAAGAACCAAACATATTGAAATAGACTGTCATGTTGTGAGAGACAAATTCAAATCAGGACTTATCAAACTCCTTCCAGTCAATACAAAAGAACATATAGTTGACATCCTCACCAAGGCCTTGGATGCACCCATTTTTTCTTATCTATTAGATAAATCGGGAGTTTCAAAGATCTTCTAGAATTCAAGTAGCTGATGGGAATGCTGAGTGCAAGTTGTTCATGTACCACTCACAGATTGAGGGGGGTGTTACAGTATAATAGCTGATGGGAATGCTGAGTGCACTCTGCTAATCACATGAAGATATCAGCAGCCTGCTGACAGCATGAACAACAGCAGCCTGCTGACAGTAGACACCAATAGCCCGCTGAGTAGTTTAGTTAGTTTAATATAGAAAATGGTTATTGTATTGTAATCTATTATAACCGTTGGTAACTTACTTCTAACTGACTCATGAGGTGTATGTTGTTATAAATACCCCATGATCAGCCACATTGTAAACACCTTGTAACTTTTACTTGATCAATAATAATTCCGCATTTTATTTTGTTTGTTTGTAATTCTACAAACTTCATCATGGACAACATGTTCATCTTCTCACCCCACAATGCATACAAAAGAAACATGCAAAGGAGGTACGTACATAGGTACTTAGCAATAGTGAGAAGCTAATGGATAATTAACTTTACAACGAAAAGGTTCAAATAATTAATTAAATTGTCTTTATGTGACCGACAACACTCTAGGGATCACTTCATGCTCATCAACATGTTGTGACTATTGGTTTCTAGCTTAGCTTATCTTTGTTACATCAGCATTCAAGGGCACTACGCATGGTGTATATCACCACGAGATATAACTGTGCAACATATTGGTGGATAACACCAATAACCAGTTGAAATAGAGAAACCATGATAGGCGATTATGGTTGATGAGATCTCTAATCACTTTAATAAGTTTGATACTTAAATGCCTCTAGGCTGATGTACTATTAAACAGGGCATTGATAATACAAACAGACTAGCACGTATTAGATGTCTTCTGTCTTTAAGGGTAGGGATAGATCTCGTCTATCGAAGTGTAGAGACACTTGGACTGTACGTGGATGTGTATTAGAGAATGCGTACATTAGACTGACCCACTTACACGGATAAGTGTCACACTATATGACGGTTGTGTAATTATCCCTTGGACCGGAGTCTTCATGGCATCACGGTGTGGATTGTCATGCTTTGACACTATTGAGGTTTCCCCTAGCCACGGGGCGATCATGCGGTAGTGATTGGGTGTGATACTGAAACATGTGGAGTATACATGATTGGTCGTCCGGGAATCGCGTATCCTATGATTGGGATCGAATATCCGAAATGGCCTTCTTATAAGGAATGTCTAGCTCTCGTGAATCTTTGCAAAGTGGGAGTAAATGAGTTACTTCGAGAGAGCTTGATATCCAGATTATAAGATATGGTCGTTAATGTTTGACACTCGACGTACGACCGTATGGATATTATTACAGCGATAGGATTGTAAGTTACACGGTAACTGTTTCACATGAAAGGTAGTAATCATTGCATTTGACTCTTCCGATGATTGGGGGTCACGGTGTTGCTAGACGCTATCCCGTGATCGTTAGGCATGAATGGCAATTTCGTAAATTGCACTTTGTGTCTACGGCCAACATATTCGAAACCTATCGGGTCACACACATATGAACATCTAGCCGGATTAAAATGTGGTTATAGATGATAACCAAATAAGGAAAGTTTATCTCGAGACTATAAATGTTATAGTGGTAAATTAATATGGTGGTATTTATTTATTATGAATAAATTAAATACAAGATATTAATAATGTTGTATTAATTAAAGAATATTCCGGATGCCAATTTATTGGCTAAAGGTGGCGCAATTTGTGTGTGTATAAGATACACTTGGATTGTGCAATTTAATTAATTGTATTACCATATATTAATATTAGATATTAATATTTATAAATATGTACATACATGCGTGGGTTTGCACATATGATGTGCATGTGCACACTTGTTTCCAAAGTATATATATATTATATAGATTTATTTGTGTAATATATATATGTGATATATACACATGTGTAAATTGATTTATGGTAATATAATAAAGATAGTCAATATAAGATATTGACAATATCTTGGGAATATTCAATATAAGATATTGACAATATCATAGATTTATTTGATATAAGATATTATAATAAATGAGATAAATCAATCAATTATATTTTCCTTATTTTATTGGGAAAATGTTTTCTTCCCCTCCACTCTAGTATGTGGCGCCACTTTCCCTATAAATAGGAAGTGGGTGTCAAGCTCTTTTGTACAACACAATTCCAAGAACTAATAGTTCTTGTGTAAAATAGAGAGCATCTTATAGAGAGTTGGAGAGAGGGGAAAATGGCCGGTCTAGCAACCGGAGTTTTCCAATAGAAATCCATGATGGGATTCCGGCGGGCTGTTCGTGTGGACTAGCGGTAGAGGCCGAACACTTGGGCGGCTCTATGCAGAACTACTCTCCTTAGACGGTCAAAGCGTCGATCTTTTAGATCAACCAAGGTAACCACCGTCTTTAGCTTACTTGTTTATTTCTTAAACGAAGTCGATCTTGGGTAAAAGGAAATCAAAATTTTGAATTCCGCTGCGTTCCCGCGTAGATTTCCTAACAGTGGTATCGGAGAGAGTTTCGAGCTTAAGCAATAAGCATGTTATTTTGCGTAGTTAATTTTATCGTTTAAATCACGTAATTAAAAGATGAAAGATTTTTTATTCGCAAATCGATACACGAAAAGAAAAAAAATTAAAAAAAAATAATAATAAAGGGGCGGCTTTTGGGGTGCTCGGCCGATCTGCGGCGGCACCCCCACCGGAAATTACTCCGGAGGCGGCGGCTCCCCCTTGGGGCGGTCGACGTCGACTGGTGCATCTTTTTGGTGGATCCCTAAATTTTGTTTTGTGTATTTTGTGTTTCAATATTGTTCATAGTTGTGATTAAAATCTCATTTGTTTAGTTGCGTCATGTGGCTAACCAATGGTTCAAATAGTTTGGGCTAATGGGATGCCACATGGCATTAAAATAATAATGGTATTTCCAAACTTTGTTTGGAATAGGCCTAGGACCTTTCCAAATATTTGATTTGGGAAAAGGCCTAGGCCTAGGCCACTTCTAAAATTTTGATTTTGGAAAGTGGCCAGACCTAAACCTAAATTATTTGGCCTTTCCAAATATTTGATTTGGAATAGACCTAGGCCCTTTTTAAATATTTGATTCGTAAAAATCCTAGGCCTTCCAAAATTTTGATTTTGGAAAGTGGCCAGGCCTAAGCCAAATTTGGTTTAAGAAGATGCCTTTTTGGTTTAGGAAACCAAAGACATCCCTTTTGATTAAGAATCAAAAAGGAAAGAGACAAAAGAGACTTAATTTTAATTTTGATTTATTTTTGGAATAGTTCTAATTAATTAAAATTAAAATTAAAATCGTTTAAAATTAATCGTTAATTTTACTTCGATTAAAATCTTTTAATTAATTAAATGTTAATTAGTTAATTGATTGGATAAAATTATTTAGTAGATTAAATGTTAATTGATTAATTAAGACGCAAGTAGTTAAATTTTAATTTTATCTTTTTCATAAGATTTTATTGTATGGATTAGATATAGTAGATATAATATGATTATATGGACCCGATTGATCATGGACAAACCGATATGATAGATGTGAATGATTTAATTTTTCATTGGTTTAAAATTTGTCCTAGGTCGTTATGAAGAACGTGACCTAGTTTATTTTCTGCATTTATCCCATTCCCGTTGGTTCTCCCCCCGCTTTGCGGCGGGTGTATTTATTTTATAAGATAGAATTAAATGTAACAAGAATAGAAGGAAGATGGAGACCAAAGAAAGACGAAAATAAAGATCACATTGGAGATGGCGCATTAAAGATCCTATTGGCGGTTGCAGCCTACCCTTAGATTGTGTGACTTGATTTAGTCATGCGGCTTGTATTCGAAAACCGCACATAGGAAAAGTCCATGATCATACCGGTTACTTTACGATTTATTTATTTTGTGCTTGTATTTATTTTATATGATACGATAGATGCATGACTAGGCACGATCTAGATAAATATGTAGGATGTATGTCTATATAGATAGATATATTTGATGAGGCCGCAATTAAAATTAATTAAGTGAATTAATTTACATAAATACTTCCACAACAAAAATCAAGACGAAATATTGTCTCCCAATATTATAACGACGGTGAAGAGCCTGTGTTCGGATCCAACTGATCGACCACCGCCAGGAGTTGACCTACCTCGGGTATATCGTCGTTATTGAGATATGATCGTATGAGATCTCGTGAATATTGGGTTATGACTTGACTAGAGTCTTTCGGTGATTGGCCACCGTCGTAGGGCCGTCGACTTTAGAGACAAGGGGTTGACTAACACATAGTGATGTGTATCGCCAAAGAGTTGACTAGTCAACCACTGAGAATCACATAGAAATGTGAATGGTAAAGGTGTTACCTACCTTTCGAAATTATCTTGGTTGATCG
Organism: Gentiana macrophylla; assembly: GCA_026214975.1. Taxonomy (NCBI): domain Eukaryota; kingdom Viridiplantae; phylum Streptophyta; class Magnoliopsida; order Gentianales; family Gentianaceae; genus Gentiana; species Gentiana macrophylla. The sequence continues at coordinate 145,518,994 of CM047806.1, forward strand.
ACCACCGTCAGGAATCGAGGTAACTAGATTGGATCTCAGCCACTAAAGAATTTTGGAAAATTCTTGAAAGTCAATTGGAAGTAGTTGACTAGTGGGAGCAAAATCATGAACCAAAAGACCATTTTTGATTTTGCGTGTATAAAACAACAACACTCTTTTATTTTCATTTTTATGTTGTAGTTTTAGCAAACTTTATATTTATGTTTTTTTCTCGATTAGTAAAAACCAAATTATGACTGTTACATTTTGAGAAATGTTCTCAAGTATGGTTAAGTAATTTTAATCCTTTTAAAATAAGCAATACACGAGCAATCCCGTTATAGTGGTTAGAGACAATGAGACTACATATTTGATGCAGTACTCCAAGGCTTTAATTATTAATGAAAGCGGAAGCTCATGACATTGGATACGATCCAATATGATCATTCACTCATACGATGACAATTAATTCAAACGTTGGATAAGAATGACCACATCGAATTTTGGAAATGTTGTTTTCAAAATTGTAAGACTTAAGTATCGACTTAATTTTATCATTGCTTAAAGGTTAATTAAATAGTTAATATTTTAAATACGATTTAAAAGGTTAAATAAACTTTAGATTTTCTTTATGAAATGAAATCTAAGATATAGCTCTTGTGATTTTTCTTAAGTCTTATGAAGACTACACTAAGAAATATTTACAAGTGCCTGAAGGATTAAAAGGAAAGTTAGGGCATGTGCTTAAATAGAGAACTTATTGAAGTTTCTATTCTAGGCAAGTGAGTTGAGATAAATCTATCTAAGTTCAAAGTCAACTCTTAGATATATGATATCTTGTGAGTGTGATTAAATTAGAAAGATTAAATACAGATATGGAAGGTGAAGCAAACGTTGCAACACTTACCGTATTCTGGATCTAGTAAACTGATAATGGAACTAAATAAATGTTATTATGTTCCGGTTCTTATGAAGAACATACTTTCAGTTATTTGTTAGGATTTAGTAGACATATTTGTTGGAGGGATTTTGCATCATAAAAACAAAAGAAAATTTATAAACCTATACTTAACATGCAAACTAACTCCTAACCGACCAAATATCGGGTAATTGCTAGTAAAGCGGGATAAGTAAGGGGTCGATCCACAGGGAATTGGGTTGTTGAATCTAGTTTAATTAATTATTCTAAAGTTGTCACTACTTATTTCTAAACCTAAAATAACAAAACGAAAAGATAAAGTGGACAGAGGATTGTCAGTCCAAAGCCAGGGAAAATCGTTGCGAACTTAACTAATAAAACCAAAACGAAAATAATTAAAACGAACAAGCAATGATCCACCAATTCCCGCAACCATCACCTCACCGAAAGTGATAAGAAGTACAAACATTTATTCACAAGTTTCCACTTTTGTTGGATTTAAATCTTATCTAAGGATGCGTTTCCTCTCTCGATTTATCACGCAATTAATTAGGTTACCTCTCGGTTTAACTAACATCTATATGAAGCAAAGATACGGATTTAAAAACCCTAATCTAACAACATTATCCCTCAACTCTCGTTTGTTGGAATAATTATTGCTACTCTCCTTCACGGTAATCTAATGAACTTATCAACTCTCGTATTTCTAAGTTCTATTAACATCCGACATAAAACATGAAGGTAGAACAAGTACAACTTGATAAAATAAACGATACAAAATCTCATCTTTTCCGGTGATGATAATATCCTCAATCTCTTTCTAAGATAACTTTGTAACGAATTAACTAAAGTTGTGATTCATGATGAACCTAGACTCCTAACCTAACAACTCGTTAAAAGGTTAAAGCTCTAATCTTTTCTATGGTGATCAAGTTTACACCGACTCGTCATACGGCAAACATCAACATGCAAAGACATCTCTCGATTGAAATTGCAAGATAACAAATAAACATAGAAAAGAAAGCAACTTTAATTTAAACTTACAAAACATCCAAGACTAGAAATTGAGTTCGTTCTTTGAAAACAGTTTCACATGCTCGTTCAGACGGCTTAGCTCATCCTCGATTGCGTAAAAGCAGACGAAAAACAAAAAAAAAAAAATAAAAGTGGCTCGATCGACCGGCAGAGCACTCGGTCGACCGAGCGTCCGGCTCTTGATTCTGCGGCCGCTTACGGTCTCAGGGTTATTTCGTTTCATCGCTCGCATGCGTGCTTTATATAGATGCCGTTTAAACCGACTTAAGACTTAATAATTATCCTTTTCTTTTAAGGAATAAAAACTAAAACCCTAGTAAGGATAATTCCACATTTATCCCTTCCTTTTAATCCTCTTGGGACGACGTTTGCTTTGGTGGACGCCCGCCCATTTGCTTCGCATGTTGAACGCCGTTTCATGTCCTTGGACGTTCATCCAAACTTCTTCACTTCAACTTCAAATTATTCTTCTTCCTTCCATCTTCTTGAAGCTTCACCCAACCTCGTTTAAACTCCTTCAATGCCATGCAAACGTACCTACATTCATGATAACATCGTGCAAAATGTAATATCTCATATATAAAGATATTTATCCAATAAAATCACCTAATTAGCCCTAATTTGCACTTAGACACTTTTAAAACTCATTTGCTCAATATTTCAATATAAAGCTCGATTTCTATGAAAATAATATGAATATGGGGAAAATAATTGTAAAATATATCGTTATAAATCGTATAAAAATACCCCTTAACAACACCCCTGAGACTTAGCTTTTTGCTCGTCGAGCAAAACAAAACATAACCAAGACTCGAGACATATAAACATCTTAGCAAATATAAAGCATATTAAATAGTTTAGAGGTTCACCCAAGTGTGTGTGCATAGCCATAATAAATTTCCACTAAATCCACACTTGAAATTGATTCAAGCAAAACTAGCCAACATCCCATTTAAATTAGACATATAAAAACGATTATAACATGCACCTCACAAAACATACAAACCCGAAAAAAAAAAAATAATAATAGGAGCATTTAAAATATTTCCGACATACTTAGAGGATAGTCCCTACAACATATCTTTCATTTATATACTGGGATAAGATCGACGATAACTAAGTCTTTCGTTTAATTCATATCACTATTCTCATTAGTTGATTTAATTATTTCACTTAAACACACATCGAGAATGAGCTATTGCCCTCATAGCGTAATAGGACATTTCCGCTAATCCCCTACCTACTCCAATCATAAGGCGACTTTTTCTAAGCGCCGTGAGCTTTTGGTCATCATAGTGGAATAGGACATTCGTGGTATGACCTACCTCACTCAAATCATCGACCAGCTTTCGACACACACATTTATAATTTAAAACAACTTCACTTATTCTCTACTTTTTAAAAGCACTATAGTTACGTTTCACTTATCACATTCAAACCTTCAGATATTCACAGATGTCATACTTTAACTCTAAATACAAACTATTAAAATTTTCAAAATTGTATGGAAGCAAAGAATCATGCGATAATCATCAAAAATCTCTAATCAAATGGGTATGGCTTAAAAACATAGCTCATCATCTACTATGGCACGTGAAAAATAGTGTCGGGTGAAACAACTAAATTTACTAAATATGCGAATACAAAGATCAATGATTATAAACATCGAACAAAGACATGCAATGCTCACTCAAGGACAAAACAAAAATTTGAAAATTAAGCACTTTTCATAGAAATACTAAAAATATGAGCAAACGAAAGTAGACACATAAATCATCTATCCCTTCCCCACACTTAGATTGCAACTTGTCCTCAAGTTGTGCAGTAAATAATAAATTAGAGAACTTAGGTGATTGGATGTCGGCAGTCGGAGGAACCAACAAGAACCAGGATTGCTTGCATAGCTCGATGGATCGTGGAGCATCACAGACAACTGAATACATCTTTAAAGTGCACAATAGCTATAGAAAGTATCCTGCAGACTTGATCGATGCAAAAAAAGAGTCTACGGGGAAAAGAAAAGATTACATATATAAAGCACATGGAAAAGGAGATATAGAGATATTTCAAATTTAAGCTCATATAAAGATGGAATACATATACATGAAATATTACACAACAGTAGGCTAGGTGCAACTACATGAAAATATACTACAATGCAGCCTACATGATATGCAATCCTAAAAATAAAATAAATAAAAATAAATTACGACAGCTCAGCCGAGCAAGTTGACCCCTGACAACTCTACAGTGACTACGGCCCGTGCAGAAACAAAATAAAAACGAGGTAGTATTACGGAAACCGATAGTTAACTACGCTCAAGAAAAATAAAAGAAAAATAGAAAAACAATGCAACTAGATGACATGCAACTAAATGATATGCATCTGAATGATATGCAAAAATAAAAGAAAATAAAAGAAAGAAAACTAGCCCACTCATTTGCAACACGACATGTATATAATAAACGCGTCTACCAAATAATGACAAAGTTACGATAAACGACAATGATCGTCCATTACATGTAAATGTGACGCGCCTTAAGACTCGTCAAAAGTGATAGCATTATGGAAAACCAACGATTAGCTATACTAAACAGATATAACTCATATGGACTGGACGTAGCATACGGAAAACCGACAGTAGCTACCCATATGAGTTACAAAAAACAACAAGGAGGCACATAAGTCTCAAAGCTCACAAGATTCATCACAGCGATATGTAGCATACGGAAACCGACATTAGCTACTAAACAACAATAAGAACAGTTATAGCGTACGAGAACCGACAGTGACTATAACTTGCATAGATGAATCATGTAAATAAAAAAATTAATCAATTATTTAACATGGATTCGTAGATGGAAAGATGTGAATATGCAAGTTCAGAACATCTACGTAAAAACAATTAGCCACAGAAGCTCAAATTAAAGTATCCATATCAAATAAAGCATTAAAAATCAAATTGAGAAGAAATCTGGAACCTGGACTGGCGTTCAATAATTCAAACGGGCGTTTAAAACTTATGCAGGCCGGACGGGCGTTTAGATATATGGACGTCCGTCTGGTTCTTGAAAACGAAGCGTAGTGGTACGTTTTGGAACGGACGGCGCCCAACAAAACAGGACGCTCGTTTACTCGCATGTTAGGATCGGACGGGCGTTTACTTACCTACGAACGCTCGTCCAACAATCGAATTTGCATAGAAAACGCAGAAACACAAAGAAACCCTAATTTCTTAAAAGATCATACATCAAATATCACAGAGCAGACCACATCAAATTAAAGCACGAGAGGTTAGACTAGATACAAACAAACATATAGTTCACGTTTCACAAATCGAGTAAAAACTTTTTGCACATTCTTAACCCAACGGTTATCGAAACACGGCAAAAATAAAAACTCTCGATTTATTTCACGCTACTTTTATTGAAAACGAAAAATAAAAAAAAACGTAACAAAATCGAGAAATTAATTCAACCAAATTCAAAAAAACACCGATTCCCCGGCAACGGCGCCACTTTTGTTGGAGGGATTTTGCATCATAAAAACAAAAGAAAATTTATAAACCTATACTTAACATGCAAACTAACTCCTAACCGACCAAATATCGGGTAATTGCTAGTAAAGCGGGATAAGTAAGGGGTCGATCCACAGGGAATTGGGTTGTTGAATCTAGTTTAATTAATTATTCTAAAGTTGTCACTACTTATTTCTAAACCTAAAATAACAAAACGAAAAGATAAACTGGACAGAGGATTGTCAGTCCAAAGCCAGGGAAAATCGTTGCGAACTTAACTAATAAAACCAAAACGAAAATAATTAAAACGAACAAGTAATGATCCACCAATTCCCGCAACCATCACCTCACCGAAAGTGATAAGAAGTACAAACATTTATTCACAAGTTTCCACTTTTGTTGGATTTAAATCTTATCTAAGGATGTGTTTCCTCTCTCGATTTATCACGCAATTAATTAGGTTACCTCTCGGTTTAACTAACATCTATATGAAGCAAAGATACGGATTTAAAAACCCTAATCTAACAACATTATCCCTCAACTCTCGTTTGTTGGAATAATTATTGTTACTCTCCTTCACGGTAATCTAATGAACTTATCAACTCTCGTATTTCTAAGTTCTATTAACATCCGACATAAAACATGAAGGTAGAACAAGTACAACTTGATAAAATAAACGCATACAAAATCTCATCTTTTCCGGTGATGATAATATCCCTCAATCTCTTTCTAAGATAACTTTGTAACGAATTAACTAAAGTTGTGATTCATGATGAACCTAGACTCCTAACCTAACAACTCTCGTTAAAAAGGTTAAAGCTCTAATCTTTTCTATGGTGATCAAGTTTACACCGACTCTCGTCATACGGCAAACATCAACATGCAAAGACATCTCTCGATTGAAATTGCAAGATAACAAATAAACATAGAAAAGAAAGCAACTTTAATTTAAACTTACAAAACATCCAAGACTAGAAATTGAGTTCGTTGCTGAAACAGGTTTCACATGCTCGTTCAGGACGGCTTAGCTCATCCTCGATTCGTAAAGCAGACGAAAAACAAAATAAAAAAAAATAAAAGTGGTTCGATCGACCGGCAGAGCACTCGGTCGACCGAGCGTCCGGCTCCTTGATCTCGGGCCGCTTCTCGGTCTCTGGGTTATTACGCTTCATCGCTCGCATGCGTGCTTATATAGATCTTTGTTTAAACCGACTTAAGACTTAATAATTATCCTTTTCTTTTAAGGAATAAAAAACTAAAACCCTAGTAAGGATAATTCCACATTTATCCCTTCCTTTTAATCCTCTTGGACGCACGTTTGCTTTGGTGGACGCCCGTCCACTGTTTCTGCATGTTGAACGCTCGTTCATGTCCTTGGACATTCGTCCAAACTTCTTCACTTCAACTTCAAATTATTCTTCTTCCTTCCATCTTCTTGAAGCTTCACCCAACCTCGTTTAAACTCCTTCAATGCCATGCAAACGTACCTACATTCATGATAACATCGTGCAAAATGTAATATCTCATATATAAAGATATTTATCCAATAAAATCACCTAATTAGCCCTAATTTGCACTTAGACACTTTTAAAACTCATTTGCTCAATATTTCAATATAAAGCTCGATTTCTATGAAAATAATATGAATATGGGGAAAATAATTGTAAAATATATCGTTATAAATCGTATAAAAATACCCTTAACAACATTCAATTGTAAAGAATAAATGTTATTCCGATAAAGTTGGAAGGTCACTGAATCTAACATACTAGATTGATGTCACTATATAGTTGATATATGTGATGAGATCTCAACTAAATATCTGTATGGCTGTTATCCTTGATTTGTGGTTACTCTAGGCACAGTCTCTATGGAAGGGAAGCGTGTAATCAAACGTTATTCTGATGATGCTGAACCTTATGATTATGAATCATGTGGGTTATACGTATCTTATCCAAAGAGGACTAAAATACCCTTTTAAGAAAAGGTTATGAAACCTATAAGATTGACTAAAGCCTAAACATATTGATGTTTGTTGGCTTGTGACAATTTATACCATAAACAATTGTTTGTCTCTCTCTTGGACTATTTTAGAAATATTTGAATGTACTTATTGAAGTACAACAATTTGGAAAGCCTGAAAAGTTTGAGCTAGTACAAATATGAGATTGATGAGCTACATGGGAATTAATCTTCAATTCGATTGAAGTAATTAATACCTGAATGGTGTTTCAGAAGTCGTCTGAAAAGGAATAAGATTCTCCCTTGAAGGATACCATCTTTGGGATACGCAATTAGATTGTGTTCCCAAAATGGAAACAACACTTTATATGATAAAGGTGTGACACAAGCCATGCTAAGTATCCCTTACCCATTTCGGGATAGTGCCCTTATACTTAACCGAGTTCCAAAGAATAAAGGTTGAATAAATTCCATATTAGATATGGAAGAAGATAATGTCGAATCTATCTTAACCGATGATTTGAAGTTGTCATAGGCAAAGTCAGAAAGGCTTGGAGCCTAGTACAACATATGCAACTTTGTGGAATATCTTAGCAAGTATGCTAGATATTATTTACTTGTCCGCGGAGCAAAATGTTTGTCTCAAACACATCTTTGTCTTCTAGAGGAAGTGTTTCTTCCAAAAGAAAAGCAGTGGGAGTAGATTTAAATCTCAAAGGTAGTTTGAGAACCATAAGGAGATATTCAACCATAGGAACGTGAGCAGACGCCACATAGCGATGAGGTGCATAACACTGCTCAGTGCACACAAAAGTTCTGTAAGTCTGTGGATAACCTCAAGCCTGAAAAGGCTACCGGTATGGTCATCTTGAAGAATGAATATCTCACGACTTATGAAAGAAAGTTTGAAAGGCAAGATTGAGAGATATGGCCAGGAGCCATAATATCTGAATTAGATTCCATCAGTGACAACCAGGTCATAACCTAGTCTGTCTTACCTAGAGGGAATGTCCCTGTAAGGCTGAGCCCAGTTCTATTCAGACTATGCTTGTTATAAATTCGTATCTTGGCTATATGATAGTGTTGAAGACATTGGGCAGACAGCTCGATGTTCATAGACGATAACATGATATGTGAGCCCACGAGATTTATTTATGGACTCAAACAAGTTTCTCTAGACAATTTCTTTATTTGATAATCAAAGGAGTTTGATTTAGTCAAAAGAAGGATTTGCCCAATGTGCAAGATGGATAGTGGGAGTGTGTTATGATTTTTGAGCAAGGTATTAGATATCTCTCTCGAGAATTATCACCTCATGTCACAGTCAATTAATGTTTGGTAGTTCAAGGTCTTTACGAAAGCATTTGGATTAGCAGTTCTTATTTTTAGAAATAAGAATCTATAGTGATAGATTTAACTGCTATTAGATTATAGTTTACCTATATAGATGTGATGCTAAAAGAAGTTTAGCATAGATCGCGAGATCTGTCTATGTTAGGACATTGGTCCTAAAGATAAGGTGAAAGATGATGCTTATGGAAGGTTTCCGTCGCTACTGCGATAGGAGCCATCATAAAGGTAATGCCGGATGTTCATAGTCAATGAATAGTCATGAGCAAGTATGAAAGTAAATCTGGTGAATGTCGAGAATATCCTTAAACAAGTTAAGGATGGTTTCCTAGTTTATCGAAACTTGGAATCAGATAAATATAGTTATACAGACATATAACCTAAGTCTTACGAAGGTGAGTGGAAGCTACAGTCTGGGTTTGCAATCACTTTGATTAAGTGATACAGTGAGCTGGAAATGTTCTAGCCTATGGGTCACTGTAAACTCTACAACTGAGCCAAAACACAGTAGTGCCTTGGAGGCGCTGAGCGAGAGCGATACATGGATCTGAAGGTTCATTTCCACGAACCTTATACAGTTCTTCCACCTTTTATATATAGCTGATATAGTAAGTGGATTCATTGCTTGAAGCAAGGACCAGGGTCTCGTCAGAGATTCATGTGTGTGTTGAGGCGGTTCCTTTGACTTGGTCATTTGGAGCATGGTATGGAGATAGTCTGAGTCCCCACGGATAGCGATCCGTTTATGGCTAGGGCTAGTTGCGAGTATTGCATGAGATTCTTGTGTTTCAACTTGGTCTTGTGTGTGCGAGTGATTGGTTTTAGCCCAAGTGGGAGATTGTTGAAATAGTGTCCTAAACCCAATCGGGTTGGACCGGATCCGACCGGGTCGGATCATTTCTACTATTTCTTTATGTTTATACATATATAAAATGGCTTTTCTGTTGTCATGTATATGTTCTTTTAAAGAACCAATTATGAATTGTTATATGATAACGTCCTTAGTATTAAACTGTAATAGAGAAACCATGATAGGCGATTATGGTTGATGAGATCTTTAATCACTTTAATAAGTTTGATACTTAAATGTCTCTAGTCGATGTACTATTAAACAGGCATTGATAGTACAAAGCACTAGCACGTATTAGATGTCTTCATCTTTAAGTAAGCGTGGATAGATCTCGTCTATCAAAGTGTAGAGACACTTGGATTGTACATGGACGTGTATTAGAGAATACGTACGTTAGACTGACCCACTTAGACGGATAAGTGTCACACTATGTGACGGTTGTGTAATTATCCTTTGTACCGGAGTCTTCATGGCATCACGGTGTGGATTGTCATGCTTTGAGACTATTGAGGTTTCCCCTAGCCACGGGGCGATCATACGGTAGTGATTGGGTGTGATACTGAAGCATGCGGAGTATACAAGATTGGTCGTCCGGGAATCGCGTATCCTATGATTGGGATCGAATATCCGAAATGGCCTTCTTATAAAGAATGTCTAGCTCTCGTGAAACTTTTCAAAGTGGGAGTAAATGATTTACTTCGAGAGAGCTTGATATCCAAATTATAAGATACGGTCGTTAATGTTTGACACTCGACGTACGACCGTATGGATATTACTACAGCGATAGGATTGTAAGTTACACGGTAACTGTTTGACATGAAATGTAGTAGTCATTGCATTTGACTCTTCCGATGATTGGGGATCACAGTGTGTTGCTAGACGCTATCCCGTGATCGTTAGGCATGAAGGGCATTTTTGTAATTTGTACTTTGTGTCTACGGCCAACATATTCGGAAGCCTATCGGGTCACACACATATGAACATCTAGCCGGATTAAAATGTGGTTATAGATGATAACCAAATAAGGAAAGTTTATCTCGAGACTATAAAGGTTATAGTGGTAAATTAATATGGTGGTATTTATTTATTATGAATAAATTAAATACAAGATATTAATAATATTGTATTAATTAAAGAATATTCCGGATGCCAATTTATTGGCTAAAGGTGGCGCAATTTGTGTGTGTATAAGATACACTTGGATTTGTGCAATTTAATTAATTAGTATTACCATATATTAATATTAGATATTAATATTTTATAAATATGTACATACATGCGTGGGTTTGCACATATGATGTGCATGTGCACACTTGTTTCCAAAGTATATATATATTATATGGATTTATTTGTGTAATATATATATGTGATATATACACATGTGTAAATTGATTTATGGTAATATAATAAAGATAGTCAATATAAGATATTGACAATATCTTGGGAATATTCAATATAAGATATTGACAATATCATAGATTTATTTGATATAAGATATTATAATAAATGAGATAAATCAATCAATTATATTTTCCTTATTTTATTAGGAAAAAGGTTTTCTTCTCCTCTACTCTAGTATGTGGCGCCACTTTCCCTACAAATAGGAAGTAGGTGTCAAGCTCTTTTGTACAACACAATTCCAAGAACTAATAGTTCTTGTGTAAAATAGAGAGCATCCTATAGAGAGTTGGAGAGAGGGGAAAAGGGCCGGTCTAGCAACCGGAGTTTTCTAATAGCAATCCATGATGGGATTCCGGCGGGCTGTTCGTGTGGACTAGCGGTAGAGGCCGAACACTTGGGCGGCTCTATGCAGAACTACTCTCCTTAGACGGTCAAAGCGTCGATCTTTTAGATCAACCAAGGTAACCACCGTCTTTAGCTTACTTGTTTATTGCTTAAACGAAGTCGATCTTGGGTAAAAGGAAATCAAAATTTTGAATTCCGCTGCGTTCCCGCGTAGATTTCCTAACATAACCACGGAAGTCTATTCTGGTAGACTCAATTAGTGTACACGTCCGGTGAAGTCCCTCCGTACGTAGGGTCTCAGACTTACGGGGTTAAGTTCCTCCGTACGTACGTAGGGTCTCATAGACTTACGGAGTTATTCACTTTCAGAACGCCCACACATCGCGATATAGACTTGTGCCTTACCAATGATGACATGATGTTTAGTCTTTTAACTACCCAGTTACGTTTTTATTAATTATTAGCTAGCCACTTAAGTATTTTCAAGTGAGCTCCCTCATATCTCCTACTCTCTTACTTAGACCACTAGACACGGACAAGGCCTAGAAATTACACAGACATTGATGGATACTAATCCATCAAAGCACAAGCCCATTATACTCGTCCGATGGTCCCGAACTTCAACTCTTAGGAAGCATTCATTCGTTGCCGGAACTAAACGCATCATAAGCTTAATCAAAGCTTGTTCATGTTCATTTAATGTTATTAGATCAAGATATAACAATTAATATTGGACTTGGGGCTTAAAACACAATATTTCCCCAAAACAGGGCACAATGCGCATACATTCAGCTGAATGCGCACACATTGAGCATTCAGGATGATTCTGCGCATTGCCCTCTGATGCGCACACATTCGACGATTTGACATATTCAGGTTGCTTCAGCTCATCCAATGCACACACATTGCTCAAGAATGCGCACACATTCACCCAGAAACACCCTAAAACATGCTTTTCTGCACTTAAATGATTCCCAACCCTTTCCCAACATGATCAACATCAATTATCACAGAACAACAGCAGTAAAGCACAACTTTTACACACCATAATGTCTAACACTTAACTTCAACATAAAACATGACTTCTAACCATGAAATCAACACAAATACTCAACCACATCATAAAACCTTAATTAAACATTAGGAAGAGTCACTAACCTTACAGCAATCAATTTCAACCCAAAACCTTCAGAAAAACTACAGCACTTCCAAGGTTTCACTTAAAACCCAATTGATCATAATTACACTTAGATTAATTGATGGTCACAAGCTTCTAAACCAAGGAGGACCACGATTTAAACTTTTTATCACATCAAACTTGATCAAACCATGATAGATCCATAGTTAGGGCTCAAACTCATACCTTTGCAAAACTGCAAACTTTTGCTATCAAGAACGATCCTTCTTTCTCGCTGGTTCCGAATCTATCTTTTCTGAAAACCAATGACGTATTTGTAAGCAATTGGAAGAAGTCTCATTGTCCTCCCCTTTTACTCTCAACGTGTTCTTCAGAGAACGACAAAACCAATTTTGCTTTTTTGATAGGTTATAGGCTTATTTTTCCTTAAATAACCATTCCCAAAAAAATAACCTATTATTTTCCTTAATTACTCCTTAAGTCCCCTTAATTACAATTAATTCCTTTATTTCCCTTTAATATATATATATTTATCCGATATATATATATATATATATATACATAAAATAATTTAATCTGTAAATAATATTCTGTTTTTCGTAAAAAGACACGTCTGTCATTTTTTGAAAAATGGGGATATTTCAACAACTATTGTATGAATGTTGTATCAAATGACATACATTATAATAATTTATTTCTAACCTCTCACACACGATAAAATGTGAACGAGAGTAAAAATAAGAGACTCTAATATATGACACATGATATAATCTTTTTACAACAATTGCACCATAAAATCTGTTGCGGTTTACCCGTTATCTTGTTTGATATTAATGTGTTTCATTTTTATGATAAACTTTAAAAAGAAAATATTATTATAACCATTCGGCGTTTCGCTTGAAAAAAAATAAGAAACTAAAAATTTGAGAGAATATATGGCATTGAGAGCAGCTTTATCTTCCTACCATGCCCTTGTCTTGTTATAATAATAGCATAAAAAAAAAAAAAAATGCATATAAGTTAACATTCACGCACAAAACATATCTTCTGGCAAATGAAGCATACACGCTAAAATCTGAGAAAAAATAAATTAAAAGAAAGCCTAACAAAAGAAAGAGGAACTTACGAGGTCCTTTTCCGCTTATCTCTGCTTCTTTTATTTGCTTCAGCACCTGGGATCTTCAGTTCTATTCAAACCTCTTTCCATTTTTGAACTTCAAGCTTGTAATCTTTCACCAACTGATCTATTTTTGAATCTTCTTCAAGGTCGTCTTCTTCTTCGTATTCTTCTATTTCTTTTTTTCTTTTCGCACTCCTTTCTTACAACAAGTTTGAATCTTTATCTATAGTTTGAAAACTATGTGCACGGTAGGATCGGTTTTTGATCTGTTCAATTAGAAAGTGATCTGCTGATAAAATTTGATAGTAAACATTTTGTGGTTGACTGGTAAAGTATCCGTCTTTTCGTCTGTTTTGATGATCAGCTCATTTCACCGATGCCCGGATGATATTCCATTACAGAATGTTATCTAGTTGGCTCGTAAAGATACTAACTTTGCACTATCTCGATGAACTGCCTTTTCAGCCAGTATATTTTACTAAATTTCCTTCGTGAAGTGGTGTGATGATGCTATAGTATACTATCGGTTGTATAACAAGTCTGTGTACTCTTTATTTTCTTGTAGATTTTTAAAATTTAGTCCCTTGAAGTAGATTATGGTTTTCATTTGGACTTTCGGTTTTGTTCTTTTGTGTGAATGAAGCAAAACTAAACTGATTGTTTAGAATTGAGTGGGTGTATTTGCAGAATGGAAATGGAGTCTGGGAAATTGTTTATTGGTGGGATTTCTTGGGACACAAATGAGGATCACCTACGTGAGTATTTCCAGAATTTTGGTGAGGTTCTGGAAGCTGTCATCATCAAGGATAGGAATACAGGGCGTGCTCGTGGGTTTGGTTTTGTTGTTTTTGCAGACCCTTATGTGGCTGAAGGAGTTGTCAAAGAAAGGCATGTGATTGATGGTAGAACTGTGAGTCACAGCTCTTTTTAAAGTAATATTTGGCAGATTTCTGTTTGGAGTTGGGTTCGTTTACCTTTATGAATTCATTATTTACTGGTTGTATGAGCCCTTATATAATCCGGGAGACCTGTAATTTTGTTATTTTTTTGCTACTGATGTTTCTGTTTGTAAGCATTATGGCTTATAACATGAAAGGCCTTAGTTACCATAGTCATTTGTTTTGAGCCACTTGTTCTTTTGATTGGATGATACATGATGACTATGTTTCATAATCCAACCTCAGAGTAGACCGCATCCCTTAGGCCTAATACAAAATGTACTTGGATGTGAGTTGGATAAAGGTGATAGTTTTACATGTTTAACAAGGCTGTTGTAGTAGTTCCACAAGTTTAAATGAAAAGGAATTTTCTTGGGAGACTGTTTAAAGTTACCCCATACATTACATGCCTTTTGTAGTTAAGTTAGTATGCGATGCTTTTTCCCATTGGATTTTAATGAAAACTACTTTAAAGACTAGCCCGAGAAAACACAGAAGAAACGGAATATTTGTCACTGTTTGTGTTTGGTTTTCTTGTATCCATTTTCAATCACTGTTTCCATGATTATGAAATATGTATTTTTCTTACCTGAATCGTGCTTGTGAAATTAGATATAGAAACTGCAGCATCAAATCTGTTCAAGGGATTGGAAACATATATAACTTCTTTGTAATATGGCATAAAATCAAAAGTGCTATCCTTGCCTCTCCATTTTCTGGAATAATCGCAGCGTTTCATAACTTAGGTTGTTTATGATCTTACACATTTTTGTTTTGCTTTTTTAGGTGGAGGCAAAGAAAGCTGTGCCGAGGGATGAGCAACTTAACCGCAGCAATGGTAGTAATCAAGGCTCTCCAAGCCCAGCACGAACAAAGAAGATTTTTGTAGGAGGCTTAGCATCCACAGTCACTGACAGTGACTTCAAGAATTACTTTGATCAGTTTGGTACTATTACAGATGTGATAGTGATGTATGATCACAATACAAAAAGGCCTAGAGGTTTCGGATTTATTACTTATGACTCAGAAGATGCAGTAGATCGGGTTCTGCTCAAACCATTTCATGAACTCAATGGCAAAATGGTTGAGGTCAAGAGGGCTGTTCCCAAGGAATTATCTCCGGGCATAACCAGAACTCCTTTAGGTGGACACAATCTTGGCTTGAATAGAGTCTACCCTCAAGGTTATAACACAAGCTCAATAGGAGAGTTTGGAGTGAGATTGGAGGGAAGATTTAGCCCTGTTACCGTTGGTCGAAATGGATATGTACAATACAATCCTAATTATCCTCTGGGACCTAGTATCGATTCAATTTTGAGTCCTGAATATACAGGAAATGGAAGTTTCTCTCCTAATATAGGCCATGGACGTGTAATGAATCCCCTTTCGGGTGCCTACTCAAATAGATACATTGGTCCAATGGGATATGGTGGGGGCATGGATGGAAATGACCCCATACTTAACTCTACTGGTCGAAATATGTGGGACAATGGGAATTTGAGTTACGGTCCTAAGCCTTCGACTCCAAATGATTTTTTCTGTTCTGAAAATAGAATTACTGAACCCCTTAGTGGTTTTGGAAGTATTGGAACAATATGGGACTCTTCTTCTGGCGTAGGTCGTGGTGGAGGAACTGGTGCTTACTGCCGCAACAACATGCGCTTTGACCTTGGAGAAGACAATTTCATGGCTGGAGAATCTTATGGAAGAATGAATGGGAGCAATATTGGGAGGTCCTTGTCCAATGCTGTTGCGAGCGATAGGCCTTTCGGGAAATTGTTTGCTAGTGCCTCAGTTTATGATGGCCCCACATGGCAGTCGTCTTCTCCTGACCTGGTGAACTCTGGAGATTTTAGTTACAGACTTGGGAATATCACTTCAATTGGTGCTCCTAACAGCTCAGCCGATTATGCGGATGGTTATAATGTTACTAGCAGAACTAATAGAGGTTAGCATATCTTTTTCTCTGTTTTTTTTGTTCTTTTCCCTGGTGCTTCGGTAATATAATAGGCTCCGATTTCTAAAATCTCGTGGATTAATCGGTCTAGATAGATACCATGATGAATGGAATTAAAGACCTCCTCTTTTTGTATGGTAGTATGTTCAGTTTCTCATGTGCATTTTGTATTATCTTTCCAAAACTCCTTCAATAAAAAGAAAATTTAAGGCAAGAGATTGGTAGTTTAGACAAGAGAAACAAATCAGAGTTGATTGTATCCGGTTTCTTCATATGGAATTTGATTGGCACAAGGCTGTGTGGAAGGAGGATATGATCGATTTGGCGATTCTGTTAATAAGTGTGTATATGTCAAATTGGTTTTAATATTAATAACTGAACATCTATGTAATTGTGTTGAGGTTTAGAATGTGTTTTCCTTGTGGTAAGCTCTTGTGCTCTTAAATGTGAAAGATACGGTTGCATTGTTGTTCATTGCTGTATTTTACGGGAAATTCATGGTTTCCAGGACACAGTAGATTTTACATTCTTTAGCATGAGAAATCCACTGTGCTTTTGTCACTTAGCCACCTAAGTCCTGTGACAGTTTGCCTTTTTCTTGTGGCATAAGGGTATCTCTTGAAATCTTATCTATATACGAAAATAGATAGACAGCATGGGATGTCAACAAGCAAATATTTGTCTCACAAGTCATGTGATTGTACATGGTAATAACAGCTACTACAAAAATAGTTCGCGTGTGTAGAATATGAGTCCATTTATGTATTTTCCGCATTAAGGCTCAAAATTTAGTGTCTGCTCGAGAAACACATGTCAATGCATTAAGAAAAATGTATGGATTGTAAGGAAGTAAAGAACAAGAGGTGCTGAATTTGAATAACATTGCCTTGCCTGCTCCTCATGTACAATATCTTGCTGACAGATTTAGATGGCATTGATCTTATTACCAAATTTGCTTTGTCTTTCACTTTCCACCACCGATGTAAATAAAGTTAACGTTTTACTATGTAGTGCAGCAAGGCGATTGTATTATTTGTTTAACATGAATTATTATATAATTTAGGTTCAAATGTATGTATGTATGTGTGTATGTTTCAGGAATTGCTGCTTAGGAGTGGAATGTACAAGAGGATTAATTTATAGTTGTTTCGGCTGAGCTGTAGAAAGAGATTGCGGGGCATACAGGAAAAAGAAAGAGAAAAAACTGTTGTATCATGCATATCGAGGGACATGGTCAGAGAAAAAAACAGATCATTGATTATTCATAGGTTATTTTTCCTTTTTTTTTGGGGGGGGTGGGGGCTGTAGACTTGATATTTGGATAAGTTGCTGTTTTCGTGGCAGACAGATTGTAAGAAAAATATGGTTGCTTGTAAACCAGTGAGATTAAGAAACATGCACAGGTGATTGCTTTGCTATGAGATACTAGTCCATCGCCATATGCAATTTCTTCTTTTCTTTATCATCAAAAATAAAATTAAAAAAAGAGAGGGTAAGTTGGCAGTTGTATTTTTCGTGTGTTAGAAGTGTATAAAATACACTTTATAATCCAAATGATAACCAAGAGTAAAACCCGCTAATGATGCATGCACAAAACTTGAGAGACAACTTTTACACAAGTATCAATTGTGGTGATTATAGATGATGTTTGTATTGAACATTTTTCCTTCAAAGTAGTGCATGTATGTAGAAGTCATAGGATATGACAGTTTGAAGAAAATTGTAGTCAATGAAACAAATTAGTTCACAGTTTTTAAAATAAAAATAAATTAACAGACGTAAGAGTTTATAAGTAGTTGATTCAATAATTAAGCAATAATGAAACTTTGGTTTATTAAACAGCATATAGATACGTAGACACGATATGTCGTCAAAGTGACCTCACGTGGAAATAGATTCACGGTGGGATGCAAAATAGTTTGTGTTTTTTTATAAGTTTATGCGGATAGTACTCGGCCTAAAGAAAAAGAATATTATTTGGCAGAATTGTAAATACACATGAGGTGATAAATACGTGACAATTATTCGGTTTCCATGTGGGTAATAGATACGATCCAAAGATTGGTCTATTATTTAACAGGGTTCATTGTCAGTGTTTGATCACTACACCAAGATGTCAATTACGAGTTAATATTATTGTCCAAAGATGAAATATTAATGTCATGCCGGTATCTTGTGATGGGAAAATATATCATACAATTGTTTGAATTTGGATATTCTTCGGATCTTAAATTTGTGAGCCTAAGGTCATTAAGTTGTTTTCTGTATTCAATTATAAATTCTGCTTTAAAATATATATGCTCATTTAAGCATTACATTCCTCCATTAATTACCTACAACTTCAAGAGTTAGAAAGAACAAGTTTGTTCTTGTCATTGGCATTGTGGATCTAGACTTGACATTTAGGAATGATCCTCTTAAACCTCTTAATCAGTATAGTACAAGCAATCATAAGTTGTTTTAAGAAATGTGAGTGACCAAACAGGATGAGTCTTTGATCATTATGGAAGCCAATCCAAATACTCTTAGAAGTGTCATAAGGATTATGGTGACTATTAAGAATTTTTTTGTATTCAATAGAGTTGCACAATGCCCAAGAAGATAAAGGCAAGGCATACATTGTCATGTCTATGATAGTCTCTATAAGGTATGAGGGCTAATGCAACATAAAGGGCATACTTTGGAAATGGCTCGTCTGATTTCCAAACTTCAGGCCCTTGATTTGGATATCTATGATGGCCTTCTGGTGCAATTTATCATTCTTTCTCTTTATGCACAATATGGCAAATTAAATGTCAGTCAATATGACATAAGGAAGGGTGGGAGTTGAAGAAAATGATTTTCCACTAAGTGCAAGAAGTCGAATGATTGAAATTTTGTCAGCCAGAAAGTGCTAATTATGGTCACCATTAAAGGTAAGGGCATAATAAAAAAAAACTAAGGTTAAGGAAGCTGTTGGTTTTAACAATAAGAGCAAAAGTGACAACATAAGGATATTGGTTGTTTTTTATGCCAATAGTTAGGAACACAATGAAAGATTGCTTGCAGTATCATGCTAAGTGAGCAAATAAAGTTAAGTTTCCTTTTGGGTTTGTTAAGGGGTTGAGTTGATTTATATGCCTGAACAAACTTGGTGGATTGATTCTGATGCAACTATTCACTTGAGCGTGTATATGCGGAGTAAATAGCATTATCGATCATCAGTTGATGTTGAAAGATACAAATTTGTGGGTGATGATAATGCAGTAAGGTTTAAAGCTATTCGGACACTGGATTGTTACCGAAGATTGAACATTTTCTAGACTTGTAAGAGACTTATCAGGTCGTCTTTATGGCGGAATTCGGCTTTTTCATTTCTTGATTAGACAAATCAGGACATTCTTGTTCAATTAAGGATGATACATTTAGTCTTTTCCACTATTCAGATCAAATATGTTCTAATCATTTGGGTTCTAGTGATAATCTATATATGGTG
Source organism: Gentiana macrophylla (assembly GCA_026214975.1). Lineage (NCBI taxonomy): Eukaryota > Viridiplantae > Streptophyta > Magnoliopsida > Gentianales > Gentianaceae > Gentiana > Gentiana macrophylla. The sequence continues at coordinate 145,538,981 of CM047806.1, forward strand.
GATACTATTGTATCCTTAATAAAACTCTGCATTTAGTTTCCATGGCACAAGTCAAAGTCAACTAATGATGGTTCCTATACAGTTTGCCATTAGCAATTTAAGGCAAATTTCTCAAAAGAGAATATAAAGGCTTGTGTCAGATGGAACATTTGCTCCCCTTGATATGTTAGATGACTTTTGTCTGAGTAGGTTGTATTAATGGGTAACAAACCAACATAAAGAGATTAGGTATTTGATTGCTTTAAGTACGGCTTACAATTGATACAGATGGTCACTTGCTGTCTTATTCCCTACAATATGTTGGAGTGGTCAGCAATAAAGTATCACCTTCATAGATGATTTTTCGCTTTTAATTACCTATATATAATGGTAGTCACTGAGTAAATAAAAGTTAGCAGCTTTCATACTAAATAAATAACCATTACAGCAGTAACCAAAACCCCATATGAAATATGGACTGGGAAAACCCAGTATTAGGTGTAATCATATTGAAGGTTGTCCAACTAAGGTTAGGGCTTACAAACCAAATGAAAGAAAATTGTACTCATGAATGGTCAATTGTTATGTAATGTGGTTTTTTCTTAGAGATCCAGGGGTTTTAAATTCTATAGTTATACTTCAATTTTTTATTATTATGATCTGCAAGGTTTCTTGAGGACATTGAGTTTGGGGGGAAGATAAGGTATGGAATATTGTCTTTAAAGAAGAGCCTACCATGACTCTCTCTACAATGGCAGTTGGTAACAATTTGGTATCCTAAATGGGATGTATACTATCGCTAGATACGGTTTATGACAGTATTCTTGAACATCCAATTAGGCAACTTCAACATCCTTAAGAACCTATATAGGAGCAACATGAGCATATGAGGTACTATATGAGAAATCAGTGGCACCACAACTCAAGCACTCTACTAGAGAGATGAGGTCAACAATTCAGGATGATTATATTGTTTACCTCCTTGAGCATAAGGATCCTGGCATTATATAGGACGATCCGGTTACCGTTCCCCAAGCCATGGAAAGCTCCAACTCTGATAAATGAATTAAGGTTATGCAATATGAGATGAAGTCCATGAAGGACGATGGCATTTAGAATCTTCTACCATTGCCAGAAGTATCGAAACCCATTGGTTGTAAATGGACATTTAGGACCAATAGGGATTCAGATGGTAAGGTCAAAAGATATAAGGTTTGTCTTGTCATTAAGGGTTTTACTCAAAAAGAGCATATGTTATAAAAAGGCTTTCTCTCTGGTTTTCTTTGAAAGGCCCTTTCAGGATAATTATGGCTCTACTTGCTCATATGGATTATGAGATACATTAGATGGATGTAAAGACAATGTTTCTCAGTGGTGACATTGATGAAACATTGATTTGGTGCAACTAGAAAACTTTGCATTTGGTGATTCAAAGAATATGGTGTGCAAGCTAAAGAAATCTATCTACGGAATCAAAAAGTTTTTCTGTCAATGGTATGTTGGATTTCATCAAATTATTGTCTCGTTTGGTTTTGAGTCAAATTCAGTTGATGAATGTATCAACCATAAGTTTAGTGGGAGTAGCTTTTTATTAATCTTGGTGTGACATGTCGATGATAACCAGTAACGATATAGATTTTGGGCGTGAAACTAAATCCTTTCACTCGTTCGGTTTTGAGTTGAAAGATTTGGGTGACGCTAATTCAGTTTCAGGATCCATGTATATCGGGATTATTCCTGAGGTATTATTGGATCATTACACACAGACTATATCGATAAAGTTTTCTTAAGAGATTTGACATGCTAGATTGTAAACCACATAGTACCTATGTGTCTTAGGGAGACAACTTCAGTCTCAAACTGTGCCTTTTCTAATGACTTAAAGTAGGAGGAAATGCATAAGATTCCTTTTGATTCGGTTGTTGGGAGTCTAATGTGTGTTTAATTTTTATGCATCCGGTTATTACGTACATTTCAGTCATGTTGAGCAGATTCTTAATAGATCTTGGAAAGGGTCATTTGGTTGCAGCCTATAAGGTTATAAAGTACTTATAGAAAACAAAATATAGGATGCTCACATATCAGAAGTCATAATAGTTAGAGATCATTCGGTATACTGACTCAGGTTTTGGTGGATGTAAGGATACATTTAAATCCACATGAGGTTATGTCTTCATTTTGTCGAAAGAAGTTTTTCTGAAAGTGCTAAGCAGAAACTTATGGCTTCTTCGAATTTGGAGACAAAAATTCGGGGCTTTTGAAGCCACTACTGATGGTATATTGATGCGGAATTTTATTTTAGGCTGTGAGTTTTTTTGATCATATAAGGACCATTAAGGGTTCTTATGATAATAATTTCACAGTGTTTTATCCAACAACAACAGGAGTTCATCAATGTCTAAGAACATTGATATAAAGTTCCTAGTTGTTAAAGATAGAGTTCAAAGTAGAAGGGTGTCTATTGAAATTATCATGACAAACTCCATTATTGTGGATCCACTCACCAAGGGACAACCACCCAAGATGTTCTTGAGCATATTGCTCATATGGGTGTTATGTCAGTTAAGGATGCTTTGGTTTAGTGAGGGTTTGTAGTTGATAATGTTTGTTTCGATATAGACACAATTTTCGGTTATTCAGTTTAAAATTAAGGTTGAAGTTAAAGTTACGGTAATTTCTATAGAAATTAAAGTTTTTTTTTACACTTTGATCTCGATATGTGGTTTGATCTCGTTAAAGTTTAAGGTGGACCAGTTGGAAATATACATGTTAAGATCACATGTTATGTTATTTTCCATGCTACACATCCACATCATGATCCATGTCATTTAGTTTTATTAACATATGTGATCATTGATGGGTCCGGTTACGATAGATGTGACGAAAGCTGCTTTGGTCCTATGTTGATGGGATTGATGGACATGATTGTTATTGATACATTTTTTATGACGACAACGAAGTTGAGCGCTCATTCGGTTATCTGGTGATAAATAATTATAAGGTTACACATATAGCCCAAGTGGGAGATTGTTGGATCATTAATCCAACGTTGGGTTTATATGTGAAATAATTATTTATTACGGACTGTCGATAAATATTAGCCCGATGTAAAAGTGATCTAATTCGGTTTACGGTTATTGGGCTATGATGTATCATTAGGGTGTGGGCCTTTTATGTGTAGAGATTAAGGGGTAATTTCTGTTTCGTTGATGGGTAGAATCGAAAATACCTAAAATATAATTCTCTATATAAATGGGTCATGGTCCCTAGGTCACACATTCATTCCATTCTATTCTGTCTCCCATCATCAGATAGAAATACAGAGAAAATCTAAAAGGTTCTCTGAAAAGTTCTGGAAAGTGTGTAGATCTAGAAGACCGGATCCTACGGGAGATCTGCAGCACTATGGATTCAGGTACGCTTCCGTTTTCATATTTAATTCAGATTCTTGATAGTTTAGCATAATCGATTCTGGATTAGAGTGATTTTTCACGTACAGTTAGATCCAACATAAATATCTTCAAATAAATATGTAACGTAGTTGTCTTCTCAAAGAGTATTTCAATGTTCTTATTTTGTAATTATTATTTATGTTATAAAATATTGTGTTACATTTGATACATATATAAAATAAAAAGCACATAAAAACCTCTTGAATATATTTTGAGGAAAAATAAACTGCTCTTCATTATCATATGCATATTTGAAATGAAAAATGCGCACATAAAATTGTAGACTTACTATTTTCAGATTTTCAGACGACTACTATTATCAAACAGTTTAGTTAATTTCAGCACTTAAACAATTCAGTTACTTAAGAATATTCAGACTTCAGACTTCAGAATTAATGACTTCAGATTTAACAAACGGTCCTTGCTCGAAAACTTCTTGCTGTGGCAATTAAGGCATGAGGTGCTTAAGACACATTTTTTTATATTTATATTTAATATATTATTTTTATTTACTCTTCATGTTGAGGTGTACATCATTTATCAATTCAGCTATAAGTGTCATATATCTACCCTTTTTGGACATGTTAATTCAAGTTTGATTCGAATAACATATGATTGACACGTTCTTTGATTTAAGTTTTATGTCAGAATAGTAGATATAAGATGCTTGTGTGGAAAAAAAATTAAATAGAGAAAAATTATTTTATTCAAAATGAATAAACATGTTTTATTAATTTATGTTTTTCAAGATGATTCATATCCGACTACAATGATTGTACTTATACAGAAGAATGAGAAGATTTTTGCCTAATATATCTACATGCACCGAAGTGGTATGATGAATGATCTGAACCACATGTGTGTATTCCGCATATGGGTAAGAGTGTAATGCAATACTCTTACTGTTTTTTTTTAATTGTTATTTTTCAGAATTTGCTTTGTTTTTATTTATTAGTAATTTTAGAATAGCAATGGAGCATTTATTAATTTTCCACCTTTACTCTTCATTTTTTTTGAAAACATTAATTTTCGTTTTAATAACCCAAATTTTGGTACGATTTTCCATACACCAGGATTGAAAAATAATTTTGTTATCTTACCATCTATTTTAGAAACATAACTTTTTTAATTTGTCTGATTCTTCTTTATGTGTTTTGGTAAATTTTTTTTTGAGGAAGTACCTTTTGAACTACAACTGAAATAAATAATTATTGTTACTAAGTCAAGATGGCCGAGTTGGTCTAAGGCGCCAGTTTCAGGTACTGGTCCGAAAGGGCATGCGTTCGAATCCCATTCTTGACATTTTCTTTTTCCATTTTAGCTAGGATGCTAAGTATGCCCCGAAGTATTTGCTGCATGCAATAATGATTTTTTTTTTGGAAAGGAATAACTATTCTTATTATTAATAACGATTTTTTTAATGGAATAATGATGATTTTCATTCTCTTTTTCCATCAGCCAATTAGCTTTTTCCATTCAGCCAATTAGCTAGGATGCTAAGTATATGCCCATTTGCAGCATGCAATAACCATTTTTTTTTTTTTTTTTTTTTTGGGTAGGGAATAACGATTTTTTTTTAAAACAATAACGATGATTTTTATTTTCTTTTTTAGCTAGGATGCTAAGTATGCCCCGTAGTATTTGCTGCATGCAATAATGATTTTTTTTTTGGAAAGGAATAACGATTTTCATTCTCTTTTCCATCAGCCAATAGCTTTTTCCATTCAGCCAATTAGCTAGGATGCTAAGTATATGCCCATTTGCAGCATGCAATAACCAATTTTTTTTTTTTTTTTTTTGGGGAATAACGATTTTTTTTTTAAAACAATAACGATGATTTTTACGATTTTGCCCTCGTATTTGCTGCATGAGCTAGGATTAAGTATACGAAGTATTTTTGATATTTTTAAACTAAACGATTTTTTTAATGGAATTGGTCATTCTCTTTTTCCATTTAGCTTTTTCCATTCAGAATTAGCTAGGATGAACATGCAATAACCATTTTTTTTTTGGTAGGGAATAACGCTTTTTTTTTAAAACAATAACGATGATTTTTATTTTCTATTTTATTACCATAAAATTTTGATTTTTTTTTCTAAAAATGAGACAAACACCATTATTGGCACCATAACTTAATTAATCGAATTGGATTTTGGTCGTTGTAATTCCGGTTGGCTCATTGTTTTGATCAGATTTTATTCGTCAGAATTCACAATTTCAGAGTTGCTCAAATTTTCACGATCAAAGGATGAAGAATATTAGAAGAAGCAAGAACGGCCGGTGAGCTCAAATGGCGGTTATCGGCAATTTGGGAAACATTTTAGGTTTAGGTAGAAACGACAGAAGTATAAGGTTTAGAAATTTAGGGTTGTGTGTGGAGGGGTTTTATAGTAGGAGCTAGTGAACAAATTAAATTTTATATATATATATATATATATATATATATATATATATATATATATATATATATATATATAAAATTAAAAATGAAGTATAAACTGTTCGGTTCGGTCATACTAGGTTTTATGGATAAAACCGAAAAGCGAATTAGATTTTCGGTTCGGTTTTTCTTCAATGAAAAACCGATTGGAAAACCGCGTTCATCATTTTTCGGTCCGGTTTAATCCGATTCGATCGGTCACCCAGCTTTTCCAATTTCACAGACACTTTTAATAACGATTCTTATTATTAATAACGATTTTTTTAATGGAATAACGATGATTTTCATTTTCTTTTTCCATCAGCCAATTAGCTAGGATACTAAGTATGCCCCGTAGTATTTGCTGCATGCAATAACAAATGGTTGAGAAGGACAGTCACTACATGTGTTACTACATTTTTGTACATGTGTTACTACATATTTGTCCTTCTCAACTATTTTAGATTAAAACATGTCCTTAAGAACCTTTAACTTTTTTTTTTGGGAAAGGAAAAACGATTTTTTTTTTTTAAAGGAATAACGATGATTTTCATTTTCTTTTTTCATTCAGCCAATTAGCTAGGATACTATGACCCGTAGTATTTGCTGCATGCAATAACGATTTTTTTTTTGTAAAGGAATAACGATGATTTTCATTATTAATAACGATTTTTTTTTTTTTTAAAGAATAACGATTTTCATTATTAAAAACGTGCATTTCTCTACTTCATTTTAAGCCCGCATAATAACCGATGTGTGCAGATGGTTATTAATATTATCTATGATCTCATTATATTTTATATATAGTATGTGGAGCCGGTGGGTGGTGGATCCAAGGCCAAAGGCGGTGGCTTTAGTGGTGTCTGTGGTTTCTCTTTTGTTGTTGGATGGTTTCGGTGCTCGTCGGTCACTACGAATGCTTGCGGTTGCTGCTGGCCTGAAGTGTTGGCTTGGCGGTGTTTGTAGTTGTTCTTATTTATTTTTGTTTAGCTTCGGTCTGTTTGTGTCTTTCTGTATCAAGTCGGTAATAGTCGGTTTTTCCGGATTTTTTAGTTTTTTAGTTTGTTTATGTGTGTTAAGAACAAGTTTAACAATCGTATTATCTTACCAAATAAAGTCCTCCGTGATGAGGCAGAATTTGGTCGGCATGGATTCTCCCATGTCTTTTTATCTTTTCTTTGCTTATGGTGGTCCGGTTTTAGGCTGGCGGTGATCCGGAGTTAGTCCGGCTATTTCCCGGCGTTAGATTCGGTTGTAAAATTTGTTTGTTTGTTTAATGAAATCTTTCGTTTCGGGGTTATTAATATTATCAATGATCTCATTATATTTTATAGTAACAGTGTATCGTCCTTGAAACCATTATTTCCTCTTTTCAAGGAAGAACTCAAGTGAACTTAATTTGTATAGGAAAAAAAATAAAAAAAAAATCAACGTCTGAAAGTATACGGTAGAATGAGGGAAATTAAAGAAAAAACTATAAACTACAAAACGATACAATTGCTGAAAATGACGTATATTTTGCGACACTTTTCCATGATTCCAAGTGTTGTTTACTACGTTTAGTACCAGATACGACAAAGCCTGCCTTTGTTGCACAATTATTGGATTATGATTAATTAGTTGGTATCCTATTGTTGACCATTTTTGCCAGGTGCATGTCTCTTTCAGTATATTAGTAGGAGAATATATATATATATATATATATATATATATATAAAAGATATGATGAAGAAATATATACATCCAACAAACAACATTAACCCCTCAACAACAAAAAAAAAACAAAACAAAACAAAAAAAAACAAAAAAACAAACAAACAACAACATTAAGTCGTCAATACGAGACAAGCAACATTTTAAAAGGCCTTCTCATGCTACATGTCTCGAATGAAATGCATGGACAAAGCGTAGGCATCCTCACACTAGTTCGAAACGAGTGCAGATTCTCTGCTATACTGAGGCAACACAGCATTGCTGTGATAAGGGGGAGGGAGGTAAAAAGGTAATGTTGGAGAATTTTGAATAAAAATTAATAATGGAGGGAAAATCCGAATGAACATGTGCGATGAAAGAAGTTGCGTCGGTTCGGTGAAAGGTCAGTGCACATAAGGTTGCACTGTGCAGGCGGGACTATGTTAAGATATAGTGGCTAAGCCCCAAAAAAAAAAAATATTACACTAATAAGTGTATGTAGTTCCGTTCGATCCATAAAATATTCTTAATCCAGCCCACCCGACGAATTTGATATAGTCCATTAGCCCACCCCAAGTGAAAATCCTGGCTCCGCCCTTGATTACGAACCATCAACCATTGAGGCACATTCCTCGATTTATATCCTTCAGCAATCCTAGAGTAATTCTAGGGACGGTGAATATGTTAAGGGACCCTTTGGATTAGGGTTCAAGCCCTTTTTTATATTAGTTAATTAGACATTTAGACCTATATTTTCATCATGACCATGTTTCGAATGAACTAGGATCTTCTAACGTATCCTTGCCTGCTGTGTGCTGCTGTGATACAAGAAATAGTAGTGATTCATGTTTTTTTTAGCTGCTGATGTTGAATTACATGTTGGTTAAAATTGTCATCTAGCATGTTGTTTAACCCGAAATTCAAGCAAAAACGAAAAGCAGAAAATAGGACAGAAAACTTATTGACTGAGGCGAGTGCAGCACTCTGTCCTTAAGACATTTTTGCCCCCGATTATGTGCATACGGTAATGGCAATCGTCTCCCAAAGATACAACAATCATATCTTCTTCGGATTGTTGTACTTCAATGAGAAAAAGACGGCGAACCGATCATGTTCTGCAAATCTCTTATTGACTCGAAAATCTATACAAGGTTTATTTTGGATGCCATGAAAAACATAAGAAGCCGGCCTTTTAAAGGAATGAATTTCTTATGAAAAATTGCAGCCTAATTTTCACTTGTGTGCTAGCATTTTATAGGAGAAATTGGAGGTTATTTACTACCAGTTGCGTTCTCTCAAAATGATTCAACCGGACAGGTCGTAATAGAGAAATATAATTGCATTGATTTATAAAATTGATAGAACATTACAATATTTATAGCATAATTAACGATAGGTAGAAGTTTATCTAAACCAAATAATATATTGTAACTGATGATGCCAAGAATTAAACTTACTTACGTGACACCTCTTTAGTGGCATAACATTAAGTGTAGAGAGAGAAAGGGTGTCGGATGTCCCTGCAGCCGGACTAGAGTAGCTCGACTACTCATCCCACCCTTTTTGGGTCGACCAATTCTTAGGACCAACCTCCGATAAGTATGGACAAGTCTGAGTTCAATCCCGGCCTCTGAAGGTCGGCCAGCACTTTGATGAGCGGATTTTCTACAGTCCGGTCAAACAAAGACTCGAAACCTTAGCAGAATCTACCCTCTAACCGCAAAGCGTACCGGTCGAGTGTAGGATAGTGCTTGAGGAGTCCGAGGTCGATCCCACAGAGATTGGCTTTGAGTACCACAGTTGACTTATTTCTCAGTTCAGGTCAACAAGATAGATATGAGTCATACTATTGCATAAAATAAAGATTACACTACTCGGAATTCTAAAAGCAGTTAAAAGAAGTATGGCGAACTACGATCCAATGGATTACTTTACCATTAGAATGATTGCCCGGGAGTGTGCCTTACTCTACCTTGCCGTCTAACAATAACTCATAGGACAAACCCGTATTGGGACTAAACTTGATGACTAGGGCGCCAATCTAGTACACGGGTAGGTGTCGACTACCTTTCAAGCCCAAAACTTCTACGGTCCCGAAACCCGCTCCCACACGTTGTCGCAACATAAATTTATAAGCTAACGTGTGTGCAACTATGAAAAAGGTTGTCAATCTCATTCAAAGCTATTAAAACAATCAAAACAAGTTTCGTGATGTGAATTATCGATTAGAAGCGTTAAATTACGCGCTACACTACCTCCCGGTTCGTCTCTAATGGTGTTTCACCCACCTTCACATAGTTCAACCATACGAAGAATCTAGCTACTCATAATCGAATCTATGTTATACAAACAAGATAAAAGCATCACAACAACAATAAAACAACAAGAACACATACCCATTTCGATTCAAATTGAAGAACCAAATTCGAGCTCCAAAAGGACAAATCTTGTCACTTGAAATGTTACAAATCGAAGCTAAAAGTTGTATAATCAAAGAGAGGATCGAAAGACGATTCTAATGATATATAGCACGTTATCTAACACCTTGGGACGAAGAAAATCGCCCAAAATCGCCTAAAGAAGTTGGGGCGGTGTCTCTCTATTAGGGTTGGAATGAGGAGTATTTATAGGTGGAGCAGAAAAATACGCAGCAAGCTGGGCCTGGACGCCTGCGTTTGGGTCATCTCGACGCCTTGACCCAGGGCTTCGGACTTGATCCACCTGGTAAATGCATGAAGATCGAAGCTTCGTTCTTGAGTGGGACTTCGTCGAGAATGGCCTTCAGTATTTCCACCATAACTCTTGTTCTATGGCTGCAAATGAGATGATTCAAGATGCATTGGAAAGCTGACTCACTCCTCTACAACCTTCATCAAGACAACTTTCCCTGAAAATGCCTCCAAGTGTGACCAAAATGCCCATGAAGTGACTCGGTTTCGCTTTGAATCGCTTGGACGCCCGGCCCATCAAGATCTCAACTCTCGAATCAAATTTGGCCTTCGGACGCCCGTCCACATTTCCGGACGCCCGTTTGGTAGAAATCTCAACTCTCTGAACTGATTTTACGCTCCTGGACGCCCGTCCACATTTCTGGACGCCAGTTCAGAACCCAGCTTCAGTATTTTGCTCATAACTTCACTTCTAGGGCTCCAAATGAGGTGATTCAACATGTTTTGGAAAGATCTTTCGATCCTCTACAACTTCCATGAAGACCACAAGTCCAGAAAATGCTTCCATGATGGGTCAAAATGCTGATGAAGTGAACATAGGGTGAGAGCAACATCTATTCTCTTCCTTTTCTTCATTTTTCTTCTTCCTTGGCTCATTCTTGCACCTTGATCACACTTATCATCATAAATATTCGCCTTCCGGGTTCTCGAGACACCCTAGTCCTGCATTCATATGAAACAACAAGCAAACGTGTAACCCCGCAAACTACGGGTGCTCGGAAAAACGAGTATAAAACGCTAAAATAAGGTCGAGTTTACGGAAAACCGACAGTCACTCGCCGTGCAATAAAACCTCATTTCATACTCAAAATAGGGTCTAAACTCACCCGAAACATGCCATAAATGTGATAATCGTGGGCTAAACTGTACAGAAATGTACTGTAAAGTTGGTTCCTATCACACTTGCATTCAAACCTACCCATGCCCGACCTTCCTAGTCGGCCTAAGTCCCTCTCGGACCTACCCTTTTACACACGCGAGTCTGAGCTGATACCATCTCGGTTATCCACCCCGACCTCCGCAGGTAGGAAGAGATGCAGAAGGATTCAACCGGTCCAGCACTGGCCATCTAAGTTGGCCAGAGCCAATCCCTAATCACATTCCCCACGTGTGTAATAAACAAATAATTATGGAAGGAATCCCGAGTCATAAAGGCTCCAATCTTTATCACTTAATACAAATATTTAAACATCACAATTATCTCCTAAAATCCAGGAGATTAACAAAACATAATCATTTTCCTTAGGGAACACGTCAATCAGTGTCCACCATGGACACGCCACACGCTTTCTCTAGGGCACAAGCCCCTAATATAAACCATCCCTAAGAAACTACGGAGACTTGACTCCAATCCAGGCATTGGATACGTAGGCAGCTTGATCCCTATCAAGTGCATTCTAAAACATCCTAAATTCCCTCATCACTTTTCCGTTAATTTAGTGTTCTTGGAGCTTTGATAGGTTATCAACAGAGAAAGGACCTTAAATTTTATACAGACGATTTTTGGAATCGTCATTGGCGCTAGAATGAGGGCCCTTTTGCTTGATAATCTCAAAAAAAGCTCCAGAATCATCATGGTGACCACAAGACAGGAAGCCGCCAACGGCAGCAATGCTAACAACACACCAGAATTAGATGCTAACAATTAAAGCCAGCAACACGAGGAAGTCTCTCTCGACACAACCCACCAGGCGTTGGTAGATTAACTCACGGCTTTAGATAATGGAACAAAACAGGCTGTTCTCAATGCCGTCTTGGTAGAAGAGGATGAGGAAGATGAAGACTGGGAAGTTCTAAAGGAAGGAGATGCCCTTGAGAAGAATTCACAAGATCAGGATTAGCCGAACGGAGGTTCGTCTGGGGAAAATTCCCAGGACCAGGAGCTGGAGGAGGAAGATGATCCCAATGATGGGTCATGGCAGCAAACGTCTTCTCCACCAAGACATAGAGGCAACAGAAAAGATGATCGAACATCCTCCTCGAATCTGAGAAAGTAGCTGGTCGTACCCCAAACGATGGAGGTAGCTCGAGCTGAGTTGGATACCATAGTCGGAAGGAGATCTGCACTCCTGGCTCTTGAGTCCTTTTTTTTTCCGAGCATATTGAAAACTATCCCCGACCATCGAGATTCAAGATCCCAAAATTGGAGCCTTATGATGGAACCAAGGACCCTCAGGACCACTTTTTCCAGTATCTTACGCACATAAATCTCGACTGTGCCCCAGAAGAGATGAAGTGCAAGGCGTTCCCAGCACTACTCACCGGCCGAGCTCGAGAGTGGTTCATGAAGATACCGGCCAGAACGATCTATAACTTTGATACGCTAGGAAAGATGTTTCTTAACGCTTTTATCACGACAAAGCCATTTAAGAAGAATGCTACCTACTTGTTTTCCCTCAAATAGAAGATAGATGAAACCGCTCTGCAGTACCTTAAGCGGTTCAGTGAAGAGTCACTTCAAGTGCGAGACGCTGATGATCATGTTCGGATCGCGTCATTTGTGGCAGGGCTACATGAAGGAAGGTTATACGCCAAGCTGAGTAGCAAGCTCCCTATGTCTATGGAAGAGTGCATGGAGATAGCATTCAAGCATTGTCAAGGAGAAGAAGCTAATCGGCTGAAGCGAGAATTGGAAAAGTCGGAGTCCAAGATAGATAAGGCCGAAGATACTTCCGACAAGAGAATGAAGTCATCTGGAGATCGTACGATCGGACCAGCCATGGACCGATCCGAAGAAAAATGCCTTGCAACCGCGAGACTTCCCGGTGTTAAACAGGCATCGGGAGCAAATACTTGCAATCATGGAAAGAAAGGGCTTAGCGAAAACTCCTACGCCGTTGCGAAGCCCCTTGGACAGAAGGGACCAGAGCAAGTTTTGCATATATCACCAAGACACTGGACACGATCTGAGCAGTTGCAGAGATTTTCAAAGAGACGTGGATTCAGAAATTGCTGATGGGAAGTTAGACGAGGTTGTGGACCGACCTTAGTACGGCGAGCATCGTGGACGACAAGACTACCCGCAGAGGAATTTCAACCGGGATCGTAATTGGCAGGGTGTGCCTCAGCGAAGAAGAGATCGGTCTCCAGATAGAGATCAGCAGGTGGACAACCGGCCAATTAACACCATCAACACTATTATGGGAGGCCCTGGCAGTGCATTTGAGGTCGGAAGCCTAAACGCCCGATCAGGGGGCGTGCAATCGAACATAGGAAGTCTGATTCCTATTCAGGAGGTAAGTTATGGGCCGAGGGATCCACTCCCGTTGGTACCTTACAACGAAGGGTTGGTTATTGAAGTTGTGGTGAACAAGAACCTGGTGAAGAGGGTTTGCATCGACATTGGCAGCGCCATCAACATCTTATACTTTGCATCTTTTCAGGCAATGAACCTTAAGGAGTCCGAGCTGACTCCTGTTTCAGCGCCTTTGTTTGGGTTTGCTGGTCCTCTTGTTCATCCCATGGGGATGGTTCAGCTTGCGACAATGTTCGGCAAGGAATCAGTGGGGAGGACTCTCATGGTCAACTACGTCTTGGTCAAGTCGTCATCAGTATACAATATCATATTCGGAAGGCCGGCCCTGATCTATCTTCGTGCCGTAATCTCCCCAGCTCACATCAGTTTAAAGTTTCCGACCGCCCGTGGCTCGGTTGAAATCAAAAGAGATCTAGAGGTTTCGAAACTGCTATGCGGCCACTATCAAAGACAAAGGAGTTATTTTGGCTTGATCGGTTCAGCAAGTCTTTTATCATTTACTGCTTTCTCCAGTCTACTTAATAGCACTTTTGTTATGTTTCACTATCAGTCTTGGATATTTTGGCTTCATTGAATAAATTTTGATTTTCGTCATTTACTTATTTCTTTTCCTTGCTTTATAAGTCCATAAGGACCAACTAATTAGAATATTCCACATATAAATTTTAAACGAGAAGTCAGCACTAGCCTGGCCTTTCTCGTCTTTAAACTTCATGCGAGAAGTCAGTCCGACCTGGCCCTGCTCGCCGTGCTTTTTAGCGAGAAGTTAGCACTAGCCTGGCCCTACTCGTCTTTAAACTTTATGCGAGAAGTCAGTCCCACCTGGCCCTGCTCTTCGTGCTTTTATGCGAGAAGTCAGCACTAGCCTGACCTTGCTCGTCTTTAAACTTCATGCGAGAAGTCAGTCTGACTTGGCCCTACTCACCGTGCTTTTAAGCGAGAAGTCAGCACTAGCTTGGCCCTGCTCGTCTTTAAATTTCACGCCGTGCGTTTGAGGGAAATCTGTCTAACCTAACTCAGTTGGTCCTAAGGTCAGTCTGACTTAGTCCTGTCCGCCATAAGCTAACATAGAACTAAATTAACCTGACTTGCGAAAATTCAGTGCATAACTCACAGCCATCCGAGCTCGCGAGTTGAGCTCGGCCTCATATTGTTGATATAGTGTCCTAAACCCAATCGGGTTGGACCGGATCCGACCGGGTCGGATCATTTCTACTATTTCTTTATGTTTATACATATAATAAATGGCTTTTCAATTGTCATATATTTGTTATTTTAAAGAACCAATTATGAATTATTGTATGATAACGTCCTTAGTATTAAATTGTGGTAGAGAAACCATGATAGGCGATTATGGTTGATGAGATCTCTAATCACTTTAATAAGTTTGATACTTAAATGTCTCTAGGCTTATGTACTATTAAACAGGGCATTGATAGTACAAACAGGCTAGCACGTATTAGATGTCTTCTGTCTTTAAGGACAGGGAAAGATCTCGTCTATCGAAGTGTAGAGACACTTGGAATGTACGTGGACGTGTATTAGAGAATCCGTACGTTAGACTGACCCACTTACACAATTAAGTGTCATACTATGTGACGGTTGTGTAATTATCCTTAGGACCGGAGTCTACATGGAATCACGGTGTGGATTGTCATGCTTTGACACTATTGAGGCTTCCTCTAGACATGGGGCGATCATGCGGTAGTGATTAGGTGTGATACTGAAGCATGCGGAGTATACATGTTTGGTCGTCTGGGAATCGCGTACCCTATTAGTAGGGTGAATATCCGAAAGGGCCTTCTTATAAGGAATGTCTTACTCTCGTGAATCTTTGCAAAGTGGAAGTAAATGAGTTGCTTCGAGAGAGCATGATGTCCAGATTATAAGATACAGTCGTTGATGTTTGACACTCGACAAACGACCGTATGGATATTATTACATTGGTAGGATTGCAATTTACACGGTAACTGTTTCACATGAAAGGTAGTAGTCATTGCATTTGACTCTTCCGATGATTGGGGGTCACGGTGTGTTGCTAGACTCTATCCCGATGATTGCTGCTGCTGTTGTTGTTCACAGTTCTGTAGCTGCTCCTGCTGTTATTGCTTGGTGACGGTTTGAAGGCTGTCCCTGCTAGTTTTGAGGCTGCTCATGCTGTGTGTTTTGATTTGGTCTTTCCTGCTGCTTGTATTCATGCTTTGCTATCAATTCTGATGTTGATGTGTAAAATGAAAATTTTGATTTTCAATGTTTTTTGTGTTTTTAGCCCCAGGATGTTAGGGCATTTGTTTTGTGATAGTCAATGTTGGTGGCTTTTGAAGTCATTATTTGGATTCATGTGACCTGGGATTAGCATAGACAATTATAGTGGATTTTGTATACCTTAGTGTGTCTTCCACATGTATATACCTACCCTTACTGTGTTACAATGTTACTGTGTTAGTGTAAATGCTGCGATAAAATTCGGCTTTCAAATACTACGTTGAAAAGGTATAAAACGAGGTCTCAAAAAGAAGATAAAAAAAAAGAACTTTGGTGAAACAATTTTGATGATCGGTGTTCTAAATCAAAGTTACGGTCGTTAATAAGAAAAACGCTCCGGTTAATGCAAATATTTTTTCGGATTTCTAAATTTACGTCGGAAGGGCGTCGTATTTGGGCTCAAATTAAAGAGCAAAAAAATATGAATTTTGGTGAAAATATTTGATAATCGTAGTTATAAATCAAAAGTTACGGGTGTAAAAAAAAACAAACAACACCAAACCTGAAGGAAGCGGAATAAACTGAAGACATGCGCGCGTCCCTTTTAAAAGTGTATTTTTGCCCGTCTGAATTTTTTTTGTCCTTTTTGCAACTAAAAAAAGAAGTGTGTCATATTTATTAATTTCGTAATTTTTTTGTCCTTTTCCCTCAATCGCCCATAAAAATTAATGGTTTTTGTTATTTAAATTATACAATGAAAAAATATTAATATTTTAATTCGATCATTATCATATGTGCAACCAAAGTTATCCAAAAATCACTCTGAGATGAACTTCAACTTCTTTCTTTACGTTAAAATTAATTCATTTTATTTTAAATAATAAAAATTAATGGTTTTGTTATTTAAATTATATAATGAAAAATTATTAAAAATTTATTTCGATCATATCATATGTGCAACCAAAGTTATCCAAAAATCACTATGTGATGAATTTCAACTTCTTTCTTTACGTTTTTTTTGTTTTGAAAAAAAGGAATTTATTAATTAATATCTGCCAAACAGGCGGTCATAACATCACCTGGGGGTGAGGAACCCTAGAAAGTCCGGGCAGAAACAAGCAAACCATGTCTAGCTAACAGATACGCAGGGACATTCCCTACGCGTCGAACAAATGAAAAGGTAACATCTACAAAACTAGATACGAGAGCCAAGCAATCCTGAACTAGACATCCCTGAACTGTGAGATCCTCTATTGGCCGACGAAGGTGCGACACACACGTCAAACAATCACTTTCCACCTCTAGCCGCTGAATCCCCAAATGCTCTGCCTCCTACAAGGCCAAGAAAATAGCCTTAAGCTCCAAGTATTCCACTGGGTCACCAGGGTCAAAGTGATACGCAAAATAGTGTAGTACTGACCTACTCGAGTCTCCAAAAGATAACCTCAATACCCGTGCCCGTGTCGGTAACTGATGCATCCACGTTGATTTTCACCACATCTGCCAAAGGCTTCATCCAACTCTCCGGTAAATGGCAGTTCTCAGTTGAATCCGAAAGCTCTCCATGGCCTCCATATACTCAGTCGAAGCTGCCAGAAATCGAATACAATTGCAGAGACGTAAACCGCCTGATCATCAAACACCGCTGAACAACGCGCCTTCCAAATCCCCCACATAAGCCATACAAACCTAGCCACCTCCTGGGCGCCATGTTCATCTAATAGCCACATAAAGAACTCCGTGAAAGAAGCAGAGCGGAGGTGCTGTAGAGCCCCATGAAAAGGCGACATCCGCCACACTCTATCCGCCATCTCGCTCTCAAAAATCACATGTCGCATCGTCTCTAAAGTCTTCCCGCATGCCAAGCAAATACCATCTCCCATATTTCACCTCTGCAAACCCTGACCTATAGCCAGACAGTCGTGCAAACATCTCCATATAAAGTGCTGGATACACGGCTGGACAGGAAGCTGCCAACAACTCCTCCAAATCTTGCTTTCTCCTCCCGATGTGGACGGCCCTGCCACCAACAATGGCCTATTGAGGGAAAGAGCCAGGAAGTACCCTGACCGAACAGTGTAAATTCCCCTCTGGTCGTAGTGCCAAATTTGCCGATCTGGATGCCCTCCCGGGGCGATGGTTGTCTCCAATATAGAATCAGATTCCCATCCCCGAAATAACTGCTACACTCACTACATGTCCCATACTCTAGAACCCGGAATAAAAAGATCTGAAACTGGCGAATCCGCAGGGATCTCATGCCCTGCAAAAGTTATACGAAATGAAGGCTGTCTATTAGTCCAAGCGTCCTGGAAGACATACACCGACTCTCCATCCCCCACTCTCCATCTCATCCCGTTGAGTAAAAGATTCCGCCTCTTCAAAATACTGCACCATAAATAAGACGGTCTAGCCCCTAACCCAACCGTAAGAATTGTACTATCCTCGAGTACTTCGCATGCAATACCCGTGCCGCCAAAGAGCCCGAACTAGTCAAAATTCTCCAAGACTGCTTTGCCAACAATGCCAGATTAAAACATTCCAAGTCACAGAATCCCAGACCCCCCAAGTTCTTCGGCAGACAACAAGTCTCCCAATTCTTCCAATGTATCTTGCGCTTATTCTCTCTATCGCCCCAAAAGAAGCCCCTAATCGCTTGCTCAATTTCTCGGATTAGTGTGGTGGGCACCTTAAAGCACTGCATAATGTACGTGGGTATGGCCTGTAGAGCTGATTTGATAAACACTTCCTTCCCAGCGGGTGAGAGCAATTTATCTTTCCAACCAGCCACCTTCTTGCGAATTTTGTCTCTCAAGAATGAAAACACCTGGCGCTTATTCCTTCCAATCATATAAGGAAACCCCAAATACTTACCCGAACCATCCCCTAAGGGAATCTGTAAAATATCCGATAGCATTTCCCGATCCTCCTCGAAAATTTCGTCCAAGAAATAAAGGCTAGATTTATGAAAATTAATTGGTTGGCCCGAAAGTGACCCATTCCTGGCAAACAGCTCCACCAACGTCTCTGCCGCCCATCTAAAAGCTCAAAGAAGACCATGCAATCATCAGGAAAAAGTAAATGAGAGATAGTAACCTCGGTCTCCCTGCCAAAGCGGATGCCCCGCAGCGCCCCTCGGTGCACATAATCATTAAGCAATGCCGTGAAGCCCTCTGCACAGATGATGAAAAGAAAGGGTGACAGCAGAATCTCCCTGACGAATCCCTCTAGTCGGCACTACTCTGCTGCTGGGCTTTCCGTTGATCAACACCCGATAAGAGACTGTAGTCACACATCGGTGCACTACATCAATAAAAGATAGAGGAAACCGCATGCGCTCCATGACCCTCCAGAGATATTGCCACTCCACTTTATCAAAAGCCTTCGCCATATCCAGCTTCAGAGCCGCATGATTATCACACTCCTGCTCCCCTGCCTGTTAGGAGTGAAAAACTTCAAAAGCGATAATTGCATTGTTTGTGATCAGTCGGCCTGACACAAACGCGCTTTGGTTCTCTCGAGATCACATCCTCGATCACGACGATTAATTAGCACCCGAGAGAAAAGTTTATAGATTGAATTACACAAAGCTATCAGTCTGAACTCAATCATAATCGATAGCTTTGTGTAATTCAATCTATAAACCTATCTTTCTTTACGTTAAAATTAATTCATAAAGTTTTTTTTTTGAAACGCATAAAGTTAATAAATATTGTATTTTTTTTTATCTGATAAATATTTTATTACTAAAAAAATTAAAAATTAACACTAAGATAACAAGTACTTTTATTATTAGTTTTATAATACACAGAATTAAATTAGTATTAGTATTTATTAGCAATGTTAATGTCTTATTCATGGCCCATTAATATTTGTGAATGTTCCTCAAAAAAAAATATTTGAGAATGTTAATGCCACCACAATGAATCTAATTTGGGACACCAATGATGTTCGACATATGAAAAGTTGAATAAGCTTAATATTTGATTTTGCAAAAGCCGAATGTTCATTTTAAACTTAATTCAACCCGAAGTGTGGTGTCATGGTATTTTCTCCATGGTTCCATTAACAACGCCCTTAGTATTTTAGTTCTGATATGAGGTGAATTTTTTTTAATAGGATTATATTTTTAGTTATTTCTCATGTATTTCTCCTTCATTTATCAATTAGTTGATCTACACATATCACTTCCGTAAATAACAAACCTTCTTAAATATTCAAAAAAAAAATAGTACGTAACACATCTAACAATGACGGTGATCTCAATCAACAATATACGTTGATCTCTACCCATCACTTCCGTAAATAACAAACCTTCTTGAATATTCAAAAAAAATAGTACGTAAAAATATCCTTTAATCCTTATACATTGTAATTAGTATATCTTTTTTATCTAATGACAACATACAAACAGTTTTGACGGGAGATCATGAAGTTAAGCTAGATAGTACTAACATAGGAAAGCATAGCAACTTTTCCACCCTAATTAAGAAATTTATTTTTCCATTATTCCTACATTTTGTGAATAACACGAGAATAAACTCATTTTCTGTAATAATGACATTTTTGCTAAAGAATAATGCAGACTTAGAGATGTTAATAGCATAACTAGAGACAGATTCATAGTTAGAAAGAGCTTCCAACATAAAGACTACAGACTCTTTAGGAGCATTTGTCAAAATGTGAGAAGATCATCTATAAAAAAAAGATGATTAATAGCTGGACTCCTAAGAGAGATTTTAATACCTAGGATGCTTCCTTCTAAATCAGAAATCTTTAGCAAATGATAAATAAGTAACAAATCAACTTTTAATGCCTATGATGTTTCCATCTAAATCAGAAGCCTTTAGCTATTGATAAATAAATTATCTCCTTGCATGACACCTCTTGAAGGCTTATAAACAAAACCAATTTTGTCACCATCAATGATGAAAGTAGGATACATAAGAAACGCATTTCAAAATCAGGCCAATCTATTTAAGAGAAACCCAATTTTTCATTGATAAAAGTTAAGAACGACCATTCAAATATGTAAAAACCCACAGAGATATCCAACTTTAAGGCCATATAAGCTTTCTTACCTTTCCTCTTGTTAATCATATTTTGCAAAGATTAATAAGCAATAATGTAAATATCCAAAATTTGTTTGCCAAGAGCAAAAGCATTTTGATTCTCACTAACACAAAAATATATAACCTTTTCAGCTTGTTGCAAGGACTTTGGAGAATTTTTTATAAATAACATTGCATAGACTAATTGGTCTATAATGGGGGACTTCAATTGAAGAAGAAACTTTGAGAACCAAGGCAATACATGAATGATTATATTTTTAAGGAGCTTCCTAGAATTAATGAAATCTCCAAAAGCATTGACAACGTCATTGTTAATAATGTGAAAACAATTTCTTAAAAAAATGTTGAGGACATACCATCTGGTCCTGGGGCTGAATTTGATTTCTATTGAAAAATAGCTTGCCTGATTTAAGCTTTTGAGACTTCTTTTATTCTTGTTTTTGTCCAAATCATTATTTGCAACAAAACTCTTGAAAGCAGAATAGGAATTGTCAGGTCTGGATGCACCTTCTTCTTTTTATTTATGGTTAAGAATGTCGTTAAAATCACCACCCCAAATGAAACGAGTACCCCCAAAAGCCATTATGTATTGCAGAAATGACCACTACTCCAGTCTATGGGAATGCGAGAGGCTCATGTAAAACCCAACAAACTACCAATACCGACCAGTGGAATCATCTTTGATGCAAACTTCTATAGTAAAGTTGGTTGAGACAACATATATAGTATTGGCATATTCTTTCCACAAAAGAGAAAGCCCACCTATCATACCGGAGGGATTAACTGTGCATATATGATCAAACATATGCCTTTTGCTAATACTTACCAAACTACTTTCCTTCTTTTTAATTTCACCTAAAAAGACAATACTTGGGTTGGAGTCTATTTACCTCCTCAAGATGGGATATCATCAAAGAGCTCCCCACACCTTGATAATTCCATGCCATAATCCTCATTATTCCTGTAGAAGCCACATAGGGTTGTCTACTTGGCTTCCTTCACATGTTTAAATTCTGGTTCAAAAAGACTAGGTGGTTGAAGATATTTTTATTCAAGATTTTTCCTCTTGTCTATAAAACGACTCACTGAAGTATCAGAATCCAGAGGAACCTTACTCTCATTAGCCTTTTTAGCAACAAATTCCTCTTCCTTCTTGGTTTGAGAGCAACAACATCTTGTTAAATTTTAGCAGCAATTAGATTTGATTCTATGAAGCTGACTCCTTGAAGATTCTGCAACATCTTCTTTCTTTTTTCCTTATTCTGGGTACCATTCCAAGAGGAGAATACCAGAAGAAACTGGTAGCTTCCTTAGGAACCATTTTATTATAATCACTTTTTAGTTCGTCGTTAACATTATCAAAACCTAACATATTATATTTTCAACTTTCTTGCTAGCTAAAAGCAGTCCCATTAACCCCTTTAGATAAATTAGTCAAGAGTTACACACTTATATTACTAGGCCGACTCGAAGATCTAGCTGTATGACGATTATCACACAAGGATATGAGGATTATCACACAAGGATTTAATAGGCAGAGCACATAAATCAGGCGCAGATAAATCGTCTTTATGATTTCTATTTCTTTGGTCTAGCACTTTAGAGTAACAACCTCTAGATGCGTGTCTAATTTTTACCCAATAAGAACAAAATAAGAAACATTTATACTTAAAAGTAGCCCATCTTTCTACATTGTCTTGGGCAACTGTCATACCTTGAATTAGAAGTTTGGAGCCATTAAGGTCTATGAGACATTGAAGAAACTTACCATGCTTACTTCCTCCTAAAACCACATATTCTTTGCATGCATGCCCAATATGTCCACAAATGTACTTTTCTGCATCCCTCGCTGCCCATTATGTTGGTCCAGAGAAGGGTATAACTATAATCCGAGGGGGGTGAATGACTATAGTGGAGTTTCAAAAACATTTCTCGAAATAAAAGCTTTTGGGCAGCGGATAAGTCCCTACCTAATTATTGGTTCAAAGTATTATGCAAACACAGATACAGAATGCAATAAAATAAAGTACTGCAAAGTAAATTGATGAAAGTGAATAGACACAAAGGCTTATAGTGGT
Organism: Gentiana macrophylla; assembly: GCA_026214975.1. Taxonomy (NCBI): domain Eukaryota; kingdom Viridiplantae; phylum Streptophyta; class Magnoliopsida; order Gentianales; family Gentianaceae; genus Gentiana; species Gentiana macrophylla. The sequence continues at coordinate 145,561,863 of CM047806.1, forward strand.
TCAGGGTGGTGTAATCCCTTAATCAACTCTTCTCCTATGATAATTGGATGAATTCACTATTGTCTTTCATTGATACAATAGTAAGATTGTCCTTAGCTACACAAGCTTCACAATCTACAAGACTATCACTCCTTTGCTTCAAAAGCTTCAGTTACTCAGTCTTTCACTCTGCTCCTTGGAAACAAATCCTTCAGCAGCTATCACAAACACAACTCCTTCTCAGATGGCTCTGATTCAGTTGCTTGACTGGTGTGAATTGGATTCATAGATTTGTTGATCAATCTCAGTGCTTGATATGGAATTTGAGCTTAGATTGCTGAGTTGATCTCTAAATGTATTCTTTAAGTTCAGATAGAAGGCTTTTCAAATTGACAGAGTTTCAGCTTGTTCTTATGTAATTCAATCATTATTTTTCTTGTCTGTCAATGCCTTCTATTTATAGCCTTGATAATCCTTAATTTGAATTTCAGTCCGTTGGCTATTTAATGTGGGGAATAATCCTTGATTTAATTCTTGATTACTCCTTAATTATATTCTCCTTGATTTCAATGATCCAGATTTTCTCCAAACGTTCATCTCAAAATCCGTCATTGATTGATCCTCCATTGATTGTGCATTTAATGCTTGATCTTCTTATTATTCACACGTTCTGAATAAGTATGGATGATATAACTTAATCAGCTTATCCTTTACTTGACCAGTGAAGGGTTTTCCCTTACTTAGCCGTTTGAATCTTCTTTCACTGCTTTTCTATCACTCAGCCGGTAAGCAGTTTACTTTGCCGGTTCACTGGTTTCTTGATTTCTTTCATCTTTCAGCTACATCTTGTACTTCACTGATCTTGATTTGTGTGAGATCAGTGTACACCATATTTAAACAATGAATTTAATCACTTGTAATATAACTTAGACTTATCCAAGGTCATCACAGACTTCCTTGGTTATAAGTCACTTCATAATGCCTTCATACTTCTCTGCTAGTACTTGGCTGTCTTCACTCTGCCGGATTTCTATTTTACTTAGCCATCCGACCAACTAGTACAATACTTGTCTGATTCAACTTATACAACATGTCAGACTCTAAGTAATGATTTATACAGAGTTTTCTAGCTTATTTCAGGCTTGCTATAACAGCTAGTATGACCATTATCAAAACATAATAAAATGTTCCTAACAATTTCCCCATTTTTGATGATGCCAAAACCCTCATAAGCCTGAACATAAGTATGCAAATTTTCATCATAATAACAGAATTAAAATTCAGAAAATTTTATTCATCCATAACAGGGTCATAATGATAGTTCATTTAAGATTATTCAAAGGAAAAAAGATTTATTAAAGGGCTACTACTTCTTTTCTTCAAACCTGATGCCCTTGCCTTTGATGCCCTTGCCCTTGTCTGTTGGGATGTCCTTATTTTTGGAACTTTCGGGCTTGCTGCTACCTTCCCTCTTTTTGGCAGCACCATATACCCTCTTCCAGAATTTGATTGGTTGCCCCAGTTACTTGGAGGAGAGTGTTGAGTTTCTTCCCTGAGTAATCCATGATCTCATCCAAGTGTTGAATTTGTTGAGTATGGTCATTCAGTGTGTCCACCAATAGCTTGAGGTTGTCATCAAGTTTACCTGCCAAGAACTCCATATTTATCTAGACATGGTGAGGGATGAGATGCTTTAGATTTTAGAGTAAATTTTCTTGCCTCTCCATTACTTCATCTTGAACTTTGATATGACTGATGAGAGCCTCAATCTTGTGATTCATAGAGATTGCATCACTCCTTAGGGCAGTTTTGAGATTTTGCCTGCTCAGATACTTCCTTTCCATGTCCACAATGAGTGGATTGATGTCCAGATTGAATGGTCTGTCCTCTTCTTCTTCTGCTGATGCAAAAGTCTCAGCTGGTTCCTCTTCTTCTTGTCCTGCAGCTTCAGTTTCTTTTTCTTTTCCTTTTTCTTTATCTTCTTCTTTTCATTCAATCTCATTATTAGAGAGAGATTGTTGGAAATGGATTTCATCTCCAAGTCCTTGTGAGGACTGTCCATGTGCTGGAGTCTTAACTGTTTCAGATTGTGTTCCCCCTTGATCAAAGCTAGGGGTCTTTTCATGTTCAGCAGAGTAAGTTTTATTAGCTGGCTCACTCGGCTATTGTTCATCTTTGTTGATGCTCCTGAGAATCACCTCTTGGAGTGTCAAGTCATCATCAGATAAGCTCAGCATATCTTGATCATCCTCAAGATAATCTCCTTCTTATTGTTCATCCTTACTTTTTTCCTCCTCCTAATTCTTGATATGCTGCTTTCAGGCTCCTTTCTTTTGCTTCTAGTTGTGATTTATGGTTTCTGGGAGGCCTTAACATAGGTAAGCATCACCTTGGCCTTGTGTAGTGGATGCACATAGATGGGTTTCACTTTTACTTGGTCGAATAGATGTTGAAGGAGAATACCATATGATTTCCTTTCCCAAAAATCACCTTTCTTTTGCTGGTTCTTGCTTGGTGCCATAATGGCTAGATCAATTTCCTTTTGATTTTGATCCTTCAGTCTGTTGAAGATAAACTGTGACCAGTTAAAAGGAATACATTGATAGACGATGGCCATTAATTTGACTCTGAGTTATGTCATGTTTTCCATGGAACCCTTTTTCCCTTCAATGTTCCTTGCTATTAAAGGAGCAAACTCAGCAAAGGGGCGTTTGAGTGCTGATCTAGGGAAGTTGTATTTCTTGCTATGACTTCTAGGGTTCTTGGCTATTTCAGTCCAGCATGCATTGATGCTGATTTGCATCTTCTTCTCATCGACATGACCAGTGTTGGAGAGATTTAGGAATCTGCCGAGAAGACTGAGGGTGTTGACCACTTCTTTTCCAAACATTGTACTCACAATGCAATCTTGGTCACTTTTCTTCTTGCTGGGCACAAATTTTGTATTTTTCCAGATTGCAATTAAGGTTTCATAGCATATACCTGTGATTGGTGGATTCAACAATGTCATCAATCCCAGATTTATACAGCCATCAACTAACCTTTGAGCTTCTGAGTCATGGTCACAGAAAGGTAGCTAATGCTCAAATCGGAAAAATGATCAAGTGATGATCGACTTTTCATAGTATTTTTCTGTTGGAGAGATTGAGGATGATGATGCCATTGTTTTTGAAGTTTGAGATTGAGAAAAGCTTCGATTATTCAGAGAAAATAAGGTTTAGAGATTTCAAAGATAGCGTAATGAATTCTGAAAAACCTCTAAGTGGGGTTTATATATGAGAATTTTGGGTTGTGTGAATGCGGTTGAATATTGAAGGATTTGGTGAGGTAATGGTGTGATTTTGTGTATAAAAATCACAGTTTTTGAATGTAGGGGGGAGTGGATTGAGGTATGTAATGATAAATCCTGGGAATCCAGGCGTTGTCGTCATACCTTAATACAAAAATAACTTCCACAATTTCAATATAAAATCCACGTGTGTAATCTTCCATTATATTATTCTCCATAAATCAACTGATTTTCCACATGTATAAAGCTGATTTTGTTCATACTTCACTTTGCTGTTTTCTCCAAGAGATTTACCGGTGAAGTAACTTGGCTGGTCACTAGGCCGGTGTAGTGACTCCTTTACTGAGCTGCTGTATAAAACTGTTCCTAACAATTAGTGAAGTTAACTTCACTAAGTACCAGTGCCTTACCTGCAAAGTGAGCGCACCCGAAATGGCAAAGGTTCAGTCAGCTGGTGAAGTCACTTAGCTGATTACTCAAGTCAGCTGCTCTTTATGACTTAATCGATTTCAATTATTCCCAACTCAGTTCTCAATTTACAAAATCTTTCATGACTGAGTGGTTTAGTGAAAATATCAGCCAATTGATCTTTAGTTGATATATATCTCAAGATTACATCTCCTTTTTCTACATGATCTCTGATAAAGTGATGTCTCATATCAATATGCTTTGTTCTTGAATGTAATACTGGATTCTCAGTAATAGATATTGCACTGGTGTTGTCACACATAATTGGAATTGTCTTTTCCTCTATTCCATAGTCCCTTAGCTGTTGTCTGATCCATAACACTTGTGCACAACAGCTACCTGCTGCTATATATTCTGCTTCAGCTGTTGATGTGGATATAGAGTTTTTCTTTTTGCTAAACCATGATACTAGTCTGCTGCCTAGAATTTGACAAGTTCCAGAAGTGTTTTTTCTATAAATCTTGAATCCAACATAGTCTGAGTCTGAATATGATATTAGTTTGAATAATCCATCTTTTGGATACCAAATTCCAACATTGATGGTGTTCTTCAGATATTTGATGATCCTTTTAGCAGCTAGTAAGTGAGATTCCTTTGGTTGAGCTTGGAATCTTGCACAAACTTCTACTGCAAATGTAATATCAGGTCTGCTTGCAGTTAAGTAGAGTAAGGATCCAATAATCCCTCTATATAACTTCTGATCAACATCTTTTCCATTTTCATTCCCAAGAATGACTCTTGCACACATTGGTGTGTCTGATGTGCTACTTGTATTCATTCCATATTTATGTATCAAGTCCTTTGTGTACTTGGCTTGATTGATGAAGATCCCATCATTCATTTGTTTCACTTGTAATCCAAGAAAGTAGTTGAGTTCTCCCATCATACTCATTTGAAATTTACTTTTCATCAAATTTGTAAATTTCTCACATAGCTTCACTTCTTTTGATCCAAAGATAATGTCATCAACATAGATCTGAACTAACAAGGTGCTTGTACCTTCTTCTAGCTTGAAAAGAGCCTTGTCAATGGTCCCTTTGTTGAATCCATTGTTGATTAAGAATTGTGACAGTGTCTCATACCAGGCTCTAGGTGCCTGTTTGAGTCCATAAACTGCCTTTTTCAGTTTGTAAATTTTATCTTCCTTCCTTTTGAGTTGGAATCCAGGTGGTTGATCCACATATACTTCTTATTCTAGAAGTCCATTAAAAAATGCACTCTTGACATCCATTTGATATACTTTGAAATCTTTATGTGCTACAAAAGCTAGGAAGAGTCTGATTGCTTCCAATCTTGCTGCTGGTGCAAAAGTTTCATCATAGTCTATTCCTTCTACATGAGAGTAGCCTTTTGCAACTAGCCTTGCTTTGTTTCTGAAAACTGTTCCTTGCTCATCCATCTTGTTTCTGAATACCCATTTTGTTCCAATAATGTTTGCCATATCTGGTCTGTCAACAAGTTCCCAGACTTCATTTCTCTCAAATTCATTGATTTCTCCTTGCATGGCAGTAATCCAATCAGCATCTTGAATTGCATCATCTATTGTCTTTGGTTCCACATGTGATAGAAAACAAGTTAGCATGCTTTCCAGTTGTCTTCTGGTTCTAACTCCTATATGAATGTCTCTGATGACTTGTTCTTCAGGGTGACCTCTCAGCCAGTTCAATTCAGGTTGAAGTTGCTCTTGATTTGGTTCTTCCCTAGCCCCTGCTTGTGCATCAACTTCATGATCTTGTGTTGGTGCCTCTTGTGTTGTATGGGCTGGTACATCATCTTGATTACCAAAGGTGTGATCCAAGATTGTGGCTAGTACTGTTGTATTCATATAGACTTGTCCTTGTGTAGCTTCTTCTTCAAGATTGTGTAAGCTTTCACCATTTGTATTTGGTTCATCAAAGACTACATGAACTGACTCTTCAATCACCAAAGTTCTCTTGTTAAGTACTCCGAAAGATTTACTGGTGTCTGAGTATCCCATGAAGATTGCTTCATCATCTTTTTCATCAAAATAGTGTAGTTGATTCATGTTCAAGACAAAACATTTATATTCAAACATATGTAAATGTGAAATGTTAGGTTTTCTTCCATTCCAAATTTCATAGGGTGTTTTTTCATGATGTTTGTTGATGATAGATCTGTTTTGAGTATAGCATGTTATATTTGCAGCTTCAGCCCAAAATCTTGTTGGTAGACATGCTTCTGAAATCATGGTTCTCACAGCATCTTTGAGTGTCCTGTTTATTCTTTTTGCTACACCATTTTGTTGTGGAGTCCCTGCTGCTGATAGTTGATGTAGTACTCCATTCTCTTCACAGTAGGTTCTGATTACTTCATTTAGGAACTCTATGCCTCTATCTGATCTTATTTTGATGATCTTCAATTCTTTTTCATTTTTATTCATCTAAGCAAATCTGGTAGTTTCTTGAGTGTTTCTTTTTTCTTGTTCATGAATATGGTCCAAGTAAATTTGGAAAAGTCATCCACTACTACTATAGTGTACTTCTTTCCACTTACACTCACTAGTGTGACTGGTCCAAACGTATCCATATGCAAAAGATGTATGATTCTTGTTGTAGATTGATAAGTTTTTTACTTGAAAGAGCTTTTAATTTGCTTCTCTTTCTGACATGCATCACAAAGACTATCCTTCTTGAATGTGATCTTTGGAAGGCCTTCAACTATCTTGTTCTTTGGCAATTTGTTGATGGTCTTGAAATTTAGGTGGTTCAGTCTTCTATGCCAAATCCAACTTGTTGATTGCTTATTTTTGACAAGCAGACATGTTTCTGCTTTTGCTGTCTTCCAATCCACCACATACATGTTGTCTTCTCATTTTCCTGTAAGTACAATTGTGCTGGTTTGACTGTGAATCACCTTGGATCCTTCTTTGTTGAAATGTACATTGTAGCCTTTGTCATAGAATTGACTGATGCTTAGAAGATTGAAGCTTAGTTCTTTAGCATAAGCCACATTCTGAATCTTCAAATTGTTCTTGAACATTATGCCTTCCCCCTTAATTTTGCCAGGGTTTTCTTTGCCTCCAAATGTGACTTTGGGTACATCAAACGCTTTAAAGTCAGTCAGCCATCCTTTGTTTCCTGTCATATGTCTGGAACATCCACTGTCTATGTACCAGACATCCTACAAGAGAGTTTAGGTACCCAACACTGTGTGGGTCCATACTTGTTAGCAGTCATGCCTCTCATTCCAAGTGTATATCCAAAGGATCTCTTTCTTGGATAGTTGAAATCATCAACTTCATATATGTAAGGCATGGAAGAATAATATCTTGTAGATTTATTGATATTATTCTGATACAATTCTCCACTTTTTGGTGCATTTGCATCCTTTTTCACTCTCCAAAATGTAGGAAAAAATATATTTTCATAATGCATCTTGTGTCCAGGAATATGCCTAGGTTGGCTTTTCCTACACATATGTTGCTTGGTATGAAATGGTTTCTTCTTATATTTTGGGGGTGCAACATTCCAATCATCCTCTAATGGGTAAAGTCTTCCCTTACCTTTTAGTGAACCTTTACCTTTAATTAGTTGGTTTGATGATTTACTGTGCTGTCTTACTACACTGGATTTTGACTTCACTGGTACAGGATGAGTAGTTGAAACTATGGTCTGTCCTTTTCTGAATTTAGGTCCAGTTTTGGTCCTTGATTCAGAATTGTGTTGTCCATTATTTCCTTTCTCATCTTGACTGTTGTAGCCAAGACCTGATCTGGATCCAAACCTCTTTGGGGTTTTGTAAGCAGGTGCATTAAGTGGTGCAGTGGTGCTTTTAACTGGTAGGGAGGTTTTCTCAGCTGGCCTGTCAACACCAGATGTGTGATCATCTACTGTTTGTTGATCAGTTGAGTTTACTTCCTTACTAGTTGATTCGGCTTTCAGTTCATCTAGTTCTTTCTTTAATATTTTATTTTCCTCTCTCAGATTCTCACATTCTTGTTCCAAAATTTCATGATTTAACTGAATTTCTTCAAATTTACTCATGAGGTTTTGTATTAGGAATGCAAAATCTAATGGGAGAATAGAAGATTGTGCAGTGTCAGATGTGGATGTATTTGATGAGTATGAACTTGATGATACCTCTGTTTCATCACTTTCTTTAGCCATAAGGCATATGTATGCCTTGTCATTGTCCGAGTTGTTGGATTCATCATCATCTGAACCATTGTCAGATGATTCTTCATCATTTTCATTACTGGTTTCAGCTTTAAGTGCCTTCTTGCTCTTTTTCTTATCTGTTGTTTTGTACTTCTTCTTCTCCTCATTATTGTCTTTCTCTTCAGGACAATCTGCCTTGAAGTGTCCTTTCTTCTTGCAATTGAAACATATGTATTCATCATCTTTTTTCTGCATGTCTTTGCTTGAGCTTGACTTCTTGTTTGATGATGAACTTCCCTTGAATTGTTTCCTCTTGCTAAACCTGTCAATGCGTTTAATCAGTAAAGCAATTTTTTCTTTTAGCTCCCGTGTCTTTGTGTTGCTTGTATCAGCCGTTTTGCTTTACTGGGGTGCAACCAGTGCACTGGCCTTGTGTGCCTCTGCTGGTTGATGGAAGTCAAATTGTAGTGTATTTCTTATATAAGATTACCTCCTTATATGAGTTATTCATGGTTATTTTGGGCTATTATGGGTAGTATATGAACGCTATTCACTTATATGCATGTTTCGAGACTAATGATGTTTTCGTCCTAAAAACTCGTGTTTTATGTGGATTTCGTTACGTTTCTGTCAATGTATATTATTCCTTGGTGTTCGTGTCTTTGTTTTCAGGGTTATATTGATGTATAAGGTTGAGAATAAGGAAGTGAGTCTCGAGAAAGAATGAGATTTGGGGCCAAGGAGGAGAAAAGAGTGAAGAATCATTGATGAAATCTGAACCAGTCACTTCAGGGGCATTTTGTCCACACTTGGAGACACTTTTAGGAAGAGTTGTCTTGATGAAAGTTGTAGAGGATTGAATCAAATTTCCAACTCATCTTGAATCATCTCATTTGGAGCCCTATAAGTGAAGTTATGATGAAAATAATGAAGCCTACCCCAAACTAGCATTTGGCCAGCTCAAACTGGCGTTCACAGAAGCAGAATTGATACTGAAAGTTGGGTTTTCAGGAAAACTAGCATCCAAATCACCTCAAACGCACGTTTGGATGGGTTCGGCCTGAATCATGAGAGCTCGTATAAGGCAAACTAGCGTTTGGCCAATGCAAACTCTAGTTTGGCGCCGACAGAAGCAGATTTTTGCCGTAACTGTCCATTAATATTTATTTTGACCCATCTTGGAGGTATTTTATGGTCAAGTCGTCTTCATGAAAGTTTTAGGGAATTGAACGCGCTTTCCGACGCATCTTGAATCGTTTAAATCGGAGCTCTACACAGGAAGTTATCGCTAATTTACTGTAGACGGGTCAAATGGGCCGAGTTGGTCGGCCCAACTAGGTCAAAGTCGCGATTTTTGTCTATTTAAGAGCGTCTAACCCTAAGAAAACAGATATTCTGATTTTTATTGGCCTAGACTGAGTTCGAAGCCGGCTTAGGTGCTCAACCCAGCCGCTTCGGCCGTTGTTACGACAGGTTGACATCTAAATAGTCGGATTAGAGCTCTGGACTGGGCTCCGTATTTCAATTTCTTAGTTTAGATCTTTATATATAGAGTAGAATACGATATTTGATCGATAGCTTGGTGGAGTTCGTGCCTGGGATCATTGTATGAATTAAAGGTTGATATCTTTTGCTGATTTGGGATTCAAAAGTTTTGATCTGCAATATTTTGATCTTCATTATTGTGAGTATTCCTGATTTCGATTTGTTTTCTCTCAATATGGTTTTGATTGTGTAGATCATTAGTTTGATGAAATTTACTCTGGATAAAAGTCTTGATTCAGATCCTTGTGTATGTCGTGAAATAATAAAAGCTTCGATCTTTTGTCTTGTTCATATACTCTCTGTCCTATGATTTTAACGCAAATTTTATATATGACTCAATCTCCTCGTGGGATCGACCTCGGACTCTGAACGCACTACCTACGATCGACCCGGTTCACTACCGGTTAGAAAGTGAGTTTTGCCTAAGGTTTCGAGTTTTATAAATTGAATTTGATCGAGCCGTATTGCAAAATCTCTACTTATCACTGGTGCATTGTCTTGACTGTTTAACTCAAATTCACGAGCCTTTAATTGAGACATCAGAGTCAAAGTATCGGTGTTTGCAAGATTTATTGTTCCTCTGAGTACTGATGTGATGATCTTCCATCTTTTATGTAGACCTCTCAAGATTTTCAGGCAAACTTCTTTCTGTGGGTATGTATGTCCAAGTTGCTGCAGTTCACTGATGATGCTTGAGAATCCGTTATCCATTTGATCAATGGATTCACCAGTCTTCATTTTGAAGTTTTCAAATTTCTGTTTTGCAACAGACAATTTGTTTCTTTGACTGCCTCAGATCCTTCATTGATAAGTGCTAATTTATTCCACATTTCCTTTGCTGTTGTGCAGTCTTTGATTATCATGAACATGTTACTGTCCAGAGTCTTCAAGATCATATATTTTGCAACAAAATCGAGGTTTGCTCTTCTTCTATCATCCTTGGTCCAATCTTTCTTAAGTTTCTCTATTTCCTTTCCTTGATCTGCTCCTGTGGCTATCACAGTCATGATCTTGATTGGGTCATCATTGATAACATCCAGCATCTCATCATGAGTTGCTGCAAGATGAGATAGCATTCTTATTTTTTATTCATCAAAATTATTAACATTGAATATGGGCACTTTAGACATGAAATTTGAGGAATCTATAATCACAGATAAAAGATACATTTAGAAAGCACAAATTTGAAAACTACTTTGAAAATATGTGATTTCCTTGTTACCAGAAATCAGATATGAACAGGTTCTGATACTAGGAACACTACTCCGATACCATTTGTTGGTCCCAGAGAAGGGTATAACTATAGTCAGAGGGGGGGTGAATGACTATAGTGGAGTTTCAAAAACTTTTCTTGAAATAAAAGCTTTTGGGCACCGGATAAGTCTCTTCCTAATTACTGGTTCAAAGTAGATTATGCAAACACATATATAGAATGCAATAAAATAAAATGCTATAACGTAAATTGCTGAAAGTAAATAGACACAAAGGCTTATAGTGGTTTAGGGTGGTGTAATCCCTTAATCCACTCTTCTTCTATGATGATTGGAAGAATTCACTATTTTCTTTCACTAATACAATATTAAGATTGTCCTTGGCTACACAAGCTTCACAATTTACAAGACTATCACTCATTTGCTTCAAAAGCTTCAGTGACTCATTCTTTCACACTGCTCCTTGGGAACAAATCCTTCAGCAGCTATCACAAACACAACTCTTTTTCAGATGGCTTTGATTCAGTTGCTTGACTGGTGTGAATTGGATTCATAGATTTGTTGATCAATCTCGGTGCTTGATATGGAAGTTGAGCTTTGATTGATGAGTGGATCTCTAAATGTATTCTTTAAGTTCAGCTAGAAGGCTTTTCAAATTGACAGAGTTTCTGCTTGTTCTTATGTTATTCAATCGTTATTTTTCTTGTCTATCAATGCCTTCTATTTATAGCCTTGATAATCCTTAATTTGAATTTCAGTCCGTTGGCTATTTAATGTGGGGAATAATCCTTGATTTAATTCTTGATTACTCCTTAATTATATTCTCCTTGATTTGATGATCGCATTTTCTCCAAACGTTCATCTCAAAATCCGTCATTGATTGATCCTCCATTGATTGTGCATTTAATGCTTGATCTTCTTATTATTCACACGTTCTGAATAAGTATGGATGATATAACTTAATCAGCTTATCCTTTACTTGACCGGTGAAGGGTTTTCCCTTACTTAGCCGTTTGAATCTTCTTTCACTACTTTTCTATCACTCAGCCGGTAAGCAGTTTACTTTGCCGGTTCACTGCTTGCTTGATTTCTTTCATCTTTCAGGTACTTCTTGTACTTCACTGATCTTGATTTGTGTGAGATCAGTGTACACCATATTTAAACAATGAATTTCATCACTTGTAATATAACTTAGACTTATCCAAGGTCATCACAGACTTCCTTGGTTATAAGTCACTTCATAATGCCTTCATGCTTCTCTGTTGGTACTTGGCTGTCTTCACTCTGCCGGATTTCTGTTTTACTTAGTCATCCTACCAACTAGTACAATACTTGTCTGACTCAACTTATACAACATGTCAGACTCTAAGTAAAGACTTATACAGAGTTTTCTAACTTATTTCAGGCTTGCTATAACAGCTAGTATGACCATCATCAAAACATAATAAAATGTTCCTAACACATTCAAAGGAATATTACATACTTAGACCAGATTGGCACTGTGATGAGAGACTCATCATCAATTTTTATACCTTCCTCCAATTTTTGATTTCTATTATGTAAGAGCCAAAGTACCAAGCACATTCCACTAGCACCCAATCTGCATCATCTTGGGAATTGAACAATGCTACTAAACACGCCATTAATTCTTTCAGAAAACTTCTTGTGTTCAAAACTATGGATTCTAAGCACATGTGCCACTAAACATCGAACTCATGAGAATTTGAAAGAAAACCTCATATTATGTTACCCTTATTAAGACACTGACAACATGTGTCCAAATTATTTGAAATGTTAGATTAAGTGAAAATAATTGAAGTACAAAAAATAATGTGAATTGTCTGGTCGTAAAAAGTACATGTTCAAATTTATTTTAAATGACAAACAAAAAAGTAGGGAGATCCTTCAGTTAAACATATTCTTCTTTTTCTCTGAGTAACAAAGGCATAAAGAGGTTGTCTCAATGATCTATAGATTTACCAAAACATTGAGACAACTATCTTTATCAATACAAGTGAAAAAAAACGTGAATGCAAATTTAGAAGTATTCGTATACCTAATAATATATGCAATATAACATTATATTGTTAATTTATCAAATTTAATCAAAACACGTGCGAATGCAAATGCATTTTGCTAATATATTATATAAGGATAATAAAATAAGTTTGTTCAAGTTGCTCTTCGATAGAGATAGGGAACATATAATACATCTTGTATACGTACAATTGATACTATATTTTAAGTCCACGTCCATTTCGTCATTAATATATGTATCTCAACTCTCGATCAGCTGTCTGAATGCAATCTCATACATACTATAAAGCTTAAACTTTGAAGGAGGAATCATTCATACTGGAAATTAAAGTGAGAAAAGAAGGAATTGAAGAATAATATTCACATGCACTATTCATGAAATTATATATATAGACTATAGAGAGAGGATATAGCATGGAAGGTGGAGTTCAAAAGGCCAATAAAGAGGAATTCACGGTATTCTGGAGGACAATATGGGAAAGGCCATACATAATGCGTCTTGCAGCATCAGCTGGACTTGGTGGCCTTTTATTTGGCTATGACACTGGTGTTATATCTGGTGCTTTGCTTTACATTCGGGACGACTTCAAATCAGTTGATAGGCACACCTGGTTACAGGTAATTAATTAATTAATTAGCTAGACTAGCTAGTTTGAGATTATATATATAGCATGTTTAATTAATAACGATATTCAATTTTTCTTTTTTTTTCTTCTTCTTCTTAATGGGAAACGATACATAAAAGGAAACTATTGTGAGCACGGCAGTAGCAGGAGCTATAGTTGGTGCAGCAATAGGCGGTTTGGTGAATGATCGTTTTGGGCGAAAGAAGTCGATCCTTTTAGCTGATTTCTTGTTTTTCATAGGGGCTGTAGTTATGGCAGCTTCACCAAGTCCAGCAGTTATACTTGTTGGTAGATTATTTGTAGGTCTTGGGGTTGGAATGGCTTCTATGACAGCTCCATTATATATATCTGAAGCTTCTCCAGCCAGTATTAGAGGTGCATTAGTAAGTACTAATGGCTTGCTAATCACTGGTGGACAGTTTTTGTCTTACCTTATCAACCTAGCATTTACCAAGGTACGTACGTATATATGGATCTATCTACCTACCTACCTACCTAGCTTGTTAATAATTATACATGAGATAATTAATTAATTAATTAATATATGTGTCTTTACTTAATAATACAGGCACCAGGTACCTGGAGATGGATGCTTGGGGTAGCTGGAGTTCCAGCCCTTTTTCAGTTCATCTTGATGATCTTTCTTCCTGAGTCTCCTAGATGGCTTTATAGGAAGGTAGGTTAATCAAGAGCTAGCTATAATAATTAGTTCAGATATATATGTATAGATAGTGGTTAGGACTCAGAGTTTGTTCCCTGCTGTGCTGTGCTGGCCTAACACGTACTGAAATAATTAATGATCAGAATAAAGTTGAAGAAGCAAAGGCAATACTAGAAAAGATATATCCGGCAGAAGAAGTGGATGAACAAATAAAAGCTTTGGAGATTTCACTTGAAGCTGAGAAAGCCGAGAAAGTTAATAGTACTGGTGGATTCTTTTCCAATCTGAAAGGGGCATTAAGTAACATGGTGGTTCGTAGAGGACTTTATGCCGGTATAACAGTTCAAGTTGCTCAACAATTCTGTGGTATAAACACAGTCATGTATTACAGTCCTACTATTGTTCAACTAGCTGGATTTGCTTCAAACAGGACAGCTTTGGCGCTGTCTCTTGTGACGTCTGGTCTGAACGCCCTTGGTTCAATCGTAAGCATGGTTTTTGTGGACAGATATGGAAGGAGGAGGTTGATGTTGATCTCCATGACTGGAATCATAGTGTGTCTTTGTGTTTTATCAGTCCTGTTTTTTGAAGCTTCAGCTCATTCCCCACATGTCAGCTTCTCTGACTCTAACAGCTTTGGTGACTACTCTACTACATGTTCCACCTTCATCACTAGTAATACTTCTGCTAATGCATCATCATCTTGGAACTGCATGAAATGCGTGAAAGCTTCTTCTGGATGCGCATTCTGCACAAATAGAATGAATAAAGTAAGTCATTTCCTTGAAATATACCTGTGCTCAAAGCCTCAAACTCAAGAAATTTTTAACATTCTTGACTCATTTAGAGTATTATTACTAGATTCAACTTGAACCATTTATTATTATTACACTTTGTTACATACACACCTAAGCTAGCTAGCAGAAACAAATGGAAAGCTACTTCTTTGAAGAATATATGAACATACATCTTACCTTTGCTTGTCAACAATCAACAATCTTTTAAAAACTTCATTCTTGAAAGGAGGGCAATAATTAATGCCGATGATTGCACTTGTTTATTTGTTAGTATGATCCAGGAGCATGCTTAGCAAAGGAAAAAGTCGTAAAAGAAGCATGTCGCGCTGGAGGGCGAGTGTGGTATACACAGGGTTGTCCGAGCAAATTTGGATATTTAGCAATCATAATCCTGGGATTGTACATCATATCATACGCTCCAGGTATGGGTACAGTTCCATGGATAGTGAACTCAGAAATATATCCATTGAGATATAGAGGCATAGGTGGTGGAATTGCAGCAGTTTCTAACTGGATTTCAAACCTGATAGTGAGTGAAACATTCTTGACTCTAACCAAGGCCCTTGGTTCAGCTAGCACTTTCCTTTTGTTTGCTGGGTTTTCTTTCATGGGTCTTGTAGCCATTTTTTTCCTTGTACCTGAAACTAAAGGTCTGCAATTTGAGGAGGTTGAGAGATTGCTCGACAAGGGTCACTCCCCGGTTTCCTGTTTTAGCCGCAAAGAAGATGCAGAGAAAGAGCAAATAAAAGATGATGAAGAGAAAGAGCAAGTAAAAAAAGATGATGCAGAGCAAGTGAAGGAATTGATTGCAGAGGAACCTCGCAAGTCTGACAACTTATTGTAGTTGCAGGGATTCTTCATTGCACCGTCATTGTTAGATGTGTAACGAATGTTAAAGATAATGATACTACACCGCAAAGTCCGCAGGAGTTATAAGGGGTATTTTAGGGAGTTATAAGGTTGAAAAGGTGCATCTGGATGTGTCTGTCACAAGAAGAACCAAGAATTGCCTTCAATCGAATATTAGTGGATAATTCATGGTTGTTATGTTTGTTCCTATTTTATCTCCACCGAATTATCTTGTATTTAGTATTGCACTTATTTATTTTTTAAATAACCTAGTTTATCTCTTGGTTTGTTACAACTCTCTGTTATAAAGAGAGTCATTGTCATTGTAATTTCATCAAGTCAGATTCTTATTAAATAAAAAACCCTTGTTTCAACACTATTTCCGTCCCTTTTTTCTGCAAATTTACAAGCTTCAACATGGTATCAGAGATAGATGTGAGTTCAGCTATGACTACTCTCTCTCTGAATGTTGGAAGTTTCATTACACTGAAATTAAATTCAAAAAACTATCCCCTTTGGCATGAACAAGCACTATCCTTGGCTGAAACACATGATCTCACTGATCATCTCGTCAAAGAGGATTCTGCTCCATCCATGTATATACATCGACATCTTTGCTCTGCGCGCACCATCGCCAGAACCAGTCATTAACACTGCCTACACTAAATGGAAGAAATCTGATCGATTGATCAGAGGCTGGATCATAGGCTCCTTATCTGAAGAGTCCCTAGGGTTGGTACTAGGGCTTGATACAGCTTATGCAGTCTGGCAAGCATTGAAGAACGCTTATGCTCAAGATTCCCAAGAAAGGGAATTCAATCTGAGACAGCAAATCACCTATCTCAGAAAGGGTGAAAATCAGTCTGTCAATGACCACATTCGAAAATTCAAGGAATATGCTGACAGCCTATCAGCTATTGGTAAACCACTCCCTGATGGTGAAAAAGTATACTATCTCATCACTAGTCTTGGTTCATCTTATGAAACATTCACTACAACAATGCTCAAGCCTCCAAGGCCATCATACACAGAGCTGATTTCACAACTTCAGAGTCTTGATCAAAGGAGAAGCTGGTTGTCTCAACAACCAGGGCACATAGAAAGTCTGCCAGGGTCTCAGATGACATTCTATGGTCAGGCACAAGGACAATCCAACAACAACAACAGAGGAAATTCCAGGTTTGCTTCCAATGGCCGTGGTTTTTCAGCACAAAACAGGTCCTCAAATACTCAGAATTATCAGGTAAAGTTTGAGAGACTAACCCCTGCTGAAAGGGAACTTTACAAGAATAAGGTTTGTCAGTATTGTGGAGTTCAGGGTCATGTCTCAAAAGTATGCTGGTGGCTACTCAAAAAGAAGGCAGAAGAAGGTCCTATCCCTAAAGCCCTAGCTGCTCTAACTCTGGACAATGGTCTCATGGATTCTGACTGGACTCTGGACACAGGGGCATCAAACCACATGGTTTCAGACTCTGGTATGCTTACAAACCTTAAAACTTACACAGGCTCTGCGTCTGTTTTCATTGGTGATGGATCACCACTACCTATTCAAGGCATAGGTGATCCATCCTCTCAAACTGAAATTAAAAATGTATCCCTTGATAATATATTACTTGTTCCTCATTTAAAAAAGAACCTATTATCTGTCAGTCAATTAACAAAAAATAACAATGTTAACTGTGATTTTAACAATCTTGGTTTTTCTATCAAGGAAAGGGACACATGACAGGTGCTAAGGACAGGGAGACTCAAGGATAATCTTTACATACTTGAGACATCACACAGGCTCTCACCTTTGCCACAACCATCGAGACTAGCCAGGCCACAGATTTGTGGCATCAGAGACTGGGACATTCTCATTTAAAAGCTGTTGAGATTTTGAAGAATAAGGGCCTTATTCCTGTATTAGGCAAAATAAAGATCAAGAATGTGTGTGAAAGTTGTGAGCTTGGGAAATTAAGCAAGCAACCTTTCACACATTCAGATCATTCTAGTAGTTTTCCTTTTGATCTTGTGCACTGTGATTTGTGGGGCCCTGCCCCTGTGACTTCTATTCATCATTTTAAGTATTATGCAAGTTTCATTGATGACTTTTCAAAATTTATCTGGTTGTTTCCTTTAAAGAAAAAAATCTGAGTTTATTCATGTTTTTACCACATTTGAAAAGTTTGTTTTTAATCAGTTTGGTAAAACAATTAAGGTCTTTCGCACAGATGGGGGGTTGAATTTGTTAATAATCCCCTCACAGCTCACCTTCTTCACCAAGGGATTTTACATCAATTATCTTGTCCTCACACTCCTCAACAAACTGGTTTTGTTGAGAGAAGACATAGGACCATAAGAGAGTTAGGTCTCACTATGCTTTTTCACAGTAGAGCACCTTTATATCTATGGTATGAAGCCTTCTCTACTGCTGTTCACATAATTAACAGGTTGCCCTCTGCCACCTTAAAATCTGAAACACCCTATTTCAGATTGTATCAAACTCAACCTCACTTTGATCATCTTAGGGTTTTTGGGTCTAGGTGTTACCCATACACTTGGGATTCAAAGCTTAGTAAGTTTGATCCTAAAACTATTCACTGTGTTTTTGTAGGATATGACCCTAAGTTCAAAGGATACAAGTGCTACCATCCTCAAACCAGAAAGTTTCTTATGTCTAGACATGTCACCTTTGATGAAAACCTCTTACCCTACAAAACCTGCATTCCTCTCAACAGACAACCCTCACACACCTACATTTCAGATCTTTTAGACTCTTGGATCACCCCACCTTCTCCAACTCCTGACAGCTTAATCCCCATTCCAGATATACCAATTGGTTCTATTCAGTCAGTGTCTCCATCTATCTCCCAAATAGAGTCCCCCACCACTAGTCAGGCTCCTCCTTCTACCTCATCCACAGATCCTCCTACTTCACATTCACCTGTGAGTCCCACTTCACATTTCCCTCAAGCCAGTAACCCAGACCTACCTCATTCACCAGTTCTCCCAGAATTACCTCAGTCTCCAACTCCTCCACCCTCTCCATCACTATCTCCACCATCACCCCCCTCCTCCTCTTGTCCACCCTATGACCACTAGGTCCAAAGCAGGCACTGTAAAACCAAACCCCAAGTATGCCCTCCTTGCTCACCATTACTCTGATGTACCGTCCATCCCAAAAACTGTCAAAACAACTCTCCAACATCCAGGTTGGTCAGCTGCTATGCAAGAAGAACTAACTGCTCTTTCCACAAACCAGACATGGACCCTTGTCCCCAGACAGCCTCATATGCATGTCATAGGGTGCAAGTGGGTGTTTAAACCCAAACTCAAGCCGGATGGCAGTCTTGACAGGCTTAAATGCCGTTTAGTTGCCAAGGGTTATCATCAAATTGATGGTCTTGACTACACAGAAACATATTCTCATGTAGTCAAGCCAGGCACTATACGATTAATTCTCAGTCTGGCCTTGCATTTTAACTGGCCTGTTACTCAACTTGATGTCAAAAACGCCTTTTTACATGGTAAGCTTACTGAAACCATTTATATGGACCAACCTCCAGGGCACCAAGATCCTATCCATCCTACCTATGTTTGCAAACTGCAACGTGCTATCTATGGCCTCAAACAAGCTCCCAGAGCTTGGTTTGATCGGTTTAGCACATTTTTACTTTCCTATGGTTTCTTTTGCAGCCTATCTGACCCCTCATTGTTTATCTTACATTCTGCTACTTCATTTATGATATTGCTATTGTATGTGGATGACATTTTATTGACAGGTTCCAGCCCTACACAGCTACGCAACTTTGTGTCTACCCTTGGCACTGAGTTTGCAATGAAGGACCTTGGTCCCATTCATCATTTCCTTGGTGTGGAAATTCATAGGTCCGAAGGTCAATTCACTCTATCCCAGTGTTGACAGACCTAAACCTAACCTTGGAAACGGCGCCAGAAAGCTGACGGACATTACCTAGGCTATACAGATCCTAACCGGCAGTGTACCGGGTCAAATTGTAGCTCTAGTCTGGTGAGTCATGTCGTATTCCTCAGGGAAAACATGGTAATTCTTTTAAGTGGGGTTAAACACCAAGAAGCTATTATTAACTCGATCTAAGTCGCAGTTTTTACTTTTTCCTGGGTTAGATTATGTTAGTAGTTAGATTGTTAGTAAAGTAGTAAATAAATATATAAATATATAAATATAAAAATAGATAATATATATATTTTTGGATCTAGCCAAGAATACTTTACTGAATCAATATCTTTTTGTAGTGAAATTGAATGAGACAGATCTTCCTTTATTCAAGGTGTAAATTATATATGAATCGGTGTACTCCTAAGCTAGACAACTCCTCCTCACACGAGCGTATGAAATTGTCATATGTAAAATGTCATCACCCAAGGTCCACAAGCGCCCCATGCTAATCTTAGTTAGTCCGAGCAGTGCGAGTACAAATCTACCCCGGATAAAAGAGGTTATTCCGTTAAATCGACGGCCGATGTTATTCAAGAGGCTCCGGTTGTCAAGCGGATCGATTTAACACAAACGGTGTAGTTTCAATTAAAGCGTGATTTTAACATTATTAAGATCTCGAGTACAAATTTCAACTTTCCAGGACAAATCGCTTTTGGTAGGAAATAGGATTCCGTTAATCAGACGGCCATTTTACCCTCCGGTTTTCTATTTTTACTCATATCCCGACTTCTCTCGGTCGAAGACATCGCCAGGTTATATGTGGTATTCATCATGATTGATTACGTCATTCGAATATATTATCGTTACGTTGCAAAATAGAAAAAGATTCATTATAATTAGTTTTAATCATGATTACGAGTCGATCATTCATTTTACCAAAAGATTAACTAATTGATTCATATCTTGGCTAGACATATTTTTAGTTTAACATAGTGATAGATATAATTATATAGAACAACAAAAGTAAAACTCAATAAAATTACCCGTTTACTTCAGATCTAAGTTGTATTCTTGAAAATAGCAACTTTTTCTAAAGCATTTTCTTCGATAATTTTCTCAAGCATTACAACATTACTACTTTTTATTTAAACAAACATATATACATACATAGACATATGTATATACTGGCCCGAAAATAAAATAAAAGCGAGAAAGAGATGAAGAACGAAGATGAAGAAGAGGGAATGGAAGAAATGGGAGGAGGTGGTGAAGAGAGATCTTGGCCAAGAGTGGCCAAGATGGGGCAAGAAAGATCAATGGAGATGGAGGAGTTTATATAGGAGAAAGGGTGTATATAGGGAGGTTTATTTGGGAGAGGTGAGAAGTTTGTTGTGAGGGAGGTTGTATTTGGGGAGGAATTATCTCCATTTAGCATGTGGGATAATCTTGGAGAATATTTGCCATCATGTGGAGGTGGTGAGTCATGTAGTAGCATGTGAAGTTTGTTACAAGAAATCATTACATGCCACATGCAAGTAACATGCAAGGAACATGCAAGGAACCTCCTAAAATCTCCGGTTCGTCCGAAGTTCCAAATTGTTCGGTATAAAAATCATAACTTGAGTTGTAGACCTCCGATTGACGTGATTCAAAATGCGTTGGAAAGATCATTTTAGTATCTACAACTTTCATCAAGAACTCTTCCTCAGAAAACGCCTCTAAGTTGGGTCAAATTTCCATCGAGAACTGGTTATGGTAGAAGCACGTAGAACAATTTGATCCGTTTTGAACTTGTAAGCTTGTGGCATCTTCTTCTATCCCTCAAAATACCTCTTTTAGACTCAAAACATGTCGTTACGTGGAATCTTGGTCAATGAATAATCCTGCAATGAACCACCAAAATACCAAGCGTAAATCGACCACGACACACGGTTACTAAACCGGTACAAAACTTATAAAAACTTATAAAAATACGATAATTTATATAATAACTACTACTTATACATTTGAATAAAACTTAGTAATTTTGACTTGATTTGATACAATAATGCTCAAAATGGTATCAATATTGGGGTAAAATGTCGTAATAATGATCATAAATTTATCTCTCATCACAACCCCCTACTTAGCTTTTGGTCGTCCTCGATCAAAACAAGCGATAAAACAAAATGAATGAGAGATAAATTCATGAAGATAGAAGATATAAGGGACAACTAGATAATACAACCATTAGAATTACAACCAGCGTTAACCTCAATATAAATGTATAACAGTGTGTGTGTGACAAGCCTTTTCAATTTCCACTATCCTCTCTTGAATAAATCAAGCAAAACACACAAATATCCATTCAGACAGCCCTAATGACTTTCCTAGGTATAAGCAGTAACAGTTCCACACAAAGTTCTTCCGAGTACTTATTAGGATAATCCCTAAAGCATATCATTCAGTTTATACTGGGGATAGTCAGAAGATAGCTAAGTTTTCAACCACGCTAAAAAAAAAAAAAAAATTCTTTTGATGAACTTAATTTCACATGTGTAGCATATGTCTTCATTCCCAGCAATAGGACGTTTCGTGATAACACCCTAGCTGGACTTCTATCATCAGGCAGTCGGGAGCTTTTAAACCTCATAGTGATATAGGACGTTTCGTGATAACGCCTTACTGCACTCAAATCATTGGTAGCTACAACCGACATATAGATAGTTCATCTTAATTTGGTATTCTTCTTTAACTTATATCCTTTCTATCACATTCAAACCTTCAGATATTCACAGTACACATTCAAAAGTTAGGTACTAGGTTACTGCAATTATCTATAGAATAACCACTAGGATACTGAATGGATACAGTTTAAAATTTTCGTTTCAATATCAAAGGCTTACGTGAAGAAATTCATGTTACACAAATATATTTGGAATTACAATGCACTTACGGTTCACATTGGTTATACATATCCAAATTGATCATTATATCTTCAAATCCATGAAATATATACCTTATACAGTTTATTTTAATCAACTAAATAATGCTCGAAAAAAATCGAAAACTAAGAGATTTCTTGATACAAAATAAACATTAATGCCATTGCTAGACCAACGACTCCACTCCCCACTTACGAACTTACATTGTCCCCAATGTAAAGTGAGCGTAAATAAGTTGTTGGGAAAGCAATTGTGCACTAAAACAAGTCAAAACAAATACTCGGATGATAAAAAAGGGTGGGTGGGTGGGTCAAAGTTATGACCTCCTCAATTCCATAGTATTTGAACTAATACATGTCACACATTATTTTTGAAATTTAAAACAGACTAGATCATGATATGAAATGTGTGACAAAGTATTAACTCGAGTCTTTTATACCCAGATCCTCAAGGGTTATTTCAAATCGTTCTAACAATCTAAGTCCAAGAAATGATGCATTTGAATTTTCTCTTTTTTTCCATCAGGATTTTCGGATAACCACCTAATCGTTCCCTTTTAATGTCATTCAAACATTCATCCTAAGACTTGGTGAAACAAAATGAAAATCAATCCGAAGTATTACCAAAGTATCATCCAAAGTATGAGTAATTATTATATTTAACATTTTACGGGTTGCCTCCGGTAGCGCTTTTAGTTAACGTCGTTTGCTCGACCAAAATGATAAGGATTAACTAATATAATATACTAAACAAAACGGGATACTTCTAACAATTACTCACAAAAGCACGTAACAATTAAGCACATAATCCACTAAAAATAAATGCTTAAGGAGTAAAAGGAAGGATAGTACCCGTCATTGACTACATTTATAGTCTATAGCCGACTTTACCGTGCTTCGCTTTTTAAGGCATCGGTGGTGGGTCATCCTCACGCACCGCATCCTTCTTCAATACCGGTTTCCAACAGAGGTTAGACAATTCCCACCAATCCAAACGATTCTTGACCTTTTCCTTTGATTTTCGAGCTTTAGGTTTGCGAGCTTTCACATTATTATTGTGAAGTCATCTTCTTCAATTACTGCGTGTTAGTACAATCCACAAAAAAAAAACACAAAGTGTACACACAAGAACAAGATTCTAGTGTAATGCATGGATATTTCAATGAATTGTAAGTGTTGAAGACAACGCCTCATGATTAACTCCCAAACTTCTCCCTTACTAAAATCGTCAAGAAAACATACATACTTTTTATCCAACTTCATCTTTGTAATAGGGATAGAATGTATACCTCCCTTACCCTTGTCATTAGATGAATATGGTAAAGCTTCCTCGAATGATTGTGTTTCATCATTCTGTACCTTTTCTTCAAAATATGCATTGGATATGGTGTTGCCTTATCTGGTTGAACCGAGATGAATTTGGGTTGAGTGGATAAGGTTCGGTTTGAATTGGCCCTTTCAAACTTGGTTCCTTCCAACTCGCTTCCAATTCGATTATTTCTATTTTTTTATTTATTAATATTCCTTGGGCATGATCAAGCCCTCGTTCAGGAGTTTTCATCACTAGTTTTCGATCATTCTCGTATTTCGATTTGAAAATGATACTTGGTCGTGGGATTTCCGATATGATATGACCGCGTTTACTCTCTACTCTTAAGCGCCTTTCGTAAGTGTTTAAATCAGCCTATAAGGAGTGAGTGGGGCCTTACCACTACGGTCATCAACTACCGAAAAATAGAAAAATAACTTGAAATAGATAAAACCTGAATCGGATGGTGTTTCATTCATCGATTTGGCCGTTTTCATAACTCGATTTGACAATTCTTGTGGAATAGAAAATATCGAATAGAAAATAACACGAAATCGATAAAAAACCACTTTTTTTTTTTTCTCTCGGTAATTACGAGTCCACTCGGTATTTACCGAGTGTATTTTTTTATTTTTTTAATTGGTATCTTACCAATAGGTAGGTACCAACAAAATAAACGAACGCGTTTACTTTCTACTATCGAAAATAAAAAATAACTCGAAATTGGTAGAAGAAGAAAATTGGTAACTAAAAGAAGGTAGATACCAACGGAAAATAAAAAGAAATGTGATAAGAAGAGTGTTGACTTATCCTCGAGAATTTTGAGCTAATACAAGTAGTAACCCTAGACACAAAGAAAGAAATTAGCGACGTTTTCCCGGCAACGGCGCCAAAATCTTGTTGACCTAAACCTAACCTTGGAAACGGGCGCGAGAAAGTCGACGGACATTACCAGGCTATCTGAGATCCTAACCGGCAAGTGTACCGGGTCAAATTGTAGCTCTAGTCCGGTGAGTCAGTCGTATTCTCGTGGAAAACATGGTAATTCTTTTAAGTGGGGTTAAACACCAAGAAGCTATTATTAACTCGATCTAAGTCGCAGTTTTTACTTTTTCCTGGGTTAGATTATGTTAGTAGTTAGATTGTTAGTAAAGTAGTAAATAAATATATAAATATATAAATATAAAAATAGATAATATATATATTTTTGGATCTAGCCAAGAATACTTTCTTGAATCAATATCTTTTTGTAGTGAAATTGAATGAGACAGATCTTCCTTTATTCAAGGTGTAAATTATATATGAATCGGTGTACTCCTAAGCTAGACAACTCCTCCTCACACGAGCGTATGAAATTGTCATATGTAAAATGTCATCACCCAAGGTCCACAAGCGCCCCATGCTAATCTTAGTTAGTCGAGCAGTACCAGTACAAATCTACCCCGGATAAAAGAGGTTATTCCGTTCGTCCGACGGCCGATGTTATTCAAGAGGCTCCGGTTGTCAAGCGGATCGATTTAACACAAACGGTGTAGTTTCAATTAAAGCGTGATTTTAACATTATTAAGATCTCGAAAGTACAAATTTCAACTTTCCAGACAAATCGCTTTGGTAGGAAATAGGATTCCGTTAATCAGACGGCCATTTTTACCCTCCGGTTTTTCTATTTTTACTCATATCCTGACTTCTCTGGTCAGTACATCGCCAGGTTATATGTGGTATTCATCATGATTGATTACGTCATTCCGAATATATTATCGTTACGTTGCAAAATAGAAAAAGATTCATTATAATTAGTTTTAATCATGATTACCAGAGTCGATCATTCATTTTACCAAAAGATTAACTAATTCAGATTCATATCTTGGCTAGACATATTTTTAGTTTAACATAGTGATAGATATAATTATATAGAACAACAAAAAGTAAAACTCAATAAAATTACCCGTTTACTTCAGATCTAAGTTGTATTCTTGAAAATAGCAACTTTTTCTAAAGCATTTTCTTCGATAATTTTCTCAAGCATTACAACATTACTACTTTTTATTTAAACAAACATATATACATACATAGACATATGTATATACGGGCCCGAAAATAAAATAAAACGAGAAAAGAGATGAAGAACGAAGATGAAGAAGAGGGAATGGAAGAAATGGGAGGAGGGAGAGAGAGATCTTGGCCAAGAGTGGCCAAGATGGGGCAAGAAAGATCAATGGAGATGGAGGAGTTTATATAGGAGAAGGGTGTATATGGGGAGGTTTATTTGGGAGAGGTGAGAAGTTTGTTGTGAGGGAGGTTGTATTTGGGGAGGAATTATCTCCATTTAGCATGTGGGATAATCTTGGAGAATATTTGCCATCATGTGGAGGTGGTGAGTCATGTAGTAGCATGTGAAGTTTGTTACAAGAAATCATTACATGCCACATGCAAGTAACATGCAAGGAACATGCAAGGAACCTCCCTAAAATCTCCGGTTCGTCCCGAAGTTCCAAATTGTTCGGTATAAAAATCATAACTTGAGTTGTAGACTTCCGATTGACGTGATTCAAAATGCGTTGGAAAGATCATTTTAGTATCTACAACTTTCATCAAGAACTCTTCCTCAGAAAACGCCTCTAAGTTGGGTCAAATTTCCATCGAGAACTGGTTATGGTAGAAGCACGTAGAACAATTTGATCCGCTTTTGAACTTGTAAGCTTGTGGCATCTTCTTCTATCCTCAAAATACCTCTTTTAGACTCAAAACATGTCGTTACGTGGAATCTTGGTCAATGAATAATCCCGCAATGAACCACCAAAATACCAAACGAATCGACATTTACACACACCGTTACTAAACCGGTACAAAACTTATAAAACTTATAAAAATACGATAATTTATATAATAACTACTACTTATACATTTGAATAAAACTTAGTAATTTTGACTTGATTTGATACAATAATGCTCAAAATGGTATCAATATTGGGGTAAAATGTCGTAATAATGATCATAAATTTATCTCTCATCAAGTGTCACTATGGTCAATCGATCTTAGAGAAAGCAGATATGAAGGACTGCAAACCTGTAAGCACGCCCATGGAGTCCAAGCTCAAGCTTCTTCCAAATTCCCCACTGCTAGAAGACCCAACTTACTACCGTAGCTTAGTCGGAGCACTTCAGTATCTCACCTTCACCCGACCAGATCTTAGCTACTCTGTCAACTTTGCATCTCAGTTTCTTCAATCGCCTACACACCAGCATCTGCAGCTTGTTCGTCGTCTTCTTCGATTTGTCAAAGGAACCGTTAATCTTCAACTCAAGTTGACCCGGCCTCCCAAACTCTGCCTATTGGGTTTCTCTGATTCGGACTGGGCCGGTTGTTCTCAAACCCGGCGCTCCACTACTGGGTACTGTACCTTTCTTGGGCCCAATATCATCTCCTGGTCCGCCAAAAAACAACACACTGTGTCTCGTTCCAGCTCCGAAGCTGAATATCGGGCCTTGGCCCATACTGCTGCTGAACTCACGTGGCTTACTTATATTTTCGATGAATTGCGGATCCCACTGTCATCTACTCCAACTATTTACTCTGACAATCTTAGTGCACTTCATATGACCATCAACCCAGTATTTCACGCTCGGAGTAAACATATCGAACTTGATTACCACTTTATTCGTGAAAAGGTTGCTCAAGGCTCTCTAGTGACAAAACATATTCCAGCATCGCACCAAATTGCGGACTTACTAACAAAACCCCCACCAAGGCCTCTCTCCATTTCTTTCAACCCAAACTATGCCTCCAACCTCGGCTTAGTTTGCGGGGGGGTGTTAAAGATAATGATACTACACCGCAAAGTCCGCAGGAGTTATAAGGGGTATTTTAGGGAGTTATAAGGTTGAAAAGGTGCATCTGGATGTGTCTGTCACAAGAAGAACCAAGAATTGCCTTCAATCGAATATTAGTGGATAATTCATGGTTGTTATGTTTGTTCCTATTTTATCTCCACCGAATTATCTTGTATTTAGTATTGCACTTATTTATTTTTTAAATAACCTAGTTTATCTCCTGGTTTGTTACAACTCTCTGTTATAAAGAGAGTCATTGTCATTGTAATTTCATCAAGTCAGATTCTTATTAAATAAAAAAACCCTTGTTTCAACACTATTTCCGTCCCTTTTTTCTGCAAATTTACAAGCTTCAACAACGAATGCACACCGGACCAATGAATACTTTCTGCAATCTTAACAATCGTCGTATTAAATGACCATTAATATTATGATGACAACTGAATAATGTTTTCTAGTCTGTTTCTCCACCTCTTTAAGGAACTTGGGCCTAATATTACGCCTAGATTTTGTGGTAGGTTGGAAAGTAGAAGTTGTGGCTCAACCCACGATTATATATAAAAAGAAAAACATACATTCTCATTCCAACCAAAAGTTTTCGCTTTGCGGCTTACAATAATCAAACAATAATTAGTAATCATAGTATGGCAATCCGAAGTCTAGACCATCCCAGAACCAAAACCAAAGCAAATTTACACAATCCAGAACCCAACCACCATAAAGGAGACGCATAAATATTAGCTGCTTCGCAGAAACTTCAAATGATACTTCAACAGAAGCCCCATATCTATTTATCTCTCAATACAAACCATTTACTTGACAGGAACACATAAATATATCCATACTCTAACGCACTGTGACATAACATGAAGTATTCAATCATAAGGTATGCCTATATTACATCCCTAACTAATGAGTTGTTGAAGTAGAAGCTTCTTCTCTTGGTTCTCTCAGGTACTCCAGAAGCCTTTTAGCCTGCCAAAGAGACAAAAAAAAAAAAAAAAAAAAAAAAAAAAAAAAAAAAAAAAAAAAAAAAAACCTTATCACCATAAGATATAACACACACTAAGCACCCTCCAAGCCATCAACTTCAACATATAACACACACTAAGCACCCTCCAAGCCATCAACTTCAACAAAATAAGTAACACATAAATGAATAAGTATGAACACTACGCCATATAGAAGCTAAAAATCACACAAACTAACAACTCCCACCCTCGTCCATTTCCACCTTTTTCAACTGGACAAATCATCAGCACCAAAACTTTGGAATTTAATATGATGAACGGTTGTTGGTGTGAATAAGATTTTGGAACAACTTAGTTCAAGGTATAACATCTAAAACTTATAAAGCTCCACTAAGTACTCTAATATAGGACAAATGACCTTGGGGAGCAACACAGATGTAGAAGGAAAACCACCAGGTTATCAACCATAATAAATGTTATTGGATATTTTTTTGTTTGGTATGATCATGTTATCATTTCAAATTGCAAGGCTACCTAGCTATCTAAAAGAAACACCCAAAGAACAAACTCCAAGTACCTAACTAGACAGAACAGCAAAACAATTTGCAATCAACAACTGAACAAGACAATGAATTCACTGTTATATTCCAAAAGCATGCTGCGATTGATCACCAAATTATGAACTCACGGAAAAATTCAGTGCATCTACATTGTTCAAAAAAGAATTATCTTCTTAACTAAAAGAAGCTCAAAGGCTCGCCTTGTGTTTAGCCTTAGAAGTCCCAGTCTGTGAAAGAGCAACAAGAGGAGGAATCCCACCCACCCTAACCAACAAATCACGGTTCCTAAAGTTATCCCCACACAACTGCAACAATGTCAGCACAGCAAATTCCTTTCCTTTATCTGAAGAACCATCCTCAATCGCTTCAACAAGCGCTGCAATCCCTCCTTCCTCCACAATAGCCTCACTCCCAGACTCAATTACAGCCAAACTATTCAACACCACCATTGCCTTCTCCGCCAATCCTGTGCCTTGATCTACCACCAATCCCACCAACGGCCTTACCGCCCCTGCATTCACCACCCTCTCCTTATTCGACTTAACCGAACAAAGCTTATAAAGAGTTGTTAAAGCATCCTTCTTTCCTCTCTCTGAACAACTTTCCAACAAAGCGACTAAGGGTGGAATGGCACCACATGCCCCAATCGACAGCTTATTTTTATCATCCACCAACGCTAAATTCAACAATACACAAGCTGCATTCTGCTTTGAAATTTCAGTCCCAGTTTTCAAAACGTAAATCAAGGGTTTCACAGCTCCAGCATTGGACAAGAGAATTGTGTTTGTTTCATAGAGTGAAAGATTAAACAGAGCCGTTACCGCATGCTCTTGTGTAAACGGGTCGGAGTAACGTAGAAGCCGAATTAGAGCTGGTATAGCTCCGGCATCACCAATTAAAGCTCGATTATCGGGTCGGTTCTTTGCTAACAACCTCAATTTAGCTGCGGCAGACCTCCTTATAGCAATTGACTTAGAATTCAACCCGTCGATACAGAGCTTGACCGTAGGAAGAAGATCCTCCGGTGAAATGCTATTAATAATTCCCGTGGAAAAGGAGTCGCGTAGGAGAAACCCGGGCCAGGGTTCGGGTTCGTGCTCGGGGTTGGAGCTAGGGTTTGGTCGGAGATCAGGGATGATTGAAAGACGACGGAGCTCACCGGAAATGTTAGAAAAGTCGCTAGCAAAGGATTGAGATAGGTCTAGAGAATGATAAAGGTCGTGGCTTTGGGAAGAGAAGATATTGGAACGGGAAGAGGTGTAGGAAAGGGGTTTAGTAGCGAGCTCGGCGAGACGGAGGTCGATGACGGCGGAGTCGGACAAGTTAAAAGAGAAGGATGGGGAGCTGTGTGAGAGGACATGGTCGAGCGGAAAGCGGCGAACTTGGGAGGAGGAAGAAGGAGG
The DNA here is from genome assembly GCA_026214975.1 of Gentiana macrophylla. Classification (NCBI taxonomy): domain Eukaryota; kingdom Viridiplantae; phylum Streptophyta; class Magnoliopsida; order Gentianales; family Gentianaceae; genus Gentiana; species Gentiana macrophylla. Next base: position 145,592,341 of record CM047806.1, read on the forward strand.
GGCGTAGAAGAAACGGTGAGTTGAGGCCGAAGGGAAGTAGAGTCAGTAAACGAAATTCTTTCATCGTGTGAAATTTCTGCATCGATTCGCGAAGCAGAGATCGACTCGATTCGGCTTTTTCGAGTTGAAATCGAAATGAAATCACTGAATAATTAACCGAAGTGAAATTTCGAGTTTTAAAATATATTAATCGAAAGAAATTTCGCGAATTAATCGAAATTGATTAAATAATTATTTAATTAATTAAATTAATTCATTTATTATAAAATATTATTTTTCATAATTAAAAAATATTATTCGAAATGAAGATTAGGATTTAAATGGTTTCGATCTTACCATATTTCATTAAAAATCAATTGAATTCTACTAAAATAATCGAAATTATTTGAAATGAAATGAGCTTTGTCGAAGATTTCTTGGCGAGTCGAGTTCGATCTTTTTTAGGCCGATCGAAATTCGAATTCAGCATTTCAAGTAACTTTTAATGAATGAAAGTCAAGTGTTCTCAGTAGAAAAGATCGATTCGACTTGGCCGATTACACCCCTAAAGGAAGCTAGGAGTGGAATTGGAATACGAATCTTCCAGCAACACCATTTCTGTTACACTTGCATGCAAATCACAAAGAGGGGAAGAGAAGTGAAAACAAGTGGTGTTAAATAAAGTAATGATAATTTTACTTTGGCCAAAGTGAAGTAGTAGCATATTATGAACTATGAAGAAGAAGAAGAAGTTTGAATGGCGGATAGATAGTGGCAGAGTTTAGTTTGTTTGAGAATTGAGACGTGGGTAAAAAGAGTGGGGGCAGCAAAAGGTAGATCAAGGAAGACATTGGAGATTGCATGATGTAAATTGCAGCAGGATAAAACGGCGTCGCTTCTGCTCAAAACGACGTCGTTTTGAGTTTTTTTTTTTTATTTTTAAAGCTTGGCATCAAAACGGCGTCGCTGTAATTCAAAACGGCGTCGTTTTACATCACAGCAGTCCCTGTTGTGTCTTAACCACAGCAGAGTATCCGAGCTCGGACCTAGTAACGACAGAAAATTTTAAGACGGTGACTATCCTATATAGAGATATTTATATGAATGCAATGAAACTGTGTGGTGAGTCCACATCAGAGACTCCTTATATCGGAGTTTCTGTCTTAGAATTTCCCAGACACCGATATAATATTTATGTCAGCAAAGCAACTTTAGCAATTAATTTAATTTAATGTAGGGTCAACGTGTTTTTTTAACGAACCTTAATTTACACTACATCCGGTCTAAAATATAAGTCATCCTATGAGTTTTCACACAAATAAAAAAATTGGTTGAATGTCATTAATTTAAATGTTAATGTCTAAAATACTCATTGACTATCATTAGTGTAATAGTTGTTAAGTAATGAAAAGTTGTTAGATTCATAATAAATTAGGGATAAAATACAGAAAAAACAATAAATATTGCATCGGTAATGTGGAATGACTTATATTATGAGATAAGTAGAAAAGTGTACGATGACTTATATTTTGAACCACGGTAGTATCTTTTTGTTATTATCATAAACCTTGATGTTGTCTCTTAACTTCGATTTTTCTTTTGAAGGATAACAACGAGGAAGAGGCCTAGATTTCAATCCCAATATACTATTAACTGAATGTCATAAAAATGAACAACTATGGGCTTCAACTTGTTCATGTTATTCTTAGTGGAAAAGTAGTAGATATGATTTACCACATCAGGAAAACTGAGATTGTAGGCTGATGATGCAAAAAATCGTCAAGGTAAACTTTAAGGTTCTTTCCCTTAGTGATAACCTAAGGATGCTTCAGAAAGCACAGAAAACGATGAAAGAGAGGGGGGAGATTTGGGATGTTTTAGACTGCACTTAAGATGCCGTTTCTCAAGCTGCCTACGTATCCAACTGTTGAATTAAAATCAAGTCTTCGTAGTTCCTTAGGGATGGTTTATATAGAGGAGAGTTATGCCCTAAGGCGGCGTGGGCCTTGTCCTTGTTGGGCTTGGAATTCCGTGTTCCCTAAGGAAAAAATAAGGATTATTTGATCTCCTTGATTGTAGGAGATAATTACGGTATTCGAATATTTGTATTAAGTGATAGAGATTGGAGCCTTTATGGCTCAGGATTCTTTCGTAGTTATCTGTTTATCATAAACGTGAGGAATACGATTAGGATCGACTCGGCCGACTTAGGTGGCCCGAGCCGATGGTTGAACCGACCTACAGAGGTCGGGGAGAATAGCCGAGCTGTCATGAGCTCGGGGTCTTGTGTGTAGAATAATAGGTCCGAGAGGGACTTAGCCCAACCGATAAGGTTGGTCAAAGGTAGGTTAAATTACAAGTGTTGGCCGACCCGCACAGGTCGGGGCTGAATCCGGACCTGGTCTCGAGGATTGGAGGTCGGTGCTAGGTACGGTCGATCCGAGAGAGATGGAGTGACTAGCCAGACTGGGTCACTCGGCATCGTTTCTCTCTCCCTACTTAGTGTTGAGCCACTGAAAAGGTGCCACGTAGGTAGGTCCATTTTCTGGCAGCATCATAAGCCCCTTAGATCCAACCGACCCTTGGTCGGTTCGGATCTATCGAAGTGGTGGCTCGACACGGATGTTTAACTTGTGGATTTTGAAGTTGATTTGGGGTTTCCAGGTGGAAAAACCAGCTGTGACATCATCACAGCCGTATCGGGAATCGAGGCATCGCTGCCCACTATGGTGGCTGTGCGGTGGCGCTCAAGAACAAGGATGAAGAAAATGTTGTGTTTGTGATTATGAGCTGAGCCGTGAAAGGCTGCCTACGTACCCTTAACTTGTAAAGGATCAAGCCCAATTTGCGTAGTTCTTCAAAAATGAGAGCCCCTTTCATCAAGGGTGCGCTGGTATTTATAGGGCCACGAGTTGGCTGTTGGAAGAGTGGGCAGACTAGAAAGCTGCCGAACTGCGATCGGTCTTGGAGTGCCGAGCTGAAGAGCTGGCGAAACGAGAGCCCTTGGCGAGCTGAGAGCTTTGAGGGTTGAGAGCATCGTTTATGAACTTTATTTCCTAATTGTGTTGGTTTTGTTCACATTGAAGGATGGTGGACGGGTGGGGCGATCGGGTCGAGCCCCTAGTGCGTTGTACCAAGCTAGCTGCTTATTACATCACTCCCATTGCCTTGGATCACTACATGAATCGTGATGGTCCGCGGTGGGCTTGATCGTGCTTGGCTTGGTCCAGCCTATTAAGGTGCAGACTGACTGGGCCGAAGGGCCTATCTACTTCTGGGCTTATGATGAGCGAAAAATTCACCCACTAAAAATACATTTATAATGACTCGCAAAACCGTGGGTAAACTAACTCTCTGGCGGCAGAGTACTGGGTCGATTGCTAGGATAGCTACTGAGAGTACGAGGTCGTCCCAAGAGAAATGTGGTTGTGAGTACCAAAGCGAACGTGATGCTTAGTCTAGGCGATCAAAGTTTTAAGTGGAGTGTTATAGCTAATGCGAAAAGTAAAGATTATTCTAACGAGATTAAAAAGCATAGCCGAAGTTATGATCCAACAAAGTTATCTCCCCACAGAAAAACTTGATTAGGAGTGTGTTTTAACCAACCTACCTTTCCACGGTATTTTAACGACATCCACGGGTGCCAACTCCTAATGCGGTGTTAAGATCGAACAACTCTCACTCAACACCCTATGTGAAGTTAATTAATTTTCCCTTTAGAAAACCGATTAACCTAACATGATTACGCTCTTTGAGTCGCTCGAACAACGATGACAAACCTCTATATTGGAAACGGTCCTAACAACTAGGCCGAATCTACGCAACGATCCCAAAACCCTTTTCCCACATCTCACCGCAAAATGCATTTATAGGTTCGATGTGTGTGACAATGGACTAGATGATCAATCTAATTCAAAGACGTTTATAATAAGTTTTAGGACGTGGATTAATCATTAAAACATTATATTACGTGCTACACAACTCCCATCTCGTCTACCGAGGGTTAATTTCACCTGTTTTCACATAATTCTGGCTATGTGACTACTTTAGCTACTCATTATTACAGAAAAGAAAAATATATCATATATATATATATATATATATATATATATATATATATATATATATATATATATATATATATATATATATATATATATATATATATATATATAAGTGCATAAAAGTAAATATAATATATATATATATATATATAAGTGCGTAAAAGTAAATATGTAAGTAAATTATGTAAATAAAAATGCGTAAATAAAAGTGCGTAAAAGTAAAATATATATATATATATATATATATATATATATATATATATATATATATATATATATATATATATATATATATATATATGTATATAGATATATATATATATATAGATATAGATATGTATATAATATATATATATTTATTTATACTAATCGCATAAAAGTAAAAGAAAGCAATAAAAGCGGAAATGAAATTATATTAAAAGTATAACTAATCGGGTTATTACAACCGACATTATAACTACATATATAACTACATATAGCGCCCCTCAACATAAAATAAAGAAGATGGAAGAAGAAGAAGAGAAAGAAAGAAAAAGCGTTCATCTCATGAAAGCGCTCTGTATATATAAAAGAAAGTCCTTCCCGGACCGGTCCTGAAAGGAGCCGGACCGGTCCTGAATCATGATTGCAAATCATTACTCTGCATGTGATCCCATGTGCAGCGATGATATATAATTATATATTAAACTTCTAAAATTCATATCTTGAGTTGTAGACCTCCAAAAATCATGATTTAAACGTCATTAGAAAGCTCTCGGAAAACTCTACAACTTTCATGAAGGACACTTCTTCATAAAACGCCTTTTGATGGGCCATTCCCATTACGTGTCGTTTGGGATTTTCACCGATCTGAATCGGTTAGCCACTTGACCACCATTTGAGCTGTAGAAGTCCAATTCACTTGATTCAAAATGCGTTGGAAAGATTATTTGAAGATCTACAACTTTCGTTAAGAAGTCCTCCCCTGAAAATGCCTCTAAGCTGGGTCAAATCTCCGTCGAAAATATGTAACGATTTAAGTACTTAGGAAAAATTTGATCCATTTGAACTCGTAGTTGTGGCACCTTCTTCTAACCCTCTAAACACCTCTTTTGGCTCAAAACATGTCGTTACGTAGGATTTTAGTCTACTTATAATCCCGCAATAAACCACCAAAATACCAAACGTAAATCCTGACACGATACTCCGGTTACTAAACCGGTACAAAACTAATAAAACTTATAAAAACACGATATTTTATAAAATAGTCACGACTTATATATTTTTATGAAATCTAGGAATTAATGACTCAAATTGATATAAAGGTGCTCAAAATGATATTAAAAACGGGGTGAAATGTTATGAAAATAACAGTGAATTTTTCCGTCATCACAACCCCACTTAGCTTTTGGTCGTCCCTCGAACAAAATAAAGCTATAAAATAAAATGAATGAGGAAAAATTCATGAAGATATAAAATATAAAGGCCAACCAGATGATGTAACCAATCGAATCATAACCACACGTTAACCTTAATATAAATGTATAACAGAGTGTGTGTGACAAGCCTTTTCAATTTCCACTTTCCTCTCTTGAATAAATCAAGCAAACGCACAAATATCCATTCAGACAATCCTAATGATTTTCCTAGGTATAGGCAGCAACAGTTCCACACAAAGTCCTCCCGTGTACTTATTAGGATAATCCCTAATGCATATCATTTAGTTTATCTTTTGAGGATAGTGAGAAGATAACTTCTCTTTTTTTTTTCTTTTTTTTTTTTTTTTTTTTTTTTTTATGTGTAGCATATGCCCTCATTCCCAGCAATAGGATGTTTCGTGATAACACCCTATTTGGACTACTATCATCAGCAATCGGGAGCTTTTAAACTCTCATAGTGGTATAGGACGTTTCGTGATAACGCCTACCGCACTCAAATCATTGGTAGCTACAACCGACCATATATATAGTTTATCTTATTTTGACATTCTTTCTATCACATTCAAACCTTCGAGATATTCACAGTACATGTTCGTGAAGTTAGGTACTGTTATCGCAATTTCTAGGATAAATCACTAGAATACTTGAATGGATACTGATTTAAAATTTTCGCTTCAATATCAAAGGCTTACGTGAAGAAATTCATGTTACACAAATAAATTTAGGCTAAAATGCACTTACGGTTCAAATTAGTTATACATATCTAAATTGATCATTACATCTTTAAATCCATGAAATATATACCTTATACAGATTATTCTAATCAACTAAATAATACTCGAAAAAGATTCAAAAACTAAGGGTTTAAACACTTACTGCCATTTCTAAACCAACCAGACTCTACCCCCCACTTACGATTTTGCATTATTCTCAGAGTGTAAATGAGATAGAGAGGAAGACTTAGCTTATAAACCAGGCAGAAAGGTGCTATCGAATCCCGTAACAGCCATGAGAAAGCACAACCCGAATCCCTATACAAAAACAATCAAAGCAAAGCAAACACGGGACATGGTCCTCGTGCAAAAGTATCGAATAGGGATATGGGAATAATAAGATAATGGCCCTGTCACGTCAGAAAATTCGATAGGCAATATAATAGCTTTAGATGGAAAAATAACCCACACGGGTAAAGCATGTAACATCTAAGCATATGTGAGCATATATCATAGTCAAGTCACTATTCCTAGATTCATTTTTTATTACACACACGTTTTATTAAAGCGGGAATACTCACCACTATACTACAACGACTGTAAATTTGAAACAGACTAGATCATAAAATGAAATGTAGTGAGAGAGTATTGAGTCTTTTATACCCAGATCCTCAAGGGTTCTATAACCTAAGTCCAAGAAATGATACATTTGAATTTTTTCTTTAATCTCCCTCGGGATTTTCGGATAACCACCTAATCGTTCCCTTTTAATGACATTCAAACATTCATCCTGAGACTTGGTTGTGCTTTGTGTTCATCTTTCATACAAATTCTACATTTCATTCAGACTAGTCTTATCCAAATTATTATTATCGGGCTGCCTCCCGGTAGCGCTTTTGTTTAACGTCGTTTGCTCGACTAAAGTAGTATTTACAAGTTATCAACCAAAATCAGAACTTAAGAAGATCAATAGCTTAAGAAAAATTAACAATGCGAGAACCAAAGAAATTAAATTGTCTAGAAACGTACCTCGTTTGGCTCTCGATGCCATATCCTCCCAGCCAGAGAATCTTCTTTTATCAGACTGTCGAACCATCTTCTTTGCTATTCCATAAAGTTCATCCATTGGGGAGTACACAAACTGGACCGCAGAAAATTCATCCTCACAGAGTGGACGAATATAGTAATCCGGGACCGATATATCAGCTATTACCGACTCTCCCAGTGGCTTTACTAAAGATGGCCAATCAATCTCTCGCTCCTCTAACTCTGTCATCTCCAAATCTTGCACTTTTTCTTCGCGAACTGAATTATCAACCTCATTCTCATCCTGAACTTTTTCAGTGATAACATTTTCATCCCTAACCACCTCTATTGCACTTGTCTCTGCCTCTTTCACATACCTCACTAATTCAATCAATTGCCCCACCTTGTCTTGAAGATTTCTTATAGCGGAGTCAAGATTTACCTTGAACTCCTCGCATGTCCAACGATCGCTCTTCCAAGATCTCGGTTCAATCGTTCTAGTTGCTCTATTTGACTGTCGGTGAATTCTTCTTGTGGCATGGGGGCATCGATCATATTGACTTTGATTCATCGGAGGTGAGTAGTAGTCCTCTTGCCATTCCGCATAATCGATCGATGGCTGAATATGGTTAAAGCTATCAACGGCCGAGTATGAACACCGTAATCCCGATAAGCATTAGGTTTGGGTAACCTCGTAATGTTGTGGCTCATAACTCGAATAACCATAATTCGGTCCTGGTATGCACTAGGCAACGATAATTCCATGAACCTTGGTTATTCTGCTTTGTTGATATTGAGGCTCGCATACCTAACCGTTGTTGATAAGGTTGGTAGGGTATTGTTGTTCAAATTGAGTAGTTTTGATTGAAAAATCCATCCATTTAAGCTCAATCTGCAAGATCTCGTAAAACAACAATAAAACAATAATTTTTTTTTTTTTTTTTTTTTTCGCGTTTTTTTTCTCGTAAAACACACGATATTTAGACCCCTCAAAAAGTTATGGTTGCCGAAGGCCCTAATCCCCAGTTTTAGCCAGACTTACAAGATATCACCCTCCGAAGAGGCTAAGTACCAAAGTCGTATTCAAACCGAGTTCAGGACAATATCACTTCAGCATTCCAAGACTCTTATCGAAAAATAAAATAAAGATAATAAAAAAAAAACCTAGGCCCAAGCCTTCGGTTCACTTACAAGATATCACAACAATATCACACATTTCCCCGGCAACGGCGCCAATTTTTTGATGAGCGAAAAATTCACCCACTAAAAATACATTTATAATGACTCGCAAAACCGTGGATAAACTAACTCTAACCTGGCAGAGTACTGTGTCGATTGCTAGGATAGCTACAGAGTACGAGGTCGTCCCAAGAGAAATGTGGTTGTGAGTACCAAAGCGAACGTGGTGCTTAGTCTAGGCGATCAAAGTTTTAAGTGGAGTGTTATAGCTAATGCGAAAAAGTAAAGATTATTCTAACGAGATTAAAAAGCATAGCCGAAGTTATGATCCAACAGGTTATCTCCCCACAGAAAAACTTGATTAGGAGTGTGTTTTAACCAACCTACCTTTCCACAGTATTTTAACGACATCCACGGGTGCCAACTCCTAATTCTGGTGTTAAGATCTGAACAACTCTCACTCAACACCCTATGTGAAGTTAATTAATTTTCCCTTTAGAAAACCGATTAACCTAACATGATTACGCTCTTTGAGTCGCTCGAACAACGATGACAAACCTCTATATTGGAAACGGTCCTAACAACTAGGCCGAATCTACGCAACGATCCCAAAACCCCTTTTCCCACATCTCACCGCAAAATGCATTTATAGGTTCGATGTGTGTGACAATGGACTAGATGATCAATCTAATTCAAAGACGTTTATAATAAGTTTTAGGACGTGGATTAATCATTAAAACATTATATTACGTGCTACACAACTCCCATCTCGTCTACCGAGGGTTAATTTCACCCGTTTTCACATAATTCGGCTATGTGACTACTTTAGCTACTCATTATTACAGAAAAGAAAAATATATCATATATATATATATATGTATATGTATATATATATATATGTATATATATATATATATATATATATATATATATATATATATATATAAGTGCGTAAAAGTAAATGCGTAAGTAAATTATGTAAATAAAAATGCGTAAATAAAAGTGCGTAAAGTAAATATATATATATATATATATATATATATATATATATATATATATATATATATATATATATATATATGTATATAGATATATATATAGATATAGATATGTATATAATATATATATATTTATTTATACTAATCGCATAAAAGTAAAAGAAAGCAATAAAAGCGGAAATGAAATTATATTAAAAGTATAACTAAGTCGGGTTATTACAATCGACATTATAACTACATATATAACTACTACATATAGGCCCCCAACATAAAATAAAGAAGATGGAAGAAAGAGAAGAAGAGAAGAAAGCAAAGTCATCTCATGAAGGCTCTGTATATATAGGCAAAGTCCCTTCCCGGACCGGTCCTGAAAGGAGCCGGACCGGTCCTGAATCATGATTGCAAATCATTACTCTGCATGTGATCCCATGTGCAGCGTATGTATATATAATTATATATTAAACTTCTAAAATTCATATCTTGAGTTGTAGACCTCCAAAAATCATGATTTAAACGTCATTAGAAAGCTCTCGGAAAACTCTACAACTTTCATGAAGGACACTTCTTCATAAAACGCCTTTTTGATGGGCCATTCCCATTACGTGTCGTTTTCGGGATTTTCACTGATACGAATCGGTTAGCCACTTGACCACCATTTGAGCTGTAGAAGTCCAATTCACTTGATTCAAAATGCGTTGGAAAGATTATTTGAAGATCTAAAACTTTCGTTAAGAAGTCCTCCCCTGAAAATGCCTCTAAGCTGGGTCAAATCTCCGTCGAAAATATGTAACGATTTAAGTACTTAGGAAAAATTTGATCCATTTGAACTCGTAAGCTTGTGGCACCTTCTTCTAACCCTCTAAACACCTCTTTTAGGGCTCAAAACATGTCGTTACGTAGGATTTTAGTCTACTTATAATCCTGCAATAAACCACCAAAATACCAAACGTAAATCCGACACGATACTCCGGTTACTAAACCGGTACAAAAACTAATAAAAACTTATAAAAACACGATATTTTATAAAATAGTCACGACTTATATATTTTTATGAAATCTAGGAATTAATGACTCAAATTGATATAAAGGTGCTCAAAATGATATTAAAAACGGGGTGAAATGTTATGAAAATAACAGTGAATTTTTCCGTCATCAGCTTACATATAGGCTAGGTTCGGATCCAATGAAAGACATGGTGCAAAGTTGTAACGACTTGATACACCGTTGGTCGAAGTGACTTGTTCTAGAGTGATCTACTGAGATAACGTAAGGCTCATATAGCGTAGCACACCAGTGTTGTGCTTAGGTAGCAACCGGTTTTAAACGCATCCGGCTTGAGAGCGTAAGGACACAATTTTAAGAAGATTCGCTCGGGGGAGGGCTTTAAATACGGTGCCGAGGTGGAGTTGGGCATACAAAGCCCAGACTGCCTATCTTACAGACAATTTGAGTTTGAACTATGGAGCGGGAGCCGATCTCTATGATGACTGACATGGAGCTAGATGATGATGGCTTCGAGGCCATGGAATACGCAAGCTTGCTTTTCTTACTCGAGTGTTGTACTTTGATAGAGTTTCTTACTTGCAGGGAACCTGGATCGGCCAGGACATTTTTCCCGGGTTGGGAAAGTTTACTGGAGATTTGAAGAAGAGGGTTGCCTTACCTGCGGAAGACCAGGCTCTGTTGAATCCAGTGATAAGGAGATCAAGGCTCTCCAGAAGAAATTCTGGGCTCTGGAGGTTAAGCTTAAGTCAGAAGGGAAGTTTACTGGGAAGGTCGAGCTGGAAGCTGCTATTCCAGCTCGGGTTTCTGAGGCCATCCAAAAATGTGAGGCTTCAGAGGAGTTTACTCAGGCTTTGAAACTGCTGCTTATGCCGGTCCTGGGCAACGGATATATTTTAGGCATGGATGATGTCAAGGGTTAGGTCGCTGACTTTGTTGTGGACAACTTTCCTAGCAAGGCTCTTTGTGAGTCCGGGTAAGGGTGTGGTCTATGACAACCGTTTGAAGGACTTCTCGGAGGGAGTGGACATTGCGTCCGAGTACTCCTACCGTGCTGCGGCTGCTCTTACCTTGGCTCTTATTTCTTCCGAGCCACCGTAGAGTCACGTCCCCGGTTCTTAGGTCAGACGGCTTGTGGGCTTTTTTGTTTTGAAATTCTATTTCAAATGAAATTGTAATTCATACAATTTGATAATAGAAGGAGTATTTCGTTAAGTTCTCAGCCTTAACTCTACTCCGAGCACTTCTTTAGGTACTTGATAATGGTAGATGTATCCTGCCCCCCCAGTATGCCATGCATTAACTTGTACTTTTGGTGGCATACTAAAGGTTTTGTCATGTTTTTGCTCGAGTGTGTCCTACAGACAACGAATACAGTTAACTCCAACTTGAAGACTTAAGGAGATTGGTCTACAAACTCATTGTGTCCGATCCGCGGAGCTCAATTGAGTCCGACCGTGGACTTTGGTTCCAATCCGACTTCGGGATCTAATGAGCTTGTCCGACAAACTTTGCTGAGTTTGTCCTACGAAGCTCAATTCGAGTCTGGCCTACAAGTAGTCTAATGTCAACAAGAAGATGATTGTCTAGTTGAGGCAAACCCGAGGGGAGCTCGGAGGCGCCGTCAAGCTCGAAGATAAGGAGATGAAGGCTTTGCGAGCTCAACTCCTAGCTCAAGAGGGTGAGTTGAAGTCCTTGGCAAGTGAGCTTGCTGAGGAGAAGAAGGTGAATGAGAAAGAGGTTGCCTACCTCCAAGCAAGGGTGGACGACCTGGAAGCCATGATTCTAGTTTGATGCGGAGTCAAAAGGCATGGGGCAGGCCGTGTCCGAGCTCCAAACAAAGTTGTCTGAGCTGGTGAGGTATCTCTATCCCGACGAGCCGAGTTTACGGCAAACGGGTGAGAGACTAAGGCAAGAGTGGACATTGTGTCTGTTGTTTCTTCTTCGGCTCCTTCTTTAGAGCCATAGAATCCGACCCTCAAGGTTTAGCTTAAGGGCTCTGCTATTTTGTTTTTGATTGGCGTAGAGAAGTTGTTCTACTTGTTTTGAATTGTCTGTTATTGTTGATTATTATGTTGATGGGTTTTGTTGTATTGTTGGGGATGTATGGTGATGGGAGTCAAATTGTAGTGTATTTATTATATGAGATTACCTCCTTTTACGAGTTATTCATGGTTATTTTGGGCTATTATGGGTAGTATATGAACGATATTCACTTATATGCATGTTTCGAGACTAAATGTGTTTTCGTCCTAAAAACTCGTATTTTATGTGGATTTCGTTACGTTTCTGTCAATGTATATTATGCCTTGGTGTTGTGTCTTTGTTTTCAGGCTTAGATTGATGTATAAGGTCGAGAATAAGGAAGAGAGTCTCGAGAAAGAATGAGATTTGGGGCTAAGGAGGAGAAAAGAGTGAAGAATCATTGACGAAATCTGAACTAGTCACTTCAGGGGCATTTTGGTCACACTTGGAGACACTTTCAGGAAGAGTTGTCTTCATGAAAGTTGTAGGTAATTGAACGAGATTTCCAGCGCATCTTGAATCGTTCAAATCGGAGCTCTACACAAGAAGTTATTGCTGATTTACTGAAGACAGGATCCAAACGAGCGTTTACGGAGCAAATTTACATACAGCGAGTTGGCTTTTCTGGCAAACGGGCGTTTGCCTTGCCACAAACGCCCGTTCGCGGTCGGGATGCGGCAAAAACCTATAAAAACCCCTTTTTTCGGTCCCATATTATATCTATTCAGTACTTAGACATTTTAGGGTTTCTTAGGGGCGATTTTAGGGCGGTTTTTGAGTTGTTTAAACACCCTTTGATCCCCATATTCCACAGATTAATTCCATTGATTCTACATACTTTTTATTAGATTAAATTTCTGTTTCAACACCAAAGATTTGACTTTTAGCGCAGTACCTTTACTCAATATTCAAGGTTTGATTTTTATGATGATTATGCTTTCGTTTATTATTGTTCTTTGTATAATTTCCTTTAATTACTTCGTTGTTAGTATGATTATGAGTAGCTAAAGTAGTTGTGTACCTGAATTATGTGAAAACGGGTGAAAATCCCAAAGGGGGATGAGATGGGAGTTGTGTAGCGCTTAATTAAACGTTTGTGTGATGAATTCATGTTCTAAAACTTGTCTTGATTGTTTTAATAGCTTTGAATGAGATTGACAACCTTGTTCACTGTTACACACACATCGAGCTTATATATGTATTTTGTGGCGAGGTGTGGGATACGGGTATTAGAATCACTAGACATAGCCTTGATTGTTAGATTGACAACCTAGCTAGACGTTAGGACTATGCCTATGTGAGGTTCTTATCAGGTTCCCGAGCGGCTCATTATTCTTGTCAACCATGTTAGGCGAGTTAGCTTTCTAAAGGGAGGGTTAATAAGCCTAGTACAGGGGGTTAAGCGAGAGTTGTTCAGACCTTAACGCAAGAATAAGGAGTTGACACCCGTGGATGTCATATAAACTGAATTGGATAGGTAGGTCGGTTAAGACACACTCCTTGTCAAGTCTTTCCTGTGAGGTAAAAGTAACCTGTTGGATCATAGTTCGGCTATGCCTTTTAATCACCTAGATAAATCCGTTAGAATGATATTTATTTTCTGCATTAGCTATAATACTTTTCACTTAATATTGACCTGAACCAAGTTTAGACGTCGACTTTGGTACTTCACTATTATCCCCTGTGGATTCGACCTTGAAACCACTATACTACCGTTGACCCGATACTCTGTCGGTTAAGGTTAGTGGTTATGTATTTTGCTATCAAGAATTTTGGCGCCGTTTCCGGGGAGTACATGGTGAATATCATGCAAGTTGACTGAAAGCTTGGGCTTAGGTCGTTTTATTATTTTTTTTATTATTTTTTTTCTTTTCTTTTCTTGATGGAGTTCGTATGTTGAAGCGTCACACCACCTATTGTTGTGGTGGTGGTGACGAGATACTTTGATTGTGTGGTGTTGTTTTCTGAGATCTTGCAGTGTAAGCTACAATGGATATAGTCTCACCTCCACACTACCAACCTGAACAACAAGGGATGACAATGAACCAATATGCACAACAATGGTATGCGCCTCAACCTATATATCAGCAGCAGAGTAACCAGAGTTCTTGGGATTATCAGTGCCCTAGTGCAATCCAGAATCAATACTACGGTTATTCGAATGGAAACAGTAATGGACAATTTGGTGGGAACGGGCATGATTGGAATAAAGGGAATGGGATTGGTGATTTTCAACCAGTCCAACAATATCAACCGGTTCAGCAGAATTGCTAGAATTTTAAACCAGAGTTCAACCAAGCGAATGTCAACCGAGTGCTACAAATGCTAAGGGATGAGGGGTATCAAGACCATGTTTCCCAACAACTCCTGCAACAACTTATACAGCAGTAGCAGAGTCAGTATGACCATTCTGTATCTCAACCGCAAGAGAAATACGAGATTGATCCCGGACATGCTGAAGAAGAACGGGAAGTTGAGATAATAGAGGAGCTGGCAGAGAGGGTTTCTGTGGCGAAAGTCGAGAGTGTGCGGATACACCATAGTTCTGACTGGGAGAAGCAGATGGATTAGTTGAAGAGGGAGATCACGGAATCTATGGATCGGATTTGGGCACTCCACCGAAGGAGTGTGCGCGGTGAGTATATAACCTCCACGACTAGATCAGAATGGGCACGTAGGAAGAACATGTTGCTAGACATATCCAAGGATCTCCTCTCGCTTAAGGAAGCCTGGGAGCTAGAACATGAAAAAGAGGCTTGTGCACATGAGGTGAATAAGGTTGCAGATGAAGCTGATAGTGCATAAGTTCAGGTGGAGAGTGAGGTTGATGAATCGGTTAGTGGTAGAGAGCTGGGAGTTGCCCAACCAAAGAAAGCAGCAGAGCGAGAGAGGATGGAAACTGAGTTGAAAGCTATGCAAAAGGAGTTAGCTGCTGTTTAGAGGGATCTCGCGATTTTTAGGACGGAGCAAGTGACTGAGTTGGGATCGCCCATAGCACCATCACATTCTATTGAAATATCTGATGATACCTTGGTGGAGTGTACAGTGGGGCCGACTATTGTTTTAAGTGAGCATGAAATCTTTGGTAATGAAACGCTCTGGGATGAAGAAGAACTGCAAGACATTGAGATGGAAGCGGTGCAACTGTTGTCTACCACACCGCCTTCCCACGATATACAAAATGATGACTTGACAGAGGGTATGGTAGATTCGATCGTGGTCGTCGATTATACGGATCGAGACTAAGGAGATGTTGGGATCGCTCATTCTACCGTCAAGCTCACTTGTGGATCGAGATCAAGTTGATGAGCCACTAAAATTGAAGCCACCGGATGGATTGGTGATTCCTGATACGATGGTCCCGGATTACTTCACTCATCCACCTTGTGATGATGAGTATTATGAGATCAAGTTTTCACTCCCTCCGGTGAATGCGGCTCAAAGAAGTGTGAGAAAGAGACCACATTGGGAAGAGGTAGCATCAAGGACCAAAAGAGGTAAGATTTTAGTAAATTCAATTTCTATGGTTCTCGCATTGTTCACTTTTCTTAAGCTGTTTGTCTTCTTGAGTTTAGATTTTGGTTGATGAGTTTTGATGCTTACTTGTTTGAAATAAGTTGGTTGGAGTCGTTTGAGTCTTTCATGATTGAGTCTCATAAAGCGTCATCCGGTCGAGCCAACGACGTAAAACACAGGCGCTTGTGGGAGGCAACCCACCTTTTTGCTTTATTTGTTTAGATCTTATTGGGACCCTGAGAGGATATTTTACACCCGATTCGTGTTTTTGACATGCATGCTATAGCCGATATTTTCTTTATATATACATCTCCATGTTTGTGTTACCTACACTTAAGGTTTCGGCCTTTCGTTGTAGAGAATTCTTTGTGTTTACTTTGTAGCACAGGCACCCTGGGAGATACATTTGCGGTTGTTGAATTGCATTGGATGAGCTTTGCCAACAGTTCAGCTAAGTTTTTTTTTCTTTCCCTTTCTCACTCACACACTGAGGACAGTGCTTCGTTTAAGTGGGGGGTATGAGACTTAGCTTCACTGTTTTTGTTGATAAATTTTAATGCCATGTTTTCATGTACTTGAATGACTTGTAGTCTTAGTTTTTGCTATATCGTGTGAATTTGGGCCATATTTTAAAAAATTTCATGGATTGATGTTGTGTTATATGTTGAATCATGATATCCTTAGGTTAAGTGGTTTACAATTGAGTAAATGCATGCGATTTAAGTCGTGATCTTGTTATAAAAATGGACTACACACGCACTTAATAGCTTCAATATCATGAGTTATGGTAATTAGTGATGCTTATAGTTGTTGTTGGTCCCTTGAAAAGGCTTTGGTTAAGTTTAGAGGGGGGTGAATAAACTTAACACTTAAAACTTTGGAGTTAACAAATTGCAACTTCAAAGATCTCACGATACTTCAGAGTCTCTGTTGAGACTTCAGAGCTTTCTGGCCGATAAACGAAGAGTCTCATCGAGTTGAGTTTGCTTGAATTTGTGCAAATGGAATAATATCAAAATTAAGCCTTAATACTTGTTGTTAAAAGTGATACTAAGTATTAGATACTCAGTAGTGCAAGTGTGTGATTTCAGTTGCTAGATTCAGTAGGCTGATGTATAAGATAAACTAAGTGCAGAAAGTAAATGCAGAAAGTAAATAGCCAGATTTTATAGTGGTTCCAGGTGATGTAATCCTATCAGTCCACTCTTCTCCTGTGATATTGGAGGAAATTCACTAGAGATCTTTGATGCAGCTTTTACAAAGATTCCTAAGTTGTTTGTCCTTCACCAATAACTATGGCTTCACAAATCTGGCGGGAACATGTAGGATTGCCGCCTCCCGAGTCTTCCACTGGTCCTTGAAGGGTAGGATTGCCTCTTCACCGCCTCCACCACAAACAACGATTTTTCACACCCAACAGATGCTTCACTTTGTCTTCAAGAGGTTCTTTATAAAA
Organism: Gentiana macrophylla; assembly: GCA_026214975.1. NCBI lineage: Eukaryota > Viridiplantae > Streptophyta > Magnoliopsida > Gentianales > Gentianaceae > Gentiana > Gentiana macrophylla. The sequence continues at coordinate 145,609,717 of CM047806.1, forward strand.
TAAAGATTGAATCAAATAAATGATTCAGTTGCAGCAGCTTGATTAGGATGATGTAATCAGCAGCTTGCAGTCTCCAAGTGTGTAATCTTGATGCAGCTTGAATACAGAATACACTTGAAGAAATTTACTAGATCAGCAACCTTATGCTCAGCAAGTTCAACAGGGTGTCTTTCAGCTCAGTAATATCACTTAAAGTTTATCCAAAATTCATCATCTTTTTCTGAGTTGAAAGTCTTCTATTTATAGGCACGAATAAATGTGACTTGTATTTGAATTTCAAATGTAACCGTTCCTTGTTTTTCTCCCATCTGATTTGCATTCTGTCACTATTCATAGGATCGACATCGCTGTAATTCCTTTTGACAAAGGCGATCTGGCCCACCCTTTGACTTGTATCCAATGGATAAAAATGTGAGTCATCCTAACGTCTTTTTTAATCTCAACCTTTGATTTTCTTGATAAGTCGAGGTAGTTGGCTGTCCTTATCCATGTAATCTACCAAGAATAATCTTGAATTAATCGAGGTACATATCGCCTGATTCATCGATCTCACGAGGTTTCAATCAGTCTGCTGATCATGACATGTCTGTGTATAAAATATAATGCAGCTGATTACTTTTATCTAACTTTTATTTGTGAAGTTAGATTACATCATTAAAAATAACTAAGTTCCAAACATCAACCAACTTATGGAACTTAGACCTTCTATTATTAAAGGTATATGTAATCGAGTTTAGGTCATCACTGACTTGCCTAAATTTCGATTCCATATCCTTGACTTTAAATACTAAGTTTGATCCCTTAGCCTTCATTTATCGAGTTTGAACCTCGGACTTCAGACTTCGATCTTGATCTTGATCGTCTTGATCTTTCAAAGAGGTTCAACACTAGTCAACTGACCTATCTACCCCATCGACTAGACCATCTGCTTGATATCAATCAATGACCTTTTACAAAGGCTTGTTTGATCAAACCTATTTATGAATCAAACTCTAATAAACCTATACATTTGATCTAGACATCTTTTTGCCTTTGCACTATAACAGCTAGTATGGCACTCATCATCAAAACTAAGAAATAAGTCCAACAATTTCCCCCTTTTTGGTGATGATGCCACTACCCTCACCTAATCAGCAAAGCAAAAAGATAAAACACAAGAATAGAACAAGTATTCATCTTTCATTAAAATCATTTGAACATGGCTATTACAAACTAGATACATCAAAGATAAAGAATGATAAGTATGCTGATCTATAGTCTCTTCTCTCTTTCTTGTCTAGCCTTCTCAAACTTGTTCTTGATAGGCTCGATTTGTTCTATCATGTCCTCATCCATTCATTTGCAATCGTTGTAAAATCAATGTAGGATTGACTTGCTTCCACCAGTTCCATGCTTCAGCAGATAAGGTTTATCTCGATTCACTCAAACCAAACTTCATATACGCTTTAAACTCATCAAGTGAATCCTTTGCTTTTGTGATAGGCAAGTTCCTATCACCTCTGCCACCTCTTCCACTTCTACCACCTCTGTTGTTTGCCCTTAAGGCTCTGACTCTTGCTTCCCAAAATTTCAATCCCAAGAAAGAGTTTAGGCCTTCATGAAAACCCATGTCATGATAAGGTCTTCTTCTGTTATAGTATTCTTTCTTGTATTGTCTCAGAAGATCATCAGTAAGTTGAACTCTGCCAGGTGCAGGTTGCCTGAAAGCATTGGTTTCATCAGTCCATCTCTTCTGTGCAAAGAGTCTTGTAGCCTCCTTGTCTCAGCACTGATTGGCCCTCTTCTCCCTTAGTGACATCATCAACAAACGGGAGATAAGGCCATGAATACTCTCGTGAGATAACCACTCTATGCAGTTGGCTTTCCATAGCTCCAGTTCTTGTATCAAGTGAAGTTATCCTTGATTGCAAGGTCTCCTCCAGTCTGTTGATCCTTTCAGTCAGTTTGAGATCAGGCATAGCAGGTTGTTGTGCAGCAGCAGGCTCAGTAGGTTCAGGTGTTGCAGCAAGGTTGTCAAGTTTCTGATGGATAGAAATAAGTTGATCTTTCATAAATTTATCTTTTGCAAGATTTCCAACCTTGATGCCCTCACATCTAGTATCGAGATCATTCGACATTTTGAGTAGATGTGAAGTTTGAAGCAATCGTGGGCGATTGATTGTCTGCTTTCATTTACCATCTTCACGCTTCTTCAAATCTTTCTTCCCCGCCTCTGTCAGCTTGTGTCCTTAATCGTTGCATATCATGCCTTACAGTCCTTAACTCATTTAACACTTCAACCGGCACTTCACTGGGTCATCCTTCCACGGTGGCTTCATGCCGAGCTCCTCAACATTGTATCGTGGCCTCGATTGCTTATCACCATTGCCCAACTCCTATCCAGTCCAAAGCAGGTTAGGTCCTTCATATTCCTCCAGGATAGGATCAATGGCAGTTCCTCAAAACAGTACAAATGCCTCGAGGGGATTAACATCAATATCTTCTTCTTCAGCATCTGAAACTCCTCATCATGAAGTCAAAGTCCAAAGAAATTTGCTCATCCTCATTAATGCCAGTCTGTGACCATCTTTCCTTCAAAGTGGTCTTGCCTCCAGAGGGCTCCACTACAAGCTGACCTCATCAACAACAAGTGGTTTCCTCCAAACCCAAATCAGTTCCAACCTTTGTCCAGTCTTCGTTTGAAACTCAGCACTGCACCTCATGTTCCAACCTTTGTCCAAGTCTTTGTTTGTACCCTAGCAACCTGCACTCTCCTCTTCAATTCCTTGTGGATTGAAAACACCTCATTATCCAATTGGAATCCTTCGCATGACCAATCTTGTGCTTTGGATGATGGCAGATTTAGTAAGAGTGCCCTCAAAGTCAAATCCATCCCGATACTCAATGGATTCCTCTCGAATCGACAAGAGGTTCAATGAGATCAATAACCTTCTCTCCATCCAAATCCTCACTGCTCACCTTTCAGTTTGTCGAGGCTCTATAACATTGAATGTAGAAGATTCATTACCTAGCCTACCAAGACTGCTCAGAGTAATGCCTTCATTGATCGGTGCCTCAGATCATCCATGGTGAGATCCTCAGATCCTCATCCATCTCTCCAATCTCTTTGGCCTCAAAGAGACTTACCAAGAGCGATGAGATCATTTGTGTGAGTTGTTCTAAGATTACCGCAGCCCCACTGGGTTCCTCCCGGTCCGGAGGAAATCTCCTTAGAGTCCGATGATGAGGAAGAATCATCATCACTATCTCTTGGATCTCTAAGTTTGATACTTTCCTCTTTCTGTTGTTCATCAAACAAATCCATCAGTCTTGATTGCAGCAGGGTGGTATCAACTAGATCCAGCAGGTTCTCTACTCCCAATTTTTCAAAAGCCCATTCTTCAAAATCTGTCATAGGTTCAGCAGCTGGCTTTTGTCTCTTGTAGAAACCAAACTTCCATTGGAAGTAGTCAGCAATTTTCTGAAGTTTGGGATCTACATACTCTTCAGTTTTCTTTCTTTCTTTTACATGCCTTTCAAATGGCATAAAAGATCTCCTGGGAGCAGCTCCAGTGCCTTGTTGACCTCCAAAGGTTCCAAAAAGTAAATTCATGGGTTTCTTCAATAGATGTTTGAAAGTCAGTAGGTTGCTGAGATTGTACATTTGTACCTACTACTTGAGATTGTACATTTGTACCGCCTACTACTTCCATGAGTGGTTTGTTTGTGTTCCTAAGCATACACACTTGGTTCCCAAAAACGACTTACATGCTCATAATAATGAATGACATGTAATTTATCTCACCTTATTACTTGGTGCAAAACCCTAAGTAGCAGATGGATAACACGTGATATTCTTCTAACACCCCCCTACGAGTTCTTGCCACACTTGCCGCTTGTGGTCTTCAACCAAGTCTTCAATTAAGAAAGTGATCGATCGGCCGAGTTCTTAGCTACTAGTCTATGTGCACTAATTGATCACAATAAGGATAAGTTTAGTTCAGTATGTAGTGATTATATCAATGGACGCTTATTCACTCTACGGGTTGAGTATGTATACATCTTTGTGGAATTAATAATTAATGTGGTTCGGACTAATAATGCTTATAATTAATTCATTACGCTTAATTAATTGATATGAGTAAATAATATAATACTACCAATAAGAGCTCGTGGTCATGGAATAATAGCTAATAATATGATTTATGATTGTTTGGGATAATCATTTTATTTATCTTTTATTTGAAAGTTGCAAATCTTCAATTACTACATTGCTCAAAAACAACTTTGATTTTCAAAGATGATATGTAAATGCGTGATCCGAGACTTGACAACCTCCTCATGTAGGTGAGGAGTCGTGAATCACCACATTTTGGTGTCGATCAGAATCCTTTTGGTTTCCGTTCGTTGCTGCGAAGTGGCTGCTGTAACAGAAAATGTGGAATGATAGTTAAGGGCTCAGTATATGATGCGCTGCTGTGAGAGTCTGTTTCAGCAGCAAGTTGGGCGGCTCACTCAAGTCAAAGCTCCGATCCGAGTAAATCCAATCGTCGAAGATTCCTAACAGCTGCTCTCTTCTTCCTCTTGATTAGAAACTAATTAGGGGTAAAACCGAGAAACATCGTGAATGCCTTTCTTGGGCTCTCGGTTGGGTGGTCAACGTAGCTACGGCTCAATCGACTTCAGGCTTGGTCTCCACGATATGTGGCGCTTGCACTAAGGGTCTGGCAATACGAGCCATCCGAAGAGGTACTACTTGGCTCAACGGAGGCCTCAGTCCAAATTTTTAATTGGTCTCCTAAAGGATATTTTCCTTTGCCATGCTTTTTGATTTTGGCAATCTCCTTCATTCTTAGGGAGTGATTCCACAGGGCCTTTTGCGAGGGTGCAGTATCTTATTCATTAGGGAAGAACCTTTGGTAGGAGGCTTTGCCATGGCTTATATCCTTTGTGGAGCTCACCTCCACGCACGTTGAATAGCGTTTGCACGGGTGTCGGTAACATCGAGCCATCCGAAGAGCCACTACGCTCAACGGAGCTCTCCTAGCCTTGACCCGTCCGACGGCCACATATGTTCTAACGAATAGGTCGGGTGGGTTAGCCCACATAACCGACAACATTCGGCCTCGTGAATTATTGTTCCTTAATGTAACATCAAGTCCAAAATGTGAAAGAAACCCACCACTTTTTCAAAATATTGAGCGGGAGCGGAGAGGCGACACCGACTCCCACGGCCTCTACTGCTGACACAAGCAACGTGAGAGAATGGTGACGCTGCGTCGGCTTTGATTTCGCCCCTAAGGAAGGCCTTCACCGCTATCAAAATTCAAGGCTTGGTCTCCGAAAGGATATGATTTTGGGTACTGCCGGGTCACCGACCGACCTTAAGGCGGCATACCGGGTCTACCTAAAAATCTGAGACAAGAGGGTCACACTCATAAAGGGTATTTTTGGTAGTACTTCTGGCTGAAAAGGAAAGGTGATTGACGATCACAAATGAGATGTTTGATTCTCAATTTGATCTTCATTATTAATCAAACCTCTTTGACCTACCCTACACTAATCGAGGTGTTAGATTAAATCCTTGGAACGGTAGGATAGACTATGAGTACTTAGTTTATAGTTCCTAAAATTTATTAGTAGTGTACGATTTGGATTTATTCTGTAATTTTATTTACAATCGTTATACATATCTCTAGGGTGCTAGACTGCTAAGGTAAAATTGACTAGTAATGACTTCGTTAAAAGTGGTTAGTAACTAGAACGTTGTATTTATTAATCTCACATGCGATTATTTTTTCGAAGAGATATTCTTCAAGCCTTCAAAACTTAAGTGAAATAGCATAACATCGTCCACTGTGTAACGAGAGACAACCGTGAGTTAGTTTGAAAGATGATTGGGACGATAAGATTCTTCTAGAGAATTGTGTAGTGTCTACACGAGAAATTTTCGATAGAAAATTGAGAATCATAAATTAAAGTGTCGCTAGTTAGACGGTATTTGGAACCGATAAACTAGTGGGAGCTTTTATATTATGTTTTTCTAATTTATTAGAAAATCAGCCCCACTTGGTAACACTTTCATTAGACATCCCACATAGCTCACGAGTAATGTTTACGCAAACGAATCGCTAGTTCAAGACTATTTCCTTTTCGTGAAAGTTAAGAATGGGAAAGAATGTCTATAAGTGTTAATCATCTTAACTAAAGTTTTGAGGCTAAACCGAACATTAATTGAAGAAAGTATAGATAAGGAAAGTGATTTCGATCACTAACCAATGAATCCTTAGCTGACTTTCTTAACCGAGTAACTTGACTCATGGCTTAGTTCTTTGTAAGAACAATGAAGTCGTGCATTAATAAAGTAACAACGGGGCGCAATTTTCAATTAGAATAGTGGGAGTGATATATGAAATGAATTTCGGATTCTATCTTGAATATCACGTAAAAATTTATTTTTTTCACGCTTATGCATTCGCTGAAACAAATGGATTCACTTTCGCCTCGATATTGCAGCTTGCCTTAAACAAAGTGAAGATGGCATTTGTAGTACGAATCTGGAGACTGACTTTTGTTTGATAAAGACAGAACCACTAAGTAAAGTTAATAGGTATGTGTAACACATCTAAAACTATTAAAGGTAAAAGGTTTCGTATTAAGATAAATGACTTTTCAATATCTATTAATTAGTGCATATATCCTGTAGATAAGACCCGACGATCGCTAAGGGTGATTCCTATCTCCCGCCCAGAACACTATCTCAAAGGAACAATGACTAAGTTTCCTTTCAATCGAGAGGGTAATAGATTTGAAGGGTAACATAGCTTGTTCATCATGACCTTCGGGTCTAGTGAGAGACACAAGCTAGTGGGAGTGTTTGAGTGGTGACATTTTGTCTCGATAACTACTCAAAACACGATTTAGTTTATCAAAAGAATACGAGGAGGAGTCTCTCGATTTTAAAGGTGGAATGTAGTATTCCATGCTCATAAATAGGCTATAGCATAGTCTGGGATCGATGCTCACCGCCTCCTAAAGGGAATGTTTCTCAACCGAGAAAGAAACCATAGACTTGCCCTATATAGTTATTGATATACTACAATACAATCGCTAAACTCGATTAAGATAATTCGTTGTAAAATAACGGTTAACATTATTATGTAAACCGAGAAGTCTACCTAGAAGATGCTAGTGAGTTTATGGATAAGGAGTGAATTCGGTTCACACCACATCCGTGAATGTAGGCATTTAGCATTTAATGTCAAGGTAGGACGGGATTTTTATGATACGCTCAAATTGTGACTCGTCGTGAAATATCTTAATGTCACGAGTGAAGGTTGGTTTTAAGATACTTGAGATCGTAAAGTGACGGTTGGATCATCACACCTTTTCGAAAGAATACATAGATAACAACCTTAGAACTTGGAGTACGGTTACTTGTATATAATCAACATTAGTTGTTGGTGCGATAAATAAACTTGAATATGGTTGACTGGGGTGATTGATAACCTATGGCTCTTGGTGGGTCAGATAGATTCTCGACGTTTGAAAACCTTAATGTGAGTCGATTGAGGATGATCAATTTAAGTTGATCTAAAGTTGAGTGGGGCTCGACAAGTAGAGAGTTAACTGTTTACTCGTTGTAAAGCGTAAAATGTGGGTGTCGAGACTTAGAATTTTTAATGTAATGGTTTTAGCTAAGAATGAATGGATTCGTTACAAAGCGGTAAGAGTAATTCCCTAAGGAGACGATAAGCCGATATGTGGATTTAAGAGAACCTCTCGGTCATTTAAAAGTGTTTTAAAATAAAGTGAGATCGATATCAATAAATGTAGAAAGATAGCTTACTAAAAGGAAACAACATGGGTGTGCTATCAAGTCGGAACCGACAAGTCATGAGAGAATTGACTATATTCTAAGAATTTGAGTCAAGAAAAGCATCCGCCTTATTGGTTAAGATGAGAGAGCAACATTCATCGAGTAGTCCTACCCTACCTCTCGTGAATGATTCTCCAAATCTTCGGATAAAGAGAAAAGGACGGGATAAGGGCAAGTCGCTTAAATTCAGCTTGAAATCCTAAAGATCGAATCATATGCTTGTATATTCAGTGCAAACTTGAATAGTCGACAACCTAACTAATCATTGTACCAGGAGTAAAGTGTGAAAACATGAAAAGATAGTGCTTGGTGGAAGGACCGGCAACGGCTAAAGATTGAGGATATGTTTCATCGGCATTGAGGATATGTTTCATTAGAGCAAGTGGGAGAGTGTTGTGAATAAGATGAGAAAGGGTGTGCTCTAAAACAATCGTTGCTTGTCATTTCGTGCAAGTGGGAGATTGTTAGGTGTAGTGCCGAAAGACAATTTGTGTAATTGTTTTTAATAATGAATGACAGAATTTATCTCACCTTATTACTTGCTTTGTGCTTGTAAAGTAATACATCTGCCGCAAACCCTAAGTATATCTCAGATGTAACCACTTAACTCGGTGTATGGATAACACGTGAGGATTGAGTTAGTGGTGATATACTTAAATCAGTTAGTCCGTGGTGAACTTAATCGAGTTTAGTGGTCTCTTGATTAAAACACCAATAATGCGCGCCTTAACACCTTAGGGTGTGATAGTCTTATCCGGACTATCGGTAGAGGGTACCTACGTGGGGCATTTATATATGATGGCATTCATATAGGATGGACCGATTTAATATGTATTTCTCGGTATAATTCCGTAATCGAGGAATCTTATTAAATCATTAGATGATCATATATGGATCAACCTTAATCCCGAGGTGATCACGCTGTGGTGCCGCTTGTCCCGGGTAGTGTTTGATGTGTTAGTTACGGTTCACTTAAATAATGTGTTCCAAGCCACTTCTCATTGGCACTATCTCCGGATGAGTGAGTAGTTCGATTTTCACAGACATGGAATCCATTCCTTCATGCGGGAAGTAGAGGCACACCCCTTATTTGTTAGCCTTAAGAAAGTGATCGATCGGCCGAGTTCACATTTGACTAATTAGCTACTAGTCAGATATGTGCACTAATTGATCATTAGGGGGTTGATGGTAAATAAGGATAAGATATTCTGAGTCGGGTTCACGGAGACTTCCTCTCGAGAATGGGACAATCTATGGAGGGTTAATCTGTATGTAGTGATTATATCAATGGACGCTTATTCACTCTATGGGTTGAGTATAAGTATACATCTATAATCGGTAGAGTTCAGTTTCGGGTTTATGGTGGCGTAATCCCGGAATTAATAATTAATGTACTTATTCGGTTCGATGAATAATTGATTATTGGAGCTACTGGTTATAGGTCCATGGTCCCCGATGTGGCTTCTGTAATTCGGACTAATAATCTTTTTATTTGGGCCTCAGTTATAATTAATTGGCTGGGCTAATTAATTGATATGCATGGATATTATTTAGTTAGGCTAAATAATATAATACACATAAAAGACATTTTATGTGGGCTTTTTTGACCCAATATGTGGCGCCATTAATGTCCTAATAATTAGAGAGAAATTAGTTTTCTTGGATAATTATTTAACATGTGATTTATCTTTTATTTGTTAAATGATAATTCATGGAATAATAGATAATAATATGATTTATCTTAATTTGTTTGGGATAATCATTTTATTTATCTTTTATTTGGAAAAGGATTAATGTGATAATTATCACTTAATTATTTAATCCTTGGAGGACATTGATTACTCTCCTATATAAAGAGAGTTCTCCCAAGTCTAATAAAAGGTACTATTCACGTCACTATTCACCGAGAGAAATTGGCCGAAAAATTTCGGCCTCTATTCTTAGGGTTCGAGTTGGAAAAATCTTCGGGATTTTTCTGGTTGCATATCGAGGAGACTCGTGTATCAAGAAGGGTGTCCACCAACCGCCGTTTGGAGAACACATCGGAAGATCTTGGCTTCTCTTCCTAATGTTGGTAACTTGATTTTAACCCCCTTGTAGTTTTTAAGTCCTTTAACTATGTTTTATGATATGTAAATCGTGATCCGTCTGCTGCGCGTAGATCTAACTCGTTTAGATCTAAGAACCTGTATCCTTCATCAGCCTCAACAGCCTCTTCTTCCTCTTCTACTGATGCCTCTTCTTGGGCTCTCTGTGCCTCCAAATTTTTTAATTCTTTTCCTTTGCCATGCTTTTTCTTTTTGGCAATCTCCTTCATTCTTTTGGAGAGGGTTCATCATCGTCTTTTCCAGAGATTTTCTCTTTCTACTAGCTTCCTTCGTTGTTCCCTTAAAATTTCAACAGCTTCTTCTTTATACACTACACAGGTCAAGAACCTCCACTTGACCTCGGGCAGACTCAATAGATCAGGTATTTGTTTGTTTTCCTTGTCTTCTTTGAAGGCTTTAATACCTCGATTATTTTCTTTGTAGCTCCATCCTTTCTTTCTCGCCAGTTTTCTTGGGTGCAAAGAGGTTTGATAGATATCTTCTTAGTTTGTTGGACTCCGCCACCATCAAAGATCACCCATCATCTCCATCATTATCATCACCGGTGGCTTCTCCAAAGAATCTCTTCATCATCATCTAGACCAGAATAGCATGATCAATTTCCTTCTTGTATCTAGATCGATTTATCCGAGAAGATTCAAGGTCGGGAACATTCAAGTGATTCAACAAGGTCTCGAATCATCAATCCTAAGGGTAAGGCCTTTGATTTCCTTTTCCTACTTTCTCCTCCTTGGCTACTTTCTTCATATAGTGAATGAAATAACCAGCCCAATCAAACTTCAAGCTCCCGCAGATGATGATCATCGCTCTATCTTGGGTCCCGATAGAGTGTCCATCGCCAACTAGTCCAAGTATGTTCTTTGCAATGAGCTTGCTCAAGCAGAATGTACTCATATCCAATATGTTTGCGTTGATGCCTGCACGGATTTGGTGTCCGCACTTGTTTTAATCTGATCAAAAAATGCCATTTTGTCCAATCCCATTGCTTCAGGATTGAATGAGCCATCCATCACTTCTTCAAACCCAAACACTTCCCTCAGTAGACTAGAGGAAATCACAAGCTCCTCAGCATTCACTATTGTCTTGAATGCTTCAGTTCCTTCTTCCACAACCATATTTTTCCAGAAATCAATAACATTTGTATGAGATTGTTTCTAATCTGATATTGAGTTTGTTCTCCAATCCTGCAAACCTCCTTATTCTTCGACCTATATTAATAGCCAACTCGGTTTGTTTTGCATCAACAACATAGCCTCTAACACTTTGGCTTGATTCTATTTGAACTTCAATCCTTTCCGCCATTGAAATAAGAAAAAGATGAAGAAAAATTGCTCTCAAATCTGTGTTCACACAATGTAGGATTTGCAGAGATAAAGTAGAAGTTGCAAGTAGAGAAACCGCTGTGTAACAGTATGATTATATAGACAGTGGGTAGTTGAAACCGTCATTGCACGCACATTGAGGTAACCACGATTAAACCGAATAAATTACGCTCTTGACACGTGGCCCATTATACCTCCATAACGTTTGTAACCGTTGGATGGTTTAACTATGGTAATAGAGATAAAATAAATATCCCGCCAAATATGCTTTTGACTTAAATAACTTTGATCGAGTAACGTTCCATCCAAACAGGTGATCCTCGGCAGGTGGCCTCAAGCGATCTGGCGATAAAAGGCTTCAAAGAGCACTGGCCGACATATATACTCTGGCCGATTCTGTTTTCTTCTAGTTTTGTTCAATTGATAATACAAGATGAAGTTTAATACCAATAATCGATCCATCAAGTGAGCTCACCCAAAATGACAAAGACCAATCCCTTGGAAACCTCATTTGCTCAATTGTCCAAACATAAGTACATGGAATTGTTGATACCAATGACTAATCTCGCTAAGTGAGCTCACCCAACATAGCAAAGACTAATCCCCTTGGTGAATTCGAAGACATTGTTGAATATCACCAACCTTTATGATTCCAAGTTCGAGTCCTTAACTTAGCAAATCATTTCACTATCAAGTGGCTTAGTGAAAATATCAGCAAGTTGATCTTGATGAGGATGTATAGAACCACCACATCTTTCTTTTCAACATGATCTCTTATAAAATGATGTCTCACATCAATGTGCTTGGTTACAGAGTGCAAAAGCAGATTTTCTCGTGATTGCAATTGCACTTGTGTTATCACACATAATTGGAATTTCCTTTTCTTCAATTCCATAATCCCTTAATTGTTGTCTTAGCCATAGTACTTGTGCACAAAGAACTTCCAAAGAACAATGTATTCAACTTCGGCAAGAGTGGAAGTTGATATAGAATTCTGCTTTCTTGCTAAACCAGAAACCACTATTTCCCATTAAGCGGCATTGTGTTCCGAGGTGCTTTTTCTATCAATCTTGCAACCAGAGATAATCGAATCTGAGTAGGATATCACTTTGAAGCTTCCTTCCTTGGAATACCATATCCCTACTCCCAAAGTCTCTTTTAGATACTTGAGAACTCTTTTGACTGCACCTAAATGACTTTCTTTAGGTTTAGATTGAAATCTTGCACAAACACCTACAGCAAATGATATATCAGGTCTGCTGGCAGTTAGGTACAGCAGACTGCCTATCATCCTTCTGTATAAGGTTTGATCAACATCTTTGCCTTCTTTATCTTCATCCAATCTGATGTTTGTACTCATAGGAGTTGAATTCTTAGTGCTGTTTTCCATACCAAACTTCTTCAGTAACTCCTTGGTATACTTGGTTTGATGAATGAAGATTCCATCTTTCATCTGTTTAACTTGCAATCCTAAAAAGTAGTTCATTTCTCCCATCATACTCATTTGGAATTTACTCTTCATTAGATTTGCAAACTTTTCACAAAGTAAATCATTTTCAGAACCAAAAATTATGTCATCCACATAAATTTGTACCAAAGAGGTGTTGTCGCCCCTTCACTCGATTCTCGAAAAGTGTCTTGTCAATGGTGCCTTTTATAAAACCATTGTCCACCAAGAATTGAGATAGAGTCTCATACCATGCTCTTGGTGCTTGTTTCAATCCATAAAGTGCTTTGTTGAGTCTATACACTTTATCTTCTTGATCTTTAACTTCAAATCCATGAGGTTGCTGAACATAAACTTCCTCCTCTAGAATGCCATTCAAAAATGCACTTTTGACATCCATTTGATATACTTTGAAGTTCTTATATGCAGCATGTGCCAAGAATAATTTGATAGCTTCCAATCTTTCAACAGGTGCATAAGTTTCATCAAAATCTATTCCTTCTGCTTAGGAATAGCCTTTAGCAACTAGTCTGGCCTTATTCCTTACAATGGTACCAGATTCATCAAGTTTATTTCTGTATACCCACTTAGTACCAATGATATTTGAATGATTTGGCCTTTCAACTAGTGTCCAAACTTGATTTCTTTCAAATTCGTTCAATTCCTCTTGCATAGCTATTATCCAGTCTGGATCTGAAATAGCTTCTTCAACAACTTTTGGTTCCATTTGAGATAAAAAACAAGTAAACATGGCTTCCAGTTGTCTTCTAGTCCTCACACCTTGATGTACATTGCCAATAACTTGTTCAGCAGGGTGATTCCTTAACCATTGTGGATTTTGGTTATTTTGATTTTCAGGAACATCATCTTCGTAGGTCTCATGTAGCTTCTTCTACATGGGGTCGTGAGATCCTTAAACCGCTTCGATTGTTGCATCAATAACATTATCGGTAGGGTGTTCAAGCGAGGGATGATGATCGTAAACTTTCAAGTCATTGAATCTTTCCAAAACTTCAACACAATCTGGATCAGTGACTTGTTGATTCTCAGAAGGTCCACAATCTTCATCTTCCATACCAGTAAATTTAGGTTCATCAAACACAACATGGATTGTTTCTTCATGTTTGTTGACCTCTTGTTCAAGACTGAATGCTCTTTGATCAAGAATATCCCAAGAAAATTCCTTCATCTGATTTTGGTTGGAATGTTTTCAAATGTACCTTATGATTTAGAATAAAACATTTACTTCCAAATGGATGGAAATAGGATATGTTAGGTTTTCTTCCATTCCAAACCTCATAAGGTGTCTTCAGCAGCTTCTTGTTTACTGATGTTCTGTTTTGTGTGTAGCATGCTGTATTACTGCTTCAGCCCAATTTAATATCTTTCAGGTAGCAATGCTTCACAAATCATTGTTCTTCCCGCTTCCTTTAAAGTTCTGTTTTCTTCTTCAAAGAACCCCATTTTCTTTGAGGTGTACAAAGCAATGACAAGTTGATGTAGTACACCATCTCGCTCACAATATTCTCTTATAACTTTGTTGAGAAATTCAAGACTCGATCCGATCTTATCTTTATTATCTTGTTAAACTTTTCTCATTTTGTAATCTCTGAAAAGATTAGGCATGCTTTGAAGTGTTTCACTTTTCTTGTTCATAAATATCACCCAAGTGTATCTAGAATAATCATCCACAACCACTAAGGTGTACTTCTTTCTGTTACACTTGTTGGAGTTATTGGTCCAAAAGATCCATATGCATCGGCTCCAACACTCTATTAGTTGATTGTTTGGTCTTTGATTTGAAACTTGACTTTATTTGTTTACTCTGGCGACAAGCATCACATATAGCATCCTTCTTGAATGTGATCTCGGGTAAACCAATCACGCTTCTTCTTCACCAACCGATTAATATCATCAAAGTTTAAGTGATTTAACTTCTTGTGCCATAACCAATTGAGTTCGATTTGGTATGCACTACCAGCGGTGTTTCGAATCGCAGAGACCAATCCACAACATACATGTTCGTTGTCTTCTACCAGCAAGTACAACTTGATCACCTCCTTCATTAATGACAATACAGATTGTTTTTGTCAAAAGTGACCTTGTAACCCTTGTCGCTGTAATTGTCCAAAGGCTCGCAAGTTGTATTCCAGTCCCTCCACATATGCAACATCCTTGATTGTAAGTCCATTTCTCACAAGTGTGCCATATCCTCTTGTATATCCAGGTGTATTCTTGTTGCCAAAATTCACCCTTGGACCATCTTTTGCCACAAAGTTTGTTAGATAGTGCTTATTCTTTGTCATATGTCTGGAACATCCACTGTCAAAGTACCAGACACCATACAAAACAAAGTTAATGCATTTTAGGTACCCAAACCTGTTTGGGTCCATAATGGTCAGTGGTAAGCATGACCCTTGGCATGTCTCCATAAGGTCTTCTCCTAAATATGTCATACTTTGGTTCATACATGTATTCCACACATCCATAAGTTCTAACAGTAGGTTGTGTAGGAATCACATATGTTTTCTGGCCTTTTGGTTTGTAATGCTGTTTGAAGTGATTCTTGATGTTAGAAGCATTAGTATAACCATTAGTTTCTTTGTCTGTTAGAATGTACCTTGTAGTATGGAGTCCTTTGAGGCCTTGTATAAGTCCTCTGCTGATTCCATTGCCTAGGTTTTACCTTAGCAAAGACATGGTTATCCCATTGTTTCTAGCATTAGATGCGAGAAAAATTCCAATCATCATCGATGAGGGAACAGTCTACCTTTCCCCGAGATAAGTATCCCTTGAATGATTAACATTTTTGGGTTTAGGATTCTTATCCTTGGAATATTTCAGTCTCTTACCCTTCTGTGGTCCATCAGACTTGGTAGCAGGTCTGCTATCAGTCGAGCTTAGAAGACACAAAGATCTATTTTTAGATTTACTCTTTTTATTAGAGTCGTTGACTTCTTTGACTTTCGATTTTGCTTCTTTGAAGCATTCTCATTGGGTTTGATCGCCTCAAGAACCTTTCGGGAGTTGGATCAAGTGCAGGTACAAACTTAGGACCAATTCTGGAACTAGGTTCAGTAACCTTACTGGATCCACTCTTGTTAGATTGCTGAGTTCCAAATCCAAGCCATGTTCTATCCCCATAAGGCTTTCCTAATTTGTATGCAGTAGTGGAACAAGATGGTTCTGCTGATTCAGAGGCTCTGCTGGATGTTCAGCAGACTTATTCTGATTCTGTCCAACATCTTTTTCCTTACCTTTGAGAACCCTCAATTCAGCTTTCAATCTTCCAACTTCCAATTCAAGAGCTTCTTTTTCAGCCTTCACAACCTCATAACCAGATTGTATTATCCTCAGTTGATTAAGGATGGCATCCAAAGTCTCATTGTTGTCAGAATTTCTAGGATTTGAACCACATGTTGATTCACAATCACTTCCAGCAGGAGTATTGATGGATACAGTGTTGTATACCTCCTCAGTTTCATCCATATTGGCCATCAAAGCATAATCCTCCATATCAGCAACTAGTGCAGTGTCATCTGATTCATTTCCCTCTTCAGATTCCACTTCATACCCTGATTCATCTTCAGAACCATAGCCTTCTTTCCATGTCTTCTTTGTTGACTCTTGGTCTTGATGAAGTCCGGACAATCAGTCTAAAATGTCCAGCTTCTTGCAGTTGAAACACGATAATCAAGTTCCTTGCCTTGTTTTAACTCGGGGCGATACCAGTTTGAAGTGTCCTGGTTTCTTGCAATGAAATCACAGATAATCATTATCTTTATTTGGTTCTTCTTTCCTTCTTTCAAAGAGGCCTCTTTGTAAAATTTCTTGAAGTGGCCTTTCCGGTCTTCATCATCCTCGATTTTCTTGCTCAAGAGGGCAATGCTCTTGCATCTCATCTAGCATATCATCCTCGTCCTCCCGATGTTTCTTCATGGTGTGAAGCAGCCAATGCAGATGGTCTTTGGCTCTTCTTTTTCGATCCTCGAGCACAAGCTTTTGTTGAATTCATAAGCCTTTAGATCTGAAAACAGTTTGAAGGTGTCTTCTTCATGCAACTTCCTCATTTCTTCAATTGCAGTCACCTTCATTTTCCAAACATCCTTTGCAGGTAGAGCTTCCAAGATTTTTGTGTTTATTTCCTCTTTTGAATAACTTACATTCAGCAGGGTAAGTTCATCCAAGATTGCATTGAATCTAGACTCCATTTGCTCAATGGTTTCATTTGGCAGCATTTTGAATTTTTGGAACCTCTTTCTGGCCACACTGATTTTGTTCTTCTTTATTGCATCAGTGCCTTCACAGATTAAATGAATCTTGTCCCAAAGTTCCTTTGCAGTCTTGCAATCTTTAACCTTCATGTACATATTGCTATCCAAGGTTCTGTAAATGATGTCTATAGCAATGTTGTTGAGGTTTGCTCTTTTTCTATCCTCTGCATTCCATTCTCTTTTGGTTTAGGAATGTACTCGGTTGTATCACCCATCTATTATCGCCTTGGTAATCTCCAGGTGGTCCATCAGCTTAGTACATCCATCATCTCATCATGAGTAGCAGCAAGGTATGCCTGCATTCGACTTTTATACTCATCAAATCTATAAAGAGAACACATCAACATAGTTCTAGCATACTGAGTATTGTCCATGATGCAAGTCTTTGAAAATCAGTAACTTGAAAGAAAGTTTTAAAGAATTTTCACAAGCACAACAAGTAGGATTACTTGCAATGAACTAATCGCTCCGATATCAATTGTTGGTCCCTTGAAAAGGCTTTGGTTAAGTTTAGGGGGGTGAATAAACTTAACACTTAAAACTTTGGAGTTAACAAATTCTACAACTTCAAGCGATCTCACGATACTTGAGAGTCTGTTGAGACTTGAGAGCTCTGTTGATAAACGTGAGTTCATCGAGTTGAGTTTTTTTGAATTTGTGCAACGGAATAATATCAAAATTAAGCCTTAATACTTGTTGTTAAAAGTGATACTAAGTATTAGATACTCATGAGTGCAAGTGTGTGATTTCGATTTGCTAGATTCGAGAGGGTGATGTATAAGATAAACTAAGTGCGTAAAGTAAATGCGAAAGTAAATAGCCAGATTTTATAGTGGTTCCAGGTGATGTAATCCTCGTCACCCACTCTTCTCTGTGATGTTGGAGGAAATTCACTAGAGATCTTTGATGCAGCTTTTACAAAGATTCCTAAGTTGTTTGTCCTTCACCAATAACTATGGCTTCACAAACTGAAAACTGGGAACAGGTAGGATTGCTGCTCCTGAGTCTTCCACTGGTCCTTGAAGGGTAGGATTGCCTCTTCACCAGCTCCACCACAAACAACGATTTTTCACACCCAACGAGATGCTTCATTGTTTTCAAGAGTTCTTTATAAAATAAAGATTGAATCAAATAAATGATTCAGTTGCAGCAGCTTGATTAGGATGATGTAATCAGCAGCTTGCAGTCTCCAAGTGTGTAATCTTGATGCAGCTTGAATACAGAATACACTTGAAGAAATTTACTAGATCAGCAACCTTATGCTCAGCAAGTTCAGCAGGGTGTCTTTCAGCTCAGTAATATCACTTAAAGTTTATCCAAAATTCATCATCTTTTTCTGAGTTGAAAGTCTTCTATTTATAGGCAAGAATGCATGTGACTTGTATTTGAATTTCAAATGTAACCGTTCCTTGTTTTTGTCCCATCTGATTTGCATTCTGTCACTATTCATAGGACTGACACTGTCAGAATTCCTTTTTGACAGTGCAGTCTGTCCACCCCTTTGACTTGTATCCAATGGATAAAAATGTGAATCATCCCAACGTCTTTTTAATCTCAACCTTTGATTTTCTTGATAAGTCAGAGGTAGTTGGCTGTCCTTATCCATGTAATCTACCAAGAATAATCTTGAATTAATCGAGGTATATATCAGCAGATTCATCGATCTCTTTGAGGTTTCAATCGATCTCACTTGATCATGACATCTCTGTGTATAAAATATAATGCAGCTGATTACTTTTATCTAACTTTTATTTGTGAAGTTAGATTACATCATTAAAAATAACTAAGTTCCAAACATCAACCAACTTATGGAACTTAGACCTTCTACACAAGGTATATGTAATCAGTTTAGGTCATCACAGACTTGCCTAAATTCTGATTCCATATCCTTGACTTTAAATACTAAGTTTGATCCCTTAGCCTTCATTTCATCGAGTTTGAACCCTCACCTTCGCCTTGATCTTGATCTTCAAGAGGTTCAACACTAGTCAACTGACCTATCTACCCTACTGACCTAGACCAGTCTGCTGATATCAATCAGCAGCCCTTTACAGTGCTTGTTTGATCAAACCTATTTATGAATCAAACTCTAATAAACCTATACATTTGATCTAGACATCTTTTTGCCTTTGCACTATAATAGCTAGTATGGCACTCATCATCAAAACTAAGAAATAAGTCCAACAGTTGTCATAGTCTATTCTGTTACCTAGAACTTATACCATTAACTTCGAGGCGAAATAGAAAGGTCAATCTTGGTAGTTTAAGGGATGACGGTCCTGGCATTTCTTTGACCCAACTAGAGCCAAATAGCCAACCCTGTACATAATTTCCACAGAAACCCTTCTGAGTCTTTGTAGGGTGGTTAGACCCCCACCCGAACTTTAGCCATTCGTGATTGAGCCTATAATTACCGACCCTTAGCCTTTATTTGTGATCTACATTTCTTTGGCACCCTACGAGTGAGTTTTAATCTTATTTTGGGCACATTTGCTAGTACAAGTGTGGGGTGGTGAAGATGTGTATCAAAGTATGGTGTTGGTAAATCTTTTGTACTACGAATGAGAAGGGATAGAAAAAGTGTTGGTGTTTGGTTTATGAAAAAAAAGAAAAGAAAAAAATCAAAAATCAAAATCAGTCAAAAAAATGGAACGAAGTGTTTGGAAAAAGTTGAGTCAAAGAATGTTTGATGATGGCTATGTATTAATTCTTCCAAAGTGGTGTTGGTGGACAAGTTTTCATTGAATTATGTTTGGATTTTAGAGTAAAAAAGGAGAAAGATTTCTCGAATCAAGCTAAGGAGGTGAGTTATGAGGCAATTTCAAGAAGTTTTGATTAAGCTCACTCGTTTTTCTCTTTTGATATTCCTTTTATCCTTTCGTTTAACCCCGTCCCTAGCCTAACGTTACAACCTTGCAAGTCCTACCTGACCTTAGTTAGCCTGGATTTGACCTCGATTAGTGGAGATGTTTATGTAGTATAAGCCTATGGTGTAACAACAATAGTCATGCATCTATAATCTGAACCGGTTAACTGTGATGAATGAATGAGAAGCTATGCACACACTCACATTCCGTTTTTGTAATAAGGTAGGATTGGACTCAATTGAACTTGCCTGGTTGTTTTCACTTGCCCTTTGCATATGATGATCCCGTGTATGACTACAATGTTGACTCTATGTTACATTTTAGAGTCGCTTTGTTTGCTCGAGGGCGAGCAAAAGCTAAGTGGGGGGTAGTTGATGGGAGTCAAATTGTAGTGTATTTATTATATGAGATTACCTCATTTTACGAGTTATTCATGGTTATTTTGGGCTATTATGGGTAGTATATGAACGATATTCACTTATATGCATGTTTCGAGACTAAAGGCATTTTCGTTCTAAAAACTCATATTTTATGTGGATTTCGTTACGTTTCTGTCAATGTATATTATGCCTTGGTGTTTGTGTCTTTGTTTTCAGGCTTAGATTGATGTATAAGGTCGAGAATAAGGAAGAGAGTCTCGAGAAATAATGAGATTTGGGGCCAATGAGGAGAAAAGAGTGAAGAATCATTGACGAAATCTGAACCAGTCACTTCAGGGGCATTTTGATCACACCTGGAGACACTTTCAGGAAGAGTTTTCTTCATGAAAGTTGTAGGTAATTGAACGATCTTTCCAACGCATCTTGAATCGTTCAAATCGGATCTCTACACAAGATGTTATTGCTGATTTACTGAAGACAGGATCCAAACAAGCGTTTACGGAGCAAATTTACATACAGCGAGTTGGCTTTTCTGGCCAACGGGCGTTTGCCTTGCCACAAACGCCCGTTCGCAGTCGGGATGCGGCAAAAACCTATAAAAATCCCTTTTTTCGGTCCCATATTATATCTATTCAGTACTTAGACATTTGAGGGTTTCTTAGGGGCGATTTTAGAGCGGTTTTTGAATAGTTTAAACACCCTTTGATCCCCATATTCCATAGATTAATTCCATTGATTCTACATACTTTTTATTAGATTAAATTTATGTTTCAACCCCAAAGATTCGACTTTTAGCGCAGTACCCTTACTCAAAATTCAAGGTTTGATTTTTATGATGATTATGCTTTCGTTTATTATTGTTCTTAGTATAATTTCCTTTAATTACTTCGTTGTTAGTATGATTATGAGTAGCTAAAGTAGTTGTGTACCTGAATTATGTGAAAACGGGTGAAAATCCCAAAGGGGGATGAGATGGGAGTTGTGTAGCGCTTAATTAAATGTTTGTAAAATGAATTCATGTTCTAAAACTTGTTTTGATTGTTTTAATAGCTTTGAATGAGATTGACAACCTTGTTCACTGTTATACACACATCGAGCTTATATATATATTTTGCGGCGAGGTGTGGGATACGGGTATTAGAATCACTAGACATAGCCTTGATTGTTAGATTGACAACCTAGCTAGACGTTAGGACTATGCCTATGTGAGGTTCTTATCAGGTTCCCGAGCGGCTCATTATTCTTGTCAACCATGTTAGGCGAGTTAGCTTTCTAAATGGAGGGTTAATAAGCCTTGTATAGGGGGTTAAGCGAGAGTTGTTTTCAGACCTTAACGCAAGAATAAGGAGTTGACACCCGTGGATGTCATATAAACTGAATTGGATAGGTAGGTCGGTTAAGACACACTCCTTGTCAAGTCTTTCCTGTGGGGTTAAAGTAACCTGTTGGATCGTAGTTTGGCTATGCCTTTTAATCACCTAGATAAATCCGTTAGAATAATATTTATTTTCTGCATTAGCTATAATACTTTTCACTTAATATTGACCTAAACCAAGTTTAGACGTCGACTTTGGTACTTCACTATTGTTCCCTGTGGATTTGACCTTGAAACCACTATTCTACCGTTGACCCGATACTCTGTCGGTTAAGGTTAGCGGTTAAGTATTTTGCTATCATATGGTATGCCCCCCAGTATGCTATTCATTAGTTTTAGCTTTTGAATGGCATACTTGTTCTGATTCTGTGTTGCCGGGCTTGTCGCGTGCGTTCGGCTCGCTCAGGCTTGTTAGTTATTCAGTATGCAAATTTGAAGTTTGCACACTTATTGTTGTATGTAGGACCGAGCTCTATTTGTGGGCTCGGGAATATTTTTGTTGGAAACTCTACTCAGATTAGCTTTATCGCTAAGGCGAGCGGGACTAAGTCTAATCGCCTTTAATACAAACTTAGTTGATAATGTGAAGTTGTAAGAGCGAGCATGTGAAAGTTGCTCGATTTCGAGTCTAGCCTGTAGACTTAATTAGTTTGGTCTTTGCTGATCATGTTGAGTCCGACCTGCGGAGCTCAAGTGTCAGCCTTAGCGTTTTGAGTGAAGTCCGCCCTGCGGAGTTCGACTTGTCTGGCCTGCAGACAGTTTAGCGTGAAAGTTTGTTTGATCCGTGCGAGGGGAGCGGATGTAAGTTTTGGCGAGCTGAGTTAGAAGTTTAACTGTCCCGCATGTTAAATATTTGCGAGCGGGGTCGGATTTGTTAGACCTCGCATGTTTTTTGCTGAGTCCGACTTGGTGGAGCTCAGGTATCATACTTTAAGGGAGTCAGAAGTATTTCTGACTACTTTAGTGAGTTTGAAGTTCTGTAAACTTCATATGTGCGCGTCTATTCTATAGAATTTAATAATAAAATGCACAATAGAACGAGTCAATATGACCTTAAAATAGAGTTAAGGAGAACCTGATGGGGCATCAGAGGTGTTGACTGTACCGATGTGGAGTTGTTGGGCGAGCTCGGCCAGTTCGGATTGACTTCTCGCATGAAATTATTGGACGAGCATGGCCAGGCTAGTGCTGACTTATCGTTTAAAAACATGGCGAGCGGGGCCAGGCTAGTGCTGACGTCTCGCTTGAAAGTATTGGACGAGTAGGGCCAGGCTGTGCTGACTTCTCATTTTAGGGGCGAGCGGCACCAAACTTGCTGGACTTTGTCGAGCGTGTGTTTGTCCTGTAATTTCATTAAAGGCTATGCATAATAGAGAGGAAAATAATAGTAAGTTAACGTACTGTTTGCTTATTGGTGTAATCTGTCAGTGCCGAACTGAAGTCGGTCTTATAGAAGGCTCGCTCGCCGACGAGTTCCAAATATGATACCGAACTAAATGGACTTATAGAAGGCTCGTCTGAAGGCGAGTTCCAAATATGATGCCGAACGAAATCGGAATTATAGAAGGCTCGCCCGAAGGCGAGTTCCAAATATGATGCCGAACCCAATCGGACTTATAGAAGGCTCGCCCGAAGGCGAGTTCCAAATAATGATGCCGAACCCAATCGGACTTATAGAAGGCTTGCCCGAAGGCGAGTTCCAAATATGATGCCGAACTCAATCGGACTTAGAGAAGGCTCGGCCGAAGGCGAGTTCCAAATATGATGCCCAACTCAATCGGACTTACAGAAGGCTCGTCCGAAGGCGAGTTCCAAATATGATGTCGAACTAAATCGGACTTATAGAAGGCTTGCCCGAAGGCAAGTTCCAAATATGACGCCAAACTAAATCGGACTTACAGAAGGCTCGCCCGAAGGCGAGTTCCAAATATGATGCCGAACTAAATCGTACTTACAGAAGGCTCGCCAGAAGGCGAGTTTCAAATATGTTGCCGAACCCAATCGGACTTATAGAAGGCTCGCCCGAAGGCGAGTTCCAAATATGAGAAAGCTCGTCCCGATCTATAGGTCAGGAGAGTTCCAAAAATGAACAAGTGTGATCATAATAAAGTTGTAGAGATAAAACCCGATTAGATCTTGTATCTTGAGAGTTCGGATCTGGAGAGTTGGGGAGATCGGCTCAAATCATGGAACATAAAGGAGAAAACTCGCAGCTTATGTTGGTGCTGCAGCAACATGTTTCCGGCGACGATCAGGTATCGAAACAGACTCCGATCGGCACAAAATTTGGAGGCATCGTTCCTTATAATTTCTACTTAAACCTGAATGGTGGAAATTTTGTTTTGACGGTTCCATCTCTAGGAATTAACATTAGATCTGACTGCTGCGTTTTGGTGGTAAGCAGCAGCTTTGTGGCATTGATCGGGCATCGAAACGGACTCTGATCGGTATGAAATTTGGAGGGTTTATTCGGCCCCTTACTTATTCGATCTGTATGGTGGAAATCCTTTTCCAACGGATGAATCTTTGGTAATTAGCTGCCGATGGGACTGCTGTGTTTTTTGGATGATACAACAACAGCTTTCTGGTGACGACCGGGCATCGAAATGGGCTCCGATCGACACGAAATTGGAGGGATTGTTCGTACCTCTTTATTCTTCAATATGAACGGTGGAAATATTTTTTCAACGGCTCAATCTCTGGAAATTAGCCATCGATGTGACTGCTGCGTTTTATAGCGATTCAGCAGCAGCTGCAACTTTATGGCAACGATCGGGCATTGAAACGGACTCCGATCGTCATGAAATTTGGAGAGCTTGTTCCTCACACTGTCATCTTCAATCTGAACGGTGGAAATCGTATTTTGACAACTCAATCTCTGGAAATTGGCCGTAGGTCCGCCTGCATTTTTTCTGTGGATTCTGGAGCTTTTCTTGGGATTATCAAGCAAATAGACCCTCCTTCCGGCGCCAATTTATGATGCAAAAAGTCGTCAAGGTAAACTTTAGGGTTCTTTCCCTTAGTGATAACCTAAGGATGCTTCAGAAAGCACAGAAAACGATGAAAGAGAGGGGGGAGATTTGGGATGTTTTAGACTGCACTTGAGATGTCGTTTCTCAAGCTGCCTACGTATCCAACAGTTGAATTGGAATCAAGTCTTCGTAGTTCCTTAGGGATGGTTTATATAGAGGAGAGTTATGCCCTAAGGCGGCGTGGGCCTTGTCCTTGTTGGGCTTGGATTTCCGTGTTCCCTAAGGAAAAGATAATGATTATTTGATATTCTTGATTGTAGGAGATAATTACGGTATTCGAATATTTGTATTAAGTGATAGAGATTGGAGCCTTTATGGCTCAGGATTCTTTCGTAGTTATCTGTTTATCATAAACGTGGGGAATACGATTAGGGACTGACTCTGGCCGACTTAGGTGCCCCGAGCCGGACTGGTTGAACCGACCTACAGAGGTCGGGGAGAATAGCCGAGCTGTCATGAGCTCGGGGTCTTGTGTGTAGAATAATAGGTCCGAGAGGGACTTAGCCCAACCGATAAGGTTGGTCAAAGGTAGGTTAGATTACAAGTGTTGGCCGACCCACGCAGGTCGGGGCTGAATCCGGACCTGGTCTCGAGGATTGGAGGTCGGTGCTAGGTACGGTCGATCCGGGAGAGATGGAGTGACTAGCCAGACTGGGTCACTTGGCGTCGTTTCTCTCTCCCTACTTAGTGTTGAGCCACTGAAAAGGTGCCACGTAGGTAGGTCCATTTTCTGGCAGCATCATAGGCATTAAATGGTAAGAAAATTGGGTCTTGGCATGGTAATCATTCTTTTCAATAATCCAAAAAGAGGTTCGGATGGTGACCGACATTAACATAAAAGGTCTTAAAACACCAAATGAACCACAAAATGTGGAGGGGTGAAGTGACGAGCGGCCACAATACTCTATCTTAGTATTAGGTCTTAGCATAAACCATCGCACTTTCGATACTGCAACATGACAAAACAATGGCCAAAGGCCAGGTTAGTTTTGGGGTCAGGTACTTGAAATTCCACCCTTAGTAATACATCAATCAATTGGCTTAGCCCAAGTTTGGGATCAGGTCTGGCCTACCATAAATCCATCACCGCACAAAGCATATTACCCTTAAACAAGTTTTGGGTATGGTATTTGTACGTCTATCCCTAGTAAAAAACCTTCAATGGGCACACACTCAAAAAGTCTCTTCTCAAGGTCTCGAAAAGGTCTTGATGTCAGGAGGTTCTACCGTCTCCTAAGTAACCCTATTACTTGCCTAGTTACACCGTTGTGAAAAAAAAAAATAAAATATTATTCTATATTTCCCATGCTATGGCACTCATACAATTTTGGATGAAGAGGGGAGACCTCCTCTTGGGAATAATACTCATCTTATTAAATTTATAAATGATAGTTTTGTCATGTCAGCACTGATCCATGGACATGAAAATATTATTCTACCACTATGATCCTTCCTCTCGGGAAAATATTTTTCCCGAGAAACGTGAAATGTGTTAGATATTTTATTCAAAAAGTCTTTTTTTTTTTTTTTTTTGAATGTGTTGTGGCACACTGAGTGCGACAGGTGTCGCCGAAAAGAAACGGGGCAGCCCCCCCGTGGGGGCTCAGGGCAACTCCCCCAAAACCTAAACGTACCTATGCGAATGACACACCATTTCGTAGAAGGGATTTTTCATTGGGACACACCATTTCGGTGGTGCATTTTCATTGGGACATATCCTTTGAAGACGAACTGGTTTGTTCTTTCATGAAGAGGTACAATGTGTTTTTTCATTGTCTATTTATAGACATCAGATGCATTCGAAAATGTTCAAGTTTTTTTCATAAGCATCATCAGTACAAAAAACGTATTGTGTCTCTAAGTTGTACTCCATTGAATCCTGAGAGAGATCTAAAACATCTCTTTAAAGAAACGATTACGTGCTTTGGAGAATCTTTCAATCTGTTTGTTTTATCTCATTGTTCTAACAAAATGTTGACGGTGAATGAATGTCAAACGCGTAATTCCGTTTCATTTAATGTAAAATTCAAAAAAGTGTGTTTGTTGCAAAATATGACACAAAATAGAGGGTAAAAGTGTTAAATTTAAAGATACGGAGCAAGTCCCAAAGTTGACCCAAACATAGAAGGTGTTTTGCGCTAATCACTCCAATAATTATGTCAGCAAAGCAATGTTGTATTGCTATAGAATTTAATAAAATTGATAATTATTATTCAAAAAACAATATCTATATTGTATACATTAGATATTCAAGTCTTTATGTTTATCTGTTGCATGTGAGTGGTATGGTCAAAATGAGTGTATCGACACATGACTGCTCGGCTCGAGACATTGTTGGGCAAAATTATCAAAATAGCATGTTGTTTAACACGTAATTCAATCAAAAACGAAAATAGAAAATATGACAGAAAACTTATTGACTGAGGCGAGTGTAGCACTCTATCCTTAAGACGTTTTTGCACCGATTATTTGCACACGGTAATGGCAATCGTCTCCCAAGATACAACAGTCATATCTTCTTTGGATTGTTTCACTTCAATGAGAAGAAGACAATGAACCGATTCTGTTCTGTTAATCTCTTCTTGACTCGAAAAATATGCAAAGTATTTGTATGAATAGTTTTAATGGAAACTGGCATAAATTTTGTCTAAGAAAAATTCTTACAAAAAACAAAATCTACATTCTTTTTGTTGTAGTGGCGGATTTTATAGGAGAAAGATGTCAATGGTTGCAACCTTTAACCAAAAGGATACAACCTCTTACATTGTTGTAACCTTCCACCGAACCGATGCGACCCTCCATTAATTTTTAATTCAAAATTCTCCCACAGACATGACTGGTAAGGTACTCATTGTTGGTCCTAGAGAAGGGTAAAAGTATAGTGAGAGGGGTGAATGACTATACTAGAGTTTCAAAAACTTTTCTCAATATAAAAGTTTTTGTGCAGCGGATAAGTCCTTTCTTAAAATGTTGATTCAAAGTAGGATATGCAATCACAGATATAATATGCAATGAAGTAAGTGCAGTAAAGTAAAGTGCTGAAAGTAAAATAGACATAAAGGTTTATAGTGGTTCAAGGTGGTGTAATCCCTTAATCCACTCTTCTCCTGTGATGATTGGAGGAATTCACTATTGTTTTCACAGATACAGTAGCACGATTGTCCTTGGCTACACAAGCTTCACAATCTCCAAAACTAACACTCCCTAGCTTCAAAAGCTTCAGTGACTCAGTCTTCAACACTGCTCCTTGGGAACAAATCCTCCAACAGCTATCACAAACATAACTCCTTCTCAGATGGCTCTAAATCAGTTGGTTGACTGGTGTGAATTTGATTCACAGATGCCGTTGATCAATCTCAGTACTTGATGTGGAATTTGAGTTCTGATTGTTGAGTTGATCTCTAGATTTTTCCTTTAAGTTCAGATAGAAGGCTTTTCAAATTGATAGAGTTTCTGCTTGTTCTTTTTTGATTCAATCATTTTTTTTGTCTGTCAATGCCTTCTATTTATAGCCTTGATTTTCCTTGATTTGAGCTTCCGTCCGTTGGCTATTTAATGTGGGGAATGATCTTTGATTTAATTCTTGATTCCCCCTTAATGATATTCTCCTTGATTTTAGTGATCCGGATTTTCTCCAAACGTCTATAAAACAATCCATCTTTGATTGATTCTTGATTTATTATGCATTTAATGCTTGATCCTCTGAATCTTCCTTGTTATCTCACGCTCTGAATAAGTATCAGTGATATACCTTACTCAGCTATTCCTTTACTTGACTGTTGATTCAACGGTTGAGTGTTTATGCTGACTTAGCCGTTTAGTTCTTCCTTCACTGCTTTGTCTTTACTCAGCCGATAGATAGTTCACTTTGCCGCTTCACTGCTTTCTTGATTTCTTTGACTTTACAAGATTCCTTGTACTTCACCGATCTTTGATTTGGGTGAGATTAGTGTACACCATATTTAACAATAAATTTCATCACTTGAAATATAACTTAGACTTATCCAAGGTCATCACAGACTTCCCTGGTTATAAGTCAGACCATATGTCTTCAAGCTTCTCTGCTGGTACTTGGCTGCTTTCACTCTGCCGATATTCTGTTTTACTTAGCCATCCTACCAACTAGTACAATACTTGTCTGACTCAAATTATACAACATGTCAGACTCTAAGTAAAGACTTATACATAGATTTCTAACTTATTTCAGGCTTGCTATAACAGCTAGTATGACCATCATCAAAACATAGTAAAATCTTTCTAACACTCATCTAACTTGTGACATTTGACAATTGGAAGATTGACGCACCTGCATGGGAGGTAATTATCACATATGAGTTTCATGGTGTATGTTGGAGATAGAAGTCTAGGAAGTGATGACCTGAAAAGGGAAGAACATTGGCCAAATATAGGCAATGCATTTGAGGAAGTGTTGAAGCTGCAACTATCATGGTGATATGATCGAGCTATCAGAATGGTAGTGTAACACCCTGTTCCCGGACACCGGGTCCTTATCCGAAAAAGGAACGTTCGACGTATAATATAAAATAAATTTCACATTATACATAAGCCTCTACTACGTCGTATCGAGTGAAGCAAAACGGAAGCAAAAGACTCGGGTATATTTTTTTTTCCAAACATCCAAGAATAGAAACTCAAAATTCTAAAGATGGAAATGCAACTTTCTTACAATGGAAAACCAAACGAAACTTATAACGTACGAAAACCTCCTAAAGAAACAATAGAAGAATAAAAATACAAATCTCAAAGGGTAATGTATCATATCCAAAACCAAGTAAAACACCTCGTCCAAAATGTCATATGAAAATGAACAAAATTTAATACTCCAACATCGGCGTCCTCAAACGTCGTCATCTAAGTCCTCATCGTACTCTGGTTCAACCTGTTCATCTTCTCTCCCCAAACACATAATAAAAACATGCATTTGAGGTAAGTACATTGTACTTAATAAAAGGTAGAAGCTACAAATTAATTAAGGTTTATAACGCAAGATTTATAATTAACAGATTATCTTTATAAGACCGACTCAATCTAGGGTTCACTTCATGTCAATCAACATGTCATGACTATACGTATCTAGCACGGCAGCTCTCAAAGGCATTACGCATGGCATGTATCAGCCTGAAGATATACTTGCTAACAATCAGTGATTGGCACCGATAGCTCCGGGGTCTCCCCGGTATGCGTATGCGTTCCATGAATTTCCTCCATTATCCTTCAGCCTTTTGAGCCAGTAGCGTTGTTCACCTTTTTTGAACGTATCACATCACCGATATGATTCGGTGTCTTACCAAGAATAGCATGACATTTAATCTTTTTACTAGCACGTATGTAATTTATAATATGTTAACTAGCCACCTAGGTGTTTTCAAGGTAAAGCTCCTCTTAATAACTCTACTCCCTCACTTAGTCAGCTAGACACCACACCCTATCAAGTACACAGACATTGGTGAATTCTAATCCACCAAAGAACAAGCCTATCATGCCCTTCCAACGGTCCCAGACTTCAACTCTTTGGAAGAGTATATCCGGTGCTAGAACTAAACGCATCAGAAACTCAATCAAGGCTTGTTCATGTTTAATTAATGTTATTAGATCAAGAAACAACATTTAAAACTCATTCCATAGCTTAAAACAACAGTTTTTCAAAAACTGGGGCCAATAAGTGCACATTCTCTAGAATGCGTCCGCATTGATCGTCTAAAAACTTGCTGGAAGTTTCTATCCGGCCAATGCGTGTGCATTGCTCATGCTGGGAGCAAATCTGACCATCCTGAAACAGCAATGCATGCACATTCCAATGAATGTGTGCGTATTGAACCTGCTGTGAAAAGGATGGGACATCCTGAATCACGAATGCATGCGCATTCGACGCTGTAAAACCCTAAAACATGATTTTTCTGCACTCTATGATCTGTGCTCGATTCCAAATATGTTCTACACAATACACTAAAAAAACAGCAAGAAAACACAACTTTTACAAACCATAATAGCTATTGATCTTAAACAACACATAGGTATAATTTCTAACACAAAACACATCAAATCAAAACCTAACCCTTATAAACAATAACTAATTCACAGGAAGACCCTCTTACTTGATTGCAAGTAAAATCCAACTCCAAACCAAGAAAAATTCGCATCAAAACTTGATCATTTCCATAGAAAACCTATGTGATCAATCCAAATTCAAATTAGATACGATCACACGTTTCTATAACAAATATCCTATGAATCCTTGAGTTTTAATCCATAAAACTCATCCAAATCAACATCTAGGTCGAAATTACATACATTGACAAAGCTTCAAACTTTTGTATTGAAACGACGCCCTGTTCACGACGATTCCAACGCTCTACTCGAAAATGAAAACAGTTAAGAAACGCCTTAGAATTTTGAAGAAGTCTCTTAGCCCATTGCTCTCAAGCGTTTCTCAAGAACGTAAAACCAATTTCTGATTTTTGCTAATAGATTATACGTATAATGAGGTGATTATATTCCTTAAATAATCATTCCCAAAATAATAACCTATTTTTTATTTTCCTTAATTGTCCATTACTTATAATTAATCGAATTCCCCCCAACACACACACACACACACACACACACACACACACACACACACACACACACACACACACATATATATATATATATATATATATATATATATATATATATATATAATATGCACTTTAATTCCAAGAATAAAATAGTGAACATAATATTTCGTTTAAGCAAAATGACACGTCCGCCCTTTCCCGAAAATCGGAATATTACATTCATCCCCCCTTAAGAGGAGTTTCGTCCTCAAAACTAGAACATACCTGGTAAATCCACAAAATTCAGAAACTCGCTGATCATGTCGTCTTCAACTTCCCAAGTTGCTTCATTCGGTGAACGATTGCTCCATTGCACCAATTCCAAAGGGATCAACCGTCTTTTGATCATCTTTTCCTTCAAATCTAGAATCTTGATCGCTTCTCATTATAAGCAAGATTATCTTGAAGAATTTCGGATCAACTGTAGCTTCAACATCAGTCTTTGTCAAACACTTCTTCAACATGGATACGTGGAAAACATTATGGACTCTCGACATCGACTCCGGTAACTTGAGCTTATAAGCCAAAGGTCCAACCCTTTCCAGAATCTCAAACGGTCCAACATACCTTGGACTTAGCTTTCCCTTTTGTCCAAAATGTTTAACTCCTTTCATTGGTGAAACTTGTAGATAAACTCTTTCACCAACATCAAACTCAAGAGGTCTTTTTCTAACATCTACCCAAATTTTCAGTCTATCTTGTGCTGCCTTCAAGTTCTTCCTAACCAACTAAACCATTTCTTTAGCTTGTTCAACCAATTCCGGCCCGGTGACTTGTCTTTCCCCAACTTCATCCCAAAACAACGGCGTTTGTCATCTTCTCCCATACAAAGTTTCAAATGGTGGCATGCCTATGCTTGCGTGATAACTATTGTTATAGGCAAACTCTGCTACGGGTAGGTAGTCATCCCAATATCCGCCTACTTCTAGAACACATGCCCTTAACATATCTTCTAGTGTTTGGATTGTCCGTTTGGACTGCCCGTCTGTTTGAGGATGAAAGGCCGTACTCAAATCCAATTTTGTACCTAAAGCCTTTTGCAAAATCTTCCAAAAATGAATGACAAACCGACTATCGCGATCTGAAACTATCGAGATAGGTAATCCGTGTAACTTCACTATATTGTCCAAGTATAGTGTTGTCATCTTTTTCAAGGACATATCAACTTTAGTTGGCAAGAAATTGGCTGGTTTGGTCAATTTATCCATAATAATCCAAATCGCATCATGTCCACTTTTTGTCTTCGGTAAACCGGTGATGAAATCCATCGTGATCTTATCCTATTTCCACTCAGGGATATCCAATGGCTTAAGAATTCCACCTGGTCTTCTATGCTCCGCTTTAAATTTCTGGCATGTACAACATTCTGCTACATACTTGGCTATTTCCATTTTCATAGAGGGCCACCAAAACTTTTCCTTCGAATCTCTGTACATTTTGGTTGCTCTTGGATGAACTGCAAAGGAAATCCTTTGGGATTCTTTCATAACTATTTGCCTTAGATCGCCAAAGGCACATATAACCGATCTTGATACCAAAGTTTCCCATTATTATCTAAAACATAGCCCACTATAGGCTTTTCCCTTGCAACTGGCATCAAATCAACCAACACTGGATCTTCATCTTGCTTATCTTGAATAGCATCCATCAACACTGATCTTGCTAACAACGGTGCCACAAATTGTTGATCTTCAATCTGATCAAAACCCTGGATTTTCAGCCCATCTAACCGTTCTACCACATTTTCAATGCTTGAAACTGCAAACACTGTGTCATCAAAGTGACTTAATCTCTACATCTGGTAGAACTAATCTGGTAAGTCAGTAGAGTGATGGTCTGCTGAGAAGTGTATCCAAGTCTGTGAAAGTCAGCTGGAAAGTCAGCTGAGTTTCTTCTGGTGTTAGCAGTCTGCTGAATGTCTGCTGAGGTGTTGGGTACAGCTGAGTTCTACATCGGGGTAATGATCAGCTAAGTTGTGTCAACAGAGTGACACAACACATCTGGGGCATTTATGGCAATCCGACAAAGATTCTTGGCGGTTAGGGTTTAGGGGCCTGTGCCTATAAATACCAACTGTATTGGTCATTGTAAATTGTGTAATCCGTCTGAAATTCAGTGCATAATAAAATATCTCTTTTCTGTCCGTGGAGTAGTCGGCACAACACCGGAAACCACGTTAAATTCTTGTGTTCTTCTTGTTTCTATTTTCTGTGTGATTCTTTATGTTAGATTGCATCTGTTAATTTATCTATCTTGCATCTGAATTCCCTATCATGTTATAACAAATTGGTATCAGAGCGAGGTTCGAGGAATCATCTGTAAGGACAACCTTTATCTTCACCAAGACCCTCACCGGTGATAGGACTCTATGTTAAAAGTTGTGGTCTTTGGCAAGAAAGATGTCTGCAATTAACGTAAAAATCGACAAATTTACAGGAAGAAACAGTTTTAGTCTGTGGCAAATCAAGATGCGGGCCTTGTTGAAACAACAAGGATTATGGACTCTTTTATCCGGTAAAGGAGATGCAGTTCAGAAGATTCTGCCAATCTAGAAGACAAAGCACATTCAACCGTCATGTTGTGCTTATCTGATGATGTTATCACTGAAGTTGCTGAGGAAGACACAACTTCCAAGTTGTGGGCAAAGCTTGAAAGCCTGTATATGACTAAGTCATTAACCAACAAGTTGCTGCTGAAGCATAGATTTTTTAGTATAAGGATGCATGAAGGAGGTCTACTGAGGGAACATCTTGATCAGCTGAACACAATATTACTTGATCTCAGGAATATTGATGTTAAAATTGAAGATGAAGATGTAGCTCTAATCATGTTGGTTTCATTACCAAGTTCATATGTTAACTTTGTGCAGTCCTTCATAGTTGGGAAGGATACAGTGGCTTTAAAGGATGTGAGGGCAGCCTTACATGCCAAAGAGCTGAGACACAAGGCAACAGGGACATACAATCAGGATGTTGGACTAGTACTCAACAGCAGTGGGAAAGGATATGGACAGCAGACTGGAAAGAAGAAATCCAAGAAGTCCAAAGGTTCTAAAGCCACATATGTCTATAATTACTGTAAAGAGTAGGGGCATTGGAAGTCCAATTTTCCAAAGAAGAAAAGGCAGCATGAGAGCAATTCTGGTACAGCAGCTGTGGCTGCTGAACATTCTGATGAAGATCTATTCTAGTTGCTGGGGATTCAGCACACCATGATGATGTCTGGATCCTAGATTCTGGGGCATCCTGTCATATTTGACCACACATGGAGTGGTTTTCTACTTATGAGCAGATAGATGGTGGTCATATTTCTATGGCAAACAGCAAGGTCTGCAAGATAGTAGGAATTGGCTTAGTCAAGTTGAGGACAGAGGATGATAGATTCTGCACACTGAAAGATGTTAGACATGTTCCACAGATGACCAAGAATTTGATATCTTTTAGTCTACTGGACAACAAAGGGTTCAATTTCTAGGGAGAAGGTGGAGAGCTGAATATCTACAAAGATTCAGCTGTTGTCCTCAAAGGTATCAAGAAGGGAACCTTGTATATAGTACAAGGCTCTACTGTATCTGGCTCTGTTGTTGTGGCATACTTAGTTAGTAGTTCATCAGTCACAGTAGACTCAGTTGTGGCACATGAGACTTGGTCACATGGGTGAAAGAGGAATGCAAGTCCTTTCTTCAACAGGTTTTCTTGAGGGATATAAGGTCAATAATCTGGACTTTTGTGAGCACTGTGTGTTTGGGAAGCTAAATAGAAGCAAGTTCTCAGCAGGCATACACAGTACAAAGGCATCACTTGATTATATCCATTCTGATTTCATGGGTCCATCAAATGTGGAATCATTGGGTGGTCACAGATATTTTGTGTCTTTCATAGATGACTATTCAAGAATGACTTGGGTGGTGATGATAAAACACAAAAGTGAGGGATTCAACGGTTTCAAGCAGTGGAAGGCTCTAGTGGAAAATTAGACAGGCAAGAAAATCAAAAGGCTCAGAACATATAATGGTCTGGAATTCTACTGGTCAAAGTTTGATACATTATTCAAGGATGAGGGTATTTCCATACATCATACAGTCAGGAATACACCTCAGCAGAATGGTGTAGCTGAAAGGATGAATCAAACTCTTCTGGAGAGGGCAAGATGTATGCTCTCTAATGCTGGTTTATCAAGGAGATTTTAGGTAGAGGTTGTAACCACAACATGCTACTTAATCAATATGAGTCCTCACACAAGGATCAATCTCAAGACACCATTTGAGATGTGGTCAGGAAAGCCTACTGACTACTCAGTTCTAAGGATTTTTGGAAGCACAGTCTACTATCATGTGAATGAAGGGAAGCTGGAACCAAGGGCCAAGAAGGGGGTGTTTGTGGGATATGGTGATGGAGTTAAGGGTTATATAATTTGGTCATTAGTATAGTCCAGGGTCATACTTAGTAGAGATGTGGTCTTTGATGAAAATTTTATGATTAACTCGTCAGTGGGGAGGTCTGCTGAATCTGAAACCGGTGATGAATCTGAGAGGGCTGAGAAACAGGTGGAGCTTCAAGTGGAGTCACCAGATGCAACAACCACCGGTGATCCAAGTCAAGACTCATCCGATCGGTTGTTGAATCGAGTCTCGATGCAAGCGATCTCTTTGAACAAGGTTCAAAGAGAGCATCAAACATGGAACATTGGTCAGCAGAGTATATCTGTCAACAATGTTGGGATACATTCCAAGAGGTATTTTTTGATGATATGGTTGGATATGCACTTCAAGTTGCAGAAGAATTGAATGATTTTGAACCTTCTACTTATAGGGAAGCAGTGACATGTTCTGAAGCATCTCAATGGCTTGCTGCCATATGAGATGAAATGGAGTCATTATTAAAGAATTAGATTTGGGATCTAGTTAAACATCCAGCTAATAGGAGAGTTGTTACTTGCAAATGGATTTTCAAAAAGAAGGAATGAATGACTAAGGCAGAAGGGGACATGTATAAGGCACGTTTGGTTGCAAGAGGGTTCAGTCAGAAAGAAGGGGTAGACTTTGATGAGATATTCTCACCAGTGGTCAGACACACTTCAATCAGAGTGTTACTAGCAATGGTGGCACATCAGGATCTTGAAGTTGAGCAGTTAGATGTGAAGACAACCTGTCTACATGGTGAGGTAGATAAGGAGATATACATGGCTCAGCCAGAGGGATTTCAAGTTCTTGGAAACAAAGATTTTGTGTGCAAGTTGAAGAGGTCCTTATATGGACTGAAGTAGGCTCCTAGACAGTGGTATAAAAGGTTTGACAGTTAATGATCCAACTGGGTTATAACAGGTGTCCATATGACTGTTGTGTATATCACAGTCAGCTGAAAGATGGATCAAATATCTATCTTGTCATGTATGTGGATGATATGTTGATAACTGCAAAGAAGAAGTCTGATATTCAAAATCTTAAAAACCTTCTCAGTGCTGAGTTTGAAATGAAAGATTTGGGTGCTGCCAAAAAGATTTTGAGGATGGAGATCTGGAGAGATAGGACTCAGAAGAAGCTGTTCTTGTCTCATCAGGGTTATATACAGAAGATATTGGCCAGATTTAGTATGTCTGCTGCAAAACCAATAGATACTCATATAGCATGTAATGTTCATTTGTCTGTTTATGCTTCACAATCAGCAAATGAGAAGGAGTATATGTCAAAAGTTCCCTATGCTAGTGCAGTTGGTAGTTTGAGGTATGACATGGTGTGCACTATGCCTTATTTGGCTCTGGGAGTCAGTGTTGTCAGCAGGTTTATGGCTCAACCTGGAAAGGAACACTGGAAAGCTGTGAAAAGAATGTTCAAGTACCTTCGGGGTACAACTAATGTTGGTCTCATTTATGGAGTTGATTCTCAAGGTCTGATCACAGGCTACTGTGATGAATATTATGCAGGTGATGTGGACAGTAGAAAATCAATGATTGGTTATGTTTTTACTTTGGGGAATTCAGTTGTCAGCTGGAAAGCTACTCTTTAGGAATCAGTGGCTTTATCAACTACTAAGGCAGAATATGGCTTTTACTGAAGAAGCCAAGGAGGGTATCTGGTTGAAGGGACTAGTCAGTGATTGAGGCTACATCAGGATCAAGCAGAGATTTACTGTGACAGTTTGAGTGCAATTAGTCTAGCTAAGGATCAGGTTCATCATGAGAGAACCAAGCATATTGATTTGAGATATCATTTTCTAAGGAATGAGAAGAGGGTTGTAGTAAAGAAGATCAGCACCAAGGAGAACCCTACAGATATGTTCACTAAACCGGTTCAGCAGAGAAAATTTTAGTTGTGTCTGGACTTGCTGAATATTCAAAGCTTATAATCTGGAAATCTGGAAGCTCAGCTGAGGGCAGGTCAGCTGAGTGGATTCAGTGGAGTAATCTGGTACTGTACATCTGGCATTGACGAATGCAACTGGTACAAGTACATCAATTTATGCAATCTGGTTGACTGTGAATGTGAGTTCAAGTCAAGGTGGAGATCTGTCAGCAAAGTGACTTAAACTCTACATCTGGTAGAACTAATCTGATAAGTTAGTAGAGTGATGGTCTGCTGAGAAGTGTATCCAAGTCTGTGAAAGTCAGCTGGGAAGTCTGCTGAGTTTCTACTGGTGTCAGCAGTCTGTTGAGGTTTTGGGTACAGCCGATTTCTACATCGGGGCAATGATCATCTGAGTTGTGTCAGCAGAGTGACACAACATCTGGGGCATTAATGAAAATCCGACAAAGATTCTTGGCGGTTAGGTTTAGGGATCTGTGCCTATAAATACCAACTATATTGGTCATTGTAAAGTGTGTGTAATCCGTCTGAAATTCAGTGCATAGTAAAATATCTTTTTTCTGTCCCTGGAGTAGTCGGCACAACGTCGGAAACTACGTTAAATCCTTGTGTTCTTTTTGTTTCTATTTTCTATGTGATTCTTTATGTTAGATTGCATCTGTTAATTTATCTATCTTGCACCTGGATTCCCTATCCTGTTATAAAACACACGTGTTTTCTACTCAAGGCATCGGCAACCACATTGGCTTTACCCGGATGGTATTGAATATCCAAGTCATAATCCTTTACGAATTCTAACCATCTCCTTTGTCTCATATTCATATTCTTTTGAGTGAAGATATACTTTAAGCTCTTGTGGTCGGTAAAGATCCTAGCCTTAACTCCATACAAGTAATGCCGCAAAGTCTTCAAGGCAAACACTACCGCTGCCAACTCTAAGTCATGTGTTGGATAATTCTTTTCATACACCTTTAAATGTCTAGATGCATAGGCAATCACTTTTCCTCCTTGCATCAACACACATCCTAAACCTTGTCCCAAAGCATGAGTATAGACGTCGTAGTTATCAAAGATCTCCGGAACTGCCAACAATGGGGCTGTAGTCAACTTCTTTTTCAACATCTGGAAAGCCTCTTCATACTCACTAACCCACTAAAACTTCACATTCTTTTGTGTGAGCCGGGTAAGTGGTGTAGCTATTTTTGAGAAGTCATGTACAAACTTCCTATAGTAGCCAGCCAAACGAAGAAAACTTCTCATTTCTGAAACTGTAGTTGGTCTAGACCATTTCTCAATTGCTTCAATCTTCGCTGGATCAACTTGAATGCCATCTCCAAAATGACAAAGTGACTTGATTCAACCAAAAGTCACACTTCGAAAACTTAGCATACAAATGTTTCTCCTTTAGCGTGTTCAACACTACCCTTATGTGTTCTTCATGTTCTTTCTCATCCTTTAGGTATACAAGGATGTCATCTATGAATACTATCACAAATTTGTCCAAGTATGGCAAGAAAACACGCTGCATTAAATCCATAAATGCAGATGGAGTATTAGTGAGTCCAAATGGCATAGCCCAGAACTCATAATGTCCATATCTAGTACTAAAAGCCGTCTTCGGTATATCTGCTACCTTGATCTTCAACTGATGATAACCCGACCTAAGATCAACTTAGAGAACACTATCTTACCTTGCAGCTGATTAAACATATCATCAATCCTCGGTAGTGGGTACTTATTCTTCATGGTGAGATTATTCAAAGCCCTATAGTCGATGCACATCCTCATGCTACCATCTTTCTTCTTAACGAACAAAACAGGGGCTCCCCAAGGTGAGGTACTGGGCTGAATTATGTTCCTTTCGAGCATATCCTTAAGTTGTGTTTTAAACTCTTTCAATTAATTAGCCGGTGTCATTCTATAGGATGTCTTAACAACTGATGCTGCTCCTGATACTAATTAACTTGACCTCGAACTCTATTTTTCTTCCTTTTTGAATTCGATTTTAATTTTCTATAGCCCGTTTAGGGCGCAGTTGTCAGGTTTGTAAAGACATTGTGGGTGGCCGTTTGCGGCGAAGTAAATAAATTGATCATTTATTATATTAAAAAAAACATTCTACTTTTTTTTTTAATGTTCAGCGTCCAAAGAAAGTCTTTGCTCGGAAAAGTCAATACTACTTGTATATTATTGGAGTCCAGAATTTCTCTTTTTCATTTTTTTTACAAATAAATAAATATATATAGCTTAGATATAGGAGATACTTTTTTTCATATGTATTATGTATCTATTTTTAGGAGGAACCGCCTACGTAGTATTTTTTGAACTTTCTTTTGTCTATTTAATCTTTGACTAAAAGGCTATTACAAAAAGGAAAAACCGAAAAATAACGTTATCCCCAAAATACCCTCTCTTGAATCATCACCAAATCTTCCATCCCTTCCCCAAATTCGAAATTTTAATATCAAATTCAAATCCTCTTCTTCTTCTTCTTCTAATTATCCATCTTGTTCTTCATCCTCTAATTCTTCATCTTCTTCAACATCCTCCATTTCAAACTCGTTTTCTACACATAACGAGTTCGATTTCGTGTTCAACATCCTCCATTTCAAACTCCGCCTTTTCATCTTTCTTTATAACGTGTTCGATTTCGTGTAACGAGTTCAAACGAGGTCGAATTCGTGTTCCGGATGGGCTCCAGCGAGGGATTTTGGGGTTGAAGATGATGGATGATTTGGGTTCAAAATCGTGTAACGAGTTTGTTTTCGTGTAGTGAGTTCAAACTCGTTTCCGGGGGTATTTTGGGTAATTAAGGGGAAAAAGTATGGGGAAGACCATCTAAGCAATATTTGTTTTCCCAAAAACTATTTGAGCAGCATTTTTAGTCAAACAGTCTTAATAACCGATGTACCCTCTATTTTTATCTTCGATCAAAGAATGCAGATCCACTGTTGCAGTCACGATTAAAGGCAACAACCTCAAAATCTTAGAACACAACAACACTCCCCGAAGAGCTGGAAAATACAAGCGCCGAGATACTAGTGGACTCCTGAACACAGAAACGAAATGTACCGGAATGGAGTTGCCCTCCAAAAATAGTAAAATTCCACACTAATGGACTTCGGAAAAGCCTTCGGAGTGAGATGCCCTCCAAAATATGCAAAAACAAAATCGGCCTTCAACTCGGCCTCGTTTGAGAGAGCGTAATAGAAGATAAAATCACTAGAGATAACAATTGGAGTTCAAAAGAAAGGTTATCTTGTTATGTGTAGATAAATATTTATTATTTATCTTTAATCATCTTATTTAAATAATTTGTTTACTTTTATATTTATCTTAAATTAGTATTTCTTTCCTATATAATGATTATTATTTTATTGTTTTCATCAATCCAATAAAACATTACTCCATTGTTGTTACATTTATGCTCGTATTGTGATTTTCTTTGTATCATTTTCAAAACATTATTAAATGATCAAACGTTTTAATCCACGCTAATTTTCACTCTGATTGCAACAAAAATAAAGTCAAGGAGATGATATATCATATCATTGAGGTACTATACATATTTACATCTTCGTCGTTATTTTTTGTCCTTTTCCGTTTGTATTTCTTTCCTATTTTGGTTAAATAGTATACCAATGATAAATTGCTTACAACTCCCTCCTATGAAAAAAATTGCATATTCCATCCTTTCTCTAGATCTTCCATGTTTCTCTACACTTCTCTGCACCGCCTCTCACTCTTCTCCTACATCTCCTCCACAGCTCGGTCTTTAGGTAATCGGTCGCCCTGACCTGAAACCGTCTTAACCTACGTATTCGCTGATCGCAGATATACATGGACATCTTGCTGCGGATCGCGACTTTTCCTGAGATGATGAAGAAGATAACGAAGAAAGGCTAAGGAATCAGAATACAGAGGGCATTCTAAAGTTTTGATATCATTTCTCATGAATTAGTGAAATTCTTTTCCTCTCGATCTCAAATATACGATTTTAATGTTTTCTCCCTTGTTGAATTTTCTGGTGTTTAATCTACTTTGTAGAATTTTTTGGTGCCTAATCTCAGATCGGAGGGTGTTGTGCTTTCAATGAACGCTATGATGGTTGAGACGGTGTTGATGGCGGTGGATCTTTGAGTTAGAGGTTAAGCTTCCCTTCTAGACCCTTCTCATCTATACCATCTTCTTCCTTTCCGGTCTACAAATAAAAATGTTTTCGCAGATGGTAACTGAATAAGTTCTTAATTTAGACTAATTTTTTATCTACTTTGTTGTGCAGAATCGGGCAAGACCGATGGACAAGGCTGATACTGATGGTGGCGGTGAATCTGATGATGGTTAATGTTTCTTATCAAATACTTCCATGAATATACCGCTTCATGTTTTGTTCATTTTCATTTTTCTTCCGTGTCATATCTTTTTCTCTCCCTCTCTTATATCTTCTTCTTCGTCTTCTTCTTCGATTCTTTTTCTTATTAGAATCTTCTTCTCAGGCTCACTGATGGGTCTTATATGTCTTAATTGCAGGATCGTTTGAGTTCG
Organism: Gentiana macrophylla; assembly: GCA_026214975.1. Taxonomy (NCBI): domain Eukaryota; kingdom Viridiplantae; phylum Streptophyta; class Magnoliopsida; order Gentianales; family Gentianaceae; genus Gentiana; species Gentiana macrophylla. Next base: position 145,651,846 of record CM047806.1, read on the forward strand.
TTGACTCCTTTCCCGATTCAGTTATTTCCCTACCTCCACACCTCCTTCCCCCTTTTCCCCTTGTTAATAGATTTGTATTCTGTAAATGGGCTTTATGTTCGTGTTTCTTTTCTTGCTGTGGTATTTTAAGAACATGTCCCAAAGAATTTACTGAACTATCTGACATTCTCTATTTGTATTTTGGGATTGAGCTTTATGTTTCTGTTTGAGTGTATGAAAAATAGGTAGATAAATGTCGTTTTGATATCAATTTAGTAAACTTCGCCTCTGAGACAATTTTTTCTCGATTTGCCACTTGTCACCGAAATGTCATATTCGTTAATGTGTTCCCTTGAGATGGACTTTCCATAAGCGGACACTCCTTGCAATTGACGAATCCAAAGATTACAGGGAAAGCGATATTGTAAGACACTTTTACCCTTTTGTGTTGTGCATTTTGATTCCAGATTTTTAGTAATCTTTGTTAACTATCGATTTGTGTTGTAGGTTTGTAAACATCATAAAGTTCCAGTTTTAACAACAGGTTGCAGAGTAGGAGATGGAGATGGAAAAAAATGTGTTAGTTCTATAAAAAATTAAGTATAAGGGTGAAGGACCGGCACCTATTCATTATATATTTGTAAATTTTTAATATTAGCATCATTAAGATTGTTTCATTCTTCGTTTTAAGGTAACTGGCGTGGAGATTAACACATAATGAAGGTTGTTGATGGCCAATATTTCAGAAGATAACGGCGAAGAGACGCACTTAGAGGTATTGACTTTAATACCTTTGACCTCATGATTAATTAAATGGATCCCCACTAAATTGTTGTTTAATAATAACAAATTGCAGGTTCATTTGAATGGCGTAGCTACGCTAATAGGCATTGTAGGACTCACTATTGCTATTGCAGCTCTTGTAGTTCTCTTGGCTTGGTAAGTCCCATTATGCCCTTGGACCTGGTTGTCCATTGCTCTGAATGAATGCGTTATACGTTAGGTTGTCCTATATATATGTATGAATGTAAGTATGTGTGTGTGTGTGTGTATTAGTGATGAAAGAAGTGTTTGGATGCAACAGGTTCTTCTCCAGAAATCACGAAATCCGGACGGAACCACACGATACGTCCATGGAGAGACCAGTGTTGGATCAACAGTAGATGTCATAATAAAAATACTTATTGTTGCAGTAAGTAATGTTTTTTTATATGGTTGAAATTATTCTTACAAATAACCTAACTCCTCAAGCCTTTTTCAGGTTACCATTGTTGTTGTTGCTGCCCCCTGAGGGACTACCTTTAGCTGTTATACTTACACAAGTACCATACGCAACATTACGTATTCTGACTTCTAACATTATATCTAACTGATATGCTTCTTTTCTCTTAAATTCATCTTACAGTCTAGCTTACTCAATGAAGAAAATGATGGTGACAAGGCATTGTTATTTCTCTTACCAATGTAGAGGGAAGACAGGCCTTGCTTTATCCTGTTTATGGGGCCTCAGAGTCCTTCAATCTACCATGACAAGGATGTGGATCTTGCGATTCTTCACAAAGGTCTACCATCTTCCTCTATTTTGTTGTTTCAAAGCTTTACCTTATAATTTTCTACATGAGAACGAATGTGAGTATCCTACATAAATATTAAATACAAGCATGTTCTTGTGTGGCCTATATAAAAGTAATTGGCTGCCTATTTCGTATGTTGGATAGCCAAGTTATTTTATCACAAATCATAATTTCTTGCTATTTTTAAGCTTCAAGGTATTTGTCTTATATTGTGAGCAGCTGCCAAGACCAAGCGCTTATGATAGAGTAGCAATTAAGTCTCGTGGTGCTGATGCAGATATCAATTTCAATCCCGTGATTGAGGAAGATCCAAACAGTTTCGATGTTTAGCTTGTTTATAGATGTTGGTTTTCGATTTTATATTTGTTTTCCCCTTTCCATGTTTGAATGACATAGATTAATAATTTAACCAAGGATGAATTTGTACACACCCTACGGCGTCAGAGTAATGGTTTCATGCCATAGGATTCAAGCTGTGTGATGCTTTCTTGAAGCTGTGATGCGGGCCTTGCCGTTTGATTGCACCAATTTTGGCAGAGCTCTCCAAAAAGATGCATCATGTCATTCTGATTCTCAAGGTCTGACAGTGGATTTTAAAGTTATATAGAAACGGATTACGGATCTTTGGAATCTCTATTTGGGGTGTGAGCTTGTTGATTTAGACGGGGGTTACCTTATTGCCCGTTTCTTTTGTAAAGAAGACTACGATGCTGTTTTAGAGAACGGGCCATGGATGATCTTTGGTCATTATCTAACTGTCTCAAAGTGGAGACCTTACTTCCGTCCTCCAGAGGCCTCTCTCTTTGGGCCTTGGATGATTGCTTCAAATCCAAGGAGAAGGCGGCCTTCTTCCTCTTCACGACCACATTTCACAACTCTAAGGTTGCTCCAATATCTCAGCATACACAGGTTGCTCCCATGACTGCTGAGGTAAGGCATGTACAACTTGAGCCAGTTCGGTCATCTACTTCAAATGTTTCTTTCATTGAGTTGAGAATTCAATTTCATGGGCTTTTACTGGCTGAGGATGTTGTGCAATTTAATTTGGTTGACAGAAACCCTAAAGATTCGAAGCATAGTTCTAGGCTTAAGACCGTCTCTCACAATGGGGGCCAAAGAAAGAAATTTCTGCCATTCTCCCCTCTCTAATGCATAAAGTTCACGACATAACACCTCTGAGACCAAACCAAACAACAACGAACCACCAACGAACGTGTGCAACGCACACTGGATACACCTAGTACATATATATATATGTATATATATATATATATATATATACACACACCTCGTCCAAAATATATACCTAATCCAAAACGTGACGTTCAACAAATTAGGCGGTAGGTTTCTTTTGGTGGTATTGGTGAATATCCTTTTCTTTATAATGATTTATTTATTTATTAATTGAAAGCGTTGCTTTGTGGTTGGTCTGCTAGTGGGAGCAGATGACAAATTACAACCATGTTTCGGACATTATTGTTTTAATTTAGTTTGATGTAGCCGACTACTATATAACAGCGACACCCAGGAAAGAAAAAAATTTATAGAAAATTAAGGTTAATGACACAACTTGAAATATTATTAAGTGACACGACAGACACATAATTTCTATATTCTTTTTTTATGTCTAAAAGGACAAAGCAAAATTAAAAAATATATTTTTATAAAGAAAATGACAACTTCTAGATATTTTTTTTAAGTCTAAAAAAGGACAAAGGAAAATTAAAAAAAAATATATATATATGCGCCTGCGTACCTGCTGGCCTTTATTATTCTTTTTTTTTTTCTTTCTTTCTTTCCTTCCTTCTCCATTTTCAAACACCGTAAATACATTAGATCATCAACTACCGTAAAATTAAAGTCTGCTACCTAAACAGAAAGTGTAGTTTTTTGCAAACCTATGTTTGTTTTTACAGAAGAGATAATGGAGTGATATTTACAACAAAAACAAATAAGGATGAAATTATGTTCTAACTCATTGTCCAGAAGAATATAATTTTTTTTTCTTGAGAGTATAAGAAGAATAGGACGGGAGAGAGGGGAGAAGTACAGAAGGGAAGACAATGGGATCCAGACCGTACATTTTCGATTTAATTACTCCTATTTTGACCAGGAGGTTTTGGCGATGAGTGTATTAAAGTTAAAAAAAAAGGAATATTACTGGTAATCACTTGAACAGGTTTCACATATTTTGTTAGTACATAATAGCTAATGATTTATCAAATTAATTCAACGGTCTTGATTATTTTAGTGTTCATCCAACGACAAACTGGATCATCATGTTTTTTTTTTGTCAACCGGTGCTGAAGAATCAACTACGCGACTGGTCTACGATCAGGAGATCGGATACAACTTGACCTTACCCGCTTTCGGACGCAACTAAAGACGTCTCATTCGCCCCCATCTTCGAGGTTGAGTCATCACTTGCTTTTCGAAATGAAACCCAAATTTTTAATTGTTCGGCTAGAAATTCTGCAAGAATAGAGGGGTTTTCATAAAGTTTTGAATTTTTTTTTGATAACAATATTAAGTTTCACGATGTCAGGATATTTCCGTGCTTCCTTCTTAATGAGAGGGCCTGGCACTAGCAGGTCTCCTAAAGTTTGCTTTCCGATACAGATAGAGATTTTATCAATAGATCTGTTTGCGAGAAAGAAATTTAGGATGCCGTTTCCTTCTAAAACGATAAGGAAGTAAGGAACATGCAATTTGATATATTCTATCCATATTTATTGTATATATTTAACAAATTATCAAATGGTAAAACATAAGGGTTAAAAGAAAGTGATGTCGAAACCAAAAAAAAAAAAAAAAAAAAAAAAAAAAGAAAAGTGTTGTGACGACACCTAGAATTGAATTTACCCACGTGTCATCTTTTTAATAGCTCAACATTAAGTATAGACAGGAAAAAAATTGTCTAAGGGGTCGGAACTCCGAGCAGCCGAGCTGGGGTAGCTCGGTTACTCTCCCCAAACTCTCTAGATCGGCCAATACTTGCGATCGAACTTACTCACATCCAATCTGTAAGGTCGGCCTAGGTCCCTCTCGGACCAAACCCTTTGCACACGTTCTGAATATGATAAATATGGGAAGAATCCCTCGCATTTAATACTCTAATCCTGACATTCAAATATACTCGCAATTATCTCCTAAACTCAAGGAGATCAAATAATAATTATCTATTCCTTAGAGAAAACGAAATCCAAGCCCAACAAGGACAAGGCTCACGATGGCTTAGGGCATAACGCCTCTCTGTACAAACGATCCATAAGGAACTAGGGAGATTTGATTCCAAGACACACATTGGATACGTAGGCAGCTTGAGATACAGTTTCTTAAGTGCAGTTTAAACCACAACCAAACAACCCCCCCCTTTTCATCGTTTTCATCGTGTTCTTAAAGCTTTTTGCAGGTTTTCATTAGGAGAACAACCCCGGATTTATCATCAACGATTTCCAGCATTGTCATGCTGTAACCAATATTAATTAATAAATGGATCTCAATTACCAATTTACTAATCGCAAATTGTAATTACTAATTACCTTACAACATTCATATTCATCACTATACAATGAGTTGCCATATATAGCACACATTGTACGTATATATCAACACAAATTTTATGTTGGACCTGGTGCAAATCCTAGTTGGTGCACCAAAACCAATAGGAATCCAACATTCTAAAATGGTCCCTACCTGTAAAAACTTTCCACCAATGTATCCTTTTGAAAGTGCTGACTTGGTGGTCCAAAACTTGCACCTGGAGAACCCTAAAATTTCACATATATCAAATGGTGTTAGTGTTGTATTGTAGTGTGGCCTCACATTAGTTGCAAAGAGAGGATCCAATGAGAACCACTTACATTGAAATTCAAGTGAAAGGAAAGAAAGACACGAAAGAACTTTCATTGAACTAGAGTAAAATGAGTTGAGTACATTAATTGAGTTCTTAATGATGATTACAATTGATTCATAAAGCTAAAAATAGAAGCCGTTAATTCCTCCAACCTTTCCAAAATAACTGACAGGTGGTTTTAAAAAAAAATTTGTTCCAAAATAACTGAGGCATAACATCTTCTGATGTAAAATTTAATGCATTTTTTCATTTTTACCCATTTTTTTTATAATTTTTTTCCGTACAATGTCTTAACTGTACCATAATTATTCACTCCATTTTTCATAAAGGTATTTTAGTTTTTATCTAATGAAAGTCAAAACAATTAATGGATTTTTTAATCTACGTATTTTTGAGAAATGCCTCAGTTATTCTCGTACGAAGGAAGCAATGTTGAACTAATTATATTGGAAGTAATGGTGCTATTTAGAAGATCGAAGCAACAAAGATCGTAAGCAACAACAAAGAACACACAGAGTTGTAACATACAACATCAACACACAGCAGATTAGTGTCTCGGTGACATTTAGTGAACACCTTCAACTTAAGTCGGTTGAAGGTTGTTACAAGTTGTTGGAGCGATTGTAATCGCCTTCTAGTATAGCTAGCAAAGAGGAAACACTTATATATATCTACACAATGTATATTCGAAAAATCAATTCGAGTAGAAATGAAAAGATTTCTCTTCTTCCTCTTTTGAATGTTTACTTCCCGCCTTTTCTGTTTTTCAATTTTTGGTTTGATGTTCATCAAGTTCTGTGATTAGAACTTGAATTCCCACATGGTATCAGAGAGTTTACCAGTGCTTCTGTTCGTTTTCTCTGATTTCTGAAGCTTTGTAGCTTTCAGTCTTTAATCTTTGTAGTTTTCCGCATTATCTTGAGTTGCATTTATGGATTAATTCTTGAAGAAATGGCTCAGAATCAACAAATTTTGCCAGGAAGTCCGTTTTACATTCATCCGAGTGAAAATCCTTCATTGATCTTGGTTCAACCGCAGTTAAACAACAAGAATTGGCATCTATGGAGCTGGTCAATGAAGAGTCAGCTCATTACAAAGAACAAAATTGGGTTCATAGATGGATCAATCAAAAAACCACCTGCAGATTCTCCTGATTTTCAGGTATGGCAGCAGTGTAATGCATTTGTTACTGGATGGATTGTCAATTCGGTTATGCCTTCAATAGCACAAGTATTATGTATAAACCTAGTGCTAGGATTATTTGGTTGGATCTTGAATCATGGTTTTCAAGATTGGATGTGTTTAGAGTATCAGATTTGTTAGAAGAAGTCCATACTGTCAAACAGGGGACTTTGGATGTGACTAGTTATTTCACCAAAGTAAAGAATCTTTGGGATGAAATAGATCTTATGAGGCCTACACCTACTTGTAAGTGTGAACCTAGATGCACTTGTGATGTGCTTAAGGTGTTTGCAGGATATGCTGAAACAGAAAAAGTAGTTAGGTTCTTGAAAGGATTGAATCATGAGTATTCACAAGTTATGACACAGGCACAATTAATGCATCCTGTGCCCGATCTTAACACTGTGTTTGCTATGGCATTAAAGCTTGAGGCACAAAAGGAGTATGAGGCAGCACAGATGTCTCATCAGATTCTTTACAACAGATCCTTTAATACCACTGCAGGTCCTCCACAACCAGGGCATGGAAATTTTAATAAGAATGGTAATCCTGGAGGTGGAAACAGTGTGCCATACAACAATGTTTATAAGAAGAATAATCAGGACAAGAAGAAGATGCAGTGTACTTTTTGTGGTCTCATTGGTCATACTATTAATAAATGTTACAAAAAACATGGTTACCCTCCTGGTTTTAAACCAAGAAGCAGGGTTAATATGGTGGAAACTGGTGATGAAGGTTTTGTCAATAAAGAAACTTCTGGTACAGATGGTACACAAGATCCTGAGTCATTCACTTTGAACAAAGTGCAGTATCAGCAACTGGTGAAGCTGTTGGATTCATAGAGATCAGATGGTTTTGCACATATGGCTAATCAAGCTATAGTGCTCACAGCAAATTTTGCACCTACAACAAACACATCAGGTCTATCTAACTCTTCTATTGAATGGGTCATAGATAATGGGGCCACAGATCATATAGTTAACAGCCTGGATTTGTTGGTTAATCCCAAGCCTGTTAACCATATGTTGGTAGGGTTGCCTAATGGTTCCACTGTCAAAGTTTCACATACAGGACTAGTGCATATAAATTCTGGTTTAATCCTATATAATGTTCTATGCATTCCTGATTTTAGGTTTAATTTGATATCATTAGCTAGACTTACTACTGATCCTGCTTTGTCTATAGTTTTCATGCTTAACAAGTGTTTGATACAGGACAAGAAAGCTGGGAATCTGATTGGATCAGCTAGTAAAAACAAGGGGTTGTACATGCTAGATGCTACCTGCTCAACTTTGTCTGTCAAGCCTAAAGTTTTAGCTATTACTAGTAAAATTTCTGATGAACAACTGTGGCATTATAGACTAGGGCATCTTTCTCATAAGAGATTAGTATATTTACATTTGAATAATGGTGCTCCTTCTGTACATAATGCTTGTCACATTTGCCATATGGCTAAACATAAGAGAAGTTCTTTTCCTTTGAGTTCTAGTTCTGTTAATGGTATTTTTGATTTGGTTCATGCTGATATATGGGGACCATATAGACAAACTACAATACATAATCATGCTTACTTTCTTACTATTGTTGATGATTTCTCAAGGTTTACATGGATATTCTTGATGAAATGTAAATCTGAGGCAAGGGAACTTATTAAGTCATTTTTCCAGTATGCATATGTTCAGTTTAATAAGCATATCAAAGTATTAAGAACTGACAATGGTCATGAATTCAATATTCCTGAATTTTATAAAGAAAATGGAAATATACATCAAACATCTTGTGTAGACACTCCTCAACAAAATGGAATAGTAGAGAGAAAGCACCAACATATCATGAATGTAGCTAGATCTTTAAAATTACAGTCTAATTTACCACTGAAATATTGGGGTTATTGTGTAACACATGCTGTCAACTTGATTAACATAACACCTTCTCCAATATTATACAACAAAACATCTTTTCAGTTGTTATATGATAAGATGCCTGTGTATGATGATTTGAAAGTGTTTGGTTGCCTTGTATATGCCTCCACTGCTGCACATAATAGGCCTAAGTTTGAACCTAGAGCTAGAGAATGCATATACATTAGCATTCCTCAGTTTACAAAAGGGCATATTTTGCTAGATAAGTCCACTAGAGACATTTTTGTATCTAGGGATGTCAAATTCTATGAAACACAATTTCCTTTACATATTACAGACACAGGTTCTTCCATAGAGGCTGTTCCATTACCAGTACCATATTTTGATGGTTCAGAAGATTCCACTTTTAATATGGATATCTTCGCTTTGCACGATGAATTGATCCAGTTCTACACAACATCAAAGCGACAATGATGCCTCCTATACCTCCAACTGCTAGAAGATGAACTAGAATCAGACAGCAACCTTCTTATCTGGAACAATATGTTTGCCCTACAAAGAGATCACCACATTTGATCAACAATGTGATCAACTATGATTCTATCACCAATGGATACAAGAGTTTTATTTGTATGTCGACACTTTGTGAGCCAAAGACCTACAATCGAGGCAATTAAACATGATCACTGGAAGGAAGCAATGCAAAAGGAGTTAGATGCACTACAAGCAACACATACTTGGGAAGTGGTTACTCTTCCTCCTGGTAAAAAGACTATAGGCTCTAAGTGGGTATACAAAATTAAATATCATGCTAATGGCTCCATAGAAAGGTATAAGGCAAGATTAGTGGCAAAGGGGTACACACAGACTTATGGCATAGATTATGAAGAGACATTCTCTCCTGTTGCAAAAGTCACAACAATCAGAACTTTATTGGCCCTAGCTGCATAAAAAAACTGGCACATCCATCAAATGGATGTGAACAATGCTTTTCTCCATGGAGAATTGGATGAAGAAGTGTATATGGAATTACCATTAGGTTTCAAGACAGACAAGCCTAATCAAGTATGTAGATTGACAAAATCCTTGTATGGTCTCAAACAAGCTAGCAGGCAGTGGAACACAAAATTAACTATTGCTTTAACAGAGATAGGGTTTATACAGTCTCAACATGATCATAGTCTTTTCACTAGAGGATCAGGAGATACTTTAGTAGCTCTATTGGTGTATGTAGATGATATTATAGCTACAAGTGCATCACTGGATCCTATAACTGAGGTCAATGAAGTTCTACACAGAAAATTACAAATTAAAGATATTTGAAGCTTAAGGAATTTCTTAGGAGTTGAGGTGGCCAGAACTGACCAAGGAATATCAATAAATCAAAGAAAATATGCTATGAATCTTCTTCAAGAATATGGTTTCACTGAAGCAAAACCAACAAATACACCTCTTCATTCCAAACAGAAACTCAATGCAGGGGATTAAGAACTATTTTCAGACAATGCAGCATACAGAACTTTAGTGGGAAAGTTAATATACTTGTCATTTACTAGGCCAGACTTAGCATATGCAGTACAGCAGTTAAGCCAACATCTTTCAAATCCCACAGTCAACCATATGCAAGCAGCACATAGGGTGTTAAGGTATATCAAGAAAAACCCTGGACAAGGGCTACTGTTTCCAGCAAACAATGATTTGCAGCTCAAAGGTTACACAGATTCAGATTGGGCTGGATGTGAAGAATCTAGGAAGTCTATATCTAGCTACATAATGTTTTTAGGTGGAGCTCCAATATCCTGGAAAGCTAAGAAGCAAACTACCATAGCAAAAAGTTCTTCAGAGGCAGAATATAGAGCCATTGCAAGTGCTACATGTGAACTACAATGGTTGGTGTATATTATGAAAGATTTACAAATTCCGGTCCATCTACCCATTCTTCTATTCTGTGACAATGCAAGTGCTATTCATATTGCCAAAAACCCTATTTTCCATGAAAGAACTAAACACATTGAATTGGATTGTCACATTACAAGAGCTAAAGTGCAATCAGGATTCCTAAAACTGATGCCTGTCAGGACTCAGCATCAGTTGGCTGACATCTTAACAAAGCCACTGGATGCTCCTCTATTCCAGTATTTTCTGGATAGGATAGGAGTTCATTCTATCTTTCAAACACACAAATCAGATGCACCAAGTTGATTGGAAGTAATGGTGCTATTTAAAAGATCGAGGAAGGTCAAGTTTGTCCCCTAGTCACTTGAGGAGGGCTATTGGAAGTAATGGTGCTATTTAGAAGATCGGAAGCAACAAAGAATAAAGAACAACATCGAGTGTAACATACAACAAACAACACATGCAGATTAGTGTCTCGGTGACATTTAGTGAACACCTTCAACTTAAGTCGGTTGAAGGTTGTTACAAGTTGTTGGAGCAGTTGTAACTGCCATCTAGTATAGCTAGCAGTAGGAAACACATATATATATCTACACAATGTATTCTGAAAAATCAATTCGAGTAGAAATGAAAAGATTTCTCTTCTTCCTCTTTTGAATGTTTACTTCCCGCCTTTTCTGTTTTTCAATTTTTGGTTTGATGTTCATCAAGTTCTGTGATTAGAACTTGAATTTCCACAAATTAACATAATGCTCACAACTCTAGAAGGAAATTAAATACAACAGTTGAATGCGTAAAATGGTTGTAACAACCATAACTAACTTATCACCACTTATTGACACAATGTGTTTTTGATGAATGTCTCAATAAAAACTACTTTCCTGCCTTGTGCACATTTTGAATGTCTTCATATCTTTTGGTGCTTAGAATCCTTAAACCAAGCTTCATGGTTCTGTAAACTTGCCCCCTCAAGCTGAAATATGGTTCAGACCTTGCTTCATGGTTTTGTAACCAATCAAGTAGGATTGAAAATTTCTTAATCAGATGTTTATATAGTAAAGACTGAAGAGTGATTCAATTAGCTTGGAATTTGTTTATGCATGTTTATCCCCGTATTGATGATTCATTTCATGCATTTCTTGGGATTTTCATATGTTTAATATGCATATTGTTGGGAAAGATTCCCACAATCTTGAATGTATAAAGAAATATAATAGCGCATTTACTAACACCAATTGATTTTATTAGAATGGTAGACGCTTGTTCTTAACATTGTATCAGAGCCAGATGTCACGAGATCGAACCCTGGTTGGTGCATAATAACTGTATAATGTGAAAGTGTTTTCATAGATTGATTGATTGAATGAGAATACAATTATATAGTTGCTAATACACTTGGGCAACAAGTCAATAAATAATAAATAGTAAATGCGAAAATAATAATGATTAACAAGAATTATGCGGAGTCATCTAGAGTAGTCTCAACATGCCCCCGCAATCCCACGGGAACGGAGTGGACGTGGAGATTGGAATTCAATGAGCTGAAGCGCAGGTTTCCAAGTGGTTTGGTGAGGATGCCGGCCAACTGGTCTTTGAAAGAGATGAAGGCAATCTGGACACGTTTGGAAGCAACCAACTCACGAACGTGATGGAAGTCGATCTCAATGTGCTTGGTGCGAGCATGGAAGACCGGATTAGCAGCAAGGTACGTAGCACCAATGTTATCACACCAAAGAACCGGGGGAGACGTGAGAGAAACATGCATTCCATGGAGGAGAGCACAAATCCATTGAACCTCAGCAACAGTGAGAGAGAGAGACTTGTATTCGGCTTCGGTACTACTTTTGGAGACTGTCTGTTGTTGCTTAGAGCGCCAATTGATCAAGGAAGAACCAAGGAAGGCACAACAGGCACCCACGGAACGGCGGTCATCAGAATCAGCTGCCTAATCGGCATCAGTAAAGGCATGTAACAGAAGAGATGAGGCCGGTGTGAGATGGAGGCCATCAGAGATAGTGTGTTTGAGGTAGCACAGGATGCGCTTGACAACTATCCAGTGGTCTTCAGTGGGGGAGTGCATGTACTTGCTAACACGATGAACCGCAAAGGCAATGTAGGGCTGAGTGAAGTTGAGGTATTAGAGACCCCCAACAATAGTCCGATAAAAAGTGGGGTCGGAGAAGCTGGGGATACCGACCTGTGTGAGGCGACAATTAGTAGCCATAGGAGTAACACAGGGCTTGGCAGAGGTCATGCCAGCCTTCTCAAGAAGCTGTAATATGTATTTGCGCTGAGTGAGATAGAGTCCATCAGGGACATAAAGCACATCAATGCCAAGAAATACGATAGCGGACCGAGGTCTTTAACCGGGAAGTGAGATGAGAGATATGCAAGGACTTGTTGGATCAAGGCTTCAGACGAGCCGGTGACAACAATGTCATCAACATAAATAAAGAGATAAACTTGTTCGGAACCGTGAGAATATATATATATAGTGAGGCATCTGCTTTGGACGCATGAAAGCCGAAGCATGAGAGGACCTTAGTGAGCTGTGAAAACCAAGCCCTGGGGGCCTGACGTAATCCATAAAGACTTCTCTTTAAGCGACAGACATGATGAGGATAATCGGGATGCACCAAACCTATAGGCTGCTGCATGAAAATAGTGTCTGGCAGATAGCCATGTAAAAATGCGTTCTGAATGTCTACCTGTCGGATTACCCATCGGCGAGTCAAGGCAAGTGTGAAAAGAAGTCGAATGGTAATAGGATTGACAACATGACTGAAGGTCTCATGGTAGTCAATGCCCTCAACCTGATGAAAACCCTTAGCAACCAACCGAGCTTTGTGACGCTCAAGAGTACCATATTGATGACGGTTAAAATATACCTATTTATGTCATCAATTCTAACCTTAAATCGGAGTTAATTATATATATTTCATATTAAATCACTTTTTTATATTTATTATTTAATGTTAAATGATTATTAATATGATTTTTTGGTATTTAGCTGTTTTTATTATTAAAGACCAATTTATTGTGCGATAAATGCTGATTTTGTAGATCATGATAAATCGAGAGGATAAATGTCATTCAATCAGTGAATCTCAAGATAATAAGGAAGAAAATCGGAGCATTAATCAAGGGATAAGTTAGAGAAATCAGATCAGCACGGAAGAATGCAGTGGGGAGCAAGTTAGACGAGAAACGCATTTAACATGTGCAAAAAAAAAGAGGCTCGGTCGACCGAGCCACTTTATTCGGTCGACCGAGGGTTGATGTTCGGTCACCCGAAGCTTATCCAGAAGAAAACGCGTGTATATCTTCTAGATCCTTCCTAGGTCGGCTATAGCCTCTATATAAGCAGCAGCTACAAAATTGAGAAAAAACCACCAACCTACAAAACACAATACTACAATACTTTTAGTTTATCAATATAGTTCTTTTTATTTTATATTATGTTGCTTCATCACGGAGGCGATGGATTCATCGATTAGAGATTGCATTAAAGGATCGGAGGACCCTCCGTCTACGAGGGTAATGTCTATCCAAATATGTCGCTTTTATTCAGTAGATCTATTTTATTTCGTTATGGAGTAGTCGTTTGTGTATTGATTTCGTGATGTAGTTAATTAACAAACCCATATTCATGTAGATCTAAGTAAATGCGAAGGCGTTTTATGAGCAAATTCTAGAGTCACCGGTCCAGATCTACCACGGTCTATATGGTTAGATCTAGCCATCAAGATTCTAGTAATTTTCGTGAACGACTTCGCCACGCGTGCGTGCTTCTGCTTTTCATATACACATGTAATAGATCCGGCCAATTTGTTACATCTTTCTCGTAAATTAATATGATATATTGTGAAAATTGCCATGTTAAATAGGACATAAGTTAGCCGATCGTTTAGGAGGTGTGCCAACTCGTCCACGGTGGTTGCCAAGACGAGGTGCGATTTTAGATCGGCATCCCTAGTTTGGTATAGCATGCTTGTTATATGATGTTCTATCCCGTCCAAGAAAGGATTAAGTAATTAAGCATAAAGATCTTCTATCCGCTCAATGAAGTAGATCCGATTTAGGGGATAGCTCCGTAGCCAAAATATAATCAACCTTAATGTCTTTTCTCTGTCTCGGCCAGAGATATACGATATGGGGGGAGTAATTACTACTAGCGTAATCAATACCGTTTGTTAGAGTCTTATAAAACCATAAAAGTAAGTGTTTTAGTGTCTCATCTCGTCGTATTGTTAGTCTTTGTGTTTTCTATCGTGTCAACCTTTATTTCTACGTTATTGTTGGTCGGAGACCGCCCTTTAATATATTTTTAGTTTAATAACGTTGTACTTGTTTAAGCCGAGTCTCTGTGGGATCGACCTTGACTCTATCTAGCTATATTACGATTGAACCTAGTTCTCTTGCTAGTAGGTTATTTATGTATCGAGTTATTTTTATAACTTGACCGTCATCAAGTTTTTGGCGCCGTTGCCGGGGACTCGTGTCATTAAATTGAGTATAGCTTATTTTATCAAAAGTAAATTCGTAAATATTGTGGATAAGAGTCATGATATTAAGCGATTGTCGTTAAAAATAAATAAATAAATAAATAAATATATATATATATATATATATATATATATATATATATATATATATATATATATATATATATATATATATATATATATAAATAAATAAATAAAAAGAGTTCGGTCGATCGAACCACGAGTTCTCGGTCGACCGAACCACAGTTCTCGGTCGACCGAGAATTTATTGTTGTTGTTTTTTTATTTATTTATTTTTTTTTTTTTTTTTGTTTCTGTTCTGTTTTGTTTTACACAGTTTCTGCCTTGTGTTTTTGTATTTTTCGAGTCTGTTTTAGTTTAGTTTTTATTTATTGAGTCTAGGATTAGCCTTTAAAGTTTCTAATAGTTTATTGTTATTTCTATTTTTGTCTATTTTAGAGTCTCGCCAAAGGCAGTAGCCTTGGCGTATTTTAATTGTTTAATTTTGTTTTTGTCTTGCAAATAAAAAAGTAATAAATATAAATAATAATAAATAAAAAAAAAACAAGCTACCGGAATTTCTAAGGATCCAAACGAAGAGCAAGGCGAGGCAAAATCTGAAGGAGCACATCAATCTGATTCAGAAATGGAAGGATTACTGAATAACGCCAGCCAGGTGAATGGAAATAATTTTAATAATGCAAATTTTGTTAACCAATTTGTATTTGCATGGAAAGGCGTACTTTGCAAATCTATGCGGCGCTTACCATTGAACAATTCATTCCTCGCTATCGTAGTGCCTAAAAAATCTTTGAAGTTTATCACCCGAAAACTAATGTCATTCAAATGGTGACAAACTATTCCACTTTTCATGGTATCCTGAATGAAGATCCTGGCATTCACGTGATGAATTTCTTGGAGATCGTTAGTACCGTGAAGCCAAAACTAGTTCCTGAGGATAACATTAAGTTGAAACTTTTCCCTTTCACTTTGAAAGATAATGCTAAGCAATGGCTTTTCTCTTTAGAGGCTAGATCAATCACGACCTGGGAGGAACTGCTGCAAAAGTTCATGAATAAGTACTTCCCTATAGGAAAGACCTTTAAGTTACGCCAAGATATCTTGGGGTTCAAGCAGCAACCTGGGGAGAATTTTGATCAAGCTTGGGAACGTTTTAAGGAGTCCATGAGGAAGTGCCCTCATCAGATATCCCTCTATGGATTTTAATGCAAACCTTTTACCATGGATTGAGAGATATGGAGAAGATAAGAGTAGATGCCTCCAGCAATGGAGCGTTTGTTCTTTTATCTCCTAGGGAGGCACGAGGAAAGATGGAGCAAATAGCAATGAATAGCCAATGGGGAGGTGGTGAAATAGCAAATGTGAAGATGGCCGATAATTTATCTGAGGAGGATTTATCGCATAAGATCCTACATACTCTATTAATCATAAATGATAAGGTGGATGGTATGCATGAGAGGATTCAACTAGTGGAGATTGGAAAAGGGACGGAAACGATTAATCAACTAGAGAATGCGGGTACTAAAGAAGCCAATTACATTGAAAGACAGGGAATCAATATGGCGGTTACAAACCAAATCATGACCACCACGAATTCGATGGAATGATCCAAATGAAGGGGTAAAACCATAAAACACTTATGTACCTCAGCAAGCTCAAACTTACGGTTGGGAAGTTGCACTTGAAAAGATGAGTAACACAATGTCGATTAATCGTGAATCAATTAGCAAATTCCATTTTCGACTTGGCTACAAACTTTCACCAATATTGTCAAAATATTGATGCCAAAGTCACCAACCAAGAAGCCTTAGTCCGAATCTCTCTCATCAAATAGGACAATTATTTGAACAAATCATCAACTAGGCCTCCTGGGGATTTCCGAGCAACACCGATAGGAACCCGAGGGATGTGAATGCGATAATGATTAGAAGTGAAAAGGAGCTTACTCCAACAATCCCAAAGGATGAGGAGAAAGAGCCACGAGGAGGCATTCACACACCGCTTAGAAAAGCCCCCGATGAGCAATTATCCTCCATCTCTACCATTTTAGGGAATTGTGATTGCGCAGAAATATCTTCGCTGAAGTGCGTTGTTAAGTGCCGAGAAGCAACAACCATGGTTTAAAGATTATGTGAATTATTTATCCGGGAGATATTTGCCACCAAACTTGAACCAAAGAAAGAAAAGAAAAGTTCTTTCGGACCTTAAACACTATTATTGGGATGAACCCTATCTTTTAAGCGTTGCTCAGACAACATCTTTAGAAGATGTGTTCCGAGAGTGAATTCCTCGATATACTTAAACATTGCCATACTTATGAAGCAGGAGGACACTATGGAGGGGACAAGATCTGCCGCTAAAGTTCTCCAATGTGGTTTCTCTTGGCCAAATCTTTACAAAATCTGCATGCATGAATATGCTAGATCCCATCATTCATGCCAAATGACGGGCAATATCTCGAGGAGACATGAAATTCCACTAAGGAGTATCCTAGAACCAGAACTCTTTGATGTATGGGGAATTGATTTTGTGGTACCTTTCACTTCATCTGTTTCAAACAGCTATGTTTTGGTGGCAGTCGACTATGTGTCTAAATGGGTTGAGGCAATTGCTTCACCTACCAATGATGCAAAGGTTGTACTGCGGTTTTTAAAGAAAAATATCTTCACGCGGTTTGGAATCCCTCGTGCCATCATTAGTGATAATGGGAGCCATTTCTGTAATAAGCCATTTGAGAAGTTAATGGCCAAGTACGGGGTGAGACATAAGTTAGCTACCGCTTATCATCCTCAAACAAGTGGTCAAGTTGAGGTCACGAACCGAGAGATTAAGCGCATTCTAGAGAAAACTGTGAACCCAACAAGGAAAGATTGGTCGTTGAAGTTAGATGACGCTTTATGGGCTTATCGGACTGCGTATAAGACTTCCATAGGTATGTCCCCGTACCAGATTGTTTTTGGGAAAGCGTGTCATCTACCGGTTGAACTTGAGCACCGTGCCTTATGGGCTACTCGTGTGTTGAATTTAGATGAAAGTTTAGCCGGAGAAAAGAGATTGTTGGAGTTAACTCGCCTAGAAGAGTTTCGCATTGAAGCTTACGAGAATGCTTGGATCTATAAAGAGCGCACTAAGAGATTTCATGATAAAAAGATCCTTGACCGCACCTTTAAGGTGGGTGATATGGTTCTTGTTTACAATTCGCGCTTGAAACTTTTCCCGGGAAAGCTAAAATCAAGATGGTTTGGTCCATATAAAGTGAGTAAAGTATTTCCTTCCGGAGCTGTAGAGGTAAGTCACTTGGATGATCGAAAGACTTTTGTGGTGAATGGCCACCGAGTAAAGCATTACCTTGGGAATCAATTTGATAGGGAGGAAGAAGTACTTACTCTAGGAAATCCTAGTTACAACTAGACCATCATGTGAGTACAGTCGAGCTAACGACTATAACCATAGAAATATTTCTTAAAACTTTCTTTTAGATTTGTTTTTGTTTTTTGCTTTGAATAAAGTAGCATGCGCCTATCACGGTTTTTTTTCATCTCGCCATGTTCCGAGTCTAAGTTCGGAATAAACGAGGTTTTTTCCTTGATAGCCGTCATGTGAGTTTTTATTTAGGTTTAAATCCTTTTGGTATTGTCCATGGCTGGTATAAATTAAAGTGGCTTAAAACTGCTTTTAGATATTTATATCTAATTACTGCCACATTATTTTATAACTTCCATAGACATGGTATTTAACGATTTCGTGGAGCTTGTTTGTTTATACAGGATATGTCTGTCTCTCCACGACGTGCTGAGGTTTACTCCGATATTGTTCCTTCACTTGGGAGCCGTTTCGAGCTAAGTCTTTTTCTTAAACTCATTTATTTTTGTCATTGAGGACAATGCCATGTTTAAGTGGGGCAAGGGACTTAGCTATATGTTGAAAAAGTAAAGAGGAACAGAATATTGAGGCAATATTGAGCAAAATTTAAAAATTTCATGGATAAATGCCAAGTTGTTGAACTCGTACCCTTAAACTTGTGAAGTTCTTATACTTAGAATTGATAGGAAAGGAACCAAGTTGTGTGAGTACGTGATCATATTATACTTTTGCGATAAATTGTTAGTAAACTTAAGGATATTCATGCCAACAATTGCAAATAGTTAGGTATTGTTCAACTACTCAACATGTGAATCGCTTAGTACCGCATGAATTATAATAATTGAAAGAGGTATGTGTACATTGCATAGATGATTGGTTATGCTTACCTAGTGTCGTTATTTATCGACTGATGTATTCTGATCTTCTAGCCATCAAAGCGGAGTAATAAGCTTGGGACGTACCTGTGTTTTGACAATGCGTTCAAACACTGGGCTTGTAGTAACATTACCAAAGTAGCCCCGCGCTTGTGGTAATATGCGATACTATGCATGATCTAAGATAGGGGGGATACTTGTAAAAAAAAAAAAAGAGTTTTCTTCCTTGAGATTGGTAGTATCTGATAAAATATGAAGAATTGAAAAAGTTCAAGTGTTGAGAGGCTTCGAGTAGTGCTCGGTCTCCAAGTCCAAAATCCCTATAGATACGCTCTTGCTTATTGTTCTAGTGCTTTAACCATTGCGAGGCATAAGAAGTATGAATGCTGATGTTGGTGAATTTTGATATGAAGTCTGCATAAACTTTAATCTTGCTACATTTATATAAAACCAATGCACATGCACACAATCACTTCGATTCATAGCAAGTAGTGAATAATGCTTATCTTATGAGCATGATTGGTATGAGTTGACTCGAGTTTCTTGTGTAAGTATGAGATGACCAAGGAAAATGTTGTCTTGGGGAATGACTTATTGATGCTTTGTTCGGGAATGAAGCAAAGTTTAAGTGGGGGCATTTTGATGACGGTTAAAATATACCTATTTATGTCATCAATTCTAACCTTAAATCGGAGTTAATTATATATATTTCATATTAAATCACTTGTTTATATTTATTATTTAGCTATTTTTATTATTAAAGACCAATTTATTGTGCGATAAATGCTGATTTTGTAGATCATGATAAATCGGGAGGATAAATGTCATTCAATCAGTGAATCTCAAGATAATAAGGAAGAAAATCGGAGCATTAATCAAGGGATAAGTTAGAGAAATCAGATCAGCACGGAAGAATGCAGTGGGGAGCAAGTTAGACGAGAAACACATTTAACATGTGCAAAAAAAAGAGGCTCGGTCGACCGAGCCACTTCATTCGGCCGACCGAGGGTTGATGTTCGGTCACCCGAAGCTTATCCAGAAGAAAACGCGTGTATATCTTCTAGATCCTTCCTAGGTCGGCTATAGCCTCTATATAAGCAGCAGCTACGAAATTGAGAAGAAACCACCAACCTACAAAACACAATACTACAATACTTTTAGTTTATCAATATAGTTCTTTTTATTTTATATTATGTTGCTTCATCACGGAGGCGATGGATTCATCGATTAGAGATTGCATTAAAGGATCGGAGGACCCTCCGTCTACGAGGGTAATGTCTATCCAAATATGTCGTTTTATTCGTGTAGATCTATTTTATTTCGTTATGGAGTAGTCGTTTGTGTATTGATTTCGTGATGTAGTTAATTAACAAACCCATATTCATGTAGATCTAAGTCGCACGGTTAGGCGTTTTATGAGCAAATTCTAGAGTCACCGGTCTAGATCTACCACGTTCTATATGGTTAGATCTAGCCATCAAGATTCTAGTAATTTTCGTGAACGACTTCGCCACGTCGTGCTTTCGCTTTTCATATACACATGTAATAGATCCGCCAATTTGTTACATCGTTCTCGTAAATTAATATGATATATTGTGAAAATTGCCATGTTAAATATGACATAAGTTAGCCGATCGTTTAGGAGGTGTGCCAACTCGTCCCACGGTGGTTGCACAGGCGAGGTGACGATTTTAGATCGTCATCCTTAGTTTGGTATAGCATGCTTGTTATATGATGTTCTATCCCGTCCAAGAAAGGATTAAGTAATTAAGCATAAAGATCTTCTATCCGTTCACGAAGTAGATCCGATTTAGGGGATAGCTCTGTAGCCAAAATATAATCAACCGTAATGTCTTTTTCGCTCTCGGCTTAGATATACGTATATGGGGGAGTAATTACTACTAGCGTAATCAATACCGTTTGTTAGAGTCTTATAAAACCATAAAAGTAAGTGTTTTAGTGTCTACTGTCGTATTGTTAGTCTTTGTGTTTTCTATCGTGTCAACCTTTATTTTCTACGTTATTGTTGGTCGGAGACCGCCTTTAATATATTTTTAGTTTAATAACGTTGTACTTGTTTAAGCCGAGTCTCTGTGGGATCGACCTCGACTCTATCTAGCTATACTACGATTGAACCTAGTTCTCTTGCTAGTAGGTTATTTAGGTATCGAGTTATTTTTATAACTTGACCGTCATCACATATGCATGAGACTTAAAACAAAACACCCATTTATTACCAATAACATTCATAGTAGTGGAGTATGGAACAAGATCCCAAGTGTCATTATGGATTAAAGCATTAATTTCATCCTGCATCGCATCACACCACACATGGTGTTTAGAGGCTTCGGTGTAGGAGGTGGGTTGAGAGTGGTGGAGAAGGTAAGATAGCCTCGAGGAAGAGGGTAACGGATGAAGTCCGGATGTTGCTTAGGATTAAGAGTGTTGTTTTGAGTTCGAGTGACCATGCGAGGCGGAGGAGGTGAGGCAGAAGCCAACGTGGAGATGGGAGGGGATGGGGAACTCGGTTGAGGGGAGGAGGGGGGGGTGTTCGGTAAAAACTAGTTTTAAATTTATAATTACCGGAACACCCCAAGTGCAAGGCTCGTAGTAAAGGTGTTACCGGGTCGTCCTAAGGGGATAAAACGTCTATCGGATTAAGTACAGTTATTGTATCGATTATGTCACAAATTATTATCTAAAACTAAGGTATATATTAATTATAATCTTGAAACTATGACTTGAAACAGAAAATAGAATAAAAACTAGGGTTTTTAAAATAACTAAACTTAGCAACAAAAGTTGATACGAACGAATTGGTTTATCAAATAATTAAAAGAACGGCAAGACAACGAGAATCCACCAATCAACCAACCAACCCCAACTAGATTGCGCGCTAAAGATACGATTTTTAGTAATGATCAAATCACGAATTCGATTAAATCTCTTTAATCAATTTCTAGGGTTTCGTTTTCTTTCTCAAGCAAAACTAAACCAGCATGCATAACAAGATCATGAGATTCTCCAATACTCTACTCAACTAATCATGAACAATTTCTTGAATCATTGCATCAATTGAAAAGATCAAAGCTTGAATCAATACTCTCATATAAATTCAATCAAAAAGATAGTTTCATCGATCTCTCGATTCAAATAGAACATAAACAATATAACAATATCCAATTGATGAAAAATCATAAATTCAACTCACTAAGATATAGCTAAAAATCCTCTAGTTGGTGTGGTTGTTGATCGGTTTCCTCCGTTGTCCCACCGCAAGATGCTTAGCCTTCAATCATCTTCGAACTCCCAAGCAAGATTGAAAGAAAGAAACTCATATTTTTATTTGTATTTAGTGCGTATTTTTCCGTGTTATGATGTGATGTCCCGCTTTCGAATGATGCCGCTTATATAGGGGTTGTAACCGACTTAGGGACGGATCTAGAAGATAAATACGTGAAAATCGACTTAAGACACCGACCGATCGAATGACGCCACTCGGTCGACCGAGCCTATCCTTTTACGCGCTTTCACATCGTTGTTTTCAGATACCGTGTCCCCACTTCACTCTTTCGATCCGATCCGATTTATCCTCTCATCAATGCTCCGATTTTCTTCTTTATTTTGAAATCACTTGATTGAATGAGATTAATCTTTCCATTAATAATATCCCCATGCATATCTTTTAATTTTCTCAAAATTGTTGTTACACCAAGTCATCGAATAATAATAATAATAAAATGTGTAACAAAATAACATTTAAACTCAATATTTCCTCATAATTAAATTATAACCCTCAATAACCATTATAGGAATTCAACGGTAAAAACATGCTTTTCTCATTTATTTCCCTTAAAAATAAGGTAAATTGTTTAGGATTAAGCACTAAAATATAGTAAAATATACCCTAAACAACTCCCCCACACTTAGACTTTTGTTCGTCCCAACAAAACAATCAAAATCGCTCACTTTTTATGCAATCCAAATAGATCCCTAACTCACGTAACAAAAGATACAACAACTATAGCAAGTAATACCAACATAGAGATAGATTCGGTGTGTGGGTGTCAAGCCCTTTTCAATCTTCACAATCCTCTCAAACAAATGTCCTCTCAAATAATTTTAATGACTATCCTAGGTATAGGCAGTAATTGTTCCACACAAAGTCTTTCTGCGCACTCAGTAGGATAATCCCTACAGCATATCATTCGGTTTATACTGGGTATAAGTTCAACGATAACAAAGTCTTTAATTTTTTTCACTTTCTTTTTTTCTTCTTTGACGCACATCAAAATGAGCTCTTACCCGTCATAGTAGAATAGGATGTTTCGGGATAACACCCTACCTTACTCAAATCATAGGGTAGCTTTTCCTGACTGTTGTGAGCTTTTGGTCATCATAGTGGTATAGGACATTTCAAGATAATGCCCTACCGCACTCCAATCATTAACAAACTTTCGACACACCCTTTATTTATTTTTTATATTTTTTTCAAGATATTAGTTACGTTTCACTTATCACATTCAAACATTCAGATATTCACAGTGCACGTTCTGAACTTAGGTGTTACTTCACTGTTACTATTAAGAACAAATCTCTCTAAGATAAATCACTAAAATAGTGAAAGGATACAGTTCAAAATTTTTGCTACAATATCAAAGGCTTTCGTGAGTGTGAAATGAATACTATCTCAAATCAGTAAAAGCATGCTATAATTATCTCTCAAAGTCACATAAAATCATTGTCAGGAAACTACAACTAGCAAGCCATTTGTTTCAATTACATGCTCAAGATTTACAATTATCCAAGTTTACTTTGAAAAATTTTAAAATTGTCGTGAAAATCACATTTACTCATTGTCAGAAATATAGCATGATAACATACCCAATTTAGACACCCCCACACACTTAAATCACATGATGTCCTCAGAATGTGCAAATAAAAGAAAAGAATACTTAGCTGGTTTCAAAGTGGTTGTCGGGCTGTAGGTTGGCAGAGGTCAGGCCGTAACATGAATGAACCGCTGCAGCTCGTATCACGAACATACAACACTAACATTGATAACTGGCAAAAACCGCTCAACAGTATCTGCAACACTCGACATAGCATATAATCTCGGGGTACAAGGGGTATATGAGTAAACATGAATGCACACAGAAATGGGCAAATAAAGCATTCACAAATAGGACAGGGATAACCAACACACAAATCACCATGGTTTTATTCCTAATGCCCTAAAAACTTAACTAAAAAGTAACTTAAAAGACTAGGTCGCCTCCTAGTAGCGCTTTCTTTTATGTCATTAGCTTGACATGATTTCAATGTTAACCCGGATCGGGCCACTTTGATCTCATCACGCCACTTCTTCATCGGAGTCAGAATGAAGGACAGGAAGTGCGGCCGCAACAGCAACAAGTCAAGTGCTCTACTAAGTGTTTGAACTTAACTCTCCAGATAGCACTGACTCTCTTCTTTGTCTTGTTCTTGCGTAGGTTAAGCTTAGGTATGCTAACAGGCTCAGGAGCATTGACAGAAGGATCCAAAGGTTGGGGTAATAATGTCATCATCCACTCCAAAGAAGTCGGATGGAATCTCTTCACAAATAAACGACTCAACCGTTTCATTTCTCTTTTGAAAGTATAGTACTTCAGGCTTTTCCTTGGGTTGCCCAAAGTACTTCTTAATCCTGTGACCATTGACTTTGAACGGTTGATCGCCGCATTCTTTCAACGTAATGGCTCCACCAGATGAACATCAAGAATCTCAAAGGGCCGCACCATCTAGATTTAAGCTTACCAAAGAAAAAGATGGAGCCTGGTGTTATACAAAGAAAGCCATGTCTCCCACTTTGAATTCCCGATCTTTAATCTTAGCATCGTGGAGTGCCTTCGTTCTTTCCTTACCGATTCTCGAATTCTCATAGCACGGAGTCGGAACTCATCGAGCCTGCTCAATTGCAATAATCTCTTTTCCCCACAAAGTCGGGTCGCCGAAATTAAGAATTTAATAGCCCAAGAAGCTCTGTGCTCAAGCTCGACCGGTAAATGGCAAGCTTTGCCATAAACCATTTGGAAGGGTGACGTATCATATGGGGTCTTAAACGCAAAGGCGACAAGCCCAAAGCGCGTCATCCAACTTCGCACTCAGCTGGATCTATTGAATTCACGCTTTTCCAAAATCCGCTTTAAACTTATGTTGCTCACCTCGACTTGCCCATTGGTTTGGGGTGGTATGGTGTACCAATTCTATGTTTGACACCATATTTCTCAAGAATTTTATCCAGTGGTGCATTACAGAAATGCGAACCTTCATCACTGATAAGGGCTCTAGGACAGCCAAATCTAGTAAATATATTCTTTTGCAAGAATTTCTTTACAACTTTGTGATCATTGGTTTGGGTGGCTATGGCCTCTACCCACTTGGAAACATAGTCCACATGCACTGTAATATATTTGTTAGAGCATGATGATGGGAACGGTCCCATAAAATCAATGCCCCAGACGCCAAAAACTTCACATTCCAAGATAGGCCTCAAAGGCATCTCCATCCTATTACCGAGTCTCCTACTCTTTGGCATCTATCACACCTTTGCAAAAGGCTTCAAAGATCTTTAAACAAAGTAGGCCGGTAAAGAAAACCAATTTTGAAGGATTTTTATGACTGCCTTAGGTGCTCCAGTAGTGCCCACCAATGGGACCACTATGACATTGCTCTAAGATATCCAATTGTTCATGCTCCGAACACACCTTCTAAGCAACCCATCCTTGTAGACTTTAAACAGATATGGATCCTCCCATACGAGATACTTTAAGTCATTGAAAATTTCTTCTTTCCCCGACACGTCATCTCTTCTAAATGCCCACTGCTAAGTAGTTGACGTAATCAAGATACCACGGCCTCACGCCTCTAGCTTCATTAATTGCTCGGTTGGAAAATCAATGCCTATGTCCTTGAAATTTTGCCACCCTCATTTACTAAGCGAGACAGTGATCACCACAATATTTTCACTACCCTTCTTATCTTTGATCTCCGTGTCAAACTCTTGCAAAATTAGAATCCATCCGAGTAACCTTGGCTTTGCATCCGCTTTGTCCATAAGGTAGCGTAGGGCTGCATGGTCTGTCCAAACCACAACTTGAGACCCTAGAAGGCAACTTCTAAACTTGTCGATAGCAAAACGACGGCTAAGAATTCCTTCTCATCGTGGTGTAATTGCATTGAGCGGGGGTTCAAAAGTGCGGCTCAGATAGTAAATGGGCTTGAACTTTTATCAATTCTTCCGGCCTAAAATCGCACTCCACTGCGAGTTAGAGGCATCGCACATTAATTCAAAAGGCTTAGTCGGTCAAAGCGATTAAGATAGGGCACTTATGAGCTTGTCCTTTAGGCAATTGAAAGCTTCCTTGCATTTCTCATCAAACAAGAACTCAACATCATCTTTCGTAAGGCTAGATAAGGGCTTGGCGATGGTAGAAAAGTCTGAATAAACCGCTGTAGAAGCCAACATGACCTAGAAAACCTCGCACCTCTTTCACTGCTGCTGGTACGCCATCTTTCAATGGCCTCTACTTTAGCCTTATCAACCTGAATACGAAGATCGACACCTTGTGTCCTAGAACAATCCCTTCATCTACTAGAAAATGGCATTTCTCCCGCTTAAGCACTAAATTCTTTTCAACACACGCTGAAGTACCATATCTAGATTTTCCAAGATCTCATCAAAGCTATCGCCATAGACCGAGAAGTCATCCATGAAGACTTCCATACATTTCTCCACAAGTCCATCGAAAATGGCCAACATGCACCGCTGAAATGTTGTTGGTGCATTGCATAACCCAAAGGCATTCGCGAAAAGCAAAAGTGCTCGATGGACACGTAAACGTAGTCTCTCTCCTGGTCATTAGGTCGATGGCTATCCGAAGTAACCGTAATATCCATCGAGGAAACAATAATACTTATGACCACTCGCCTTTCAAGAAGTCGGGTCAATGAAAGGTAAGGGGAAATGGTCTTTGGCGGTGACTTCATTCAATCTGCGATAGTCAATGTAGACCTCAGAGCTACCACAAGGCGTAAAGCTACTTCTTCCCCCTTTTCATTCTTTTCCACGGTAATACCTCCCTTCTTTGGCACAACATGGGTGGGGCTAACCCACTCACCGTCGGGCGCATTGCATAGATGATTCCCATATCTAACCATTTTATGACTTCTTTCTTGACAACCTCCTCAGTGATATGCGGATTCAAATTTTCACTGAGGTTGTCTCGACTTTCTTAGCTCCTTCCTCCGCTCGATTTTATGCATGCACACATCGGGCTGATTCCTCGGATATCACCCACTTGCCATCCGAACGCGAGGATGTTCTTTTCAAGCACTTTTATCGCCAAAGCTTTTTGCTCGGCTCGAGTTTTGAAGAGATGATCAGGGTAACTTATCACCATCCTTAAGAAAATGTAGTTAAGGTGTTGCGGAAGCGGTTTAAGCTCCAAGTCAAGAGGTGGTTGCTCAATACTGGATTTTAAGGGGCCACCTTTTTCCTTATGGGCTTGAAGTGGTTGGATCAAGAATACCTCATCTTCCCGAGGTATAACCCTGTAAAGGTACTGGATCACATCATCCATAGGATCCTTCACAAGACTCCGCTTTCTCCTTCTTATGCTTGATCATCTTTCTCAACTCTTTTTCTTCTAGCTCCTCCGCTAGCTGCTCCCAATCATCAACCTCCCAATGAGTAGTCTCTCTCCGTAAATCCACTTCATCCCAACTACCCATCGTGGGCTTCCTTCCACAGGTTAAAGTCTTCCCGATGCGCTCTTTGAAATCATCGCTCATTGTCGGGAATTTCCATGTTTCTTGTTCATTGACAGCTCTGTGCAGAGCAAGTTGTGAAGACGACTCGTCGCTGACTACGCCTGTAATGAAACAGTAAGATGGTCCACAATCACCTTGATCTTTAATATTTATAGCTTCGAAAACACCTATCTCTCGTTAGCTCTACCGCTTCTTCAGAGTTGGCATCTTCTTCGCCCTCATAAATTGCTTCAACGAATGAGATTTCTTCAATCAAGGTTCCTCGTGACTTTTCCTCGTGTGAAGGTAACAGATGTATCATCGACTCTAAGCGTAATCACCCCTTACAAAAATCGATGAGGGCGGCAGAGGTGTCCAAAAGGTCCGGCCTAGAATTAGGGGCATCTCTTTGTCGTGGATAGTCTAAGATAACCCAATCCAAGAGGGAAAACCAAATGTTCAACACGGAGAAGAACATTAGCAACACAACCGGGCCGAGCGGCTAGATCGGTCTACCATCCAAGAGAAATAGGCGCTCCCGCATTCTTTTATCTAAACCGAGATTTTTGCAGACGCTCAATGGCATCACATTTACGGAGGCCCCGAGTCGCATAAGACGTTTTGGAACATGTGGCCTTCAATCTCACAAGAGAGTGAAGGTCTCCGGGTCACCTCGCTTAGTAGCAACTTTTGTGAAACCATAGAGCAATCTTCTCTTAAAACGTCTTCCGCCATCCCTTGAAGCTTCTTCTTGCTTCCACAAACTTCCTTAAGATACTTAGAGCACTTGGGCATTTTTCACCAATACCTCACTAGGGGTATACTCACTTTGGTATCTCTAAGCATCCTCCTCACACCGTCATATTGTCTCACATCATGATCGAGGATATTCTCTTTCTTCTTCGTGGATAAGGAAGGGCTTTATCATTGTTCATGGCTTGATTTTTTATGGCTTCGTCTTCCTTATCCTTCCATCTGACAAACTTTTCCTCCCTCTTCTTTGTCAGGGGTACAACCACCTGACTTTTCCTCATTTCTCTATCGTAATCATTTTCATCACCCGAAGAATCATCTTTAAGCTCCTCCTCACTGTTGCTTTTTTCGGTATTTAACTCGATTGCCCCTCCTCGAACTTATGGCGTCAAGAGGGGGCTACTGTTTCCGACATCTTTCCGGTCCCACCGCTATCACTTCTTAGAGTGGCCTCATTCAGCTTCTTCGCTCCATAATCCCATTGAGGTGTGATGGCAAAGGCATACATTGATATCCGCTTTAGGATTTCTTTCGGTATAACTTGGAAGTTTACCGTGGGTCCGCTTGCTTGTTGATCTCGCCATCCGACCAACCTCGTCTCTATTGTCTTGACACTAGTAGCCGTGGTCTTCACCATGTCTACTAGCTCATCAAACTTATGTTGAGGGACACAAGAGGTGGTTTGGTTATGATGTTGGTTTTGATTCCAACCACCTTGAGGTCTTTGGGAGTTAGGATTGTGAGATTGATTAACCACCCGGGAGGTGGTCTTTGATAACTCGAGTTGAAAGAAGGTTTTGAATTTGATGGCCAGGTGGTGCATTGGCTTGATTAAGATTGGGACGTTGAAACGGAATAATTCTCGATTCGATTGAAGTTTTCAAGGTTTGGTTATGATTCTCCATTAAATTCACTTCCTCGCTCATCTCATTTCCGCTTTGCATTCCTGTGTAGTTCACATCCGATGGCCCTCTCTCGCCGCTTGCATTTGTAAATCGGCTAGTCGCTTGCTCATCATTTCCATTTGAGCAACTAACATCTTAGTCTCGTAATTGCTCGCAAATGATTCTTTCTTATTCCCACTAACATTGGTCTTCCTTGGAGTTGACCACATGTTATTCTTTGCTATAGTTTCAGCTACCCTGTAAGCAGCGTCATCACCTCCCCTTAGGAATGATCCATGAGCAGTTGAATCAAGGAAGTCTCTATTTGGTTGAGAGACACCTCTGTAGAATAACTCTAGTAGCTCATGTCTCATCAGATCCATGGTTGGGGCACTTCCTCATCAATGATTTAGTCTCTCCCATGCTTTCCCCACACTCACCATCAAGTTGTTCAAATGTGGCTATCTCCCTTTTCATGTCCATGATTGTCCCCAGTGAGACAAACTTGAGCAAAGGCTCTTTTGACATCATTCCAGTGCACGGAGAGAATGATGGGCTAAAGATTTGAACCAACGGTTTACTTCACCCTTTAGAGCAAACGGGAAGAGTTTTAACTTGACAATCTCGTAATCAACACCAGATAGTGGCTCGCTTCGCAGATTTGAACGAAGGTGGACAAGAAGTCACGAGGATCTTCGTCAAGAAGTGCCATGAAAAGAACTATTCTGGACCAGTCCTACCACTCCATTTTTCAGATCGAAGTTCACTTGCCTCATGTCTGGAGGACGAATAGGTCTATGCCCTTCCAGGAAGTCTTGGTCAAGATAGGGAGCATAGGGGTCCTGATTTAATTGGTTTAGCTGGTTTTGATGGAATTGTTGAAATTGATTATTTATCCCAGCTTGTTGATTCTGTTGTTGTTGTATTGCCTGCATCTGTTGAAGGATCAGATTCATTTGGGCTTGAGGGTCTGGATTTGGAACTTCGTTAGCCATAATGTCCGGATTAGGGAAGATCTTCCTCCTGAGAATAGATCGCTCAGGTTCGGGATTAAATGTAAGAGGTCCCTTCTTACTCCTGGTTTGCATAAACCAGAAGAGCAGAACAGGGAGAAATCAACCTTAGGGTTGATGAGAACGAATGTAGAGAAGATTAGAAACAGA
Organism: Gentiana macrophylla; assembly: GCA_026214975.1. Classification (NCBI taxonomy): domain Eukaryota; kingdom Viridiplantae; phylum Streptophyta; class Magnoliopsida; order Gentianales; family Gentianaceae; genus Gentiana; species Gentiana macrophylla. The sequence continues at coordinate 145,682,549 of CM047806.1, forward strand.
AACAAGAAAAGAAACCTACCTACTAATAAAAATTTAAAACAGAAAACACTAAGACGGCGCGTAAAAAGTGTTGAAATCTTCTAGGCTAAAATGGAAGGGAAAACAACATATTTTGACCTCGAAAATGGTGTCGAACGGTCACGGCCTTTCACCACATCGTCGGCGCCGAACGAGCTTTCGAATTGGGGTCCCGCGCGCCAAACGGACACTCGAGCCAAAGTTATGGCCAAAATATCGCCGGCTACGTAAAAATCGCACTACGAAGAATCCGACAACCGTTATCGAATCCCCGCAACGGCGCCAAAACTTGTTCGGTAAAAACTAGTTTTAAATTTATAATTACCGAACACCCCAAGTGCAAGGCTCGTAGTAAAGGTGTTACCGGTCGCCCTAAGGGAATCGAACGTCATCGGATTAAGTACGCTTATTGTATCGATTATGTCACAAATTATTATCTAAAACTATGGTATATATTAATTGTAATCTAGAAACTATGACTTGAAACAGTAAAATAGCAGTAAAATAGAATAAAAACTAAGGTTTTTAAAATAACTAAACTTAGCAACAAAAGTTGATACGAACGAATCGGTTTATCAAATAATTAAAAGAACGGCAAGACAACGAGAATCCACCAATCAACCAACCAACCCCAACTAGATTGCGCGCTAAAGATACGATTTTTAGTAATGATCAAATCACTTAATTCGATTAAATCTCTTTAATCAATTTCTAGGGTTTCGTTTTTTTCTCAAGCAAAACTAAACTAGCATGCATAACAAGATCATGAGATTGTCTCCAATACTCTACTCAACTAATCATGAACAATTTCTTGAATCACAATTAATTGCATCAATTGAAAAGATCAAAGCTTGAATCAATACTCTCATATAAATTCAATCAAAAAGATAGTTTCATCGATCTCTCGATTCAAATAGAACATAAACAATATAACAATATCCAATTGATGAAAAATCATAAATTCAACTCACTAAGATATAGCTAAAAATCCTCTAGTTGGTGTGGTTGTTGATCGGTTTCCTCCGTTGTCCCACCGCTAGATGCTTAGCCTTCAATCATCTTCGAACTCCCAAGCAAGATTGAAAGAAAGAAACTCATATTTTTATTTGTATTTAGTGCGTATTTTTCTGTGTTATGATGTGATGTCCCGTTTTCGCTTTCGAAATGCCGCTTATATAGGGGTTGTAACCGACTTAGGACGGATCTAGAAGATAAATACGCGTGAAAATCCCGACCGACCGAATGACGCCACCGGTCGATCGAATGCAATGGCTCGGTCGACCGAGCCTACCCTTTTACGCGTTTTCACATCGTTGTTTCAGATACCGTGTCCCCACTTCACTCTTTCGATCCGATTCGATTTATCCTCTCTTCAATGCTCCGATTTTCTTCTTTATTTTGAAATCACTTGATTGAATGAGATTAATCTTCTCCATTAATAATTCCCCATGCATATCTTTTAATTTTCTCGCAAAATTGTTGTTACACCAAGTCATCGAATAATAATAATAATAAAATGTGTAACAAAATAACATTTAAACTCAATATTTCCTCATAATTAAATTATAACCCTCAATAACCATTATAGGAATTCAACGGTAAAACACGCTTTTCTCATTTATTTCCCTTAAAAATAAGGTAAATTGTTTAGGATTAAGCCCGAAAATATAGTAAAATATACCCTAAACAGGGGAGCTTGGAGGGATGAAGGAGCTGGAGATAGAGGATTTGGTGGTGCATCGGGAAGAGGATGGGGTTTGGACGGGTGGGTTTAATTGAGAGGTAGGGAACCGTGAGATCATCGTAGGTGAGAGGTTGGGATGGTTGTTGATAAGAGAAGGATGTTTCATAAAAAATGACATGACGTGCAACATAAATGCGACCCGTGGTGAGATCTAAGTGATCGCGTGTAAACCACTAACGTCGATATTACTAGTAAGAATACTAAGTACGTACATCGTAGTATAGTAAATGCGAGTCAAGGTCGATCCCACAGAGACAATGCAACTTTAACTATAAACGGTTCTAACCTAATTAAGAAGAAACATAGAGGCGGTCTTGGACCCACAATGAACATAAAACAAACTTGGTATTTCTCCCCCTCTTCTCACTGATCTACTAACTTGGATTAGTTAATCATTACGTTTACTTTCCCACTTAATTTCCTTAACTTAATCGAGCGAGCTTTGATTTAAATATCATTATCAGCTATGGGTGCAACTCCTAATCCTATCTAGTCCGACAATGGTAGTAGACAATTTATACGCAAGTTACCCTCCTTAATTTGTCCATAATAGCCCATACGCTTAAAGAACTAGGATTGCCGATATTGAGCGCTAACTCATACAGCTAACCCGCCTAGACAGCTGTCGAAATTGATCAGCACGTTCCTAGGGTCCATTCAAGACGATGTCCAAACTAACACTTCACTATTTGTATTTCTTGCTAGTTTTACGATTACAATAAGCAGATTGGCCAGATCTAACCTACTTTTGATTAAACTTGTCGATCAACGTTGCTGTAGTGAATCCCAGTTTTAGGTTTTCTAATTATTGCCTCGGTAAACCGGTATAGACCGCCGATTTACTGGGGTCAGTTTTTCCTGTCCCTGGATCTACATTGCTCAATTACGATTAATCTAAGTAAATCATGGGGTCTTTAAACATGCAAAAAAAAACACATAAATACGAACAGATCTACCATATTGAAAACAAAAGGAACGTTCAAAGCTTCACACTTCAACAATGGAGATCTAGCTCGATCTACTCAAGCTAGAGATGGTGGAGAAAGGGAGAAAACCAGAAAGAACTCCACAAAATCTTGGAATAACTTTATTTCATCAAAATTGTATAATGTAATTGAAGATTCAATATTAAGATCTAAAAGCTTATACAATAATCTGTTAATGCGGCCTTATATAGATACAATGACCGACTTATGCCTCTCTAAAACCCTAACCGACCTTGTAGAGGCGGCATAATCAATTTCGTGTCCAACAAGTCCTCGGTTTACCGGCCCTAGCCTCGGTAAACCGGGCCGACTTTTCTTCTTTTTTCTTCAGTTGATTTCTTCTTGGACTTTAATCACTTGGCCCAATATACTCCTTTTGGTCCAGATCATTCTCCAATGCTCCAGATTCGGTACATCTTGTAAAACACGTAAAAAGAGACAAAACAAGTACTCAAATCTTCCGGAAAACGACATAGATCTTTGAATTACGATCCTAGAAACATACACATAGCATTTAACACATATTCCACATAATAATGAGCCTATCTATCCTCTCTTGAGCGAGCACTGGGTGAATAAGGGTATAATTATTGGTACCATTTAGGGCATTATCAACTACCCCCCACTTAGCTTTTGATTTGTCTCGAGCAAAAAGGTGAAAAGGAAACAATACTCTGATCAGTACACAAGTTAATTAAAAACAATTATGCCTCACAAAGTCAAGATCAAGATCAAGCCACTCTTATCCATCAGTAACGCATTAAAGACTATTCACGTCATGAGCCTATACGTGTGTGCAATAACTTTCACAACCGCTTAGTAATGCGAGATAATCTCACATTACGTCAACCCATAGTCGAACTAACTATCTCGAACATGTTATTTATTAATTAAATTATCGGCAATGCGGATCGAACTCGAGCATTTATTACTTTTAGGCTCACGTTTATCGGTTCATGCAAAAGTCGGGTGTTTTACGCCCATCGACTCAAATTTTTGCCAAATAGATTATAGATGTATATATTTCAATGCACTTCTCTTACTTTGCAGGTGAAATCTCATTGATTTAGTTATCCTCACGGCCCCACTCTTGATAAACTACCGAAACCGACATTCCTTTGCCTTATAAGCATTGGTGAAACAAAATTCGAGGATGAAGCTGGGTCAACTCTAGTCAAAGCAATATGCTATCGACTACATACCAAGGAAAGTGAGTTATACATGCTTAAAATGGTGGTTCATAACAGAATGCGTGCGCTTAATACGCCGCTACTTCAGAAGTGGGCACTTACTTTTACTTGTGCAAAGCGAAACAAAGATGAAGTCAATTAACTCGAAAAGATCAAAGATATCATATTATTTTCGAAATTCTGTCGAAGTGAATCAAAGTCTAGGTGGTGAATCATGAATCAAAGAGAATCAAGATAATCATGAAATTCACGGAATATAGTGCTAATAGGCTAAGTGACGTTCCTTACCCCCACTTAAACGAAACATTGTCCTCAATGTGTAAGATGAAAAACAAAAAACGAAAAAGAACTTAGCTTCGGTTAAGGGTGGAACCAAAAAAGAATTGGATCGTCGTATAAATCATTATGCTCATGAAAGTAATCCATGAAGAATCTACGCTAAGTAACTCAAACAAACCAAGAAGAATAGTGGTGACAAGAAACTATACAATAAAATGGCGGCAGTAAAAGAGAAAATAAGTAACTCAAAACAAATTAAGCCGTCAAAATCATTATATTATTAATATTCCGCTACATCAACTAAATAGGAAAGAAAATAAAAAGAAAAATAAAATAAAAATAAGAAAATGGAAACGAACAACAAAGAAAAGAAAGAAAAAACTAGTCATCATCAGAATAACCGTCCGAGTCATCTCTAGGCTCAAAACCAGGAGGTGGTGCAGAACTGGAGGCAGCAGCGGTATAAGAAGATGCTCTATAACGAGGGGAAATCCTAGGTGGTGGGGTAGTAGGAGGAACTCCTAGAAAGTCTATATCCTGTCCATCTTGCGATGTAGACTCGCAATCTCTCTCGAGTGCTCCTCTAGCAAGGCTCTCTGAGTCCGAGGTGCTCCGAGGACTGGAGTATGCTCTCTCTGCTCTCTGACCAACCCGTCTTTGCCCTCTTCAAACTGACTGTGAACTAATCATTGACTCAGGGTCTTCCCACTCATCACTAACCAGAACTTTGACATCGTCCTCCAAAGCGAACATGTCTATCATCGGACCATAAGGCAACTGCTCAAACTCATATGCGGCAGCAAGCTCATGAATATGGATATGCATCAGGAGACCGATGTTGACTGAAGATCCCTGCTCCAGGTAGAACATCAACTCTGCCCTCTTCGGTGTGACAGACACCGTGTGCTTGCTCGGCAGAAGTCGAGCACAGACAAACCTATAAACCACCTTCCTATCCCAGGATAGGTCGTTTTTCAAAAAGATGGTGGGGGCTCCCGCAGGATTGCGCTTCCATTGCACCTTAAAGAATTCAGCTATCATATTCATCCTCTCCAAGTGTTCAATATTGCTCGAGGATGTGTACTCGTCCGGACCCACCGGTTGATTGCGAACCCCAAAATGAGCATTGATCCGCTCAATAGAAAAATCAATCTTAACCCCACGGACCATAGAAAATGTGACTCCGGGGTTATGCGAAACATAAGCATAAAATTCTCTTACCACAGTGGCATTAAAATGTGTCGGTCCCTCGGCCATGTCTAGAATGTCTTGTTTTAGCAAGGCACGTGGCAAGATCTCACCGCAATCGTCCAATTCTACGCCCTATTCTCGAGCGACATGTCTTGCATTCCAATGCCCTCGGAACGATTCGTTGATTGCCAATGAATGAAATTCCTCAACCCCGTCTATCAAGGGGTTACCATCTCCATAGATACTCTGATAACCACTGGACAAAGGATAGATCGGCTACGCTTTGGACCCATCCAGGATGACAACAGAACCTGAGAAATATGATGATTCTGAAAAATGACCTTTGGTAAACCGGAGAGAGGTCTCGATTTACCGGCCTAGATTTTTTTTGAATTTTGACTGGGACTGTGCTTTTGGCAATGGAACATGAAGAACTGCAGCACTTCACTAGTACATCAGCACTGATCAACAACAGGGTGGAGAAAATTGTATGGTTGGTGTTTTGGTTGGTGCAAAATGAAAGAAAGGTTTGATTTCGGTGGAGATGTGGTGGTGATAGTGGTGGTGACGGTGGTCGGATTTTGGAGGAATGAGAAATGGAAGAATGTTTGGTGATTTAAGGAGAAGATAGTAGATGAAAATGATGATAATGGTGGTGGAAGAGGTGGTTTAAATAGGAAAATGAGTAGAAGGTGGAAGGATTTGGTGGGATAGTGGGTAGAGGAGTAATTAGGGTGAGGGGTTTGAGGGGTTGATTTATGGGATTGAGGTGGAGTTATGGTGAAATGTGGGAAAGGATGAAAATTTGAAAAGAGGGGAAAATGGGACGGTTTCTACTGACTAGTTGTCTCTGGTGCAACGTGTGTCCTCCACGTGTCACTAAAAATTCAGCTTTTTAAACTGACGTTCAGAAAATTGAAAATGCTGGCTCGGTAAACCAGAGGTAACCCTCGGTTTACCGGGGCTTCTTTTTCTCAGATTTCTCTGTACTCCTTCTCTGCACTCTTTACTCGACCTCTCTGCTCAGTTCTGACCTCAAATTGACTAGTCTCTTACTCCTTTTGTTGTTATTTCCGACTCAATCCTAACCTATTTCGCTAAAATCCACAACGAGTAAAAAAACCTTCCCAACAACCATCGGTTTCAAGCCTAAGGGTGCGGTAGGATGAAAAAAAGCTCGTCCCTTCATCCAGATACTTTTATTCATTCCTAATCTACCTAAGAGTTTAAGAGAATAGTTCTGAGTTTATAGTCGCTAGCTCGACTTTCATCAGATTTTTGATCATTCAGGTGTTGGAGCTTTAACTCGCCAAACTTTTGCTCCAGAGGTTTGTATATTCACAGAACCTTTTTGAGCTCTCTTTCTATCACTCCTCTCTCTCTTGGCTTATGCGTACTAGGTCCGCCTCTCGCCGAGGTTTAAACTTTAGGCCCAAGGATTCCATATTTCCTACTTTAGGCTCAAATCGTTCACTACGCATAATACGGAAGGACTAGCTTCCGTGAGCGCCTTGTTGTGGTCCTTCTCTTCTCTCTCTAAGCATTAATCTCATTAATTCCTACTATACGGTTTCTACTACAACCTCTCTATGCTTATGCCCTTCCTTTTCTATCTCTATAATTTCCACCTTTCCTAAATCATACGTCATCTTGCAACTTTCCGGCCTAATATTTGGGGATCTAAGATTTTGAAAGATCTTCGCATCATTATTCAACCTCAAAGTGATCTCCTTATTATCAAAATCCATGATTGCTCTCGCTTGTCGCTAAGAAAGGTCTTCCTAACAAAACTGGGAACTTGGGTCTTTGGCACGCCTATAACCGTAAAATAAATTGGAAAAGTGAACTCTCCGCCTTAATCGTGCACTTCCTAAGCAGACCGGAATGCATATCTCTAGGCCTATCGACGAAAGTCATGGTTCGGGTTTGATTCATAACGACCGTAAGCTTAATCTTTTGGCAGAGGGAAAAATGTAGAATGTTGCAACTCGAGCCAGAGCCGTAGAGACCTAATCCTACTGATATACCATTAACAGAAATCGGGAGTCGGAACGTGCGAGGTTCTTCTAACTTAACCACAATGTCCGCAGTCCAGGTAATCCTTAAGCTTAGAAAACATCGTGTCGGGATCCTCTTCAGGTTCATCAAAATCATAATCCGAAGATGATATTTCAATTAGCTCTAAAGGGAACTCACCTGGACGATACGTGCTATATGATAAGAGTCAAATTGGCTATCATTGACTATGTAATTATACCCTGTTTATTCCTAGTTTTATATGTTTCCAGAGACATTTGATTGTATTTTGATGTATTTTACATATTGGTTATCATTTCGAGACCGAGGACGAAAAGTCCGGAAATCTCATTATTTTCGGTGTTTAAATACATTCTCGGTCACCCTAGTGTCCTGTAGGAATTACGTGTGGTATTTGTTATGATCTTGTACAGGTATTAGGTGTTCTAGAAGGCCAGAATGCGAGATACGAGGATTGGAACGTGTGCCCGAAGCTTAAATGTTCAAACGGATCAAAACGCGGTGGTACTACAACCATACCTTCCATTGATCTGCATTTTGATCTAACTTAGAGGCATTTTATTGGCTGGACATCTTCAAGAAATTTGTAGCAAATTGAATGATCTTTCCAACGCATCTTGAATCACTCAAATTGGAGGTCTACAGACACAGTTATGACTATTTTTCTGAGGGTGTGTCAGCTAAGCGCGTGCTTGACAAATGCTAAGCGCACGCCTAGCAGCCAATTTTGTCCAGAAGTTTCAGTACGTGTTTTTATCATCCTAGGCATGCGCCTGCATTTTCCTAGGCGCACGCCTAGCGTCCAGAACTCATAAAAGACTATAAATACCTCTATTTTGGATCTAGATCCACACCACCTTCTTCCCAACTCGTTTTTTCTTCGGTTTTTCATCGTTTTTCTTAGCTTAGATCAATTATGTACATAGTTTAGCTTAGATTAGGCTAGATTGTTGTAATCTGTTGATTCTCGAAGATAGATTGACACGTTATTGACGGGTTTTCGTTCGGTGGATCGACTTTCTACGGCCTATAATATATTTGGTAATTCGTTTTCCTTTTTTGTTCTTGCTTTTAATCTTGTTTGTGTTATTTTTATTGTTGATTTCTTGTTTTTTTGTGGATAGAATGAGTAGCTAATTTCCCGGTAGTCGAGTTTTGTGATAATCGTTGAAATCGAACCCAAGCTTGTTCATGTGGTGTTCTTGATGTTTGATTGTTGATTCTCGATGTTTCCGTAGTTCTAGAACTTATTCTTATCATGTTTGTTAAATTAGCTACTCGATAATCGTATCACATGTATCGTCTTTATAGATGTATTTTGCGAGAGGATACGGGAGCCGGGGTTCTAGGATCACTGTGTAAGACCGACTGAGTTGTTCAGACTCGGTTTCGTTTTGAGGTTTTGTATCGACTTGTCGAGCGTTTCATGAATCGTAGACCGTGTGAGGTCAGTTAAATCCGTTGAGTGGACTGTTGAACCTGACATAGGAGGGTAGATTATTGAAATAATGTCTATTCTCAGAGTCAGGAAACGACACCCTTTGTGACATCGAGAACGTTTTGGTGAATCAAGAATACCTCGGGACTTAGCTAGGGTTTGTGAGTATTAGATTGGATCATAGCTCGGCTTGTTAGTAATACCATCCGCAGCGGAAACGATTTAATGGATCTAGATCTATAAACTATACGTAATAAAATAACTAGATCTATATCTACAAGGGGGTTGTAGATCATACCTCTTGGATCTCGAAATCCAAGTTGAAGAACCGCAATAGGATGAACGAAGGAAAGCGTGAAGAGCACCACGATCTTCCGTACGTGTGATCCAAGCAACTCCCGGTGGAAGGAAATTCTCGACTCGAACCCTTCCGATATGCTACCCGGAAAATCTCCAAGATTTTCCCTTGACTCCCCTTGGCGAAATTTTCCTTCTCCTCTCTAAGAGGTGAAGTCGAAATTTATGTGTGTGTTAAGGCTTGGGAGAACTCTCTTTATATAGGAGAGTAATCCTTGTCCTCCAAGGATTAAATAATTAAGAGATAATTATTACATTAATCCTTTTTCCAAATAAAAGATAAATAAAATAATTATCCCAAACAAATTAGGATAAATCATATTATTATCTAATATTTCATGAATTATCATTTAACAAATAAAAGATAAATCACACATTAAATAATTATCCAAGAAAAACCAATTTTCCAATAATTAAATAATAACACAAAATGCATGCGCACCTTTCTTTCAAAGTAAGGTCCACGCACCTTATAATATATTTGACCAAAAAAAAGGTCAACACACCAATTTAGCTTGTAATTCACTTAAAAATGCTTTTAAAGTGTATTTAATTATTTAGCCCAACTATTTTAATAGTCCACTAAACAATTAATTCACATATCGTTTTAATAAAGTCCAACAAGAACTAAATTAATATTATTAGGATTCGACGTCCGAGAATAATTTATGCTATATTAGGAGGCACGTCGGGGACTAATGGACTAATAATCACGCTCCGATAAATCAAATAAATAATTATAGAATAATTATATTCGATAAATCAATCACAGAATATGCCACCATAATCCCGTGATCGCACTCCTCCGATTATGAGATTATATTTATCTCTCACGAGAATAATAATAAGCGCCCATTGATATAATCATTACATATGGATTAATCCTCCATAGAATGCTCATTCTAAATCGGGAAGTTACCGTTAACCCTTTTAGAACCTCTTATCCTTATTTACCATTAACCCCTAGTGATCAATTAATTCATACAACTCACTGGTGATCAATCGATTGTGATATGAACTCCATGGATCGATCGGTTTCTAGGATTAACAAATAAGGAATCGTCTATCTACTTCCATAAATGGAAGGAATGGATTCCGTATCTGTGATAACACGACTACTCACTCAATCCAAAGACAATGCCAAGATGGGGTAATTCGGACCATCACTCGACTTGTAATCCTTAACCGTCAAGTCAAACTTCATAATCGATTCAAGCGTTTGATCGTGATCACCTCAGATTAAGATATATCCATAAATATGATCATCCATTGATTCGATAAGACTTTCGATTACGGAATTATATCGTGAACTCTAATCAAATCGGTCCAAATTTATATGATATATCTATCATATATAAATGCCCCATTAGGTTCTCTTAACCGAAAGTCCGGATAAGACAATCACACCTATTGTGTTTGCAGGCGCATTAATAGCACGTTAAAGGAGAGACCCGATACTCTCGATTAACTTCACTACGGGCTAATTGTATTTTAAGTACATCTTCACTAACTCAATCCTCCCGTGTATATACCATACACCGAGTTAAGTGATTACATAAACGATATACTTAGGGTTTTTTCAGAAGTGTAAATACTATTGTCACATCGGTGATTATGAGAATAATAAATATGAATAATAATGTCAATTCATTTATTAAATAAAACAATTATAAAATTGTCTTTCGGGCATCACACCTAACAATCTCCCACTTGCACGAAAGCATGTGATTAATTGTTTTAGAGCACACCCTATTATTTAAACTACAACAAACTACATCTCCCACTTGCTCTAAAGCAATGGAGACTCATCCCGTATTCTAGTACCCATTAAGCATATCATAACCATTTGATTCCAAAGTACACTCCGAGTATGCCGTCGTAGGATAGGTCGTTGACTCGGCGAGTACCTACATCTAAATGTCATGGGTCTTAATGATTAGTCAAGGTTGTCGGCTCGAGACGATCCGTAGAATCAAACGTTACGGTCCATCAAATCATGTGGTACCGAGTAAACATCGAGCCCGAGATCGATTTAACGATCATCCTCAATCGACTTAAAGTCAAAATCGTGTATCACACATATCCAAGTTCACACATGAATATGTCCGCATATTGTTCCTCGTTCTCTTCAAGATACTAAAGGACATACTAAACTTGCTTTGTTAACCGCCGAATCTAAGATTCGATCAAAACCGACGCTCAATAACCCGACCATCTCTTACTAGAAAGAGAATCTATCCCATTTCTCTTGATCCGAAGATTTAGAGAGTCATTCCCGAGGCATAGGGTAGAACTTCCTCGTTGAATGTTGCATACACAGATGCATCATCTTAACCAATAAGATGGATGGGAAACCGTTGATCGATTCTAATGAATTCGACCGAGTCAAACTCTAAAGAATGTTGTCCAAATCTCTCATGCAGGAAGAATTGTGGTATTGTCGATTTCGACTTGAGATAACACACCCATGTTGATTCCAACTAGTGCAAAGTGTTATCCTTCACAAACACTAATTGATATATGCACTATCTGCACTAAAATTGATATCCAGGTCTACAAAAGACTTATCAATATTCTCGTCAAATCCACATATTGTAGAAATATATGACTTCCAATGACCGAGAGGTTTGCTTTTTATCCACAAAGGACATAAGCCTTGACAGTCATCCTGTCATAAGTTCATAAGTCAATACCCATCTGTTTCGAATGAATCCAGACTCCGTTTGTTTGGCAAGAAAGTCTCAGGGAATCACCCCTATTTTCTGCTTTTGAACGAAATCATGCAATACCGAACTCATTCTACTCTTTTCTGTGTAGATCCAATTACTCCCACTGGGCCTGAGACGCTCAGGTGGTTCTACAAGAGCATGAACAGAATTGGAGTACCGAACTCCATTCACAGGGTTATGGCCATTAAACCAACCTCTATTATCAGAATCCTATACAGCTCACAAAAGAGCCATAGGTTATCAATCGATCCTCAGACTACAAAGTCCGCCGAAACCGTAATGGGTAATGGATAAACCATACTCCCACTACATTCTGGGTGGATCGAAATTCTGATCTAGTTTAGTAGTATTTAGTGTTATCACCAACAACCGATGTTGGATGTGGTCGATTTTAATCGCTTAGTAACTACCTTGAGTAAACGTATTTCAAGGTTCAAGGTTTTTTCGAACATGGATTCTATCGAGAAAGGATGCAACAAATATAACGTCCCTTCCCGATTTCAAGAATCCTATATCTAACCTTTATACTCAATAGTTTAAAAGATATAGCACGAATGGTCATTGACCGAACGTAGTCACGAAATTTCCAGACCTACCTTCAAGCACCGTGTGCTAAATGCTTATATTTACAGAAGTGGGGTGCACCGAATCCACACCTTATCCGTAAATTCCAAAGCATATTCTAGGTAGACTTCTCGGTCTTACATTTCACTGTAAACCGTTATTTCACTTCCAATATCTTTATTGAGTTAAGCAGTGTATTGTAACACGTCTAAAAAAAACTATATAAGGCAATTTAACGGTTTCTCACTTAGTGAAAACATTTCACTATGAGGCAGGCCGAGCATCAGTCCCTAGGACTATGTGATGGCCCATTTCTGAGTATAGAATACTCTATCTCTGTTGAAAACAGAGAAACCTCAAAATATTTTGGATAAACTTACCGGAGTGTTTGAATAGTTATCAGACAAGAAGTCACTACTCGGAAGCTCCTACTAGCTTGTATCTTTCATCGGGACCGAAGGTCGTCATAAATAAGCTATGTTACTTCTTTATAACCATTATCCTTTCCTGGATTGAAAGGAAACTTTAGTCATTGAACCTTTGAGACAATATAACCAGACTGGGAGAAAGGAATCACCCTGAGCCAGTCTTCAGGTCTTGTCTTTTAGGGACTATGCACTAACTATGGAATATGAAGAAGCGTTTATCTAAATATAGAAACCAATTGCTTTTAATGGTTCTTTAAGATGTGTTTTATATACATATTTCAGCAGTTGTAAGTGGTTTTGACTTTATCAAACAAAAGTCCGAGTCTTGGATTCGTACTACAAATGGTATATTCACTTTCTATACGACAAACAAATTATCGAATAGAAGGTAAATCCATTCGTTCCAACGAATCTTAAACAGAAAAATAAATCTTCTGCGATATCCAAGGATTGAATCGAGATTCATTTCCTCATATCACTCCCACTATTCTAGCTAAAATTAACTGCCCGTTGTTTACTCTTTTAATCGTTAAATGCACTGCTGCCTTGTTCTTCCAAAGAACTTAGCTCAAGAAAATCGCCAAGGATTCATAGGTTGGTGATCCGAAATCACTATCCTTATCCTATGATTTTCAGTTTATTAATTTTCGGTTTAGCCTTAAAATCAACTCAGTTTTAGATGACTAACACTCTTAGACATACTCTCCCATTCTTGACTTTCCGTAAATGGAAACAGATTTTGAACTAGCGATTCGTGTGAGTAGACACTACTCTTGAACCGTGGGATGTCTATTTCGAGTGTTACTTGTCGGGACTTCTCGGATTTTCTAATATACCAGAAAAAACAACAAATCATAACATTAAAGCTCCCACTAGTTTATCGGTTCCAAATACCGTCTAACGAGCAATGCTTTATTTTTATGAATTTCCGATTTTTTCGATTAGAAAATCTTTCGTACATAGTTCTATTGTTTCCAGAAAAACAACAAATCATAGAAACTCCCACTAGTTCATCGATTCCAAATATCGTCTAACTAGCGACATTTCATGACTTTCTGGTTTTTCAATTAGAACGGTTACGAATGTAGTCATTTACACTTTTCTAATGTTCTAGAAAAACAACAAATCATAAAGCTCCCACTAGTTCATCGATTCCAAATATCGTCCAACTAGTAATACTTCATGATTTTCCGATTTTTCAATTAGAAAATTACTCGTGTAATTACTACACATTCAAAATTCACTAAAAGAATTTCAAAGTCCAAAGTCACCTTTAAACTAAGTTTGTCTTCCGTTTGATAGGAATGACACTAGTGACATACCTATATGTCACTGGTTTTTAAAAGGCTTAAGAGAAAATATCTCTTTCGAAAAATAATTGCATTATCGATTAACTAGTTCAACGTCCTAGTTACTTTCCACTTTTTAACAAAGTCATTACTAGTCAATTAAATTTTAAGCAATTTAGTAAGGGATATAATGCTGTAAATAAAATGACATGTATTAATTCAAGTTTAACACTACTATATTTTATTTTAGGAATTGTAAACTAAAATTAAGTCTACTCTACCATTCCAAGGTTTTAACCTCGCATCTCAGTGCCGCCTTAGGGTAGGTCAAAGAGATGACGGTTAAATCGAGACAATCTCATCAATGAATAACTTGTGAGAATCGGACATCCCACGAGAATCGAACATCCCTTTATTCATTGACTACCTTCCTTTTTCAGCCTAGATATTTCCAAAAATACCCATGATGAGTGTGACCTACTATATCGGATCTCTTAGTACGCCCGAGTATGCCGTCTTAGGATAGGTCGGTGACCCGACGAGTACCTGTAAATCCTATCCTTTCGGAGACCAAGCCATGAATGTTGATAGGCGTAACACCATCCTTAGGGGGACGAAATCAAAGCGCCGAGGCGCCACCCTTCTCTCACTTACTTGTATCTATAGTAGAGAGCCGTGGGGTTGGTGCCGCCCCCCGCTCCCACTCAATATTTTGGAAGTGGTGGTAGGTTAACTAACCACGTCTTTTTGATGTTAACATAAAAGCACATCAAATCAAGGATTCCGAATGGTGTCGGTAACGTAGGCAAGCCTACCCGTCCTATTCGTTGGAACATATGTGACAGTCGGACGAAATCGGGTGAAGAGAGCCCTATTGAGATTAGAAGGAATCACCCCTCCGCCTCGGTTTGGCTTAGTCTTGCCGGACCCCGTGCATACATCACACTAGGAGGGTTAAGTCGTTTGAGCGAAGCTCGATTGACCACCCAACCTAAAGGCGAACCGCTTTTATCCAAGATTTATTGTTCTTTACCATCATTCAATCTCGTAGACACTACGAATTGAAAACGTGATCTCGTTTCAAACTTTAAGGCGGTTCACCGAGAACACACACCGAAAGGCTAACGATTTCATAACCCGTCCTCGGATCTTTAATTAGTTACTAAATTAATTAATTACCACGATTAATTAAATTTCAACTAATTACACGAGTTTGTATACATGCCTATTTTAATTACCAAAATTAAAATTCTACATGTATGCATGGAGTGGATTTATGATATGATGCATGTCATGGCAATTCCGATTTTATATCTATTTTATGATCAAACACATAAAAATAAATTGCGGAAAATTTAAACACCGAGATGGATCGTTGGCACCTTCGCATCTAATCTATTAGAAAATAAAACCAAAACCCTAACTAGGGTTTACTACTTTCTAACTAAATCTGCAGCTGTTCGAACTCTTTGACGATCGGCATACTAAACGAACTCGGATCGGGACGAAACCTTCCAGATCTTATCTTCACTCCTTGAACTTCAATATGGACGGTTGGATCGGTGCTTTGACTTACCAATTTTCTCCAGTAAACCGCCAAACTAGCTGCTGAATCTGACTTTGACTGCACTGCATCAAGGACTTCCTGAGGCAGATCGGGAATCGAGATGAATCCCGATCGACCTAAAATTTTTATGGTACGTCCAAAACTCCAAGGTGAGAAATCTGAACGGTCGGATTTTATTTTCAACGGTCCAAACTCTCCCAGAAAATCGAGGAAGTCACAGATAGTGTTTCTGTGAATCCTGCGTTTTTCTGTTACAGCAGCCTCTTCGCAGCATCAAACGGATATCGAAACGGACTCTGATCGACGCCAAAATTTGTGGAGTTGATCATCATCTTCTAATCTTGATTCTGACCGGAGGGATCTTCGTTTCAACGGTTCGATCAACGGGAAACACGAAATAACTAAACAGCTACTAAACAGATCTATTTTCTGGAAATTAAAATTGCAATAAAAAAAGAATTACATAATTTCCTATACTCATATGGACGAATTTTCATCGCTTATATGAGTTTACAATAGATCTAACGGGTAAACAGATGCCAACCCCAATCCATCTCTTCAACCACTTACATTCATAAGCATAAAAATAATCATGCATGCGCCCCATTTAAAAATTGGGACAAAAATCTACATGTTTTACCACTCCTAGATCTAATATTTTATACGTATAAATATAGATCACCCTGGCTCCGATACCACTGTTAGTAATACCATCAGCAGCGGAAACGATTTAATGGATCTAGATCTATAAACTATACGTAATAAAATAACTAGATCTATATCTACAAGGGGGTTGTAGATCATACCTCTTGGATCTCGAAATCCAAGTTGAAGAACCGCAATAGGATGAACGAAGGAAAGCGTGAAGAGCACCACGATCTTCCAGACGTGTGATCCAAGCAACTCCCGGTGGAAGGAAATTTCGACTCGAACCCTTCCGATATGCTACCGGAAAAATCTCCAAGATTTTCCTTGACTCCCCTTGGTCGAAATTTTCCTTCTCCTCTCTAAGAGGTGAAGTCTAAATTATGTGTGTGTTAAGGCTTGGGATAACTCTCTTTATATGTGAGAGAGTAATCCTTGTCCTCCAAGGATTAAATAATTAAGAGATAATTATTACATTAATCCTTTTTCCAAATAAAAGATAAATAAAATAATTATCCCAAACAAATTAGGATAAATCATATTATTATCTAATATTTCATGAATTATCATTTAACAAATAAAAGATAAATCACACATTAAATAATTATCCAAGAAAACCAATTTTCCAATAATTAAATAATAACACAAAATGCATGCGCACCTTTCTTTCAAAGTAAGGTCCACGCACCTTATAATATATTTGACCAAAAAAGGTCAACACACCAATTTCATTTAAATTAATTAAAAATGTTTTTCCAGTGTATTTAATTATTTTAGCCCAACTATTTTAATAGTCCACTAAACAATTAATTCACATATCGTTTTAATAAAGTCCAACAAGAACTAAATTAATATTATTAGGATTCGACGTCCGAGAATATTTATGCTTATATTAGGAAGAGACGTCGGGACCATGACTAATAATAAGTAATGGCTCCGATAAATCAAATAAATAATTATAGAATAATTATATTCGATAAATCAATCACAGGAATATGCCACCATAATCCCGTGATCGCACTCCTCCGATTATGAGATTATATTTATCTCCTCACGAGAATAATAATAAGCGCCCATTGATATAATCATTACATATGGATTAATCCTCCATAGATCTGCTCATTCTAAATCGGGAAGTTACCGTTAACCCTTTTAGAACCTCTTATCCTTATTTACCATTAACCCCTAGTGATCAATTAATTCATACAACTCACCTGGTGATCAATCGGTGTGATATGAACTCCATGGATCGATCGTTTCTAGGATTAACAAATAAGTGGGCTGTTTATCTACTTCCATAAATGGAAGGAATGGATTCCGATCTCGTGATAACACGACTACTCACTCAATACAAGACAATGCCAAGATGGGGTAATTCGGACCACAGACTCGGTGTAATCCTTAACCGCCAAGTCAAACTTCATAATCGATTCAAGCGGTTGATCGTGATCACCTCGAGGATTAAGATATATCCATAAATATGATCATCCATTGATTCGATAAGACTTCTCGATTACGGAATTATATCGTGAACTCTAATCAAATCGGTCCAAATACTATATGATATATCTATCATATATAAATGCCCCATTAGGTTCTCTTAACCGAAAGTCCGGATAAGACAATCACACCTATTGTGTTCAGGCGCATTAATAGCACGTTAAAGGAGAGACCCGATACTCTCGATTAACTTCACTACGGGCTAATTGTATTTTAAGTACATCTTCACTAACTCAATCCTCCGTGTATATACCATACAATCGAGTTAAGTGATTACATAAACGATATACTTGGGTTTTTCAGAGTGTAAATACTATTGTCACATCGGTGATTATGAGAATAATAAATATGAATAATAACGTCAATTCATTTATTAAATAAAACAATTATAAAAATTGTCTTTCGGGCATCACACCTAACACGGCTATCTCTTTTTTTTATATATTTTTAGATATTTCTTTTATTTTGTGCATATTAGTTTGTAGAACCGGTGATATGACAAATCACCATGTTCAATATTTGTGTTGACCTGAACTAGGGACGAGACCGACTTTAGTACTCAACCAGATTCCCTGTGGGATATGACCTTGACTCACCAATTCTAGGCTACTGATTTACGTGTACACATTGCCGGTGAGATTGGACACTTAGAAAAGGCCAATCAAGTTTTCCCCGCCGCTGCTCGGGAATCGGGTTGATATCTTGTAAGTTAGTTAAGTTCTTAGGATTAGGTCGTTTTTTTATTTGTTTTTTTATGTATAGTTTGTTTTATTTGTTTTTGTTGAGGTGTCACATCATTTACTTCGGTAGTGGTAGTGACTAGATACCGTGATTGTGTTCGTGTTGTTTCCCTGTTTTGCAGATAATGGATCCATACGACAATTGCGGCTCATTTCCTTACTCATATGGGGGTTATGATTACGGTGTTATGGATTACGGAATGAAACCTTTCAATCCGTACTCCACTTGCACGTCATATGAAATCGAGTGGTGGAATACCCCAAGTTATGTTGAACAACAACTCGATACTCTTCCACCTCCGCCTCAAGAATCAGAGACTTATATGGAGGAAACGACCCATGAGGAAAATCTAGCTTCTTTACGGAGAATAGAAATTCTACTTGATCAACTGATTGAGAGGAAGGAGGCTGAGAGCAGAGAGCAAGAAAGTATGATTGAAATCACCCCGGAGGAACACTACGAGGATGGTATGACTCTTGTATCTATTGAGTCACCTGTTCCGTCTTCATTTATCCCTATTGTTATATTTTCGGGGGTGAACCCTATTGAGTTTGTTGTTGATGTTGAGCCTAAATGTTCATACTTGGTGCTTGAGTCGTTATTAGTTGGGATATGTTTTAGTTCGGGGAAAGTGAGTTCGTTGTACTATGCAATGGACTCATCGAACAAATCATGGTGGTGGGGATTGAGCCCCATATTTCTTTTGTTTCATTTTCAAGGGATGCTCAATTCCTACGATTTTTGTAGGAGAAGCAACGGGTTGCTCTCTTTGGTATAGCTATCCTTGACATAGTTCGGGTAGAAAGTTGAGCCGAGGACTATAAACTCAGAATGTGTTTTTATTGCTTTTCATTTCCCCTCGTTCTTCACTGTATTTCTTTAGTTTGTAGTATGATACTTCGGGTAAGTTTTGTTGTAATATAACCCGAGGAAGTGTGTTTTGGGGGGTTAGTGTGGTGTTTTTGGTTTTGATGAGTTGTGGTAATCCGGGTAGTTTCATTGTGTTATACTCCATACTTGTACACCTTTGGTGTTGGTTGTGTATATTTTATAAGTACAGGTACCCTGGGAGTTTATTTTATGGATGCCATATGATCGTACTCGCGTATTTTTCCGGTTGTAAGCTAACTTTTCTTCCCTTATCATTCGTGTTTAATTTTAAAGTAGGGGGTAGTCGGTTTAGCTTCGATGTTTTGTTTTCATGTGGAACGAGTTATACTTAGTGATTGTTATTCCTTTAGTGTAAAATGAGTCGTTTTTAGAAATTTTGATGCCTTTGACATTGGTTTTGATACATTGAGCCTTTTGATATTGTTTTGATTGAACATATAGTGATTATACAAATGCATTTAATTTGAGTTGGGATCTTGTTTTGAGAAATGAAGTAGTTCTATCACGTTAGCTTCGACTTCATGAATCACCTTGACTAGTGAACAATTATGGTAGTTATTAATGACCCGGTTACCTAGAACTTATATTAGTAACCGAGGTAAATAGAATGGTCGTCGTTGTTAGGTACGGGATGACGGTTTTGGCATTTATTTTGACCCGATCAGAGCCAAAGGCCAACCTAAACGATTAATCCACTGTTACCCCTCTAAGCCTTTTGTAGGGTGGTTAGACCACCACCCGAACTAGCCTTTCGTGTTACTAACCCGTGAAAATCGATGCCCCTAACATTATTTCGGTCTACATATCCTTGACTACCTTGCAATTGAGCTTGTTCGTTCCGCACATTTTTACGATGTTGCGAGGTATTGTTGAGACGTAAGTAATGGTATGGAGTCATAATTTATGAGTTATTCGGTACGAGGAGTGTAATGTTAAGGGTGATTTTATACGTTTTATAAGGATATATTTTATGTCAATTTCCCCCATATGTGGATGTTTTCATAGAAATCGAGCTTTATAATTGAAATATTGAGCAAGTGGTGTTTTCAATAGTTAAATTGCAAAACGTAACGAATTATGTGCTTAAATTGTGATTTTATATTATTTTGGAATATCGTTACGCTTTGGTATGTTTTCCCTACATTGTAGATACACATTGGTGATGGAAAAGATGATTTTTAAAGAGATAAATTCGAGTGGAAAGGAATCAATCAGATTTATGGAAGAATAGATGATATAAGGAAAGAAATCAAGTGTTGAACCGGTGGATCAAGGCGTCCGATTCATCAAACCGGCGCCCGATGGGACGGGCGTTTGACATGCTGAAACAGCGCCAGGAGGAGCTTTTACATTCAGGATGTTCAGATTTTCGGTGGATCAAGCGCCCAAAATTGCACAGACGGTCGTCGACGAAGACTCGCCCGACTCGAAAGTTCAACGATCACGGACGGGCGCCCAAGTATCTTGGACGGGCGCCCACGGCCGACTTAACCACGGCCGACTTAGTATTCAATATATAGCCGCATCGCCCCAACCCTAATTATCATCAAAAAATTCTTCATACACCAAAACCCTAAGTAGCCGCACCTTCTGAGGTTCCCAAGGCCGATCACCCGAGCCTTGTGCTCGGGTGATCCGGGTTAGATTAGAATGCTTTTCTTTTCGTTGTTGATTCATGGAGATCATCCATTGTACCAAACTATGTGAGTTTATCTTTTTAATTGATTCAATCATTTGTTTATTCTTATGATCTTTGATTCGTTTTGTATCTTTCTATGATTTATGATGCTATTGTGTGACTAGATCGAGAGATTGGTTGCTAATCGTTGTCTAACGTAGATGAGAATCGTTGTTAGGCTAGATCACTGATGACGGTCAAATTATACCCGTAAAAGTCATCAACATTGACCTTAAATCGAGATTAATAATGTATATTTCATATTAAATCACATGTTTATATTTATTATTTAATGTTAAGTGATTATTAATATGATATTTGGTATTTAGCTGTTTTTATTATTAAAGGACCGATTTATTGTGCGATAAATGCTGATTTTGTAGATCGTGATAAATCGGGAACATAAATATCGCGCAATCATGAAATCTCAAGATAATGAAGAGGAAAATCAGAGCATTAATCAAAGGATAAATCAGATCAACACGCAAACGTGCAGTGGGGAGCAAGGCAAACGAAGAAAACGTGTAGAACATGCAAAATATAGGTTCGGTCGACCGAGCCTATAGCTTCGGTCGACCGAGTGTCAGCTCTCGGTTGACCGAGTGTCAGCTTCGGGGCGGTTTCCGGCTTATATCGTGCTTATCTTCTAGAACCACCCTAAGTCGGCAAAAACCTCTATATAAGCAAGCAGCTACGAAATTGTAAAGACACACCTTGAATACCTTAGAATATCATTCAATAAAATCACTCTATTCATAGCTTTGATACAATGTAGAATAATTTGAAGGTTTCCAGCAATTTAAGGGCTGCATTATGTAAGCCTTTATTTTCTGTTTCTTTTCTTTTAAGTAATTAATTCCCCCCAATTATGCTTTATTGTTTGAGTTAGTTAATTCATAGCTAGATGATGTAGATCTAGGTTATGTCGTTATGGATGTGGCGAAGCCTTGTCTATGAGGATCCCATAACCTACGTCATCTACTTAGTTTCTATTCATGAATCTACTTGATTTAATTAATGCGTATCTATGTTAGTTTATATGAATGCTTTACAATTCATTGCTTAACTGCTCGTATGATGAAACATCTGAGAGATATGTTCAGGGATGTAATCTGGGGACGAAATTGATTCGGGTGACCGAATGAGTTCACTCGGTCGACCGAGCCCTCTCATTCGGTCGACCGAGCCCTGTTTCATCCGTTAAATAGCCACGTCTTTATGGTTAGGTTAACTTAATAGAATTTATTATCTCAGTAGGTATGGCTATGGCTACATTACTCGCTTAGTTTAATTAAAACGTGTAAAAAGGAAATACCAATATAAAACTCTTAGGTAGGCTTATGAATTGCTCTTCACGGACGTTCATCGATATCTAGGTAGGTTTATATTTGGGAATTGCATGCACCTGCTTATACGTACGTCGTAGATTAGCATGAGACTATAACTCGGTAATTGCTAGTTGGACGAGAGCTTGAGTGATCGTTTAGGAAGTACGCCTAACCATAGGAATGTTGCCTGGACGAGGTGTACGGTTAATATCGGCATCCTTAGTATCGTAAGCGTGTGAGTTATATGAGATGGAAACCCAAAAGGTGAAGTCACGTAACAATATCACAGTGATTTAGTGACTCACCGGTGCTAAGTCAAGTTAAAGAGGATGACTCCCGTAGCCAATCTAAGATAGATACAAATGGATTGACAGTTAATAAGTTCAGTTTATTATATAAATTATCTAGGTCCAAACGATAAAGACTATAATTGGGGAGGTTAATTACGTTGTGTCGAGTCGTGTCTTTACTTTTCTTGTCTTATGTTGGTCGTAGACCTCCTCTATGTCCTTGACATGTTTAATTAATTGTTTGTATATAAGATGATCCACAATTGGTTCCCTGTGGGATCGACCTTGATTCACTATAGCTATACTACGATAGGCCTAGTCCTCTAGCTAGTATTGGTTTATGGTGGTCAAGTATATTATAACCTGATTGACCACGTCATCAATCACCATAGAAAGATAGGATCTTTAATCGTTAATTCGTGACAAATTAATTGGTTAATTATCTAGGTTGCTAGATTCTAAAATACGAGAGTTAACTTGAATCTACACCTTCGTTTTGTATGGAAATTGGTCTCAACATTCGAGAGAGGAGAGATCGATAATTGAATTCACTAAGAGATTAGGAGTTCATAGCTTGAGAAACGGATTCACTAAGGAATTAGGAGTTCGTATCTCGTGTAAAGGTGAAACCACAATATCGAATTAGAATCGTGAGATGAACTTGGATTGAAATCACTTAGTTTGTGTAATGTTTAATCCCATGTATCTTTAGTTTGAGTCGTTTTTTATTATTCTTAGCTTATGTTTATTTTCCTATGTGTTTTTATGTTTGTTCTTTCGTTTATTTGTTTTCGTAAGTAACAATTTAAGGAATTAATAAGATTAGATTCAACATCCCAATTCCCCTGTGGATCGACTTCTTACTTATCCCGCTTACTAGCAATTACCCGGTATTCGCCGGTTAAGAGTTAGTTTTGCATATAGGTTAGGTTTATAAATTGTTTTTGTTTAATGATGCAAAATCATCCAAACAAATTGGCGCCGTTGCCGGGAATCGGTCTTTTGTTGAATCTAATTGAGTTAATTTCTCTATTTTGTTACCATTTATTTTTCTTTCAATAAAAAGTAGCGTTAAATAAATTGAGGTTTTTTTATTTTTGCCGTGTTTCGATGACCGTAGGGTTAAGAATGTGCAAAAAGTTTTTTTACTCGATTTGTTAAACGTGAAGTGTAACCTAATCTGTAACCTAGTTTCTACATTGATTCAGGAACATATGAGGTTGAATTATCTGACTCCGCGTTTAGTACGATCGAACTTTTGGATAAAAGGGATAGTTTTAGCACTCGTTAGTATTTTGTCCGTAACTTTCGGCTCGAGTGTCGGATTGGCGCGCAGGACCCCAATTCGGAAAGCTCGTTCCGACGCCGACGACGTGGTGAATGCCTAGGGCTGTTCAACACTGTTTTCGAGGTCAAAATCCACTGTTTTCCCTACCATTTTGGGCTCAGAAGATTTCAACACGTTTTTCCCCCTTTCATTGTTTTCTGTTTTTTTTGTTTTAAATAAATAAATAAAGGATTCCTAGGGTTTCTTAAGTATCTAGGGTTTTTGATGTTATATCTAGGGTTTCTGAGGTTTCTCGTGTTTCTCTTTGTGTGCATCATGCTAAGACCAGACGGGAGTCTACTCTCTGTGAATGCCCGGCCACTCTTTGTGGTTTCCAGACGTGCGTCCATAGTAAGTGGACGTCCGTCCATCCAACGTGCACCTATTCTGTTAAGTCTTAGGGAAACTAGACGAGCGTCCGGTTTAATCCAGACGCCCGTCCAGTTCATAAATTCCAGGCGAACGCCCGTTTGGTATGTTGAACGCACGTTCAGGTTCCAATTTTTCTTGACTTGATTTTTAATGCTGTATTTGACGTGGATGTTTTCATACGAGCTTCTGTGGCTAGTTATTTTTACGTAGATGTTCTGAACTTGCATGTTTATATCTTTCCATCTACTGATCCATGTTAAATAATTGATTAATTTTTATATACATGCTTCATTATTCGACTTGGATGTTTTAATGTGAGCCTCTGTGGCCTTTGTATATGCGTAGATGTCCTGTTCTTTCACCGTTATGGTTTCCTTTACATCTATTGCAATCCATGTTGAGTAACTCACCTAGTTAGATGTGATTCAAATTTGACTTATGCTGTTCCCTTTTGTCGTCTATCTAGGGTGTTAGGGTTGTTAAATGCACGTCTACACTTCACATGGCAAGCTTCTGTGGCTTTGCATAATCGAATCTTGTTGCGCTTCTGTGGCGCTATTTAGTAGACATTTATATTCTTGACCGTGCTTAGATTAGGGCGACATCTATGGAATTAGTTGGGCTAGTTTATTTTCTTTATTTTCGTTTTGTTTTTTTAAGTATAGTTGCATATCATTTAGTTGCATTGTATTTTATTCTGTTTTTCTTATTTATTTTTATTTTTCTTTTTAGTGCACCTAGCCCTGCTACTTTGTAGTGTCCTCTATCCTTAGTTCTTTATGCACCTGTGGTCCTTATTTGTATTGTAAAGCTTCTGTGGCTTTATATTTGACGGTTAGGTGTCCTGTGTTTTCCCCGTGTGGTGATTTTTCCATCTAAGCCATTATATCATATGCTTATTGCTTGTCTATAATTATTTTTGCCATGTTATATTCCCCCGTGTTCCCCGAGATACTGCCATGTTTTTCAAGTGGTGCATGTACATTTTTAGCTGTTTGTTAAGCTGGCCTTGGAAGTGAATCTGGAGAGGAATACCTATGACATCTCGTGCCTCGGAAACGATCGATTATCTATCCTTCTTCAGCCTATCTTCATATCATTACCGAATCAGCTAAGTTATCTCCTTGGCCCCAAATCTCGTTCTTTCTTGAGACCATCTTCCTTATTCTCGACCTTATACATCAATCTAAGCCTGAAGACAAAGAACCAAACACCAAGGCATAATATACATTGATAGAAACGTAACGAAATCGACATAAAACACGAGTTTTTAGGACGAAAACGTCATTAGTCTCGAAGCATGCATATAAGTGAATATCGTTCATATACTATCCATAATAGCCCAAAATAACCATGAATAACTCGTAAAAGGAGGTAATCTCATATAAGAAATACACTACAATTTGACTCCCATCAACTACACCCCCTTAGCTTTTGCTCGCCCTCGAGCAAACAAAGCAACTCTAAAATGTAACATAGAGTCAACATTGTACTCATACACGAGATCATCATATGCAAAGGGCAATTGAAAACAACCAGGCAAATGCAATTGAGTCTAATCCTACCTTATTACAAAAACGGAATGTGAGTGTGTGCATAGCTTCTCATTCATTCATCACAGTTAACCGGTTCAGATTATAGATGCATGATTATTGTTGTTACACCATAGGCTTATACTTCATAAACATCTCCACTAATCGAGGTCAAATCAAGGCTAACTAAGGTCAGGCAGGACTTGCACGGTTGTAACGTTAGGCTAGGGACGGGGCTAAACGAAATGATAAAAGGAATATCAAAAGAGAAAAACGAGTGAGCTTAATCAAAACTTCTTGAAATTGCCTCATAACTCACCTCCTTAGCTTGGTTCGAGCAATCTTTCTCCTTCTTTACTCTAAAATCCAAACACAATTTAATGAAAACTCATCCACCAACGCCACTTTGGAAGAATTAATACATGGCCCTTTCATCACACATTCTTTGACTCAACTTTTTTTTCAAACACTTTGTTCCATTTTTTTTTTGATTGATTTTGATTTTGATTTTTTTCTTTTTCTTTTTTTTCATAAACCAAACACCAACACTTTTTGCTACCCATTCTCATTCGTAGTACAAAAGATTCACCAACACCACACTTTGACACACATCTTCACCACCCCATACTTGTGCTAGCAAGTGTGCCCAAAATAAGATTAAAACTCACTCGTAGGGTGCCAAAGAAATGTAGACCACAAATAAAGGCTAAAGGTCGGTAATTATAGGCTAATCAACGAATGGCTACGTTCGGGTGGGGGTCTAACCACCCTACAAAGGCTCAGCGGGGTTTTTGTGGAAATTATGTACAGGGTTGGCTATTTGGCTCTAGTTGGGTCAAAGAAATGCCAGGACCGTCATCCCTTAATCTACTAAGATTGGCCTTTCTACTTCGCCTCAAAGTTAATCATATAAGTTCTAGGTAACAGAATAGACTATGACAACTATAAGCATCACTAATTACCATAACTCATGATATTGAAGCTATTAAGTGCGTGTGTAGTCCATTTTTCTAACAAGATCACGACTTAACTCGCATGCATTCACTCAATTGTAAACCACTTAACCTAAGGATATCATGATTCAACACATAACACAACACCAATCCATGATTTTTTTTTAAAATATGGCCCAAATTCACACGATATAGCAAAACTAAGCCTACAAATCATTCAAGTACATGAAAACATGGCATAAAAATTTATCAACAAAAGCAAGTGAAGCTAAGTCTCCTACCCCCCCACTTAATCAAGTAATTGTCCTCGGTGTGTGAGTGAGAAAGGAAAAAAAAAACTTAACTGAGTCGGGCGTAAGCTCATCCAATACAATGCAACAACCGCAAATGTATCTCCCAGAAGGTGCCTGTGCTACAAAGTAAACACAAAGAATTCTCTACAACGAAAGGTCGAAACCTTAAGTGTAGGTAACACAAACATGGAGATGTATATATAAAGAAAATATCGGCTATAGCATGCATGTCAAAAACAAGATCGGGTGTAAAATATCCTCTCAGGGTCCCAATAATATCTAAACAATTAAAGCAAAAAGGTGGGTTGCCTCCCACAAGTGCCTGTGTTTTACGTCGTTGGCTCAACCGGATGAAACTTTAACAGACTCCAATCATGAAAGACTCAAACGACTCCAACCAACTTATTTCAAACAAGTAAGCATCAAAACTCATCAACCAAAATCTAAACTCAAGAAGACCAATAGCTTAAGAAAAGTGAGCAATGCGAGAACCATAGAAATTGAATTTACCAAAAACTTACCTCTTTTGGTCCTCGATGCTACCTCTTCCCAGCCGGAGTGTCTTCTTTTTTCAGCCCGTCGATCCATCCTCTTCTTAAAGTCACCACTCCATAGTAGTTTCCCTTTGTTAGCAATTCCATAAACTTCATCCACCGGGGAATATACAAACTGGGTTGCATAAACTTCATCCATACAGAGTGGACGAGAGTAGTAATCCGGGACCGACATATCAAATATTCTCAACTCTCCCGGTGGCTCTACCAAAGATGGCCTATCAATCTCATTAGGTTTCCTCATACACTCCTTATGGAAAGCTCCAATTGGGAGTGATAGAGAAATAGGCGATCCTATATCAATCTCTCGCTCCTCTAACTCTGTCTCATCAAAGAGTGCGCTCAAATCTATCACACACCCCTCCACGTCATTATTTTGTGATTCATCGGGAGGCTGTGTAATAGACAGAAGTTGCACCTCTGCTGTCCCCAAGTCCTGCAGCTCCTCTTCATTCCAGATCGTTATTACCAAAGGCTTCTTGTTCACTCATAACAATGGTCGGTTCCCCTGCGCACTCCACCAAAGTATCAACTTTCATCTCTTCAATTGGGAGTGATGGAGAAATGGGCGATCCCAACTCAAGCTCTTGCTTCTCTGGGTCTGATAGCTCATCATTGTAACCTGAATCATCAACCTCACTCTCCACCTGAACTTCTTCACTGTCGGCTTTCTCTGCCTCCTTGTCTATCGTGAGGTCTCTCTTAAGAGCAGCTAACTCTCTTCTCATAGCTTCCAACTCAGTTTTCCTTCTTGCTCTCTCTGCTGCCTTATTCACCTTATATGCACAAGCTTCTTTTTCATGCTCTATCTTTCGGTCAGACACCTCATTATAGAAAATTGGATCCTCAATCTCACTCTCCGCCTGAACTCCTTTGTTGGACTTATTTCTCAGTTTTGATGATGAGTGCCATACTAGCTGTTATAGTGCAAAGGCAAAAAGATGTCTAGATAAAATGTATAGGTTTATTAGAGTTTGATTCATAAATAGGTTTGATCAAACAAGCATCAGTAAAAAGGTCACATTGTTTATCAATGCCAGACTAGTCTAGGTCAAGAGGGTAGATAGGTCAAGAGATCGGTCTGCAACTCGCCAAGTCTCAAGATCAAGGGTGAGGGTTCAAACTCAGTAAATGAAGGCTAAGGGATCAAACTTAGTATTTAATGTCAAGGATATGGGATCAGAATTTAGGCAAGTCTGTGATGACCTAAACTGATTACATATACCTTGTGTAGAAGGTCTAAGTTCCACAAGTTGGATGATGTTTGGAACTTAGTTATACTTTAAATGATGTAATCTAACTTCACAAACAAAAGTTGGATAAAAAGATTCAAGCTGCATTATATTCTCTGAGACAAAAATATGATGTTCAAATTAGATGATTGGTTTTTAAACAGATAGACGACGCCTCTTTGATATATATACCTCGATCAATTCAAGATTATTGGGAAGTTACATGGATAAGAACAGCCAACTACCTCGACTTATCAAGCAAATCAAAGTCGAGATTAAAAAGACGTTGGGATGATTCATATTTTTATCCATTGGATACAAGTCAAAGGGTGGGATGATCGCTTGACTTTGTCAAAAAGTAATCTGACAAGTGTCGACCCTATGAATAGTGATGAATGCAATGTGAGGATGGGACAAATACAAGGAACGGTCACATTTGAATTTCAAATTCAAGTCACATGCATTCCTACCTATAAATAGAGGACTTTCAACTCAAGAAGATGATGATTTTTGGAATAAACTTCAAGTGATAACATTGAGTGAAAAACACCTGCTTGAACTTAATGAGCTTAAAGGTCATTGATCTAGTTATTTTCTTCAAGTGCATTCTGTGTTCAAGCCGCATCAAGCATACACACTTGAAGCGCAAGTCAGCGATTATATCATCCTAATCAAGCTGCGCTTTGAATCGAATCATTTACTTGATTCATTCTTTATCTTATAAAGAACTCTTGAGAACAGTGAAGCATCTGTTAGGTGTGAAAGATGTTGGTTTGTGGTGAAGGTGGTGAAGAGGCAATTCTACCCTTCAAGGACCAGTGGAAGACTCGGGAGCAAAGCAATCCTACTGTTCTTAGTTTTCGTTTGTGAAGCCATAGTTATTGGTGAAGGACAAGCAACCTAGGATTCTTTGTAATGAGATAACTCAAAGATTACTAGTGAATTTCCTCCAACATCACGAGGAGAAGAGTGGACGACAGATTACATCACTGGAACCACTATAAAAATCTCTACTTACTTATCTGCATTTACTTTTTCGCACTTAGTCATTATTCATATCAACTCTTTGAATCTAGCAATCGAAATCACACACATACACTAATGAGCACCTAATACTTAGTAACATATTTAACAACAAGTAACAAGGCTTAATTTTGATATTATTCCACGCACAAATTCAGCAAATCGAATCACAAGAGACTATCATTTTATCGGCCAAAGCTATCGAGGTCTCAACAGAGACTCATCAAGTATCGCAGTTCTTTTGATTTGCAATTTGTTAACTCCAAAGTTTTAAGTGTTAAGTTTATTCACCCCCCCTCTAAACTTAACTAAAGCCTTTTCAAGGACCAACAATTGGTATCGAGCGGTGCTTTCGCTCGAAGGAATCCTACTTGTTGTGCTTGTGAAAATTCTTTAAAACTTTCTTTCAAGTTCTTGATTTTCAAGACTTGCATCATGGATAACACACAGTATGCTAGAACCATGTTGATGTGCTCTCTTGATAGATTTGATGAGTATAAACGTCGAATGCAGGCATATCTTGTCGCTACTCATGATGAGATGATGGATGTACTAAGCGAAGGACCACTTTGAGATTACAAAGGCGATAGATGGGTGACAGAATCGAGTACATTCCTAAACCAAAGAGAGAATGGAAATGAGAAGACAGGAAAAGAGCAAACCTCAACAACATTGCTATTGATATCATCTACGTAACCTTGGATAGCAATATGTACATGAAAGTCAAAGATTGCAAGACTGCAAAGGAACTTTGGGATAAGATTCACTTAATCTGTGAAGGCACTGATGCAATAAAGAAGAACAAAATCAGTGTGGCCAGAAAAAGGTTCCAAAAGTTCAAAATGCTACCTAATGAAACCATTGAGCAAATGGAGTCCAGATTCAATGCAATCTTAGATGAACTTACTCTGCTGAGTGTAAGTTATTCAAAAGAGGAAGTAAACACCAAAATCTTAGAAGCTTTACCTGCAAGAGATGTTTGGAAAATGAAGGTGACTGCAATTGAAGAAATGAGAAAGCTGCTGAAGACACCTTATGAGATCTGGAATGGAAGGATACCTAATATATCCTATTTTCACCCATTTGGAAGCAAATGTTTTATTCTAAATCATAAAGTTCATTTGAAAACATTCCAACCAAAATCAGATGAAGGAATTTTCTTAGGATATTCTTGATCCACAGAGCATTGTGGTAATCTTGAACAAAAGAACACTGAAACATGAAGAGACAATCAATGTTGTGTTTGATGAACCTAAGTTTACTGGTATGGAAGATAAAGAGTGTGAACCTGCTGAAAATCAACAAATCACTGATCCAGATTGTGTTGAAGTTTTGGAAAGATTCAATGACTTAAAAGTTTCGATCTGCCGCCTCTTTAACACACCTGCGACAATGTTATCGATGCAACAATCGAAGCAATTCAAGGATCTGTGACTTTCTGTAGAAGAAGAAACTACAGAGAGACCTATCAAGATGATATTCTGAAAGTCAAAATAACCAAAATCCACAATGGTTAAGGAATCACCTCTTTGAACAAGTTATTGGCAATGTACAAACAAGGTGTGAGGACTAGAAGACAACCTGAAGCTATGTTTACTTGTTTTCTATCACAAATGGAACCCAAAGTTGTTGAAGAAGCAATTTTGAGATCCAGATTGGATAATTGCTATGCAAGAAGAATTAAATGAATTTGAAAGAAATCAAGTTTGGACACTAGTTGAAAGGCCAAGTCATGCAAATATCATTGGTACTAAATGGGTATACAGAAATAAACTTGATGAATCTGGTACCATTGTTAGAAATAAGGCCAGACTAGTTGCAAAAGGCTATTCTCAAGCAGAAGGAATAGATTTTGATGAGACTTATGCACTGTTGCAAGATTGGAAGCTATCGATTATTTTTGGCACATCTTCGCATACAAGAACTTCAAAGTATATCAAATGGATGTCAAAAGTGCATTTTTGAATGGTATCCTAGAGGAGGAAGTGTATGTTCAGCAACCTCCTGGATTTGAAGTTAAAGATCAAGAAGATAAAGTGTATAGACTCAACAAAGCACTTTATGGATTGAAACAGGCACCAAGAGCATGGTATGAGACTCTATCTCAATTCTTGGTGGACAATGGTTTTACAAAAGGGACTATTGACAAGACACTTTTCAGAATCAGTGAAGGGGACAACACCCTGCTGGTACAAATTTATGTGGATGACATAATTTTTGGTTCGAGAATGATTTACTTTGTGAAAAGTTTGCAAATCTAATGAAGAGCAAATTCCAAATGAGTATGATGGGAGAAATGAATTACTTCTTGGGATTGCAAGTTAAGCAGATTGAAAGATGGAATCTTCATTCATCAAACCAAGTATACCAAAGAGTTGTGAAGAAATTTGGTATGGAAAACAAAGACTAAGAGCTCAACTCCTATGAGTACAAACATCGATTGGATGAAGATAAAGAAGGCAAAGATGTTGATCGGACTTTTATGTATGAAGGATGATAGGAAGTCTCTTTGTATCTCATCGCCAGCAGAGACTGATATATCCTTTCTTTGTAGGTGTTTGTGCAAGATTTCAATCCAAACCTAAAGAAAGTCATTTAGGTGTCATCAAAAGAGTTCTTAAGTATCTAAAAGAGACTTTGGGAGTAGGAATTTGGTATTCCAAGGAAGGAAGCTTCAAGGTAATATCCTACTCATTCTCGATTATCTTGGATGCAAGATTGATAGAAAAAGCACCTCAGAAACCTGCCGGTTAATGGGAAATAGACTGGTCTCCTGGTTCAAGAAGAAAGCAATTCTATTTCAACTTCCATCTTGAAAGTTGAATACATTGTCTTTGGAAGTTCTTTGTGCACAAGTACTATGGTGAGACAACAATTAAGGGATTATGGAATTGAAGAAAGGAAATTCCAATCATGTGTGACAACACAAGTGCAATTGCAATCACTGAAAATCTGCTTTTGCATTCAAGAACCAAGCACATTGATGTGAGACATCATTTTATAAGAGATCATGTTGAAAAGAAAGATGTGGTGGTTCTATACATCCCTCATCAAGATCAACTTTGTCGATATTTTCACTAAGCCACTTGATAGTGAAAGATTTGCCAAATTAAGGACTCGAACTTGGAATTATAAAGATTGATCGATATTCAGCATTGTCTTTGGAATTCACCAAGGGATTAGTCTTTGCTATGTTGGGTGAGCTCACTTAGCAGATTAGTCATTGGTATCAACAATTCCATGTACTTATGTTTGAACAATTGAGCAAATGAATTTGCCAAGGGGATTGGTCTTTGTCATGTTGGGTGAGCTCACTTGACAGATCAGTCATTGGTGTTAAAATTCATCTTGTATTATCAATTGAACAAAACAAGGAGAAAACAAGGATCAGCAGAGTCACCTTGTCGAAAGATGTCTTTGAAGCAAATTATCAATAGATCATTGAACCCACCTATTTGAGGATACCTTGGTTGAAGGAAACTTTACTCAGTCAAAGTTATTAAGGTCAAAAAGCAGTTTGGCGGGATATTTATTTTTTATCCATTATTACCACAGTTAAACCATCCAACGGTTACAAACGTTATGGTGGAGTAATGGGCCACGTGTCAAGGCATGTAATTTATTCAGATTAATCGTGGTTACCTCAATGTACGTGCAAAGACAGTTTCAACTACCCACTGTCTATATATTCAGACTATTACTCAGTAGAATCGTCACTTGCAAATCTGCTTTATCACTGCAATCGTTACACTGTGTGAACAC
This sequence comes from Gentiana macrophylla, assembly GCA_026214975.1. Lineage (NCBI taxonomy): Eukaryota > Viridiplantae > Streptophyta > Magnoliopsida > Gentianales > Gentianaceae > Gentiana > Gentiana macrophylla. The sequence goes on from CM047806.1 coordinate 145,716,487, forward strand.
AGATTTAAGATTCAATCTTCTTCATCTCATTCTTCTCATTATAATGGCGGAAAAAGTTGATGTGCAAATTGAATCAAGCCAAAGTGTTAGAGGTTTTGTTGAAGATGCAAACAGAATCGGCGGCCATTAACATTGGTCGAAGAATAAGGAGGTATGTCGGTCCGGAAAATGTGTTAAACATAAGACTGGACACAATTTCTTATACAAATGTTGTCGGTTCCGAGAAACATTCAAATAAAGGAAGGAATCAAGCATTTAAGACTGCTGTAAATGGGCAAGAAATTGAAGTTTCCTCCAGTCTGCTGAGGGAAGTTTTTGGATTTGTTGAAGTGGTGGACGGCTCTGTGAATCCTCAAGCAATGGGATTGGACAAATTGACGTTTGTAGATCGAGTTAAAGGCAGATGCGAAATCAAATCCGTTCAGGTATCAACCGCAAACACATTGGTATTGAATACGATCAACTTGAGCAAGCTCATTGCAAAGAACATACTTGGGCTAGTGTGGCAGATGGACACTCTATCGGGACCCAAGATAGAGTTGATGATTATCATCTGTAGGAGCATGAAGTTTGATGGGCTGTGTACTTTATTCATTATATGAAGAAAGTGGCCAAGGAAGAGAGTTTAGGAAAGAGGAAGTCCAAGGCACGCGCCTTAGGATTAATGGTCGGACTCTTTGAATCATCTTGGAATTCTGATGTAGCACTGTGGATATTAATCGCCTAGATACAAGAAGGAGATTGATTATGCAATTCCTGGACTTGATGATGATGAAGAAATTCTTTGGAGAAGTCGCATGATAATGATGATGGAGATGATGGTGATCTGGTGGTGAGCGGGTTCAACAAACTAAGAAGATTTCCATCAAACTCTTTGCACCAAAGAAAAGCTCGCTGAAAGAGGAAGAAGAGTGCCGATGTTAGAAAGACTACGAAGTCCCAAATCAAAAGAACAAGAAAGGAAACAAAGACTGATCGTTGAGTCTGGCCGAGGGTCAAGTGGAGGTTACTGACCGACTTTGTGGCTTCAAGAAAAAGCTGTTGGTGAAATTCTTAGAGAACAAATGAAGGAAGCAAGTAGAAAAAGAAAATTGACTAGAAAGATGATGATGATGAACCCCTATCCAAGAGGATGAAGGAAGTTGCCAAAAAGAAGAAATATGGCAAGGGAAAGAGTTAAAAATTTGGAGGCACAGAGGGCCCAAGAAGAAGCATCGAGTAGAAGAGGAAGAAGAGGTTTGAAGTTTGAGCCTCTAACTATCATTCCACCGATTATTATCGGTGATTCCTCCAATGAAGAAGTTATCAAGTCCACTGATCTTTGAGCAGTTGTTTTTGAGCAATCATGTAGAGGATGTACAGCATCTTCATCGACCCTGAGCTTTCTTTGTAGTAGTATCCACTGAAGAACCACAGCAAACCACTGAACCTGAACCTGCTGTGGTGGTTGAAGAGGTGATGAGAGACTTGGTTGAAGACCCTGCAAATTTGGCAATAGTTCGTGGGAAGAAGCGTCTGCTTTGCTAACCTATTTGATGAGCATGTAAGTCGGGGAACCAAGTGTGATCTGAGATGGAAGTAGTAGGTACAAATGTACAATCTCAAAGAACTCTTGACTTTCAAACATCTGTAGAAGATACTATGAATCTGCTTGTTGGAACCTTTGGAGGTCAACAAGCTACTGGAGCTGCTCCCAGGAGATCGTTTATGCCATTTGAAAGGCATGCAAAAAGGAGCAAGAAAATCGAAGAGTTTGTGGATCCCAAACTTCACAAATTGCCGATTATTTCCAATGGAAGTTTGGTTTCTATAAGAGACAAAAGCCATTTCTTGAACCAATGCCAGATCTTGAAGAATGGGCTTTTGGCAACCGGGAGTGGAGAACTTGGTGGATCTCGATTGATACAACCTTCTTTGCAATCAAGATTGATGGATTTATTTGATGAGCAATGAAGGAGGAGGGTATCAAATTTAGAGATCCAAGAGATGGTCTGATGATTCCTCCTCATCATCGAGATAGTAGAGAGACTTTCCTCTGGACCAGGAGAATCAGCGGGCCGTGACTGGCACATGAATCATCTGCATGTGACCAACTAACATTGGTAAGTCTGCTGAGGGCCGCCAGATTTGGAGAGATGGATGAGGATCTACAGGATCTCACCATGGATGATCTGGAGGCATTGATCAATGAAGGCATTACTCGAGTCTTGGTAGGTCGATGATGAACCAAGTACATTCTATGTTGTAGAGCCCTCTTGCACAAACCGATCTTTGGGCCAGTGAGGAGTTGGATGGAGAAAAGGTTGCCGATTTCAATGAACCTAGTGCGACTCAAGAGTCAATTGAATATCAAGACGGATTTGACATTGAAGGCACTCGACTAAAAGCGCCATCATCCCGCACAAGATTGGTCATTGAAGGTTTCCAAGTGGATAATACCAATATATTCAATCCACAGGAAGTTGAAGAGGAGGCACAGTTCTTTGGGATACAAACAAGAGACTGGACAAAGGTTGGAGCAGGAGGTGCAGCTTTGAGTCTCAAACAAAGACTGGACAAAGGTTGGAACCAGATTTGGGTTTGGAGAAACCCCTGTTATTGATGAGGCTCTTTGTAGTGGAGCTCTGGAGCCAAGGCCTTTGTAGGGAAAGATAGCCATGATCAGCCATTAATGAGGATGAGCATTTCTTTGGACTATAACTACTGATGATGAAGAATTTCAAATTTTTGGAGAAGAAGAAGTTGTTGAAGAACCACGCACAAGATCCTATCCTTGAAGATGTTCTTGGTGCAATGGTTGAGGAAGGACCTCCCTGCTTGGGAGAGATTTGAGTAGAGCCATGGTCATCGGCAGACAACAGGCACAATATAGAGTTGAGAGCTCTTTGATGGATCTCACTGTGATGAGAATGGCCGATGGAGTGCCAATTGAAGTTGTCAATGAGTTAAGAACTGTAAGAAATGATATGCAATAGTTAAGAACTCAATTGGACAGTAAGAACAGAGATTTGAAGAAGCGATGAAGATGGTAAATGATAATAGACAATCTCTTGTCTGATTGCTTCAAACTTTGCATCTACTCAAAATCTTCGTGAATGATCGATATATGATGTAAGATATATCAAGCAAGGAACACAATCGAAGGACAAGTTTTTGAAAGATCAACTTACATCCGTTCATCAAAAACTTGACAAGCTTCTTCAAATCGCCGAGCTGCAAATTTGCACAACAACTCTTGTGCTCGATCCCAAATTTCTTGAAAGGATCAACAGATGGAAGAGACCACGCAATCAAGGATTACTTCACTTGATACTAGAACTGGAACTATGGCAGGTCAATTACACAGAGTGATAGTATCACAGGAAGCTATTCATGGCCTCATCTCACGTTTTGTTGATGATGTCACTAAGGGGGAAGAGGGCCAATCAGCTGCAGCAAAGGAGGCTGCTAGACTCTTTGCACAGAAGAGATGGACTGATGATACAAATGCCTTTAGGCAACCTGCACCTGGCAGAGTGCAACTTACTGATGATCTCCTATCACAGTACAAGAAAGAGTTTCATAACAGAAGGAGACCCTATCGTGACATGGGATTTCATGAAGGTCTTAACTCTTTCTTGAGTTTGAAGTTTTGGGAGGCAAGGATTAGAGCTTTAAGAGCAACTACCAGAGGCAGAAGGAGTAGCAGAGGTGAAAAGGTGCTGCCAATTACAAAAGCAAAAGATTCACTGGATGAATTTAAGGAGCTGTATATGAAGTTTGGCTTCAGGGTGAATCAGATCAATCTTGTCCTGCCTGAAGCATGGAATTGGTGGAAACAAGTCAATTCTTATATTGACTTTACACTTATTGAGAATGAATGGATGGTTGAAATGATAGAAGAGATCAGAGCCTATCAAGAGCAAGCTGAGAAGGCTAGACAAGAAAGAGAAAAGAGACAATAGATCAGCTACTTTTCATTGTTTATCTTTGCTGTATCTAGTTGTAATAATTGTGAACAAATATTTATAATGAGAATTGACTAAATTTGTTACATTTGTGTTTTTATCTTTTGCTTTGCTGATTAGGTGAGGGTAGTGGCATCATCACCAAAAAGGGGGAAATTGTTGGACTTATTTCTCAGTTTTGATGATGAGTGCCATACTAGCTGTTATAGTGCAAAGGCAAAAAGATGTCTAGATAAAATGTATAGGTTTATTAGAGTTTGATTCATAAATAGGTTTGATCAAACAAGCATCGTAAAAAGGTCTTGATCATTTTTATCGTGAGACTAGTCTAGTCGATAGGGTAGATAGGTCGATAGGATCGGTCTGCAACAACTTTCAAGTCTCAAGCCCGAAGGTGAGGGTTCAAACTCAGTAAATGAAGGCTAAGGGATCAAACTTAGTATTTAATGTCAAGGATATGGGATCAGAATTTAGGCAAGTCTGTGATGACCTAAACTGATTACATATACCTTGTGTAGAAGGTCTAAGTTCCACAAGTTGGATGATGTTTGGAACTTAGTTATACTTTAAATGATGTAATCTAACTTCACAAACAAAAGTTGGATAAAAGATTCAATTTGCATTATATTCTCTGAGACAAAAATATGATGTTCAAATAGATGATTGGTTTTTACAAACAGATCGATTTAACCTCTTTGATATATATACCTCGATCAATTCAAGATTATTGGGAAGTTACATGGATAAGAAACACCAACTACCTCCTCGACTTATCAAGCAAATCAAAGGTGAGATTAAAAAGACGTTAGGATGATTCATATTTTTATCCATTGGATACAAGTCAAAGGGGTGGACAGATTGCCTTTGTCAAAAAGTAATCCCGACGATTGTCGATCCTATGAATAGTGATGAGAATGCAGTGAGGATGGGACAAATACAAGGAACGGTCACATTTGAATTTCAAATTCAAGTCACATGCATTCCTACCTATAAATAGAGGACTTTCAACTCAAGAAGATGATGATTTTTGGAATAAACTTCAAGTGATAACATTGAGCTGAAAAACACCCTTTGAACTTAACGAGCTTAAGGTTTCTTGATCTAGTTATTTTCTTCAAGTGCATTTCGTGTTCAAGCCGCATCAAGCATACACACTTGAAGACCGCAAGTCATTGATTATATCATCCTAATCAAGTCGCTTTGAATGAATCATTTACTTGATTCATTCTTTATCTTATAAAGAACTCTTGAAGACAAGTGAAGCATCTGTTAGGTGTGAAAGACTTTTGGTTTGTGGTGAAGTGGTGAAGAGGCAATTCTACCCTTCAAGGACCAGTGGAAGACTCGGAGCAGCAATCCTACTGTTCTTAGTTTTCAGATTTGTGAAGCCATAGTTATTGGTGAAGGACAAGCAACCTAGGATTCTTTGTAATGAGATAACTCAAAGATTACTAGTGAATTTCCTCCAACATCACAGAGAAGAGTGGACGACAGGATTACATCACCTGGAACCACTATAAAAATCTCTCTACTTACTTACTGCATTTACTTTCTGCACTTAGTCATTATTCATATCAACCTGCTGAATCTAGCAACTGAAATCACACACATACACTACTGAGCACCTAATACTTAGTAACATATTTAACAACAAGTAACAAGGCTTAATTTTGATATTATTCCGCTGCACAAATTCAGCAATCGAATCATCGGTGAGACTCATCGTTTATCAAGAAAGCTATCGAGGTCTCAGCAGACTCATCAAGTATCAAAGAGTCTTTGAGTTGCTGAATTTGTTAACTCCAAAGTTTTAAGTGTTAAGTTTATTCACCCCCTCTAAACTTAACTAAAGCCTTTTCAAGGGACCAACATCCTTTAATGAGCACCTCATCATCCTTAACCACCTCTATTGCACATGCATGTTCTTCCTGCTCGAACCCCATTATTTCAATCAACTGCACCGCCCTTTCTTGAAGATTTCTTATGGCGGAGTCAGATTTATCTTGAACTCTTTCATATCCCGCAGATTTTCTTCCATGCTCTTGTTCATTTTCTCTAGTAGCTCAATTTGGTATCGGTGAAGCTCTCTTGTTGCATGGGAGCAAATTGATCATCTTGACTATAATTCATCGGAGGTGGGTAGTAGGCTTCTTGCCAAGATGGATTCTCGATCAAACGGCTGATTTGTGTGCAAAGTTGTCAACATCTTGAGTGTGATAACCATAATCATGATAAGCATAAGGGTTCGATAACCCTCATAATGTTGTGGCTCATTACTTGAATAACCAAAGTTACGATTCGGTATGCACTAGGCAATCGATAAGCCCAAGAACCCTGGTTATTACGTTGTTGATCTGAGGTCGATGCACATATTGTTGTTGATAATATTGTTCAGTGCTGTAGTTGGTAGGATAATTGTTGTTCGGATGAGTAGTATTGATTGGAAAATCCATCCATTTAAGCTCAAAGCGCAAGATCTCGTGAAACAACACAAACACAATCAAAGTATCTCGCCTCCACCACCACAACAATAGGTGGTGTGACACTTCAATATACGAACTCCATCAAGAAAAGAAAAGAAAAAAATAAAATGACCTAAGCCCAAGCTTTTGGGTCAACTTGCAAGATATTCACTATGTACTCCCCGGCAACGGCGCCAAAATTCTTGATAGCAAAATACTTAACCGCTAACTTTAACCGACAGAGTATCGGGTTAGGGCAGTATAGTGGTTACAAGGTCGAATCCACATGAAGTAACAGTGAAGTACCAAAGTCGACGTAGAACTTGGTTCAGGTCAATAGATAGTGGAAAGATTAACAACTAATGCAGAAATAACGATTACACTACTGGTTTTACTTATATGATTAAAAAGCATAGCCGAACTACGATCCAGCGGGTTGCTTTTACCCCACAGGAAAGACTTGACAAGGAGCGTGTCTTAACCGACCTACCTATCCAATTCAGTTTATATGACATCCACGGGTGCCAACTCCTAATTCTGGTGTTAAGGTCTGAACAACTCTCGCTTAACACCCTACGCCAGGCTAATTAACCCTCCCTTTAGAAAGCCAACTAACCTAACATGGTTTACCAAAATCTCGAGCCGCTCGGAAAACCGATGAAAACCTCACATAGGGCACAGTCCTAACAACTAGCTAGGTTGTCAATCTAACAACTAGGATGTGTCTACACAATGATCCTAAAACCCATTATCCCACATCTCACTGCAAAATACATCTATAAGTTCGATGTGTGTGTGGCAGTGAACTAGGTTGTCAATCTAATTCAAAGCTATTAGGGCTGAGCTTGGGTTGGGTTGGGTCGACTTGGGTTGGGTTTTTACATAGTATAAGTCGGGTTGGTTCAAGAAAAAAACTAACCCAAACCAAACCAAACCAAATGACTATAAAACCGAAGCGGTTGGCTCGGGTTGGTTTCGGGTTGGTTTGGGTTGGGTTTCGGGTTTTCATCCATACAACATGCATTTATAATAAAACTTTTATGCTATAAAATCCGCACACATTTATATATCCAAATTCGAGTTCCATGTCATATGTTTATAACAATAATCGTTCAGGAAACCACTTTTTAGGAAGAAAACGTTAAAATTTGATAATTTAGAGTCCAACAACATATAACAAACCAATAACATATAAAGATAATAATTAAAAACCAATAGTCATACATAAGAATACATACGCGGATTCTTTTTTCCGAAGAAAGGACAAAGAATTGTAGGGACCGAAACTGAAAATGGAGTGATATCAGCAATATGATAACATCATTTTACTTTGGACGGAATGCATATATATATATATATATATATATATATATATATATATATATATATATATATATATATCGGGTTGGGTTGGGTCAACCCGGAAAGAAAATAAAAAAAACCAAACCAACCCAAAAAATTTGGGTTTCAATTGGTTTGGGTTTTTGGGTTGGTTTGGTTTGGGTTTTGGGTTGGATTGGGTTCATTGGGTTTTCTGCTCAGCCCTAAAAGCTATAATCTTTATAAGAACGAGTTTTAGAACGTGGATTATGTTGGAAAGGTGTCCTAAACCCAATCGGGTTGGACCGGATCCGACGGTCGAGTCATTTACTGATCTATTTAGTTCATGTAATAACTTTATTATGATTAATAAAAGCACTTATGTTATTATATATATTGTTTGTCTTCATATTATTTGTTGTATATATATATATAGTAACGCCCCTAGTGTCAATCGTGATAGAGAAACCATGATAGTGATTATGGTTGATGAGATCTCTAATCACTATAACAAGATTGGTACTTAAATGTCTCTAGTCTTATATATTATCAAATGGGACATTGATAGTATAATCGAGACTAGCACGTATTGGATGTCTTCTATCTTTTAGAAGATAGGAAAGATCTCGCTCTATCGAAGTGTAGGGACACTTGGATCGCACGTGGACGTGTATTAGAGAATGCGCGACGTTAGATCGACCCACTTACATTAAGTGTCACACTATGTGGCGGTTGTGTAATTATCCTTTTGACCGAGTCTTCATGGCATCACGGTGTGGATTGTCATGCTTTGACACTATTGAGATTTCCCCTAGCCACGGGGCGATCATGCGGTAGTGATTGGGTGTGATACTGAAGCATGCGGAGTATACATGATTGGTCGTCCGGGAATCGCGTATCCAATGATTGGGATCGAATATCCGAAATGGCCTTCTTATAAGGGATGTTTAGTTCTCGAGAATCTTTGCAAAGTGGGAGTAAATGTGTTATTCCGAGAGAGCATGATATCCAGATTATAAGATACGATCGGCAATGTATTGACACTCGAGATACGATCGTATGGATATTATTACAGCGATAGGATTGTAAGTTACACGGTAACTATTTCGCATGAAAGGTAGTAGTCATTGCATTTGACTCTTCCGATGATTGGGGTCACGGTGTGTTGCTAGACGCTATCCCGTGATCGTTAGGCATGAAGGGCATTTTAGTAAATTGCACTTTCTGTCTGCGACCAACATATTCGGAAGCCTATCGGGTCGCACACATATGAACATCGAGTCGGATTAAAATGCGGTTATAGTTGATAACCAAATAAGGAAAGTTTTTCTGTAGACTATAAAGGTTATAGTGGTAAATTAATATGGTGGTATTTATTTATTATGAATAAATAAAATACAAGATATTAATTATATACAAATTATATTAATTAAACAATATTCGGAAGCCAATTAATTGGCATATGGAAGCCACATCTAGGGTATAAGGATACACTTGGATTGTGCACATTAATTAATAAGATTGCCATAATATTAATATAAGATATTAATTGATTTTGGAAAAATAAATTTATGGTAATAAGATAATTTTATTCAATATAAGATATTGGCAAACTTAATTATAATAAAAGAGATAAATCAATCTAGCAGATTTTCCTTATTTTATTGGGAAAAAAGTTTTCTTCTCTCAGACACTACATAGGACGCCACTTCCTCTATATAAAGGAAGTGGGTGTCAAGCTCTTTTGTACATCACAATTGCAAGAGCTCATAGTTCTTGTGTAAAATAGAGAGCAACCTATAGTGAGTTTGTGAGGGAGGAAAAAGGCCGGTCTAGCAACCGGAGTTTTCCAATAGCAATCCAAGGAGGATTCCGGCAAGGGGTTCGTGTGGATTAGCGATAGAGGCCAGACGCGTGGACGGCTTACGCACTGAACCACTCTCCGTTGACGGTCAAAGCGACGATCTTATAGATCATCAAGGTATAACCGTCAAACTACTTAACGTGTTTATTGCATTAAACGAAGAACGATCTAGAAAAAGGAAATCAAATTTTAATTTCCGCTGTGTTAAACTAGTGATTTCCTAACAGTGGTATCAGAACCAGACTTCGAGCTTAAGCAATAAGCATAATTTGATAGCGTAGTAATTAATCGATAGATGCAAGATTTAAATCACGAAACGTTAAAACAAAAAAAAAACAAAAAAATAGGGTTTTTGGGGCTCGGCCGACCGCAATGCCCCCTCTCAAGCGGGGTGGCGGCGATGACTCTGTGGTGCCGTCCGTCGGTATCTTCTTCCAATAGGGAGATCGACCCTTTTCGTTTTGTGATATTTATTGTGCATAGATATCTCGTTTGTTTAGTTGTGTCATATGGCCAACCAATGGTTCAAATAGTTTGGGCCATTAGGAAACCATATGACATGTTGGCCTTTCCAAAATTTGATTTGGAATAGGCCAGCCCTTTCAAATATTTGATTTGCAAAAGGCCTAAACAAGCCACTTCCAAAATTTTGATTTTGGAAAGTGGCTGTGCCTAAACCAAAATTATTTGGCCTTTCCAAATATTTGATTTGGAATAGCCTGAACCATTTTCAAATATTTGATTTGTAAAGGGCTGCCTAAGCCACTTCAAAATTTTGATTTTGGAAAGTGGCTGTGCCTAAGCCAAATTTAGTTTTGGAAAAGAAAAAAATAGGAGACTTTATAATTTTAATTTATTTTGAAAAGTTCAAATTTAATTGAAATTAAAATCGATTTAAAATTAAATGTTAATTTTACTTTTCTATTAAGTCATATAATTAATTAAATGTTATTTAATTATTTGATGTGATAAAATAAAGACGCATGAGTAGTTAAAATTAGAATTTAATCTATTTCACAAGATAAAATTGTATGGATTAGATGTGTAGATATAATGTGATTATATGGACCCCAATTGATCAGGGACTCGACCAATAGGATATATGGGAATGTATTTCTTTATGTTGGCTTTTGAAAAAAATTGGCTTAGGCCGTTATGAAGAACGTGACCTAGTTTACTTTTTGCATTTATCCCATTCCGTTAGCTCCCCGTGTGCAAAGGGGTGTAATTATTAGATAAATTATTATGTAACAAGAATGGAGCAAGAAGTTGAAGACCAGGGAGAGATAAAGAACCCATTGGCGCACAACAATAAAGATCCTATTGGCGGTTGTAGATACTCTTAGTTTGTGACCAGCGGTTTCGCATCGGTTTGTATTCAAACCGCACTTAGAAAAGTCCATGATCATACCGGTTATTTTATGCGCGGAATATTGTGTATGTTTTACTTTATATGATATCGTAGTAATATGCACATAGTAGATGAGAACATAATTATACCAAATTAATTAAGTGAATTAATTTAAAATTATTCCCACGCCAAAAATCGAGCCGAAAAAAAAATTGTCTCCCAATATTATAATGACGGTGAAGAGCCCTTGTTCAGATCCAACTGATCGACTACCGTCGGGAGTTGACCTACCACGAGTATATCGTTATTATTGAGATATGATCGTTACGAGATCTCATGAATATTGGGTTACGACTCGACTAAAGTCTTTCGGTGATTGGCCACCGTCAGGGCCGTCTGACTTTAGAGACAAGGGGTTGACTACCACATAAAGATGCGGACTGTCAAAGAGTTGACTAGTCAACCACTGGGAGTCATATATGATGCGACTGGTAGGAGTACCTACATTTTGAAATTGCCGAGATTGATCGACCACCGTTGGGGATTAAGGCGACTAGATTAGATCCCAGCCACTAAAGAATTAATCAAATTCTTGAAAGCCAATTGGGAATAGTTGGCTAGTGGGAGTTAAAACCTTTTAAAATTTTAAGTGCAAATTTAGGGTTTTTTATACATGAGCTTTTTCTTATTCTATCTTTATTTATTGTTGTAGAAAAATGTCAAACAAATTGAACCTTCATTTTATCATCGAAAACAAGCTTGACGAAACTAATTTTCTCGATTGGGAAAGAAACCTCAAAATCATTTTGAGGCATGAGAAGATTGGCTATGTCTTGGATGAGGCCCTACCGGAAAAGCCGGCTGAGGGTTCGGCTGTGGATGTTGTCGAGAAGTATAACAAGCAATCATTCGATAAAGATACTAATGCTACATGTATCATGCTTGCTTCTATGACACTGGCTCGCAGAAGCTTGACATGAGTCTATGGACGCTACACAATCATGGTCCACTGAAGGAACTCTATGCTTCTCGGTCCCGTACTAAGAGTACGAGGTCTCAAGGCCCTGTTTAGTTGTAAGATGGCATCCGGGACTGGCTTTGTGGTGTCACACGTGCTTAAGATGATCGGGTACATAGAGGCTTGGGAAATTTGGGCCACAAGTTGGAATGAGAGTTGAGTATTGACTTGATTCGCAATCTCTACCGATTCATTCTCGCAGATTCGTGATAAACTATCACATGAACAAGATAGATTGCTCCTCTTGCGGAGTTATTGAACATGTTGAAGCTCGGCCGAGGCAATCTTTGCTGGGAAGGAAATCAAGTGTTCTTTGGTCACTTCAATCAAGGGCAAAGCTAAAGCCCAAAAGAAGTCCAAGAAGGCGAAGGTCGCACCTAAGCTAACGCCTAAGATAGCAAAAGACAAATCCAAGGATGCTTGCTTCCATTGCGGTGAGACCGGACATTGGAGGAGAAAGCGCAAAGGCTTCTTAGTATCAAGAAGAAGCATTACGATGCTTCGACTTCGTGTATATTTATGATTGAGATCAACATTACTTCTTCTAAGTCTAACCACCGGTATTAGATCTTTGGTTGTGGTTCTCATATTTGTACGAATATGCAGCGCTAAGAAGAACTAGAGATCTGAAGAAAGGAGAGGTGGACCTACGCGTTGGAAATGGAGCAAGTGTTCGTTGCTACCGGCCGTAGAGAGTTTACTTTCTTTCATTGCCCAAAGTGGGCTAGTACTAGAACTTAATAACTGTTATTTTGTTCCTGCTCATACGAAGAGCGTTATTTCTATTTCTGCATTAGATGTTGATGGATTTTCTTTTACGTTTGAGAATAAATGTTGTTCTTTTTCACGTGATGGAATCTTTTACGGTACTTGCATACTTAGCAATGGTCTCTACATATTGGATATGAATGTTGACGTACTTAATATAAATAACAAGAAAGCCAAAACAAATGACTTGAATGAATCCTACTTATGGCATTGTAGACTTGGCCATATAAATAAGAATCGCATTTCCAAACTCCATAAAGATGGAATGTTGGATCAATTCGATTACGAATCGTTTGATACATGTGAAGATTGTTTACTTGGCAAGATGACAAAGTCACCTTTTAGTGGAAAAGGGATAATATCCAATGAATTGCTTGGGCTCATACATACTGATGTTTGTGGCCCAATGTCAATTCAGGCCAAAGGAGGATACTCTTATTTCATCACTTTCATTGATGACCATTCTCTCTATGGTTATATATACTTAATGAAGTATAAGTCTGAAGCCTTTGAAAATTTCAAGGAATTCAGAAGTGAAGTGGAGAAACAACCAGGTAAAGAAATCAAAACACTTCGATCCGATCGAGGTGGAGAATACCTAGATGGAGAGTTTCAAGACTATTTGAAGGAGAATGGGATTCTACCTGAATGGACCCCTCCCAGGACGCCACAAATGAATTGCGTGTCTGAGAGGAGGAACCGCACCTTGTTAGACATGGTGCGTTCCATGATGAGCTATCTGATTCTCCCAAAATCATTTTGGGGGTATGCTCTAGAAACCGCATCCTATACACTGAACCGAGTTCCATCAAAGACGGTTGAGTCCACTCCCTATGAAGTGTTCAAAGGGAAGAAACCAACACTAGGTTACATGAAACCTTGGGGATGTCTAGTTTATGTGAAACGGACCATGAGTGATAAATTGGAACCTAGATCTGACAAATGTCGATTTGTGGGTTATCCTACGGAAACCAAAGGGTACCAATTTTACCACCCCGAGGAACAAAAGGTGTTTGTTGCCAGGATCGCCATTTTCTCGGAGAAAAGAGTTTATTCGGATAGGGTCGGTGGGAGTAAAATTGATCTTGAAGAAATTCGAGAACCACTTACGGATAACAAATCCGTTGATGGAAGTAGAGTAGACCCAACATACAGATGTAGGGCCACCATCTACCTTAAGCACACTAGCACCTCGAAGATCCACCAGGGAACGCCGTGAGCCCGAAAGGTACACTGGTGTATATCTCATGGAAGATGAGGACCCGAGAACTTATGAGGAAGTGCTATTAAGGCATGACAAAGAGAAATGGCTGGAAGCCATGAATTCTGAAATGGAATCCATGAAGGACAACCAAGTTTGGAACTTAGTTGATCCACGTGAGGGAATAGTTCCTATAGGATGTAAATGGGTCTTCAAGAGAAAGACCGACATGGACGATAAACGTGACTACCTACAAGGCTAGGTTAGTAGCAAAAGGTTATAAGCAAAGACAAGGAGTTGACTATGACGAAACCTTTTCGCCTTTTGCCATGTTAAAATCCATTAGAATTCTCGCTTTCGCTATTGCAAAGATACCATGATTACGTAAATGGCGGATGGATGTGAAAAAGCTTTCCTTAACGGAACACTCGTCGAGGAAGTGTATATGACACGACTGAGGTTTCACAACCAATGACGCCAGGATGGTGTGTAAACTGCAAAGATCCATTTATGGATTAAAGCAAGCTTCTCGGACTTGGAATATTTCGCTTTGATGAGATAATCAAATAGTTTGATTTCATCAAGAACGAAGATGAGCCCTGTGTTTACAAGAAGGTTAGTGGGAGGGCCATTGTGTTCTTAGTGCTTTATGTAGATGACATATTGCTCATAGGGAATGATGTGCCTATGTTACAATCAGTCAAAGCTTGGTTATCCAAGAACTTCTCAATGAAGGACTTGGGTGATGCAGTCTATATTCTTGGAATAAAGATCTATAGAGATAGATGTTAAGGGTGAATTTATACGATTTATAACGCTATATTCTATGATATTTTCCCTCATATCCGTATAAAATTGCATAAGAAACGAGTGTGTAATGGAAGTATTGAGTAAATGACGTTTTTAACAAGTTAATCGCAAAATTGGTTGATTTTGGTGTTTTAATTGTGATTTTATGTTTAATTGGACATTATTACATTTTGCGATATTTTTATGTGTTATAGATGCATAAATTCGATCTCAAGAGGTGATTCAAAGATGATCAAGTCGGATTTAATTAAAGAGAAAGAGATAATGATGATTGGATTTGATTAAAAGAGATAAAGATCAAGAAATCGAGTCGATCATATTGAATCAAGCGCCCAAGTCCCGTCGGGTTGGACGGGCGTCCATCAAAGCAAACAGCGCCGAGGAGAAGAAATTTGATCTGAGAGTTTGGACGCCGAGTGGACGGGCGTCTCAAGCAAATCCAGATCCATCCGGGACGGGGCGTTCACAAATGCGGACGGGCGTCCTTCGGCCGACTTAGCGGCGCCGCCTTTGTTTTCTATATATACAGTAGCGTTTTCTCTACATTAAGGATACCACATACTCATTATTCGAAACCCTAAACCTAGGGGCGGCTTTAGGCTGCGTTTTACTTCTTTTATTCCAGTTTTTATGTTCCAAATTCTAGATTAAAAGTAGGCAGTTTTATGTTAGTTTTTCCTGCAATCTCAAGTTTCCAGAGGATGTTGAGAGGCTAAGATTCATCAAACGAGCATTGTGAAGCCATCCTACACGTTTTGATTCCGTTTCTGCGATTATATTGTGAGTTTTACCTAAAGTTGTTTCCTTACTGCATGCTTATATTGTTTAATTGCAATTGTATCGAAAGATTTGCATGTTATGATTGTCTTATGTTGATGAAAGTCTCTATAAGCCTTAGATCACCATGATAAGGAATAGTTGTTTAATCTATCATAACGAGAGTTAATAGGTTAGATTGCTAGGTTAAAGCTTACACCTTTGCTTCGTAAAATCGTTAATCCTAGATCGAAAGATATAGATTAATAGGTGAATTACCTAAGGAATTAGGGTTCATGTTTTAGACAATGTAAAATCACAACTTGGTTAGAAAACGCAATATAATCGAGATAGGAATTGATACTTGTTAGGATAGATGGATCAATCGCTCATTTGCTCGTTAAAACTTGAATTTAATCCCGTGAAACTTGAATTGTTTAGAGTAGTTTACTTTTATTTCATATTGGTTTAGTTTAGTAGTTCGCAACCCGTATCTTTCCTGGCTTTAGATCATATCTTCTGTCCAGTTTTACGTTTTAGTTAAGTTTGTTTTCGTTTCGTTTAGTTTTATCATTTGTTTAGATTAGTTTTCGTGACATAATTTAATTAGACAAAAACTAGGGTTAACAATCGCCAGTTCCCCGTAAGATCGACCCGGTATCAACCTCTATATTACGATCCTTATACTTGAGGAAAACCGGATTTATAAATATTATTACTTGTTTGTTTTTGTTAATAAAATCCGTGACAAGTTTTTGGCGCCGTTGCCGAGGAACCGGACGGTTGCCTAGTTTTTGTTTTTCGTTTTTCTTGTTTATATTTCGTTTTAATTCCTGTTTTTAGTTGATAATCGTTTAGGTTATTAGGATATTAGGGTTTTAAGTTTAGGGTTTAAGGTTCTTCTTTCTCTTGTGATTAGTTTTCTTCTCTTCTATCTTTCTGCCTCTGTTCTTCTCTCTGTTTTTCCTTACCCACTTTCTTTTCTGCAAATTTTCTGCCTCTGTTCTAGTTTTCCCGCTACCAAACGGGCGTCTGGTATCTTGGACGCCCGTCCGCTAGAAAATTTTCAATCTTGTATCGTTTTCACCCACTTAGACGAGCGTCCATAAA
Source organism: Gentiana macrophylla (assembly GCA_026214975.1). Lineage (NCBI taxonomy): Eukaryota > Viridiplantae > Streptophyta > Magnoliopsida > Gentianales > Gentianaceae > Gentiana > Gentiana macrophylla. The sequence goes on from CM047806.1 coordinate 145,733,094, forward strand.
ATTTGGACGCCCGTTCAAGTTTTCTGAAGACCAGACGAGAGTTTGGGAATCTGAACGCCCGTCCAGCCCAAACCTTTGGACGCCCGTCTGTTTCATCTTTTCCCTTAATAATCCTACTTCCTTTTCTTCCTTTCTTTTCTTTTCTTTTCTTAGGCTTTAATTTTTAGTTTAGGTTTTTTTTAAATTCTTAGTCTTTAGGTTGCTTTCACTTGTTTTTGGTCCGGTTTATGCAAACTCGGAGTAAAAAGGGACCGTTACTATACACCCCTGACCCCGAGCGAACCGTAGTCCGGCCGAACAGCGAATTTTCCGCTCTGCGGTTCGCAGCATGTGAGCCGAGCAAGATCTTGAGGAGCGACTAGCCAAGGAAATCATCGATTTTGTAATAATGGCTGCTAATGATAGAGACGATCGTTGGCAGACTACGCCATGCCTGGCGCAGTCACAGTCAACCCGGCTATTGTCATTCCAGCCATCACTGCACAGACCTTCGAGCTAAGTCCGGGACTTATTCAGATGATGCAAAGATGCATCTATTTTCCACGGTTACGGTCGAGAGAATCCCCATACTCACTTACATACGTTCTTAGAGATATGCGGCACCACACGCATCCAAGGAGTAAGTGAGGATGCCATCAAACTGAAACTTTTTCCATTTTCTCTAAAGGGAGAAGCGAAGGAGTGGTATACTTCTCTCCCCTCTGAATCAATTACCACCTGGGCTGAACTCGAAAAGGAGTTCTTGAGTCAATACTTCCCACCTTCAAAGACAGCCCAGTGTTTGAACGAGATTTTCACTTTCTACCAGAAAGAGAATGAATCCTTCTTCGATTGTTGGAAAAGATTCAAATCTCTGCTTAGAAAGTGTCCCCACCATGGCTTGCCATTGCAAAGGCAAGTCAACACTTTTTTAGTGGATTGACCGAGCTTACAAAAGGCATGGTCAATAGTTCATCTGGTGGGGCGTTTCTCAAGAAAACGCCTGATGAGGGATGGGCACTGTTTGAGGACATTGCAAAGTACAACTACGCCCCCTCTTATCAAGCAATTCAAGCACCTCCTCCTCCTCCTAAGGTAGAGGAGGTAAACATGCAAAGTTTGATCGCCATGCTGCAGAGGCAAATGGCAGCATCTCAGGTTTCGAACCCGATAAATCAAACTTCTTCTTTCCACGAATCCTCGAGGTTACATCGCTAAAATCTTCATCCGACCGCCATATGAATGACCAGTGTCAATTTTAATCCCCTGCACCTTATCAAGTGAATGTTGTTCATGATTATGGGAAGTATAAAATCAGTCACATGTCAAAATTGTGACGAGGTGGGGCACACATCTAGATTCTGTCCTATGAACGGGCAGAATGCTGAAGTGAATGCATTCTATGGCCAGAACAACCAAAGGTCTAATCAAGTTTCTGGCCAGAATAATTTCCAAAACCACGGGTTTAACCAATCTCCCAGTTTCAATCCTAATTCAAATTTTAATTCGAATCAAAATCTCAAGAGAAACCCTGGTTTTAATCAGAACCAAAACTCAAAATTTTCCAATCCTACTCAAAGGTTCAATCAGAATTGGCCTTCCAATTCAAATTCTCAATTCCAAAGTCGGCCCAGCCAGCCCTATTCTCAGATGCCCCAAACTTCTCAAGGCTCCTCAAGTGATATCAAAGCTCAATGGGACTCCTTTAGGGAGGAGCAAAATAGATCAATGAAAAATCTTGAGAGGCAAATTGGGCAACTAGCTGAACAGTTAGCTTCAGAGACCCTAGGGCCGCCCGATTTCACCGAGAAAAATCCAAGGGTGATCAAGTTGCTCAAACCGACTTGAACAATGGCCCGTGTCATTGACCTCGCACCTTCAATTCCATACGGTAGAGAGGAGGCCAGTGCAATGAACCTCAGAAGTGGTACTCAAGTTAGTGGCCCTTCCCACCAGGGAAACCACTAGCCCCTCCTGCCATTGATAAGGCAGGAGGGGAAGCTGAGCACCTACACTCCCCTTGGCCGAAAGAGAATACTCGGTGTGGCTGATCCTCGAGAGGTGAAAAAGCTGGAAGTCCTCAGGTGGCTGATCCCCTGAGGAGTGAGGAATCAAGTGTGAGTCAGGAGGCTGATCCCCTGACTAATAAAAAGATTGAAAAAGCCGTTAGGTGGAAGGATCTGGAAGACAAAGCTGTCAATGCATCTTCAAAGAAAGTCTTTTCTGAGAATGATCTGAAAAAGCTTCCATTTCCACCAAGAAAGAGCAACATCCCTTTAAGTGAAGATAAGAAGTACGAAAAGGTGTTGAATCTTTTGAAAAATACTCAGGTAAATCTTCCATTATCAGAGCTCTTGGTTGAAATGCCTAAGTATACAAAATTCATCAATGATGTTGTTTCTTCAAAAAGGAAATTGTCAGACATGGAGAGGCTGATTGGTGAGGATTGTTCAATGATCAATTATGAAAACTTACCAACCAAGAGAGGTGACCCTAGAAAGTTCGTGCTTACAGTGTTAATGGGAGGCCTGGTCTTCCCTAACTCTTTATGTGACCTGGGTGCATCTATAAGCATCATGCCAATGTCTGTATGCAAACAGCTGGGTTTAATTGATCTTCTAAAACCCACCACCATGAACCTTCAATTTGCTGATAGATCTTCTAAGAAAGCAGCGGGAATTTTCAAAGACGTACTAGTTCAAATCGACAGATTTACCTTTCCCGTCGACTGGTACGTCCTTGACATTGAAAAGGATGAAAATGTTCCCCTGATTCTTGGAAGACCTTTTCTGTCTACAGCTCGAGCCCTCATTGACTGCGATGGCGGGGGTGTGACGATCCGTGTTGGTGATCAAGAGGTAAGCTATACTGTCTCCAAATTCACTCAAGTACCCTCTGGTCCTCCAACTGGTTTTTCCATTGAGGAGACGTCTGATGACTTTGATGATTTGATGGAAAAGCAAGTCATGGCTGTTGCAACGGAGTATGAGCGACTGGTTGATAATTTGAATAATCATGGTGTGGTAAGTCTAGAGCAGTTAGAAGCTGAAATTGAGGATGAGTTGTTGGACGGTGAAACTTTGGCAGTGGGACCGCTCAGTAAACTCAGCGATGTTGAGTTGAAAGGTGGAGAGCTCAAATCTAGTTTAGAAGACCCCCCTGCAGATTTGGTGTTGAAGCCGTTGCCTAAACATCTTAAGTATGTGTTTCTAAGAGAAGGTGACAAGCTTCCTTTAATTATATCTGCCAAGTTGTCTCGTTTAGAGGAAATGAAATTAATCAACGTCTTGAAGAAAAATGAAAATGCCTTTGGATGGCAAGTAGGAGATATCAGAGGGATATCTCCGGACATTTGTATGCACAAGATCAAGACAAATGAAGGTGCGAAATGTGTTCGACAGCCCCAGAGGAGGCTCAACCCTCATATGCAAGAGGTGGTTAAGAAAGAAATCATCAAACTTCTGGACATGGGAATCATCTATGCCATCATCGATAGTGAATGGGTTTCCCGACTCAAGTAGTTCAAGAAAGGAGGAATTACGATTGAGAAGAATGAGAAGGGAGAGAAATAGCATTGAGACTTGTCACCGTTACTGAGTCTCAGATCGATTATAGGAAGCTCAATGAGGTAACCATGAAGGATCACTTTCCCCTTCCATTCATTGACCAGATGCTTGAGCGTCTGGCGGGGCACGCATTCTACTGCTTCCTGGATGGATATTCAGGATACTTTCAAATACCCATTGATCCAGCTGACCAAGAAAAGACCACTTTCACTTGCCCTTATGGTATATTCGCTTACAGGCGAATGCCATTTGGTCTCTGCAATGCCCCAGCTACTTTTCAAAGATGTATGCTGGCTATCTTTGACGGGTTAGTAGAGAAGTGTATGGAAATATTTATGGACGATTTTTCGGTCTTTGGTCAGTCTTTTGATGATTGTCTTGATAACCTTGACCAGGTCTTATCCAGATGTGTGGAAAAGAACTTAGTGCTGAACTGGGAAAAATGCCATTTCATGGTTGATGAGGGAATAGTTCTTGGCCACAAAATCTCCGCTAAAGGTATAGAAGTTGACAGGGCAAAAGTAGAAGCTATCGAGAAGATGAGTTATCCCAAGAATGTGCGTGAAGTGAGAGGCTTTCTTGGACATGTCGGTTTCTATAGGAGATTCATTCAAGACTTCTCCAAGATAGCCAAGCCCCTGTCTACTTTACTAAAGGAAGACGTTGAGTTCAATTTTGATGAGGGTTGCAAGCAAGCGTTTGAGGAGCTTAAGGACCGTTTAATCTCTGCTCCAATTCTTATATCTCCTGACTGGAACCTACCTTTCGAGCTCATTTGCGACGCATCAAACTATGTAGTTGGTGCTGTGTTAGGACAAAAAATCAAAGGGAAATTCCAGCCAATCTATTACGCCAGCCACACATTGAATCCCTCTCAAGTTAACTATACTACTACTTGAAAAGGAATTATTGGCGTAGTCTTTGCTATGGACAAGTTTTCGAGTTACTTGTTAGGAGCTCAAGTGATTGTGTGGACTGATCACGCCGCTTTACGATATCTCGATGACTAAGAAAGAGGCCAAACCGCGCCCTCTTGCATTGGATCTCGACCTACAAGAGTTTGACGTTCAAATTAAAGACAAAAAGGCGGTGAAAACATAGTGGCTGATCACGTTTGAGAATGTTAAGTGAGGAAAAGGATGATCCAGGCGATATAGATCTTTACTTTCCTCTGAGAACATTATGCTTATCGACGGTTATCCTCCGATGTTCCATGGTATTCTTCCATTGTAAATTACCTTCATGCCCGATATCTCGATCCAGAATTGTCTTATCGGAGAAGAAAAGTTCTTCTCGATTTGAAATCTTCGTATGGGATGAACCTTATCTTTTTAAGATCTGTAAAGATGGTCTGCTTAGGAGATGTGTTCGAACCGAAAGCGAGCGTAGCGATATCATTGAGCAGTGCCACAGTGGACCCACTGGAGGTCACTTTGGTCCTTGGAAAACCATTGCAAAAATCTTTCAATCCGGCTTCTATTGGCCCACGATCTTTAAGGACACAGAAGCTTTCTGTAAAGCTTGTGATAGGTGTCAAAGAACCGGTACTCTGACAAGGCGTTTTGACATGCCTTTGAAACCCATCCTATAATGCGAGGTCTTTGATGTATGGGGTATCGATTTTATGGGACCATTCCCATCATCTTGTGGTAACAAATACATCTTAGTCTGCGTGGATTACGTGTCGAAATGGGTGGAGGCTCAAGCCACTCCTCACAATGATCATAAGACGGTCAGGAAATTTCTAAAGAAAAACATGTTCGTGAGGTTTGGATGTCCACGTGCCTTGATCAGTGATGAAGGGACGCATTTCTGCAACCGACCCTTAGAAAAAATGCTCGAAAAGTATGGTGTTCGTCGCATAAAGGCGGCACACCATATCATCCGATGACTAGTGGTCGAGGTTGAAAGAAGCAACCAAAGTATTAAGAAAATCCTGGAAAAGACGGTCAACGGTCATAGGAAAGATGGAGTTTGAAATTGGATGATGTACTATGGGCATACAGAACCGCCTATAAAACTCCTATGGGTACATCTCCATATCAAATGGTTTATGGTAAGCCATGTCATCTCGCCAATGAGTTAGAGCATAGAGCTTATTGGGCTACAAAGTTTCTAAACTTTGATTCCCAATCTGTGGTAAGCATCGACCGCAAAAGGTTGCATGAGTTGGATGAATTCAGACTCCAGGCTTACGAAAGTGCCAGGATTAGCAAAGATAAGATGAAACTCCTCCATGACGCCAAAATTAAGAAAAGAGAATTCCATGTAGGGGGAACAAGTTCTTTCAGATAATTCCAGGCTACATCCTTTCCTGGTAAGTCGAGGACACGATGGTCCGGTCCCTTTGAGATTATCCAAATTATTCTTGGAGGCGTTCTAGAACTACGCGGTTATGGTGACCAACCGTTTCGAGTAAATGGTCAAAGGTGTAAGCACTACATTGGTGAACCCAAGGAAAAGCCCTTGATTTTTCGTTTCCTCGATATCCTTGGGTGTGGTACTAAAGAAGTCGAAGAATTTGACGAGTTTTCACCCGACTTGTTTTCTGAGGATAACGGTAGTGGTCGATCTGAAGAAGTTCTAGCAGGTAGTTGGGATATGGAAGAGTTTGAGAGGGAGCGTCAGTTGGAACGTAATCAGAAGATTCAGAAGAAGAAGTCAACCATGGGGAAGTTTAAACGTGTTTGGAAAGCTATCAAAGATTTTACCCCATGTGTTAGGTGCTGTTTCTGCAGCCAAACTGCTAATCAAAGTCTAGACGAGGTAGTGGCTGGTAGAAAAGTCAAATGGCCTGATCCAGGCTGAACTTTAAACAGTGTCGAGCTAACGACATTAACCAAAAGCGCCACTAGGAGGCATCCTAGATATCGTTAGCTTTAGTTATTTTTGTTTTGTGCTTTTGTAGTTTTAGTATTTAAGTTTAGTTTACTAAGTTTTGCTTTTGTTTATATCTGTCAGTTAGTTGTGCTTTCTAGATATGGATTTCGGAGTTCTACCAGAGGAGTTACCTTTCCTTAGGAGGATCCCACTTATCACTGTAGATGACGGACCGGGGAGGGACTATAGTTTTGCACGTAGACTTTGATATTAGTACCGCATCAGGACTGTCACCTATGTTCTTATTGTTCCCGTTGTTCGGGAGGTGGAGACTTCACTACTGAGGAGTTGCAGGCAGCTCTAGGACGTCCATACACGATCCTGAATGATCCGATGCTGACAGATTTAGCGCTAGTGCTGCAAGCTGAACATTTTTGAGGTGTTGATGTAGCTGGTGAGGATTGGGGTTTGCAGGATGAGTATGACTTCCCTCCGGCGATTGACATGCTCCGCCGTCTTATCCGGGTGATAGATTGGTCAGAAATTTACGATGACTAGCGTTCTTAGGTTGTTTCGTCGAGCAAACGACGTGAAACAAAAGCGCTTGGTAGGAGGCAACCCACTGTTTTCTATTTGTTTTTATTTATTTTCTAGTAATTTTATGTACTTCGTTGATTTCCATTTGTATTTTTATTTAAGTTTAATGAGAAACGGCTTATTTGAATTTAAATTGCATAAAAATTTGATAATTTTGTTGAGAAACTGCATTGGACGCCCGTCTAGAGGACTGGACGTCCGTCTGCCCTGTGTATCTCTTGGACGCCCGTCCAACATTTTGGACGCCCGTCCGATCATTTCCCTCCAATCCTGTTCAGTTTTCAAATGTTTGGACGAGCGTCTGAAAAGCAGGACGCCCGTCCAGTTCATCTAATTTCCCAGCTGGACGCCCGTCCACTGAGCTGGACGAGCGTACCAAATCTGTCTATATATACCCCTTCCTTCCATGAACCCTCACTTTTCAGGATTTCAAACGCGAACCCAACCTTCCTCCCTCCTTTTGCCCTAAAATCTTTGATTCTAAACCATTTCAAGCGATTCAAAGTGCTATAGACCGCTCTTGCTCCCTTCTCTTCGATTTTCAAAGCCAAATTCCCCAACGCACCATCTTTTTGGAGAATCAGAGCCCTTTTCAGTCCGACTTTTTGGAGAAAAAATCCGATTTTGGAAGCCATATTGGTGTTGTTTGGACTGATTTTCATCTCGATCAGCATCTACTCACCTTAATTGGTAAGTTAGTAACAACTTTTCTAGATTTTATTCACGTTTTTGTGAGTTCGATCTTTGGGTCGGCTCGTTCACTTGAATATTACCTTAATTCGTTTTTTTCTGGTCTTGTGGTTTCTTTCTACTCTGTTATTGTGTTGTGGTGTTGTGATGGATGACGAATGGGTTGTTTGGTGCTGATTATGGTTGTGGTTGGTGGTTTGGTTGTTTTGAAATCCCGATTTGGATGTTAAACGGGTACCTTGTTTTGAATTGGGACTGTTTTAGTCTAGGATTGAATCATGGTGCATAAGAAGGCGGTAGTCAAGAGGCATGGTAAGGATGTGGCCAGGGAGGCTGGGAAGAAGCGGAAAGAGTTTGATCCCACCTTAGTTGATCCGAACCGGGGTGTTAGCATTCGTGAGCAACCCCATAGAGCCACCCAAACTAGGGCTACTTTGAGGGATGAGCCAACCTCGGAATCTGAGACGGATGATGATATCCCCTTGGTGAGGATGCCCAGAGGTCGAGAGGTGGAGCATCGTCTCAGGGTTGAGGAGGCTATGGATGCTCCTCGGGAGAGGAACCGGTGGAGACTAGGGCTGCACAACCTAGGAAAAAAGCAAAAACCGTTGCCCCTATGCCTATGCCCCGTAGATTCGTGAACCCTAGAGCCCACAACGCTTATACTAAACACTACTTCTCGAGGACCATGTTGATTGAAAGGGCTACATTGGAGGCGAAGGTCGATCCGGGATTTGTCAAGTTGCTCAAAGACCGGAAATGGGATGCCTTGATGATGATCCCGATTACCCCGGTCAATGGTTCCCTAGTTCGGGAATTTTACGCTAATTGCTCGGAGACCGACTTGGAGGCGGGGTAGTTGTGGTTCGAGGGGTAGAAGTTCGATTTACACGGGTGATTAATCGTAAATACAACTTGGCGGCTTTTGAGGGACGGGATTATAAGGAAGAGATTGTTCATAGACAGAGTACGGGACGAGATCCTTTGGAGGAGTTACGGTTGAGAGTTTGCCCAGAGGTGGCTTGGACGTTGAGGCCGGGTGGAGACCGGAAAGAGTTAGTCACCACTACCTGGACGGAATATTGGAAAGTCCAGTGTAGGTTTATTCAGAGTCGGTTGTTACCGAAGAACAACTTGACGCATTTTCATATTGGTGATCTAGGCATGCTCTATGCGTTGACTTTTGGCCTAAATGTGAACGTGGGACAAGCATTATACGATGAGGTGGCTATCAATCAGAAGATTTATACACGTAGCTTGATTATCCCTCACTTGATCCACAGTTTATGTCTTGATGCCGGTGTGCCTAAGTATGGAGCGGATCATAGACCAAAGAACCCGAGGCCTATACAGAGAGAAAAGGGTAAGTCTTCGGGACATTCTGAGTCGGGGGCACCACAGGAGCCTGGTTCGTCATCGGCACCGCCTCGAGCATCCTCCCTTCCTACTATATCTCCCTCAGTCCGGATGAGGTTGAGTATGGGCGACAGTGTGCGGAACTGGTTGGAGGATATTCGGACTACACAAAACAACATTTTGACGATTCTGCAGTGTATCAGTGAGGGCCGGCAGCCGAGGGACGACAGAATCTTCGATCCGAGCACCATGGATTATATCTATTCTGATGCGGTTGAGCAGGCCATTGCGGATGTTTTGGAGGAATCTGAGTCTTCTTCGGATGAGGAGCAGCCTGATGCCCCTGCGGGTGGTGTACCTCCGGCTGATGATTCTGCGCGGCTCGGGGCGATCATGATTTTATTTGTCCATTTTCGATTTTGATTTGTCCTAGATACTATGATTCTATATTCTTGCTACTTTTGATTACGTGATTCGTTGTACTTTTCATTTAGCTACTAGTTATTCTTTCCGATGGATCATGTAAGCCGTAAGGCATCAGTACTTTCATTTCTACTTTGTTTCAACTTGTGGATGTATTTCACGTTTCATCTTTTGATAATACGCGGTTTTTCTATATCTTTTCATTTTGGTATAATTCCCTGTTTTCCCCAAGATGTTTCCGTGTTTGTCAAGTCGTGCAGGTATATTTTTAGCGGTTTTGTCGAGCTACATTGTATGGTTACGAGTTCTAAGTGTCACTACGTAGGCTCCGGCCTGGCCGACGATTCGAGTACCTGTTAAAATCAGCTAAGTTCTTTCTCTATTTACTTTCTGCACAACATGAGGACATGTTGATCTTTAAGTGTGGGGGAGGGGAATGATTTGATATGTATCTATACATTTGCTTAATTCGTTATGTTTCTATGCAAAATGAGCTAGAATTTTCAAAAAATTTCGACATTTTTGTTTTTGTTTTGTCCCGAGTAGGCAATTCAATTCAATGTTCGTTATTTTTATAGTCATCCAAGCTATATATCATATGTTTGATAAGTTAGTTGTTTCACCTGAGATCTATTTTTCACGAGCCATAGTGAACGATGAGCTAATTTATAAAGTTATACGCCTTTTTGGACGAGTGATTTCTGATTTTCTTATAAGTCATGTGCTTAGTGCTACGTACGTATCTTGAGATTTATGATAGTTTGTATTTAGATCCGAAGTATGTTATACTATGAATATCTAAGGTTTGAATGTGATAAGTAACACATAGCTTATTGTCAAATGAAAAAGTTGAAAAATATGAAGAATTATTGGGTGTGTCGGAAGCTAGTCGATGATTTGAGTGCGGTAGGGTATACCACGTATGTCCTATACCACTATGATGACCAAAAGCTCACGACAGTCAGAAGAAGCTGCCTTATGATTTGAGTAAGGTAGGGCATATCAGGAATGTCCTATTCTGCTATGACGGGCAAGAGCTCATTCTGATGTGCATATAAATGTGAAAGATAAATTAAATCAACTTATATGAAGAATTGGTATGAAATGAATGAAAGACTAAGTTATCGTCTATCTTATCCCCAGTATAAACTGATAGATATACTGTAGGGATTATCCTCTGAGTATTTCAGAAAGGCCCTAGATATACTCGATCATCCTTTTCGGGATATGTCACGTTTGTAGGGTACATCTTATGAGTGTCATTTATTGCTAGTCTACGAGGGGGTATTAGCTAGTTTTGCTTGGAATTTCTCAAGTGTGGACTTAGTGGAAGTTTAATATGGCTTTGCACACACACCGGGGTGAACCTCTAAGTTATTGAATGTATGTTATATTTGCTGAGATGTTTATCTTTTTCCGAGCCTTGGTTTTCGTTTTGTTTTGCTCGGGACGAGCAAACGCTTAAGTGTGGGGGAGTTGTTAAGGGTGAATTTATACGATTTATAACGCTATATTCTATGATATTTTCCCTCATATCCGTATAAATTGCATAAGAAACGAGTGTTTAATGGAAGTATTGAGTAAATGACGTTTTTAACAAGTTAATCGCAAAATTGGTTGATTTTGGTGTTTTAATTGTGATTTTATGTTTAATTGGACATTATTACATTTTGCGATATTTTTATGTGTTATAGATGCGCAAATTCGAGCTCAAGAGGTGATTCAAAGATGATCAAGTCGGATTTAATTAAAGAGAAAGAGATAATGATGATTGGATTTGATTAAAAAGAGATAAAGATCAAGAAATCAGAATTCGATCATATTGAACTGGCGTCCAAGTCCCGTCCAGGTTGGACGGGCGTCCATCAAAGCAAACGAGCATCCAGGAGAAGAAATTTGATACAGAGAGTTTGGACGCTGAGTGGACGGGCGTCTGAAGCAAATCCAGATCCATCTGGACGGGCGTCCTTCGGCCGACTTAGCAGCGCCGCCTTTGTTTTCTATATATACAGCGCGTTTTCTCTACATTAAGGATACCACATACTCATTATTCGAAACCCTAAACCTAGGGGCGGCTTTAGGCTGCGTTTTACTTCTTTTATTCCAGTTTTTATGTTCCAAATTCTAGATTAAAAGTAGGCAGTTTTATGTTAGTTTTTCCTGCAATCTCAAGTTTCCAGAGGATGTTGAGAGGCTAAGCTTCATCAAACGAGCATTGTGAAGCCATCCTACACGTTTTGATTCCGTTTTTGCGATTATATTGTGAGTTTTACCTAAAGTTGTTTCCTTACTGCATGCTTATATTGTTTAATTGCAATTGTATCGAAAGATTTGCATGTTATGATTGTCTTATGTTGATGAAAGTCTCTATAAGCCTTAGATCACCATGATAAGGAATAGTTGTTTAATTTATCATAACGAGAGTTAATAGGTTAGATTGCTAGGTTAAAGCTTACACCTTTGCTTCGTAAAATCGTTAATCCTAGATCGAAAGATATAGATTAATAGGTGAATTACCTAAGGAATTAGGGTTCATGTTTTAGACAAGGTGAAATCACAACTTGGTTAGAAAGCATAATATAATCGAGATAGGAATTGATACTTGTTAGGATAGGTGGATCAATCGCTCGTTTGCTCGTTAAAACTTGAATTTAATCCCGTGAAACTTGAATTGTTTAGAGTAGTTTACTTTTATTTCATATTGGTTTAGTTTAGTAGTTCGCAACCCGTATCTTTCCTGGCTTTAGATCATATCTTCTCGTCGGTTTTACGTTTTAGTTAAGTTTGTTTTCAGTTTCGTTTAGTTTTATCCGCTGTTTAGATTAGTTTTCGTGACATAATTTAATTAGACAAAAACTAGGGTTAACAATCGCCAGTTCCCCGTAAGATCGACCCGGTATCAACCTCTATATTACGATCCTTATACTTGAGGAAAACCGGATTTATAAATATTATTACTTGTTTGTTTTTGTTAATAAAATCCGTGACAATAGATCTAAAAGGTTGCTTGGTCTGTCGCAATCCACCTATATAGACAAGATGCTGAAGAGATTCAGCATGGAGCAGTCCAAGAAAGGATTGCCGCCCATATCACATGGGGTCTACCTGTCAAAGGGAATGAGTCCAAAGACAGAGAGGAGGAAAGGGCACAAATGTGTAAAGTCCCTTATGCTTCGGCAATCGGGTCTATCATGTATGCCATGTTATGCACAAGACCGGATGTCTCGTACCCTCTTAGTATGATTAGTAGGTACCAGTCCAATCCAGGTGAGGGTCACTGGATTGCTGTCAAGAATATCCTTAAGTACATGAGATGTACTAGGGATATGTTACTGGTTTTCAGGAATGATGATTTAGTATTACGAGGTTACACAGATGCCAGTTTCCAAACTGATAAGGATGACTTTAAGTCACAATCTGGATTTGTTTTCACGCTTAACGGCGGAGCAGTGAGCTGGAAGAGTTCCAAGCAGGAGACTACTGCAGACTCTACTACGGAAACCGAATACATAGCAGCCTCGGAGGCAGCAAATGAAGTAGTTTGGATGAAGAAGTTCATTACTGAACTTGGTGTGGTTCTCTCTATTGAAGGTCCAGTGCCTCTGTACTGTGATAATAATGGAGCGATATCTTAGTCAAAGGAACCAAGGTCTCATCAGAAGTCCAAACATGTGCTACGGCGCTATCACTTGATTAGAGAGAGAGTAGATAGAGGAGATGTAAAGATAGAGAAAGTCCACACGGATGATAACATAGTTGATCCGCTAACCAAGGCATTGTCTCAAGCAAAGCATGAGAAACATGTTCACTTACATGGGCTTAGGCATATGGGTGATTGGCTTTAGGCCAAGTGGGAGATTGTTGGAAAGGTGTCCTAAACCCAATCGGGTTGGACCGGATCCGACCGGGTCGGGTCATTTACAGTCTATTTAGTTCATGTAATAACTTTATTATAATTAATAAAAGCACTTATGTTATTATATATATTGTTTGTCTTCATATTATTTGTTGTATATATATATAGTAACGTCTTTAGTGTCAATCTGTGATAGAGAAACCATGATATTGATTATGGTTGATGAGATCTCTAATCACTATAACAAGATTGGTACTTAAATGTCTCTAGTCTTATATATTATCAAATGGGACATTGATAGTATAATCAGACTAGCACGTATTGGATGTCTTCTATCTTTCAGAAGATATGGATAGATCTCGTCTATCGAAGTGTAGGGACACTTGGACTGTACAAGGACGTGTATTAGAGAATGCGTACGTTAGACTGACCCACTTACATTAAGTGTCACACTATGTGGCGGTTGTGTAATTATCCTTTTGCCCGGAGTCCTCATGGCATCACGGTGTGGATTGTCATGCTTTGACACTATTGAGGTTTCCCCTAGCCACGGGGCGATCATGCGGTAGTGATTGGGTGTGATACTGAAGAATGCGGAGTATACATGATTGGTCGTCTGGGAATCGCGTATCCTATGATTGGGATTGAATATTCGAAATGGCCTTCTTATAAGGGATGTCTAGTTCTCGAGAATCTTTGCAAATTGGGAGTAAATGTGTTATTCCAGGAGAGCATGATATCCAGATTATAAGATACGATCGTCAATGTATTGACACTCGAGATACGATCGTATGGATATTATTACATCGATAGGATTGTAAGTTACACGGTAAATGTTTCGCATGAAAGGTAGTAGTCATTGTATTTGACTCTTCCGATGATTGGGGGTCACGGTGTGTTGCTAGAAGCTATCCCGTGATCGTTAGGCATGAAGGGCATTTTAGTAAATTGCACTTTCTGTCTGCGGCTGACGTGGCCTTTTCTAGTGCTAATACCAGTCCTTAACCGACAGTGTATCGGGTCAAACTGTAGTGCTAGTATGGTGAGTCAGAGTGTCGAATCCTCAGGGAAACGTGGTAATTCTTTTAAGTGTGGTTAAACACCAAAGAGATGTTATTAACTCGATCTAAATCGCAATTTTATAACACAGATCACTACTATTCTACTTAACATAAAATAAATGCGTAATTTAAAAGTTATTCTAATATAATATATATAGATATATAAATATATATAGATGTACATAAATTACAATATATATATATATATATAAATATATAGATACCAATATATAGTTTATTTAAGTTTATAGAACTAGCCAAAGTTTATATAATTGATTTATACGATCTTGTCAGTGAACAGAATGCGCTCGATCTTTCCTTTTATATTAGGTCCAATTGAGTAAATGAAACGGTGCACTCCTGAGGTTAACAATTCCTCCTCACACGAGCGTATGAAATTGTCATATCTCATTGTCATCAGTTTAATTTCCACAACTGCCCCATGCTAATCTCAGTTAGTCTCGACAGTAAAATGAGTACAAATCTACCCCGGATAAAAGAGGTTATTCCATTTGTCAGATGGCCGATGTTATTCAAAAGGCTCCAGTTGTCAAGCGGATCGATTTAACTTTCCGGTGTTAGTTTTAATTAAACTGTTGATTTTAACATTATTATGATCTCGAGCACAATTTTAATAAGATTAATCTTTCCCAAGACAAATCGCGCTCGGTAGGAAATAGGATTCCGTAGTCACGCTTTCGCACGGCCAATTTTACCCTCCGGTTTTTCTATCTTTTATCTCATATCATAACTTCTCTGATCAGTTCATCGTTAGGTTATATGGTGCAATTCATCTAGGTTAATTACGTCAATCCGAATATTATCAATACGTTATAGAATAGAAAAAGATTCATTTAACTCAATTTTAGTCAATTTTACTTAGACAGCATTCCTTTACCGAAAAGATCGAAATAAAACGATTACATAACTTTGGCTAGTTATTAGATCTAGCCTAATAACAATATAAAAAGATAAAAACAAACATAACAAACATAAATACGTAAGAAATTTTACCCGATTACAACTGTTGAATCAGAAGCTGTATTTTTCCGGATGTTACAACGACTTCAACAACACTGATCTTCTGATAATTTCTCGAGCATTATAACGATACTACTTTATTTATGGCATAAGGCCTATATACATACTACTACTAAGAAAAAGAGTTAAAGAAAATATATTGGTACCCTTCATGTGTATGCGCAAGGTCGCTCTCTTCTTATAGGCAAAATTTTTCAGGCCGGATCGATCCGAGGTGATGCCGGATCGATCCGGGATAAAAATATTATCCCTCAGATTATTCTCTGCAGGACCACATGCTGTATAATCATTATGTCTCCTCGGATCGATCCGAGGTTAATCCGGATTGATCCGGATAGCCTTTTATTCCATAACTTGATCTGAAACTTGATAAAATCATAACTTGAGGTCTGGATCTCCAAATGACATAATTCAAGAAGCGTTGGAAAGCTCTTGAAAAGATCTATAACTTCCATGAAGGACTCTTCTTCAGAAAATGCCTTTTTGATGGGCCATTTGTTCGTCGAAAATATAATTCGATAATGGTGTCACGAACTATTGATCCACTTGAACTTTAAATCTCGTGGCACTTCCTTACTTCCTTCAAAAGATACGATTTTTACTTCAAAAAGTGTCGTCACTCGGGATCTTGGTTTACCTAAAATCTGCAATTAAAATACCAAAAATACCCCACGTAAATCTGACACGACACTCCGGTTATTAACCCGGTACAAAATTTATAGCTTTTTATCACTTTTACTAGATTTTTATAGTATTTAGATTTATTCATAACTATTAATATTTTATAAGATTATCGTTATAATTTCTTATATTTTATATAAAAAGAGTCGATAACGTATATAAAACATCTTAATTTTTATCATATAAATGTTATACATCAACTACTCCCCACTTAGCTCTTTGATCGTCCTCGAGCAAAATAAGCGGTAATATACAAAAATTACAATAAAAATTATATACGTGGTAGATTAAATTTCAAATTAGTAAAATATCATTTCAATATTATAAACATATTAATTATATCTTTCTTAGAAATTAACAAGATAAAAAGTGTATATAACTTAGATAAATTATTTATCAACTATTATTCAAATGAAATTCTGCATAATCTACTTAAATATAATTAAAATTCTAGAATCATTCTCCTATCTCAACTTATATGAAATATTTGGAATTTAAGGACTAAGTTAAATAGTTAACAAAATGGCTTATACTTTTTAGGCTTAGAATGTTGGTCAATCGAAAGGATAGAAAAGAAAAATCAAAAGAGAAAGAAGCAAGTCGTACGTACTTACACCTTTATTATTTTGATAAAAATACCTCGATTAATAAATTTCTGATATTATCATTTTTTTATGAGATTTAAGAACTAAAAGCGTATGTGTGTGTAGAAAATCAAACTTACAGGCATTGCTTCATCAAGATTAATCGGAGTAATACTCTTTCGATCGAAAATTACAAGTCCGGTTTCCTTAAACTTGTAACCATTCTTGAGATCTTATGATTCAACTTTTTATCGGGAGCTTTTAAACATCATAGTGATATAGGACATTTCGAGATAATACCTCTCGCACTCAAATCATTGGCGACTACTACCGATATTTGTAATTTTTTTAGTTGTCAATCAAAGATAAGGAAGATACCTGGTATTTGATTAATTCTGTGTAAATATGGTGCTTCGTTCTTAATTCCTTTATAGAATATTAACATATCCGAACGTATTACCAAAATCGACTATCTTGCAAGCGTCATGAGGTAAGATCGAATATACTAATACTTATCTAATTTTTTCAATCTCAGCATACACCATTCTTAGCTTTTGTGTCATCATCTCCTTTCATAAGTACGTACAAACTCGTGGGATTTTTAGGAAATGTAGACCAAAATAGGCTAAGGGTAGGTTATAATAAAAAAATGGCTATTTCGAGTGCGGTCTTGATCACTCTAATCAAGGCTGAAGTAGGAAAAAAAATTCGTCATCCCTAGTCCAATTCCATATTCATATTTTGTTTTGAAAAGAAAATTATTCTAAAATTTTATTATAGATATAAGTATATTTACTAAATTTCATAAGAAAATTACTTGATAATATTTATGTATAGTTACATATACTTAAAATCTTATAAAAATCTAAAATTGACATATATAATATAATTATAATATATCTAATTTACTTTACTTAATTAAAATCTATTCTTACCAATTTATATTATTTTTATTCATATTAATTATATACTATCTACTTATTTTGATTCAAGAAAAATTAAACTAAGTATTAAGCACTTAAATATAAATTTATATGAGAAAATTTTAATTTTTATGAGAAATTTTTTAATTTTTACTTACTAACTTACCTCTACTCCCCACTTATGAAATGACATCGTCTCCGATGTTCAAATGAGTAATAAAAGTAGGTTTGAAAGAAAAAATTAAAATTTTATGCGTTTTTAATTTTTATTATTTTTCTCAACGTATATTATGTTAATTAAAGAAAATGACATATATATTAAACATTAAGGAAACGATTACAAACTTTAAAGAAAACTAATTTAAAAGCGGTTAAACGACTAACTTAATCGAGTACTAATTTAACAACAACAACTTCTAAAGCGATTTCAAACAACTCATCAAACCGTAGATGAACATCCGGGAGTATCTACGGAAGTAGTCCAAAGCGAGAATCACGAGATGGAAAAATCTCGCCTCAGTAGTAAACTCAGTACGTGATTGATTGGACACAAAGTTGCGAGATAACCCATGCAAACGGTAGTGGTCTTCCCTATTACGCTCTCAACCGCAAAATTAATTCTTTGTTTTGAACATCAAAATCCCCAATCAATGTATGCTCCCACGGTCGGTGCATACAACAAAGAAAGATCTCATCATCCGTAACCCCTAAAAATCTCTAGTTGGATAGATCCGGGAATTAATGAAGCGTTTCCACGCCTCGGATGAGGGGTAAAGCGAGTCGAAGAATCATAATTATGATCAAGCGGTGGAAACACATATTGAAAGGCTTCGCATCTGATTTACAATATTGTAAGCATTTCCGAGTTCCCAAAGAAAACTCGTAGTGTGGGTTTCTTTGAAAAGTACATGGTGGGATTTGAAAGATCGGTTTATGATGACTGGCGAAAATGAAATAACGATGCCCCTAACTGTAATAAGATGAGACGAGGCTGTTGTCGTTATCTCAGTAAGAGATGCATAAAAATCTCTGACAATTGAAATGTTAATTCTACCTCTAGGAGTCCGAATCAGCTTTTTCCATCCGCAACCTCGGACTAGATTTCGTCCCCACTGATCAATTTTTTCTGTATTTAAGCCTTTCTCCATCAGAATAGGAGAATGGACGAAATTTAGACGTCTCGGAACGTCATTATGAAAACACGAGGCATGGCTTTCGGGAACCACACCATCAGCGTATGTGGTTTGTAACTATTAACCGAGGGAGAGGAGTGGTTCGACATTATTTTATTCAGATACAGAAAATAAACAGATAGAAGTAAAGAAGGAATGAGCAAAGTTGAAGGCTGCAGCTCCTTCCTTTTATAGAAATATATCTATCAAGTAAAAGCAGGAAAGATCTCCTTTTTTGGCGTTTTTGTACTTCCCGGATCGATCCGGAAAAGGGCCGGATCGATCCGGACTCTCAACTAGCAATTCTGTCATGTCGGTACACACATGCCGGATCGATCCGGGGTTAGGTCGGATCGATCCGGAAACTTACTATTCACGGGTGAGTCGTTTTGCTTGTAAAATGCCTAGATTTTTCTAGGTGATAAGTTTTCTCCCTAACTTCGGTTCATTTTTATTATGTTATAACGATAAATTTTACTACACGGTGCGTAATACCATAAAATCAAACGAAAGTAAAATAAAATTCTACGAAGATCGTATTAAAATAAAATCCTACCAAAATAACTTAAAATTGTACGAAAATGAAATTGTACGAAAAATAAATTGTTTTCAATGACAAAAATCATAAAATGTTTTAAATCAATCCTCCTCATCACTCATCTCGACGTGGCTCGAACTAGGCATGGCTCGAGAACTGGCCGGATCATAAGTCGATTCTTGAAATGGATCTTGAAAATGTGTCGACATCCGAACCGAGCTATCTAATCCCATCGAGCTCATCTCTCTCGTGACATCAGAAAAAGTGCTTCCCCATCCCGTCGTGGTATGGCTAAATGATCCAAATCCTGGCCAATCAGATGTTGCAGCTGCCGTAGTACCTGTCGAAAAATCCCCTGTACCACTAGTTTGAAATCCAAAAGAATGTGGCATTTGTTGGAAGTCTGAGCGAGGTGGCATTGGTGGAATAAAGTCGGGCAAGGTATATGGCTGGGATTGGCAATGCGGAATATCCATCTCGGCATAGGTAGGGTTTTGCAGTATATTCATTTGATATATACCTCGCATGCCTTTACGTAAATCTTCAGACCACTGCAAATTTCTTTCTGCAAAAACAGCCATATTGGCATTGGCACGATGAATATCATAGGCCATGGATTGAAACATGTCATATGTGATGGTATTTGGAAGTTGAGTTCGAGTTTGACTGGATGAAGGAGGGACAGCAGTGGATGGAGTAGGCTGAGGTCGTTGGCGGTTAGGGTCCATAAAATCTATTCTTCCTGCCGGCCTACGTGGTAAACTAGGACCTATAAGCGTGTCATCAACCACCATCAAATTATCATTTGGAAGCTCGGGGACACCTATCTGGCGACATAAGGAAGAAATAAAACAAGGAAAAGGCATGTGACTGCCTGGTTTGGCAGTCGAGACAAATTCCTTGGCCCTTCTATACATTACCCTGCCTACATCCACAGGTACATCATTGACCATAGCCCAAGCAATACACAGATCCTCTTTACCAAAAGATGTAAAATGACGAGTAGGGTAAAGAGTGTGGCTAATAAAACGTTTAATAGCTCTCATATCCCGTATACAATTTCCATAGGAAAACTGTTTTCATGCCAGACAGCGAGTGGGATCTAACTCATTCAGGCTAGTGAGACAATATAGTCAAAGTCTGTGAGCTCATCTAAATTCCATACTGATTATAATAATCCTCTCTACGGTATATCAGGGATACCATAAATAGTATTTATAACCTGAGGATTAAACGGTACCTGTCCTAGTTCTTAGGTTGACAGAAGTTAACTCACCACCTTCTGTAGCATTATGAGTTGCTAACAGAGAATAAAATTCAGCTACTAAGGTTGTGTTAATTTCACCCGACCTTAAACTAGCTAACTCCAACCACTGTCGTTTTTCAAAAATTTCTTTTACCTCCCTTCCCAAATCTTTGAAATCTAAGCCCCTCTCTATTGCAACTAAACACTTTCCAAATTTATTTTTCAACGCCTTCTTAGCTGCAGCAGACGCGGTTCTTTCAAAACTAACAGTCATTTCTTCTTCTGTTAAAGGCCTAGTTTCTATAACTGGGATTTGGGTAGGGATATGAGGTTTACGTTTTTTCGTGGCTTTTGATGACTCGGCCATTCTACGATAGTGACACAATAACAAAACAACAAAAGAAACAACATAAAACAACACAAATGAGTAACAAAATAGTTGAAATTAAAATAAAAAAATTGCTAAAACAAAATAAATGATTACAATGGTACCTTCTAATTGCTTAAAAGGTTGAAATTTGACCGGAAGAGGTGAAGGTTCACCGGAATGAAAGTTGAACCTTTCCCTTGAAAAATTATTCAATTTAAATAAAAATTTGAAGAGAGGAGAGGAAAATGAGAAGAGTTTAAGAATTTGGGTAGTTTAATAGTAATGTTATGTGATGATTTGAAGAAAAAAATTCGAATGGGGGAAGAGGGGAGGGGCGGCTGTTTGAGAAAAATGAAAGAAGAAGAAGAAGAAGAAGAAGGACCCCGTTCCTTTTAGGTTTTTTTTCAGTCTCCGGATCGATCCGGGGTTAGGTCGGATCGATCCGACCACATTTTATTTTATTTTTTTTTTTTTTTGAAAAAACTTTATAAAACTTAATAAAAAATTTTATAAACCCTTAATAAAACTTCTACAAAATTTAAATAAAACCTTTTATAAAAACTTTATAAAACTTTTAAGTAATTTCATAAAGATCCTATTTATAAAATTTTCAAAAGTTATATAAAAATTTTATAAATATTATAAGATTCATAAGGGTCCTAATTCCATTATTTCTAAATCTTCCAGGGTTCTAACATAACGTTCTATCAACCTAACCTTAAGAAATGAGGCGTTCGAATTTTCTCTTTGATCTCCATCGGGA
The DNA here is from genome assembly GCA_026214975.1 of Gentiana macrophylla. Classification (NCBI taxonomy): domain Eukaryota; kingdom Viridiplantae; phylum Streptophyta; class Magnoliopsida; order Gentianales; family Gentianaceae; genus Gentiana; species Gentiana macrophylla. The sequence continues at coordinate 145,754,760 of CM047806.1, forward strand.
TTTTCGGATAACCACCTAATCGTTCCCTTCTTAACAACATTCAAACACTCATCCTGGGATTTGGTTGTGCTTTCCCTACATTTCCCATCATGCTCACTTTTTCCACAGATTCTGCATCTTCTTAAAAACTTTGCCCTTCTCTTTATAGAACTTCTCGATTTTCCATTACAAACTTCCCTCAATCTGATCTCTCTCAACAATTGCTTGTTTTTCTCAAAAACTGAAGCTTCTATTTTAAACGCGACATCTTTATCCAGGCCTAATTTCAAAAGCAAAATAAAAACTCCTATTCTATCTAAAAAAAACATCCAGTTCTTTTACGTCTATCCGGTAAAAGACGAAACTAGTTCAAACATATAAAACACATAAAAGTAGAAGAAAGATAAATAGCACCTGATAGTCGGCTGATTTTAGTTCCTCTGCTTTTCAGTTTTTCATTTCATTTTTTTTTCTTTTTCTGCTTTTTCAATTTGTCGGGGGGTCACTCAGTAGCATTACTTCTCCCTTCAGTGTGATTCCTTCTCCCTCCACAAATAACTTCACTCTGTGGCCATTGGCTATAAAAGTCGTATTTCCATCAGTTAGTTCAACAGCTCCAGATTTGTAAACCCTTGTTACTTTAAATGGACCTGTCCATCTTGATTTAAGCTTTCCTGGAAATAACTTTAAACGTGAATTGTACAAGAGCACTCGATCACCTACATGGAACTCACGACTATAGATCCTCTTATCGTGAAAAGATTTCGTGCGTTCCTTGTAGATTCGAGCATTTTCATAAGAATCGAGACGAAATTCTTCTAGTTCTGTCAATTGAAGCAATCTATGATCACCGACAGCCATAGGATCGAAATTCAGAAATTTAATAGCCCAGAAGGCTCGGTGTTTTAACTCAGTTGGGAGATGACAAGACTTACCAAAGACTAGCTTATAGGAGAACAACCAATTGGTGTTTTGAAAGTCGTTTCTATATGCCCATAATGCATCGTCTAATTTAATCGCCTTGATTTCTACGATTTGAGTCCAATGTCTTTTCTACAATTCTTTTGATTTCTCTATTAGACACCTCTACCCGACCCTTTGGTTTGCGGATGATGTAGGCGTTCTAGTTTATGTGTTACACCATATTTTTCAACTATCTTGGTAAATGGTCTATTACAAAAGTGTGATCCTCTATCACTAATGATCGCCTCGGAATGCCATATCGGGTAAATATATTCTTTTAAGGAATCGTATGACAACTTTGGTATCATTAGTGGGAAGAGCTTGACTTCTACCCATTTTGAAACATAATCTACCATTACTAGAATAAATCTTTTCCAAAAGATATAGGAATGGTCCCATGAAATCTATACCCCAAACATCAAATAACTCACATTCTAAAATAGGTTGCATAGGCATTTCATGTTTTTAGATACATTTCCCCATTTTTGACAAGATTCACAAGATTTAACATACTTATAAGCATCTTTATGTAGTGTAGGCCAATAAAAACCACATTGTAAAACTTTAAAAGCAGTTTTCCAACCTCCATGATGACCTCCTGCCTCACGATCATGACAAAATGATAAAACACTTAAAATTTCATTATCAGGCACACACTTTCTGATTATCCCATCCGAACATTTACGGAAAAGGTCTGGTTCCTCCCAGTAATAAAATTTTAAGTCATAAAAGAACTTCTTTTCTCACGCCAAGTCCAATGAGACGGAATATAATCACAGGTTAAGTAATTAATGATATCTCCGAACCAGGGTGATATTTCCTTAGAAGGAATTCTATTCTTTAATAACTGCATGGTTGAAGGAGTATCTATTCTAAACAGTTGTTCATCAGGAAATGAATCTTTAATTTCAATTCCTATTTCTTCATCATTTTCCATTCTACTTAGATGATCTTGCTACTACATTCTCACTTCCTTTTTATCTCTAATTTCAATATCAAATTCTTGAAGTAAGAGAATCCATCTAAGAAGACGTGGTTTTCAGATCTTTCTTACTTAGTAAATACTTGAGTATTTGAATGGTCTGTATAAATTATTACCTTAGATCAAACAATATATGATCTAAACTTATCTAAGGCAAAAATTACAGCCAACAGTTCTTTTTCTATAGTTGCATAATTAAGCTGAGCTGCGTTTAATGTGTGAGAAGCATAGTAGATAGCTTTGAGAATTTTGTTATATCTTTGTCCTAAAACAGCTCCTACAGCTAAATCACTCGCATCACACATAATCTCAAACGGCAAACTCCAACTGGTGCTACCAATATCGGTGCGAAGAGTCAATCTCGCTTTTAAGGTCTGAAAAGCTTCCATACATTTACTATCAAAGTTAAAAGGTACTTCCTTTTCAAGTAAATGACTTAGAGGCTTAGCTATTTTTGAAAAGTCTGCAATGAACCTTCTATAAAAACCTGCATGTCCGAGAAATCCTCTTAGGGTTCTTAAATTAATTGGCGGAGGTAACCTTTCAATTACCTCGACTTTAGCTTTATCAACTTCAATACCTTCTTCAGAGATTCTATGACCTAGAACAATCCCTTCTGATACCATTAAATGACACTTTTCCCAGTTTAGTACTAGATTGGTATCTTCACAGCGTTGTAACACTCGTTCTAAGTGTAACACACAAACTTCAAATGAATCTCCGTAGACACTAAAGTCGTCCATAAAAATTTCTAAGAATTTCTCAACCATATCAGCAAATATAGCCATCATACACCTTTGAAACGTAGCTGGTGCATTACATAAACCAAACGGCATTCTCTTATAAGCAAAAGTTCCATAAGGACAAGTGAAAGTAGTTTTTTCTCTATCTCCTTTGCAATGAATATCTCAAATATCCTGAATAACCATCTAAGAAACAGTAATACTTATGTCCACTTAAACGTTCCAACATCTGAACTATGAATGGAAGTGGATGATGATCTTTCTTAGTATGATCATTTAGTTTTCTAAAATCAATGCACATTCGATAACCTGTAATCTCTCTAGTCGGAATCCATTCATTCCTTTCATTCTCTTTCACTGTGAAACCTCCTTTCTTCGGTACAACTTGAGTTGGACTTACCCATTCACTATCTGATATGGGAAAAATTATCCCCATTTCTAATAGCTTAATGACCTCTTTCTTAACAATTAACTGCAAATTTGGGTTGAGGCGGCGTTGCGGTTGAATACAAGGTTTAGCCTCTTCCTTCAGAATTATCTTATGAACACAAATCTCAGGGCTAATACCTCGAATATCGGCAATTGTCCATCCAAAAGCTTTCTTATGCTTTTTCAACATTCTAAGTAATTGATCTTCTTGTTGTTCAGTTAAAGATGATGAAATAATAACCGGTAATAGATTATCAGTTTCAAGAAAAGCATACTTCAGATTTAAAGGTAGCGGTTTCAATTCCAGATTTTTAGGTGGATCTTCCAGTGATGGTTTAAGAAATGGTCCTTCTAGCTCTAATTCCAAATACTTATGCCATGATGGTTTAAAAGTAAAACTTCCTTTATCTAGAGAAAGAATTATTTCTTTCATTTCGGTGTCTTTCTCATCTTCCTTATAGATAGACAGAGTTAAGCATTCTTCTAATCTGTCTTCAAAAGTTAGCAACTGATTATCATAGACAGAATGAATATCTTCTATAAAAGAACATGATTCTGTTGATTTGTATGGATGGTTCATAGCTTTGAAAATATTGAAAGTAACTTCATCTTCATTGACTCTCAGAATTAACTCTCCTTTCTGAACATCTATTAAAGTTCTTCCTGTAGCTAGAAACGGTCGACCTAAGATAAGTGGCACTGAATATCCTTCTTCCATTTCCATAACTACAAAGTCTACTGGAAAATAGAACTTGTCTACTTTAACCAATACGTCCTCAATAATTCCTTTAGGATTTTAAATCGATCTATCTGCCATTTGCAGAGTCATTTCAGTCTTCGTAAGATTCCCTATGCCTAGCTTTCTATAATCCTCATAAGACATGAGGTTTATACTGGCTCCAAGATCACATAAGACCTTTTTAAACAGAAATCCTCCAATTTCACATGGAATGGTAAAACTTCCAGGATCTTTCAGTTTAGGTGGTAACTTATGCTGCAGAATTGCAGAACATTCTTCATTTAGGCATATATTCTCATATTCTCTCTAATTTTTCTTATTTGTGTAATATCTTTCGTAAACTTTCCATAAGCAGGCATACTAATTAGAGCTTCGATAATGTGGATATTAATATGAATATGACGAAAAGGTATCAAGGAAACGAGCATACTTCTTATCGGTTTTAATCTTTTTAATTTGATCTTTAGGTGGGTAAGGTAAAGATTCTAAATCTACAACCTTTGATCCCAAAGTTATTTTCTCTTTTCCTTTCTCCTTAAACCTTTGAGTGTTATTTGATCGCCAAGTATCATGATCTTGAGTTTTTTCTTTTAAGACATTCCCTGAATCAATCTCTACTTCAGATTCCTTTAGTTCTTCCTGTTTTTCATCCTCGTTTTCATTATCCTCTAATCTAACATGTTCCTTGAATAAAGTCCTTAAATCTTTATCCATAGGGTCTTTCAAAATCCTAGGGATTTTTACCCATTTCTCACCTTCATTCTCAGGTTCCAAACTTCTATTCCTTTTCAAGAAATTTTCTATAATTTCTTCTTCCTCATCAATGAATTCAATTTCATCTTTAGTTTCATCATTCTTTCCATCTAAATCATTTTCTACTTCATTATTCCCAAAGTTTTCAACTCCATTGCTTACACTGAGCTTCCTACTTCTCGTAACTACGACATTTACCTCTCTTGGGTTTCTTTCAAGATTACTTGGTAATCCTCGGAGAGGTCTACTTGTTAGTACGTTCACCTTCCCTACTCAAATGATCTTCCATATTCCTCAATGAGGCTTCTATCGTTCTCATTCTGGTATCATGTCCACTCATAGATGTTTTCATTGTACTCATATCTTTAGTGACTGTACCAATAGAAGTCATCATTGTTTCCATATTCTTAGCTTGAGTAGATACTACACCCATCATATTTTCCATTAGTTTTTCCCATTTTTCAACTCCTTCTGCAGGTTGAGTTGAACTTTGAGTTACTGGTATACTTTGAGTGGTATGTTGAGGATAAGATCTAGGTAATGATTGTAAATTCTGATTAGATGTATTTTCTTGATAAACTTGATTCCTATATGGGACTAAATATGGCGGTTGTCCTTGCTTACTAGGGTTTTCAGACCATCGATAAGTAGGGTGATCTCTTCTAATAGCATTAAACGAGTTCGAGTATGTGTTAAGGGCTAAATTATAGTGATTTTTATAGATATTTTCTATATCAATTTCCCCTACATTCGGATGATTTTCATAGATTTTGAGCTATGTATGTAAATATTGAGTAAATGGTGTTTTTAATGGTTAAATATGAAAACGTATCAATTTTAGTCTTTATTTGATGGTTTTATGTTATTTTGGAAATATGTTACACTTTGGTATGTTTTGATCCTCTTGTAGATACACATTGATGGTGGAAAAGGTGATCCTAAAGAGCTAAATTCGTGATTAGAAAGGATCAATCAAAGTTATGGAAGATTGGAAGAGATAAGGAAATAGATCAATCAAGATAAAGATGGAATTATCAATTTAATCGTTATTGAACGAGCGTCCATGCAGCGTTTATAGTGAACGGGCGTTTGATAAAGCAAACGCGTCGCCCAGGAGTTAATTCACATACAGAGAGTTCAGGACGCGGCTAAACGAAGCGCCCAAGATATCCGTCAAGCATCACGGGACGGGCGTCCGGTTGAGTGAACGGGCGTCCGCCGCGTTTTCTTTGAAACCGACTTAGGTTGTAGCAACCGCCTCGGTTTTCTATTTAAAGCACAGCAGCCCCAAACCCTAAATTCATTCAGAAATTTCTTCACATCAAAAGAGAGGCCAGCAGCCGCACCTTGGAGATTTGAAGGCCGGTCACCCGAGCCTTGTGCTCGGGTGAACCGATGTTAGATTAGGAGTAGTTTAGATATTTGCTTTTCGTTTCCATGGATCAATCCTTGTTCAAAACTATGTGAGTTCTTTTTGATTAATTCAATTCCAGATTTTTCTTCATGATTGTTGATTTCTTTTTGTATCTTTTCTATGTGTTTATGATGCCATGAGAATAGATTGGAAGATTTGTTTTCTATTGATGTTTATAATACGGAAGTTGCATAAACGTTAGATCACCATAGAAAGATAGGTTTTTAATCGTTAATGATGACAAGTTAATCGATTAATTATCTAGGTTGTTAGATTCTAAAATACGAGAGTTAACTTGAATCTACACCTTCGTTTTGTATGGAAATTGGTCTCAACATTCGAAAGAGGAGAGATCGATAATTGAATTCACTAAGGAATTAGGGATTTATAGCTTGAGAAATAGATTCACTAAGGAATTAGGAATTTGTATCTCGTGTAAAGGTGAAACCACAATTTGAATTAAAATCATGAGATGAACTAGGATTGAAATCACTTGGTTTGTGCACTGTTTGATCCCATGTATCTTTAGTTTAGTTTAGGTTGTGTTATTTTATTTCGTAGGTTAGATTTATTTTAATTGCTCTTTCATTTATTTTATTTGTTCTTTCGTTTATTCGTTTTTCCTAAGTAACAATTGAAAGGAATTAGTGAAATTAGATTCAACATCCCAATTCCCTGTGGATCGACCCTGTACTTACCCTACTATGCTATCAACTACCCGATATTTGGTCGGTTAGGAGTTAGTTTGCATGTTAAGTATAGGTTTATAAATTTTCTTTTGTTTTAATGATGCAAAATCTCCCCAACAAAAGTGGCGCCGTTGCCGGGGAACTTCTAAGTTATTGAATATACTTTATATTTGTATAGATGTTTATTTGTCTCGAGCTTGATCTTTGTTCTGCTTTTGCTCGAGGACGAATAAAAGTTTTTAAGTAAGGGGTGTTGTTAAGAGGCTAAATTATAGTGATTTTTATAGATATTTTCTATATCAATTTCCCCTACATTCGGATGATTTTCATAGATTTTGAGCTATGTATGTAAATATTGAGTAAATGGTGTTTTTAATGGTTAAATATGAAAACGTATCAATTTTAGTCTTTATTTGATGGTTTTATGTTATTTTGGAAATATGTTACACTTTGGTATGTTTTGATCCTCTTGTTGATACACATTGATGGTGGAAAAGGTGATCCTAAAGAGCTAAATTCGTGATTAGAAAGGATCAATCAAAGTTATGGAAGATTGGAAGAGATAAGGAAAGAGATCAATCAAGATAAAGATGGAATTATCAATTTAATCGTTATTGAACGAGCGTCCTTGCAGCATTTATAGTGAACGGGCGTTTGATAAAGCAAACGTGCATCCAGGGAGTTAATTCACATACAGAGAGTTCAGACGCTGGCTAAACGAACGTCCAGTATCCGTCCAAGCATCCTGGACGGGCGTCCGGTTGAGTGAACGGGCGTCCGCCGCCGTTTTGCTGAAACCGACTTAGGTTACTGTAGCAACCGCCTCGGTTTTCTATTTAAAGCACAGCAGCCCCAAACCCTAAATTCATTCAGAAATTTCTTCACATCAAAAGAGAGGCCAGCAGCCGCACCTTGGAGATTTGAAGGCCGGTCACCCGAGCCTTGTGCTCGGGTGAACCGATGTTAGATTAGGAGTAGTTTAGATGTTTGCTTTTCGTTTCCATGGATCAATCCTTGTTCAAAACTATGTGAGTTCTTTTTGATTAATTCAATTCCAGTTTTTCTTCATGATTGTTGATTTCTTTTTGTATCTTTTCAATGTGTTTATGATGCCATGAGAATAGATTGGAAGATTTGTTTTCTATTGATGTTTATAATACGGAAGTTGCATAAACGTTAGATCACCATAGAAAGATAGGGTTTTTAATCGTTAATGATGACAAGTTAATCGATTAATTATCTAGGTTGTTAGATTCTAAAATACGAGAGTTAACTTGAATCTACACCTTCGTTTTGTATGGAAATTGGTCTCAACATTCGGAAGAGGAGAGATCGATAATTGAATTCACTAAGGAATTAGGGATTCATAGCTTGACAAATAGATTCACTAAGGAATTAGGAATTTGTATCTCGTGTAAAGGTGAAACCACAATTTGAATTAAAATCATGAGATGAACTAGGATTGAAATCACTTGGTTTGTGCAATTGTTTGATCCCATGTATCTTTAGTTTAGTTTAGGTTGTGTTATTTTATTTCAGTAGGTTAGATTTATTTTAATTGCTCTTTCATTTATTTTATTTGTTCTTTCGTTTATTCGTTTTCCTAAGTAACAATTGAAAGGAATTAGTGAAATTAGATTCAACATCCCAATTCCTGTGGATCGACCTGCATTTCTTACCCTACTATGCTATCAACTACCCGATATTTGGTCGGTTAGAGTTAGTTTGCATGTTAAGTATAGGTTTATAAATTTTCTTTTGTTTTAATGATGCAAAATCTCCCCAACAAAAGTGGCGCCGTTGCCGGGGAACTTCTAAGTTATTGAATATACTTTATATTTGTATAGATGTTTATTTGTCTCGAGCTTGATCTTTGTTCTGTTTTGCTCGAGGACGAATAAAAGTTTAAGTGTGGGGGTGTTGTTAAGGGCTAAATTTGTTAGGTGTAGTGCCTGAAAGACAATTTATGTAATTGTTTTTAATAATGAATGACAGAATTCATCTCAACTTATTACTTGCTTTGTGCTTGTAAAGTAATACACTGCTGCAAACCCTAAGTATATCTGTATGTAACCACTTAACTCAGTGTATGGATTACACGTGAGGATTGAGTTAGTGGTGATATACTTAAATCTGATAGTCCATGGTGAACTTAATCGAGTTTAGGGTCTCTTGATTAAAACACCAATAATGCGCCTAACACCTTAGGGTGTGATAGTTTTATCCGGACTGTCGGTAGAGGGTACCTACGTGGGGCATTTATATATGATGGCATTCATATAGATCTGGACCGATTTAATCTGAATTTTCGATATAATTCCGTAATCGAGGAATCTTATTAAATCATTAGATGATCATATATGGATCAACCTTAATCCCGAGGTGATCACGTGGTGCCGCTTGTCCCGGGGTAGTGTTTGATGTGTTAGTTACGGTTCACTTAAATAATGTGTTCCAAGCCACTTCTCATTGGCACTATCTCCGGATGAGTGAGTAGTTCGATTTTCACGGACATGTAATCCATTCCTTCCTCGGGAAGTAGAGACAGATCCCCTTATTTGTTAGCCTTAAGAAATTGATCGATCGGCCGAGTTCACATTTGACTAATTAGCTACTAGTCAGATATGTGCACTAATTGATCATTAGGGGGTTAATGGTAAATAAGGATAAGATATTCTGAGTCGGGTTCACGGAGACTTCCCACTCAGAATGGACAGTCTATGGAGGGTTAATCCGTATGTAGTGATTATATCAATGGACGCTTATTCACTCTATGGGTTGAGTATAAGTATACATCTATGATCGGTAGAGTTCGGGCCGGGTTTATGGTGGCGTAATCCCGGAATTAATAATTAATGTACTTATTCGGTTCGATGAATAATTAATTATTGGAGCTACTCAGTTATAGGTCCATCCCCCCGGCGTGGCTTCACGTAATTCGGACTAGTAATCTTGTTATTTGGGCCTCATTGATAATTAATTGGTCAATAATTAATTAATTGATATGCATGGATATTATTTAGTTGGGCTAAATAATATTATACACATAAAAGACATTTTATGTGGGCTAAATTGACCTAAAAGTGGCGCCATTATGTGATGAAAATAATTAGAGAGAAATTAGTTTTCTTGGATAATTATTTAACATGTGATTTATCTTTTATTTGTTAAATGATAATTCATGGAATAATAGATAATAATATGATTTATCTTAATTTGTTTGGGATAATCATTTTATTTATCTTTTATTTGGAAAAGGATTAATGTGATAATTATCACTTAATTATTTAATCCTTGGAGGACATTGATTACGCTCCTATATAAAGAGAGTTCTCCCAAGTCTAATGGCAAGGTACTATTCACATCACTATTCACCGAGAGAAATTGGCCGAAAAATTTGGCCTCTATTCTTAGGGTTCGATTTGGAAAAATCTTGGGATTTTTAGTTGCATATCAAGGAGGCTCGTGTATCAAGAAGGGTGTCCACCAACCGCTTGGAGAACACATCGGAAGATCAAGGCTTCTCTTCCCTATATTGGTAACATGATCTTAACCCCTTGTAGTAGTTTAAGTCCTTTAATTATGTATTGTGATGTATAAATCGTGATCCGTCCCGCTGCGTATAGATCTAACTTGGTTAGATCTAAGAACCTGCATCCTTCATGTGGTATCAGAGCAAGGTTCCACGATTTATATAGTCATAATCGTAATTAAACGATTTAAAGGAGTGGAATTGCATGTAGGTGATATTTTACTTATTATTATGCATTAATAATTTTTTTTAAATTGCTATGGTTGAAGAGATGGATTGGGGTTGGCACCGTTTTCCCATTAGATCTATTGTAAAGTCATATAAACGTTGAAAATTCGTTCATATGAGTATAGGAAATTATGTAATTTGTTTATTATTGCAAGTTTAATTTCCTGTAAATAGATCTGTTTAGTAGTTGTATAGTGTTTTCGTTTTTTCGGTTGTTTGAGCCGTTAAAACGAAGATCCCTCCGGTCAGAATCTAGATTGGAAGTTGATGAACAATCCCACAAAATTTGGTGTCGATCAGAGTCCGTTTGGATATCCTTTCGTTGATGAGAAGAGGCAGCTGTAACAGAAAAACGCAGGATTCACAGAAACCCTAACTGTGACTTCCTCGATTTTCTGGGAGAGTTTGGACCGTTGAAACGTAAATCGAACCGGTTAGATCGATAATCATGGAGTTTATGACGTGAGATAAAATTTTCAGGACGATCGGGATTCATCTTGATCCCCGATCGGCCTCGGGAAGTAAATTATGCGCTGCTGTAAGAGTCTGTTTCAGCAGCAAGTTGGGCGGTTCACTGGAGAAGATTGACAAGTCAAAGCTCCGATCCAACCGTCCATCTTGAAGTCCGAAGAATGAAGATCAGATCTGGAAAGTTTCGTCCCGATCCGAGTTTGTTTGATATGCCAATCGTCGAAGATTCTAAAGAGCTGCAGATTAGGGTTTTATTTTATTTTCGAATAGATTAGTTACGGGGGAGTCAACGGTCCATCTCGGTGTTTATTTTCCGCACTAGTATACATGTGTAGATTGTATGAGTAGAACCGGAAAATTGCCATGACATGCATCATATCATGAATTCCACTCCATATGCATACATGTAGAAATTAATTCGAGGAATTAGTTAGGCATGTATAAAAACACGCGATTAGTTTTAATTAATTGTATGATATTAATTATAAACTAATTAGGTAAAACCGAGGAACACGGTTTTTTCAATCGTCGAGGTTGGGTGATGGATTCTCGGTGAATCCCTCTGCGAAAGCATAAGGAGTAAAATCCCGAAACCTCGTGGTTAAGGTGTTGGATTCGGGTGAATTCCACCTTACCTAAGACGAGATTACGTTTTTGTTCCGTAGTGTCTACGTGAAAGTTTGATGTTTAAGAATTGGATAATCACGGGCAAACAGGTTCGAAAGTGGTTTAACCACGGTTGGGTGGTCAACGATGAGCTAAGGCTCGATCGACTTCACCCTCCACGTGTGGCGTTTGCACGGGATCTCGCAAGGCCGAGTCATCCGAAGAGCTACTACGGCTTAACGGAGCTCCCTAGCCTTGATCCGTCCGGACGGCCACATATGTTCTAACGAATAGGTCGGGTGGGTTAGCCCACATAACCGACAACATTCGGGCCTGTGAATTATTGTTCCTTAATGTAACATCAAGTCCAAAACGTGATCAAGAAACCCACAACTTTTTCAAAATATTGAGTGGGAGCGGAGAGGCGACGGCCGACCCCACGCCCTCTCTCGTTGACACAAGCAACGTGAGAGAATGGTGACGCCTCGTGCCGCCTTTGATTTCGCCCCTAAGGAAGGCCTTCACCGCTATCAAAATTCAAGGCTTGGTCTCCGAAAGGATAGGATTTTGGGTACTGTCGGGTCACCGACCGACCCTAAGCGGCACACTCGGGTCTACCTAAAAATCTGAGACAGAGAGGTCACACTCATAAAGGGTATTTTTGGTAGTACCTTGGCTGAAAAAGGAAAGGTGATTGACGATCACAAATGAGATGTTCGATTCTCAACTGATCTTCAATATTAATCGAAACCTCTTTGACCTACCCTAAGGCGCACCGAGGCATTAGATTAAATCCTTGGAACGGTAGGATAGACTATAAGTAATTAGTTTATGTTCCTAAAATTTTAGTAGTGTATGATTTGGATTTATTTTCTGTCAGTTTTATTTACAACTATTTATATATCTCTCTAGAGTACTAGACTGCTAGTGTATGTAAAATTGACTAGTAACGACTTCATTAAAAAGTGGTAAGTAACTAAAACGTTGTATTTATTAATCTCACATGCGATTAATTTTTCGGAAGAGATATTTCTCTTGAAGCCTTCAAAACTTAAGTGACGTAAATAGGCATGTCACTGCTGTCACTCGTGTAGAACGAGAGACAACCGTAATTAGTTTGAAAGATGATTGGGACGATAAAATTCTTCTAGTGAATTGTGTAGTGTCTACACGAGAAATTTTCTGATAGAAAAAATTGGAGAATCATAAATTAAAGTGTCGCTAGTTAGACGGTATTTGGAACCGATAAACTAGTGAGAGCTTTTATATTATGTTTTTCTAATTTATTAGAAAATCATCCCACTCGGGTAACACTTTCATTAGACATCCCACAGTTCACGAGTAGTGTCTACTCAAACGAATCGCTAGTTCAAGACTATTTCTTTTCAGGAAAGTTAAGAATGGGAAAGAATGTCTATAAGTGTTAATCATCTTAACTAAAGTTTTGAGGCTAAACCGAACATTAATTGAAGAAAGTATAGGATAAGGAAAGTGATTTGGATCACTAACCAATGAATCTTAGCGACTTTCTTAACCGAGTAACTTGACTCGGTGGCTTAGTTCTTTGGAAGAACAATGAAGCGTGCATTAATAAAGTAACAACGGCGATAATTTCAGCTAGAATAGTGGGAGTGATATAAGGAAATGAATTTCGGATTCTATCTTGAATATCACGTAAAAATTATTTTTACATTTATGATTCGTTGAAACAAATGGATTCACTTTCGCCTCGATATTGCAGGTTGCCTTAAACAAAGTGAAGATGACATTTGTAGTACGAATCTCGAGACTCGGACTTTGTTTGATAAAGACAGAACCACTAAGTAAAGTGAATAGGTATGTGTAACACATATAAAACTATTAAAGGTAAAAGGTTTCCGTATTAAGATAAATGACTTTTCAATATCTATTAATTAGTTCATATATCCTAGAGATAAGACCTAAAGACTGGCTAAGGGTGATTCCTATTTCCCAGTCTGGGAACACTGTCTCAAAGGAACAATGATTAAGTTTCCTTTCAATCGGGAAAGGGTAATAGATTTGAAGAGGTAACATAGCTTGTTCATAGTGACCTTCGGGGTCTAGTGAGAGATACAAGCTAGTGGGAGATTTTGAATGGTGACATTTTGTCTGATAACTACTCAAAACGCTGGTTAGTTTATCGAAAGAATACGAGGAGGTGTCTCTGATTTTAGCAGAGAATAGAGTATTCCATGCTCAGAAATAGGCTATCGCATAGTCTTGGGACTGATGCTCGGCCTGCCTCCTAGTGGAATGTTTTTCCACTGAGGAAGAAACCATACACTTGCCCGATATAGTTATTAATGTGCTACAATACACTGTTAAACTCGATTAAGATAATTGGTTGCAAAATAACGGTTAACACTATTATGTAAACCGAGAAGTCTACCTAGAAGATGCTAGTGAGTTTATGGATAAGGAGTGAATTCGGTTCACACCACATCCGTAAATGTAGGCATTTAGCATTTAATGCTTGAAGGTAGGACTGGGGATTTTGCGCATACGTTCAAATTGTGACTGTTCGTGAAATATCTTAATGTCACGAGTGAAGGTTGGTTTTAAGATTCTTGAGATCAGAAAGTGACGGTTGGACTGTCACACCCTTTCTGAAAGAATACATAGATAACAACCTTAGAACTTGGAGTACGGTTACTCTAGGTAGTTACTATCTGATTTAATCAGACCACGTCCAACATTAGTTGTTGGTGATTACACTGATAAATACTACTAGATCGTAATGTCAATCCACCCAAGACACAAAGTGGGAGTATGGTTTAACCGTTGACCCATTGTGATTTTGTGGACTTTATAATCTTTGGGGTGATTGATAACCTATGGCTCTTGGTGGGGTGTATAGGATTCGATTATAGAGGTTGGTTTGAAAACCTTGACCCCGTGAATGGAGTTTTGGTACTCAGTTGCATTGACCTCTTGTAGAACCACTGAGTGTCTCAGCCCAGTGGGAGCAATTGGATCTACACGGAAAGAGTCGAATGAATAGGAAAGTTTAAACTTTCAACGTAAAGTTGAGTGGTATAGGGTGATTCCACGACAAGTAGAGAGTTAACTGGACCTTGAACTCTCTCACCACTCGGCCTTGCTAGATTTCGTTAGAAAGCGAGAAAATAGGGTGATTCCCCGAGACTTTCTTGCCGAACAACGGAATCGAATTCATTCGTAATGTAAGGGTTTTAGCTAAGAATGAATAACGGATTCGTTACAAAGCGAGAAGATAGGGGTGATTCCCTAAGACCTTTTTTGCGAGACTAACGATATCTTAATTCATTCGAAAGAACCTTTGGTAGGAGGCACTGCCATGGCTTATATCCTTTGTGGATTTAAGAGAACCTCTCGGTCATTTAAAAGTCACATGTTTTAAAATATGTGGACTTGACCAAAATATTGATAAGTTTTTCGTAGATGGATATCAATATTGGTAATGTAGTAGTAGTATTAGTGTTCATAAATGATAACACTAAAACGGTTGGAAACAACATGGGTGTGCTATCTGAGTCGGAAACTGACACGCCAAGATTCTCTGGATGAGAGATTTGGACTATGTTCTAAGAATCTGATTCGGTCAAATTCACGAGAATGAGTCATTGGCTATCCCACCGATCTTATTGAATAAGATGATTATGCATATATGGTTGCGGCATTCATTGAGAGTTGTCCTACCCTACCTCTCAGGAATGATTCTCCAAATCTTCGGATAAAGAGAAAATGGGATAGAGTCTCTCTGGGATAAGGGCAAGTCAGCTTAACACGAGTCAATTGCAATCAAATCTCGGATTCGAGCATTGAATAGCGGTTTAGTACGTCCTCCAGTATCGTTAGAGAACGAGGAATCATATGCTTGTATATTCAGGTGCAAACTTGAATATGGTTGACTACACTGATTCTGACTTGTAGTCAGATTGAGGATGATCATTAAGTTGATCTCGGGCTCAGTGTTTACTCATAGTACTTAGAATTTTCTTTTTGGTCTGGGAATAATTCCAGGTCTGATAAGCCGATATCACTTCATTGTGAAAACAGTGAAGAGATAGCTTAGAAGGATCTTCTCAGTTACAAGAAGTCAAAAGCATATTGAGAGAGAGTACCGCCTCATTAGATGGACCGGCAACGTTTCGATCCTAAAGATCGTTCCGAGCCGATAACCAAACTGATTAGTGCACCAAGTCTAGTGCTTGGTGGGTACGGCATTGATGGATATGTCTCATCTGCTTTTAGAGCAAGTGGGAGAGTGTTGTGAATAAGATGAGAAAGGGTGTGCTCTAAAAACAATCGTTACTTGTCATTTCGTGCAAGTGGGAGATTGTTAGGTGTAGTGCCCGAAAGACAATTTGTGTAATTGTTTTTAATAATGAATGACAGAATTCATCTCAACTTATTACTTGCTTTGTGCTTGTAAAGTAATACATCTTTGCAAACCCTAAGTATATCTCAGATGTAACCACTTAACTCGGTGTATGGATTACACGTGAGGATTGAGTTAGTGGTGATATACTTAAACTGTTAGTCCATGGTGAAATTAATCAGAGTTTAGGGTCTCTTGATTAAAACACCAATAATGCGCCTAGAACACCTTAGGGTGTGATAGTTTTATCCGGACTGTCGGTAGAGGGTACCTACGTGGGGCATTTATATATGATGGCATTCATATAGATTGGACCGATTTAATCGAATTTCTCGATATAATTCCGTAATCGAGGAATCTTATTAAATCATTAGATGATCATATATGGATCAACCTTAATCCTGAGGTGATCTGTGGTGCCGCTTGTCCCGGGTAGTGTTTGATGTGTTAGTTACGGTTCACTTAAATAATGTGTTCCAAGCCACTTCTCATTGGCACTATCTCCGGATGAGTGAGTAGTTCGATTTTCACAGACATGTAATCCATTCCTTCCTGCGGGAAGTAGAGAGACCGTCCCCTTATTTGTTAGCCTTAAGAAATTGATCGATCGGCCGAGTTCACATTTGACTAATTAGCTACTAGTCATATATGTGCACTAATTGATCATTAGGGGGTTAATGGTAAATAAGGATAAGATATTCTGAGTCGGGTTCACGGAGACTTCCCACTCAGAATGGACAGTCTACGGAGGGTTAATCCGTATGTAGTGATTATATCAATGGACGCTTATTCACTCATGGGTTGAGTATAAGTATACATCTATGATCGGTAGAGTTCGGGCCGGGTTTATGGTGGCGTAATCCCGGAATTAATAATTAATGTACTTATTCGGTTCGATGAATAATTAATTATTGGAGCTACTGCGGTTATAGGTCCATGGTCCCCGATGTGGCTTCGTAATTCGGACTAGTAATCTTGTTATTTGGGCCTCATTGATAATTAATTGCATTTGGGCTAATTAATTGATATGCATGGATATTATTTAGTTGGGCTAAATAATATTATACACATAAAAGACATTTTATGTGGGCTAAATTGACCTAAAAGTGGCACCATTATGTGATGAAAATAATTAGAGAGAAATTAGTTTTCTTGGATAATTATTTAACATGTGATTTATCTTTTATTTGTTAAATGATAATTCATTGAATAATAGATAATAATATGATTTATCTTAATTTGTTTGGGATAATCATTTTATTTATCTTTTATTTGGAAAAGGATTAATGTGATAATTATCACTTAATTATTTAATCCTTGGAGGACATTGATTACTCTCCTATATAAAGAGAGTTCTCCCAAGTCTAATGGCAAGGTACTATTCACGTCACTATTCACCGAGAGAAATTGGCCGAAAAATTTCGGCCTCTATTCTTAGGGTTCGATTTGGAAAAATCTTCGGGATTTTTCTGGTTGCATATCAAGGAGGCTCGTGTATCAAGAAGGGTGTCCACCAACCGCCGTTTGGAGAACACATCGGAAGATCAAGGCTTCTCTTCCCTATATTGGTAACATGATCTTAACCCCCTTGTAGTAGTTTAAGTCCTTTAATTATGTATTGTGATGTATAAATCGTGATCCGTCCGCTGCGTATAGATCTAACTTGGTTAGATCTAAGAACCTGCATCCTTCAAAATTATAGTGATTTTTATAGATATTTTCTATATCAATTTCCCCTACATTCGGATGATTTTCATAGATTTTGAGCTATGTATGTAAATATTGAGTAAATGGTGTTTTTAATGGTTAAATATGAAAACGTATCAATTTTAGTCTTTATTTGATGGTTTTATGTTATTTTGGAAATATGTTACACTTTGGTATGTTTTGATCCTCTTGTAGATACACATTGATGGTGGAAAGGTGATCTAAAGAGCTAAATTCGTGATTAGAAAGGATCAATCAAAGTTATGGAAGATTGGAAGAGATAAGGAAAGAGATCAATCAAGATAAAGATGGAATTATCAATTTAATCGTTATTGACGCAGCGTCCATGCGGCGTTTATAGTGAGCAGGCGTTTGATAAAGCAAAGCGTCGTCCGAGGAGTTAATTCACATACGTAGAGAGTTGAGGCCGGCTAAAGAACGCGTCGATATCCGTCAAGCATCACGGGCGGGCGTCGGTTGAGTGAGCGGGCGTCCGCGCCGTTTTTTGAAAGCGGACTTAGGATTCTTGTAGCAACCGCCTCGGTTTTCTATTTAAAGCACACAGCAGACCCCAAACCCTAAATTCATTTGAAATTTCTTCACATTAAAAAGAGGAGGCGACGCGCGTGGAGATTTGAAGGCGGTCACCCAAGCCTTGTGCTCGGGTGAACCGATGTTAGATTAGGAGTAGTTTAGATGTTTGCTTTTCGTTTCCATGGATCAATCCTTGTTCAAAACTATGTGAGTTCTTTTTATTAATTCAATTCAGTTTTTCTTCATGATTGTTGATTTCTTTTTGTATCTTTTCTATGTGTTTATGATGCCATGAGAATAGATTGGAAGATTTGTTTTCTATTGATGTTTATAATACGGAAGTTGCATAAGCGTTAGATCACCATAGAAAGATAGGGTTTTAATCGTTAATGATGACAAGTTAATCGATTAATTATCTAGGTTGTTAGATTCTAAAAATAGAGAGTTAACTTGAATCTACACCTTCGTTTTGTATGGAAATTGGTCTCAACATTCGGAAGAGGAGAGATCGATAATTGAATTCACTAAGGAATTAGGGATTCATAGCTTGAGAAATAGATTCACTAAGGAATTAGGAATTTGTATCTCGTGTAAAGGTGAAACCACAATTTGAATTAAAATCATGAGATGAACTAGGATTGAAATCACTTGGTTTGTGCACTGTTTGATCCCATGTATCTTTAGTTTAGTTTAGGTTGTGTTATTTTATTTCGTAGGTTAGATTTATTTTAATTGCTCTTTCATTTATTTTATTTGTTCTTTTCGTTTATTCGTTTTCCTAAGTAACAATTGAAAGGAATTAGTGAAATTAGATTCAACATCCCGATTCACTGTGGATCGACCTGCACTTACCTACTATGCTATCAACTACCCGATATTTGGTCGGTTAGGAGTTAGTTTGCATGTTAAGTATAGGTTTATAAATTTTCTTTTGTTTTAATGACGCCACTTTTTGTTGGGAGATTTTGCATCATTAAAACAAAAGAAAATTTATAAACCTATACTTAACATTCAAACTAACTCCTAACCGACCAAATATCGGGTAGTTGATAGCATAGTATAGGTAAGTAATGTGGTCGATCCACACAGGAATTGGGATGTTGAATCTAATTTCACTAATTCCTTTCAATTGTTACTTAGGAAAAACGAATAAACGAAAGAACAAATAAAATAAATGAAAGAGCAATTAAAATAAATCTAACCTACGAAATAAAATAACACAACCTAAACTAAACTAAAGATACATGGGATCAAACAGTGCACAAACCAAGTGATTTCAATCCTAGTTCATCTCATGATTTTAATTCAAATTGTGGTTTCACCTTTACACGAGATACAAATTCCTAATTCCTTAGTGAATCTATTTCTCAAGCTATGAATCCCTAATTCCTTAGTGAATTCAATTATCGATCTCTCCTCTTCCGAATGTTGAGACCAATTTCCATACAAAACGAAGGTGTAGATTCAAGTTAACTCTCGTATTTTAGAATCTAACAACCTAGATAATTAATCGATTAACTTGTCATCATTAACGATTAAAAATCCTATCTTTCTATGGTGATCTAGTTTACGCAACTTCCGTATTATAAACATCAATAGAAAACAAATCTTCCAATCTATTCTCATGGCATCATAAACACATAGAAAATATACAAAAAGAAATCAAATCATGAAGAGAAACTGGAATTGAATTAATCGAAGAGAACTCACATAGTTTCATACAAGGATTGATCCAAGAACGGAAAAGAAAAGCATCTAAACTACTCATAATCTAACCTCGGTTCACCCGAGCACAAGGCTCGGGTGACCGGCCTTCAAACTCTCAAGATGCGTCGTTGGCCTCTTTGTTGTGAAGAAATTTCTGAATGAATTTAGGTTTGGGGCTAACGTGGCTTTAAATAGAAAACAGAGGCGGTCGCTACGATAACCTAAGTCGGTTTCAAAGAAAACGGCGTGGACGCCCGTTCACTCAACCGACGCCCGCCCAGATGCTTGACGGATACTTGGACGTTCGTTTAGCCGGCGTCTCAACTCTCTCTATGTGAATTAACTCCTGGGACGACGCTTGCTTTATCAAGCGCCGCTCACT
This sequence comes from Gentiana macrophylla, assembly GCA_026214975.1. Taxonomy (NCBI): domain Eukaryota; kingdom Viridiplantae; phylum Streptophyta; class Magnoliopsida; order Gentianales; family Gentianaceae; genus Gentiana; species Gentiana macrophylla. The sequence continues at coordinate 145,774,999 of CM047806.1, forward strand.
ATAAACGCTGCATGGACGCTTCGTTCAATAACGATTAAATTGATAATTCCATCTTTATCTTGATTGATCTCTTTCTTATCTCTTCCAATCTTCCATAACTTTGATTGATCCTTTCTAATCACGAATTTAGCTCTTTAGGATCACCTTTCCACCATCAATGTGTATCTACAAGAGGATCAAAACATACCAAAGTGTAACATATTTCCAAAATAACATAAAACCATCAAATAAAGACTAAAATTGATACGTTTTCATATTTAACCATTAAAAACACCATTTACTCAATATTTACATACATAGCTCAAAATCTATGAAAATCATCCGAATGTAGGGGAAATTGATATAGAAAATATCTATAAAAATCACTATAATTTAGCCCTTAACAACACCCCCACACTTAAACTTTTGCTCGTCCTCGAGTAAAACAAAACAAGGATCAAGCTCGAGACAAATGAACATCTATACAAATATAAAGTATATTCAATAACTTAGAAGTTCACCCGTGTAGTGTGTGCATAGCCATAATAAACTTCCACTAAGTTCCACAATTTGAAAGTTATTCAAACCAAAACTAGCCCGGTTTCCCATCTAAGTTAGAAATATTCAAAAATTATAACAGGCACTTTACAAAACATACATATCCCAAAAAGAAATAGTAGAGAATATCTAAAACATTTCTGACAGACTCAGAGGATAATCCCTACAACATATCCTTCAGTTTATACTGGGTATAAGATTAACGATAACTAAGTCCTTACTTATTCATAATAATATATTTCAATATTTTCACTTTTTTCACACTTTTCTAACACACATCAGAATAAGCTTTTGCCCTCATAGTAGAATAGGACATTTCAAGATAATCCCCTACCTTACTCCAATCATAAGGCAGCTATAAACTGACTGTCGTGAGCTTTTGGTCATCATAGTGGAATAGGACATACGTGGTACACCCTACCTCACCCAAATCATAAACCAGCTTCCGACACACACAATTACAATTATGTTTACTTAGAGATTTCTGGGTGGCAGTGGAAAAGATTATTTTCTAGTAGTACATGAGACCACTTTGAGCATAACACCTCAAGTAAACAATTTATTACTATTGCAAAGACTTAATCACGTTTCACTTATCACATTCAAACTTACAGATATTCACAGTATGTCATACTTTAATCCTAGAATACAAACTACTAAACTTTTCAAGAATTGTACATAAGCAAAAAAAAACATGCTATAATCATCAAAAATCTCCAACTAAAATGGGGTAGGCTTTCAACATTTAGCTCATAATTTACTATGGCATGTGAAAAAGAGTGTCGGGTGAAACAACTAAAATTACTAAATATACAGAATATAGCAAAAATGATATAAACTCAAGCAAAGATATGCCTTTGTCTACTCGGGATATAACAAAAAATTTGAAAATTAAGCACTTTTCATAGAAATACTAAAAATATGAGCAAACGAAAGTAGACACATAAATCATCTATCCCTTCCCCCCACTTAGATTGCAACTTGTCCTCAAGTTAATACAGAAATAATAAATTAGAGAACTTAGCTGATTGGATGCTTGCAATTCTGGAGGAACCAACAAGAACCAGGATTGCTTGCATAGCTCAGTAGACTGTGGAGCATCACAGGTAAAATGAATTCATCGTGAAAGTGCACAATAGCTATAGAAAGTATCCTGCAGACTTGATCAGTGCAAAAAGAGTCTACGGGGAAAAGATTAGACTTATACAAATAAAGCACATAAGGAAAAGAATTTATAGAGATATTCAAATTATGCTCACATAAAGATGGACTACATATACATGAAATATTACAAAATAGTAGGCTAGGTGCAACTACATGTTTATATACTATAATGCAGCCTACATGATATGCAATAATAAAATAATGATGGCATATGGAAAACCAACAGTAACCATCATGAAAAAAAAACCAGGTAGTATTACGGAAACCGACAGTTAACTACGCTCAAGAAAAATAAAAGAAAAATAGAAAAACAATGCAACTACATAAAATGCAACTAAATGATATGCAAAAATAAAAGAAAATAAAAGAAAGAAAACTAGCCCACTTATTTGCAACACGACATGTATATAATAAACGTCTACCAGATAATGACGAGTTACGATAAGCAGCAAGATCTTCGTTCATTACATGCAGTGTAGAGCGCGCCTTAAGACTTCGTCAAAAGTGATAGCATTATGGAAAACCAACGATTAGCTATACTAAGCAGAGATATAACTCATAAGGTTTCCATCGTAGCAACGGAAAACCGACAGTTACTACCCAAATGAGTTATAAAAATAACAAGGAAGCACATAAGTCTCAATGCTTAAAAGATTCATCATAACGATATGTAGCATACGGAAACCGACATTAGCTACTAATTAACAATAAGACCAGTTATAGCATACGAGAACCGACAGTAACTATAACTTGCATAGATGAATCATGTATAAGGAATAAGATCATTTACTTAGCATGAATTCATAGATGGAAAGGTATAACATTCATATTCAGGACATCTATGTAAAAAATAAATAGGCCACAGATGCTCGAATGTAAGCAATCCATACTAAATAAAAGCATTAGGAATGAGATCAAGAAAAACTGGACTACGAATGGCGTCAAAGACAAATGACACGGGCGTTCACCTCAAAATACAGCTTTGGACGAGCGATCAGCAAAACAAACGCTCGTTTGACTTGAAAACCAACCGGACGGACGTTCAGAAAGCATAGACGCTCGTCTGGTCCTTTAAACCGTAAGCAGTCGAAAATATTTGAAGCGGATGAGCGCCCAATACTTTCAAACGCTCGTTTACTGCGGAAAAAAAAGCGGACGGGCGTTCACTAACTTGAACGCTCGTCCATACAACGCGAATACAAAGAGAGAGCAGGAAAATGCAGACAAACCCTAAAAACTTAAAACACATATTAACACGAGATCACAAAGCGGCTACTTTCAATTAAAGCACAAAGAGGTTAGATCAGAAAACACATAAACACATACTTCACGTTTAAACAAATCGAGTAAAAAACTTTTGCACATTCTTAACCTTATGGTCATCGAAACACGGCAAAATAAAAACTCTCGATTTGGTAAACGCTACTTTTATTAAAACGAAAAATAAACGTAACAAAATCGAGAAATAACAAGATCGATTCAACATGACACCTATTCCCGGCAACGGCGCCACTTTTGTTGGGGAGATTTTGCATCATTAAAACAAAAGAAAATTTATAAACCTATACTTAACATGCAAACTAACTCTAACCGACCAAATATCGGGTAGTTGATAGCATAGTAGGGTAATGCTGTGGTCGATCCACGAGGAATTGGGATGTTGAATCTAATTTCACTAATTCCTTTCAATTGTTACTTAGGAAAACGAATAAACGAAAGAACAAATAAAATAAATGAAAGAGCAATTAAAATAAATCTAACCTACGAAATAAAATAACACAACCTAAACTAAACTAAAGATACATGGGATCAAACAGTGCACAAACCAAGTGATTTCAATCCTAGTTCATCTCATGATTTTAATTCAAATTGTGGTTTCACCTTTACACGAGATACAAATTCCTAATTCCTTAGTGAATCTATTTCTCAAGCTATGAATCCCTAATTCCTTAGTGAATTCAATTATCGATCTCTCCTCTTCCGAATGTTGAGACCAATTTCCATACAAAACGAAGGTGTAGATTCAAGTTAACTCGCGTATTTTAGAATCTAACAACCTAGATAATTAATCGATTAACTTGTCATCATTAACGATTAAAAATCCTATCTTTCTATGGTGATCTAGTTTACGCAACTTCCGTATTATAAACATCAATAGAAAACAAATCTTCCAATCTATTCTCATGGCATCATAAACACATAGAAAAGATACAAAAAGAAATCAAATCATGAAGAGAAACTGGAATTGAATTAATCGAAGAGAACTCACATAGTTTCATACAAGGATTGATCCAAGAACGGAAAAGAAAAGCATCTAAACTACTCCTAATCTAACCTCGGTTCACCCGAGCACAAGGCTCGGATGACCGGCCTTCAAACTCTCAAATCATTCTTTGGCCTCTCTTTTGTTGTGAAGAAATTTCGAATGAATTTAGGGTTTGGGGCTGTTGTGCTTTAAATAGAAAAGCAGGCGGTCGCTGCTAAGAAACCTAAGTCGGTTTCAAAGAAAACGGCGGTGGGCGCCCGTTCACTCAACCGGACGCCCGTCCAGGATGCTTGGACGGATACTGGACGTTCGTTTAGCCAGCGTCTGAACTCTCTGTATGTGAATTAACTCCCTGGACGCACGTTTGCTTTATCAAACGCCCGTTCACTATAAACGCTGCATGGACGCTCGTTCAATAACGATTAAATTGATAATTCCATCTTTATCTTGATTGATCTCTTTCCTTATCTCTTCCAATCTTCCATAACTTTGATTGATCCTTTCTAATCACGAATTTAGCTCTTTAGGATCACCTTTTCCACCATCAATGTGTATCTACAAGAGGTTCAAAACATACCAAAGTGTAACATATTTCCAAAATAACATAAAACCATCAAATAAAGACTAAAATTGATACGTTTTCATATTTAACCATTAAAAACACCATTTACTCAATATTTACATACATAGCTCAAAATCTATGAAAATCATCCGAATGTAGGGGAAATTGAGCAGTTGGAGGATGAGACTGTTGGCAAAGCTTGGGAGAGATTGAATCTCTTGATGAGGAAATGCCCCAATCACGGATATGACAGACATGAGTTAATGGAACTGTTCTATAGAGGTGTCTCTCAACCTAATAGAGACTATCTTGACTTCACAGCTCATGGATCCTTCTTAGGGGGAGGTGATGAGACTGCCTACAGAGTGGCTGAGACCATCACCAAGAACAATATGTGGTCGACTCCCAAGAAGACCAATGTTGTTAAGAAAGAACCTTGCGCCGGCGATCCCGATACAAAGTCGTTGGTTGCTCGAGATGGAATTGATAAGCAAGCGGTGGCCAATCTTGACGCAAACCTTCCGATATGGGAATGCGGTAGGAGCGGAGATGACGGAAGAAGTAAATTTAATGGATAATCAAAACCAACCCTTCCGAAACTTCAATCAAAGCCCGAACTACTCAGGATTTCAACGACAAAACTTCAATCAAGCCAAGTTACCACTGGCCCTTCAAATTCGAATTCTTTCAACTCAAACTATCAAGGACGTTTCCTAACTCCCAAAGGCCTCAAGGAGGATGGAACCAAACTCAAAATCATACCACCTCATGTGTCCTCAACACAAATTTGATGATTTGGTAGACATGGTGAAGACTCGTCTACTAGCGTTAAAGCTATTGAGAGACAAGTTGGTCAGATGGCAGACCAGCAAGCAAGCAGACCTCACGGTAAACTTCCGAGTTATATCGAGAGAAACCCAAAAGCTGATGTGAATGTTTGCACTGCCATTACACCACAATGGGAGTATGGACAAGAAGAGGAGTTGAATGAAGTAACGTTGAGAAGTGGTAAGCAATTTGGACCCGGCAAGATGTCGGAAGCGAGTAGCCCCTCCTGACGCCATGAGTTCAGGGGGGGGAAATCAGAAACCACATGCCGAAGAAAGCAACGATGAGGAGCTTAGTGACAATTCTTCGGAGGACGAAAATAATTCTGATGATGAGGAAAGGAAGGAAAGTCAGAAAGCTGTATCCCTGGCTAAGAAAAAGGAAGAAAAGTTCGTAAGATGGAAGGATAAGGAGGATGAGGCGATCAAGAATCAAGCTACTGGGAATGCTAAAGCCCTTCCTTATCCACCAAAAAGGAAGGAGAAAGCCCTCATTAATGACAAGCAAGTTATCTTTGGAGTGAGGAGGATGCTTAGAGACACTCAAGTTAGTATGCCCTTAGCCGAGGTATTAACTGAAATGCCTAAATGCTCTAAGTATCTTAAAGAATTTTGTGGGAGTAAGAGAAAGCTTCAGGGGATGGCTGAAGAAGTGCTACGTGAAGATTGCGCGATGGTTTCACGAGAAAGTCATTTGTTAGCGAGGTGACACTCGCGAGAACTTCAATCTCTGTGAGATCGAAGGCCATTTGTTCGAAAATGTATTATGCGACTCGGGGGCCTCTATTAATGTGATGCCATTAAACGTATGCAAAAAGCTCGGGTTAGATAAAAGGATGGGAACGCCCGATTTCTCTTGGATGGTAGATAAATCTAGCCGGATTGCGCAGCCGGTTGTGTAGCTAATGTGCTCCTTCAAGTTGAGCATTTAGTCTTCCCTACCGGTGGGTTATTCTAGACTATCCACCGATAAGGAGATGCCTCTAATTCTAGGCCGAACCTTTTAGACACTTCTAACGCTCTCATCGACTTACAAAGATGATTACTCTTAGAGTCGGTGACACATCTGTCACCTTCACACGAGGACACATCTGAAAGAGCCGTAATTGATGAAATATCATTTGTCGGTTTGTCTCATGAGGACGAAAAAGATGCCTACTTTGAAGAAGCGAGAGAGTTGTGAGAGATAGGTGTTTTTGAAGTCATGGACATTGAGGATCCGGCCGATCGCGGACCACCTTCTAATTCATTTCAAGCCGTAGGCATTGACGAGTCATCTTCACTCGCTCACACTGGGCTGTTATTGAGTTAGAAGCATGGAGATGCCCAAACAACAAACGATGATTTCAAAGAATCGAGTCAGAAGACTTCATCCTGGTGAAGAAGAAGCTCGATGGGTAGTTGGGACGAGGTAGAGTTTTGGAGAGAAGCTACTCATTGGGAAGTAGATGATTGGGAAGAGAGTCGCGGAAGAGCTTAAAGATGAAGAGTTAAGAAAAATGATCGATCACAAGAAAAAGGAAGCAAGTGTTGATCGGAGGATTCCGATGGACGATTTGATCCAATACCTTTTCGGGTTGAGCCTCGGGAAGATGAGTTATTCTTTAGTCAACCACTCCAAGCTCATAAAGAGAAAGGTGGCTGTTAAAGTCTAGTATTAAGCAATCACTCTTGATTTAGAGCTCAAACCGCTTCCGAAACACCTTAAGTATATCTTTCTTAAGGATGGAGATAAATTGCCTTTGATCATTTCTTGAAACTCGATCTCGAGCAAGAAGCACGGTGATAGAAGTGCTTAAAAGAATATCCTCGCGTTCGGATGGCAAGTGGGTGATATCCGAGGAATCGCCCGGATGTATGCATGCATAAAATCCGAACGGAGGAGGGAGCTAAAAGGTTAGACAACCTCGAGAGAATTTGAATCCGCATATGCAGGAGGTTGTCAAGAAAGAAGTGATAAAGTGGCTTGACATGGGCATCATCTATGCAATCGCCGATAGCGAGTGGGTCGACCTACTCAAGTTGTGCCAAAGAAGGGTGGAATCACCGCCGAAAAAGAATGAAAAAGGGGAGGAAGTTGCCTTACGACTCGTGACGTGCCTCTGAGTGCAGATTGACTATCGTAGACTTAATGAGGTTCTTGCCAAGGACCACTTTCCCTACCCTTCATTGACCAACTTATTGAACGACTGAGTGGTCATAAGTATTATTGTTTCCTTGATGGCTATTCTGGCTACTTCCAGATAGCCATTGATCCTAATGACCAAGAGAAGACAACTTTTACGTGTCCATCTGGTACTTTTGCGTTCCGCAGAATGCCATTCGGCCTATGCAATGCACCCGCGACTTTTCAACGGTGCATGTTGGCCATTTTTGATGGACTTGTGGAGCAGTGCATGGAGGTCTTCATGGATGACTTCTCAGTCTACGGCGATAGCTTTGATGAAATCTTAAAGAATCTAGATATGGTACTCCAACGGTGTGTTGAGAAAAATCTGGTGCTTAACTGGGAAAAATGCCATTTTCTAGTAGACGAAGGAATCGTTTTGGGACATAAGGTGTCCAATGCTGGTATTCAAGTTGATAAGGCTAAGGTCGAGGCCATTGAAAGGATGACGTACCCTAAGGCAGGTGAAAGAGGTACGAGGTTTTCTAGGTCATGTTGGCTTCTACAAAGCGTTTCATTAAAGATTTTTCTACCATCGCCAAGCCTTTATCAAATCTTTTGAAAGATGATGTAGATTTCTTGTTCGATCTGAAGTGCAAAGAAGCTTTCAATTGTGCGAAAGACAAGCTTATCGATGCCCCTATTTTAGTTGCACCTTTGGACCAAGCCTTTCGAGTTGATGTGCGATGCCTCTAATTACGCCGTGGCGCAGCTTTAGGTCAAAGAGTTGATAAAAGGTTCAGCCCATTTATTATGCGAGCCGCACTCTTGAACCCGGCTCAATGCAATTATACCACAACCGAGAAGGAATTCTTAGTTGTTGTTTTTGCCATTGACAAGTTTAGAAGTTATCTTCTAGGGTCTCAAGTTGTTGTTTGGACCGATCATGCGACCTTGCGCTACCTTATGGACAAAGCAGATGCAAAACCAAGGTTACTTCGATGGATTACGATTTTACAAGAGTTTGACCTTGTGATTAAAGATAAGAAAGGTAGTGAGAATATTGTGGTGATCATTTATCTCGCTTAGTAAATGAGGGTGTGAGAGAATCACAATGATATAGGCATTGATTTTCCGGTGAGCAATTGATGAAGCTTGAAACGGTTAGGCCGTGGTATGTCGACTACGCCAACTATTTAGCGAGTGGTCATTTAGAGGACATGACGTATCGGGAGAAGAAAAGTTCTTTTACGATCTTAAATATCTCGTATGGGAAGATCCTTATTTGTTCGAGTCAGTAAAGACGGGTTGCTTCGACGGTGTGTTCCCGAGCATGATCGGTGGGATATCTTAGAACAATGCCATAAGCGGTCCTACCGGAGGTCACTATGGAACACCAAAGACGGTTGCAAAGATCCTTCAATTTGGATTCTCTTGGCCGACTCTGTTTAAAGATGCGAAGCCTTTTGTAAAGGTTGTGATAGGTGCGGAGAACTGGACGGCGAGTAGTAGGATGGAAATGCCACTTAAGCCCATTCTTGAATGCGAAGTTTTCGACGTTTGGGGATAGATTTTATGGGACCCTTTCCATCTTCGTGCGGTAATAAATATATCCTCGTCAGGTGTCGACTATGTTTCCAAGTGGGTTGAAGCAATAGCCACCCAAACTAATGATCATAAAGTCGTGAAGAAATTCTTGCAAAAGAATATCTTTACCGATTCGGTCGTCCGAGCACTCATCATTAGTGATGAGGGTACCCACTTTTGCAATGCACCGCTTGATAAAATCCTTGAAAAATATGGTGTCAAACACAAAGTTGGTACACCATATCATCCTCGAACCGATGGCCAAGTCGAGGTAAGCAACCGTGAGCTTGAAAAGAATTTTAGAAGACCGTGAACAATAATCGATCTAATTGGAGTCTTAAGTTGGATGACGCGTTGTGGGCTTATCGTCATCGCATTTAAAACCCGATGGGCACGTCACCCTTCCAAATGGTCTACGGCAAAGCTTGTCATTTACTGTCGAACTTGAGCACAGAGCTTTACGGGCAATTAAATTCTTAAATTTCGATAGCCACCGTGGGGAGAAACGGTTGTTACAATTGAACGAGCTCGACTAATTCGGACTCGTGCGTCACGAGAATGCTAAGCTTAGCAAGGAAAGAACGAAGATGCTCCATGACGCTAAGATCAAGGACCGAGAATTCAAAGTTGGTGAAATGGCTTTACTCTATAATACTAGACTTCACTTGTTTCCGGGTAAACTTAAGTCTAGATGGTCTGGTCCTTTTGAGATTCTTGAGGTTAATCCAAGTGGAGTAATTACTTTGAACGGGTATGGTAATCAAGCTTTTAAAGTGAATGGTCATCGACTTAAGAAATATTTTGGGCAACCAAAGGAAAAGCCTGATACTCTTTATTTCCAAAGAAGAGATGAGAATACAGATGTCTGATTTGTGAAGAGATTCCATCTTATTTCTTTGAGTCGATGATGACATTCCTACCTCTACTGTGAGGAACCTTCTTCTGGGACTCCTGAGCATGTTAGCACACCTACGCCTATCATCCGCAAGAACAAGAAGAAGAGAGTCAGTGTAGTTTGGAGAGAAAAGTTTAATGATCTTATTGCACACTTGACTTGTTGTTGTGGTGAAAATCATTTCCGCCCAATACTCTCGATTACGACATCTGAGGTGGCGTTAGTCAAACCAAGGTGGCCCGATCCGGGTTGATTCTTGAACTTTGTGTCAAGCTATTGACATTAAAAGAGCGCTCTGGTGAGGCAACCTAGTTTTCTTTGTTCGTTTCCTTTTCTTAGGTTGTTTTGTTTTATTGTTTTAGAAGTAGTACTTTAGTTGATTATGTGTTGATGGTTATTCCTCCTACATTCATTGTAAGTGTTTTGTGTTATGTGTTGCTCATATACCCCGTGTACCCCGAGATTATATGGTATGTCGAGTGTGGCGGATACTTTTGAGCTGATTCACAAGCTTTTATGTCCGGTGTTGTCTATTCGAGTTGTCGCGGTATATTCATGCTCCGGCTGACCTCGCCAACTTTCATCCGACAACCTTTCGTTGAAACCAAACTAAGTTTTTTTTTTTTTTATTCTCGCACATTTCGAGGACATAATGTGATTTAAGTGTGGGGGGGTAAATTGGGTATGTTTTTATGCTATATCCTTTGAAATATGAGTGAATGTTGAATTTCGAGCAAATTTAAATTTTTGTGAATCTCGAGCATGTGATTGAAACTGAATGCTTGCTAGTTGTAGTTTTCTAACGATGATAATATGTGACTTAGTGAGATAATTATAGCATGTCTTTACTTTCATGGAGCTAGTATTCATTCTTCACGTTCACGAGAGCCTTTGATTTTGAAGCAAGATTTTTGAACTATATCCTTTCATTGTTTTAGTGATTTATCTTAGGAAGGTCAGTATAGTAACACCTTAGTTAGACCGGGTGCTGTGAATATCATAAAGTTTGAATGTGATAAGTGAGATGTAACTTATGTCTTAAAAACAAGAATGAATAAGCAATCATAATAAATACGTTTGTCGAAAGCTGGTCGATGATTGGAGTGCGGTAGGGCGTTATCTCGAAATGTCCTATTCCACTATGATGACCAAAAGCTCACGACAGTCAGGAGAAGCTACCTTATGATTTGAGTAAGGTAGGGTGTTATCACGAAACAACCTATTCTACTATGATGGGTAAGAGCTCATTCTGATATGCGTCAAATTTGAAAATTTTGGAAATGATGAGTAAAAATGAAGTGAAGTCTTTGTTATCATGGATCTTATACCCAGTAGAACCGCATGATATGATGTAGGGATTATCCTACTGAGTGCGTGGGAAGGCTTTGAGTGGAGCTATTACTGCCTACATCTAGGATAGTCATTGGATTTTTGAGAGGATATTTCTTTGAAAGGCTTGTTAAATTTGAAAAGGGCTTGTCACACATACACCGAGTCTATCTCTGTGATGGTATTGTTTGCTATAGTTGTTGTATCTTTTGTTATGTGAGTTAGAGACCTATGTGGATTGCATGAAAGTTGAGCTATAGTTTTGATTGTTTTGTCCGAGGACGTACAAAAAGCTAAGTGTGGGGGTGTTGTTAAGGCCATATTTATATGATTATTAAGGGTTTATTTCATTATTATTTTCCCACATTTGCATAATTTATATAAGAATTAAGGGTTTAAGTGTAATTATTAAGTAAATGTCATTTAATATGGTTATTTGCAAAATTGGTTATTTTAAGTGTTTAATTGATTTAATTATGATTATTTGGATTTCATTACATTTTGCAATGTTTATTTATCTTTTAGGAGGCTTAATTTGAGATGAGAGAGGATCAATCAAAGATATGGGAAAATAAAAGAGATAAGGAAAGAAATCAATCAAGATAAAGATGGAAATATCAAGAAATCCGTTTCGCATCAATGACGAAGCGCCCATGCGTCGGTGTGAACGGGGCGTTTGGTAATTCGGACGAAGCGCCCAAATAAGAAAAGTTGAGCAGAGAGTTTGGACGGAATCAACGAGCGCCTTGATAGCGTCTAAGGCATCCCGAGCGGGCGTCAATATAAGTGGACGAGCGTCCGGTGCCGACTTAAACCCTAACCGACTTAGCACTCTATAAATACAGCAGCAGCCCCAACCCTAAAGAGATACTTTTTACACAACATTGAGATCGCAATTTTCACCCAAGCTGCGCCCCCAAAAACCACTTTTACACAGAGATGAACTTCTCCAACTCAACAATCATCTTCAACATGATTGTTGGCTAAAAGCCTTGCAGTGAGTCGACGGAGGAAGCCTATCAACAACACAACCAACTAGAGGAGTTCGATACTAGATGAGTAGTGAGTTAATTCATAGTTTTTCATTACTTTGGATCTGTTTTGCATTGTTATGTTTTATTGGATTATGAATTTGATGAAACGATCTATTTATATTTGATGCTTGGATTAATATATGAAAATATATTATTTAAGTTCTATTTTGTTCAAAGTAATGCAATTATTCGTGTTGTAAGAGATTAAGCATGTTTAGTTGAGTAAGAGTTTGAAACAATCTCGTGATTTCGTTTTGATTGCATGTTTAGTTTGTTTGAAAAGATAAACGAAACCCTAGAATTTGGTTGAAGAAATTTAATTGAATTCGTGAATAAATCACTACTAAAAACTATGTCTTTTTAATCACCGTCTAGTTGGATTGTTGGTTGATAGGTGGAACCTAGTCGCTTCTTCGTGTTTTCCTTTAATTGTTTATTAATCGAATCGTTTAGATTAAGTTTAGTTTAAGTTCTAGTTTTATAAACCCTAGTTTCTGCTTGTTTTCCTGCACTTTTCGCTCGCTTCATAATAATCGACGTCGTCCCGCAATAGCGCCTTTCGTCCATTAGATTTAGTTGGGGAGATTTTGCATCATTAAAACAAAAGAAAATTTATAAAACCTATACTACCATGCAAAACTACCTCCTAACCGGCCGAATACCGGGTAGTTGCTAGTATAGTAGGGGTAAGTAAGGGGTCGATCCACAGGAATTGGGATGTTGAATCTAATTTCACTAATTCCTTTCAATTGTTACTTAGGAAAACGAATAAACGAAAGAACAAATAAAATAAATGAAAGAGCAATTAAAATAAATCTAACCTACTTAAATAAAATAACACAACCTAAACTAAACTAAAGATACATGGGATCAAGCAAAGGTGCACAAACCAAGTGATTTCAATCATAGTTCATCTCATGATTTTAATTCAAATTGTGGTTTCACCTTTACACGAGATACAAATTCCTAATTCCTTAGTGAATCTATTTCTCAAGCTATGAATCCCTAATTCCTTAGTGAATTCAATTATCGATCTCTCCTCTTCCGAATGTTGAGACCAATTTCCATACAAAACGAAGGTGTAGATTCAAGTTAACTCTCGTATTTTAGAATCTAACAACCTAGATAATTAATCGATTAACTTGTCATCATTAACGATTAAAAATCCTATCTTTCTATGGTGATCTAGTTTACGCAACTTCCGTATTATAAACATCAATAGAAAACAAATCTTCCAATCTATTCTCATGGCATCATAAACACATAGAAAAGATACAAAAAGAAATCAACAATCATGAAGAAAAACTGGAATTGAATTAATCAAAAAGAACTCACATAGTTTTGAACAAGGATTGATCCATGGAAACGAAAAGCAAACATCTAAACTACTCCTAATCTAACATCGGTTCACCCGAGCACAAGGCTCGGGTGACCGCCTTCAAATCTCCACAGTGCGGCGGCCTTTGGCCTCTCTTTTGATGTGAAGAAATTTACGAATTAATTAGGGTTGGGGGCTGCTGTGCTTTAAATAGAAAATCGAGGCGGTGCTACACAAGAACCTAAGTCGGTTTCAAAAAAACGGCGGTGGATGCCCGTCAATATGTGGACGCCCGCCCACTTTCTCGAACGGGGTTGACGCTCGTTTGGACAAAGCGTCTCGAACTCTCGTATGTGAATTACGATTACGACGCGACGTTTAAATGACCAGACGCCCGCTCATATTGACGCCAGATGGACGGCCTTCGTCCAGATTTCTTTGGACTTCGATTTCTTGATCATTATCCATTCTTTCCTCCATCTTTATCCTCTTGTATCATCTCTATCTCTTATCAACACTTCAAATTCGACTTCAGCCTTTTCCAAATCTCTTCCAAAGTTAAAGATATGTATCTACACACATCGAAAAACATACCAAAACGTAACACAATTCCAAAACAACATAAAATCACCAAATAAGCATATAAATCGATACGTTTTCATATTTAACTATTAAAAACCTCATTTACTCAATATTTACATATATAGCTCAAAATCTATGAAAATCATACGAATGTAGGGGAAATTGATATAGAAAATATATATAAAAATCACTATAATTTACCCCTTAACAGTATGCATTGTTCAAATTCCTATGCTGCTGAAGAAAACTCACCTCCTCTCTTGAATATCCTGTTGGTTCTTCAATCCCTAATGGCATATTATCCTGATTTGAGTATTCAGTTGATTTACTATTTTCTGAACTTTGGTTATTGTTAGATTGTAGGCCATCAAATTTCCTACTCAAATTTTCTAAATGTGCTAGAACTTCCGTATTAGATGTACATTCTCCTGCAAAAGCTACTTTTCTGGTGCTAGAACCGGTTTCCCACATTCTGTTATTTTTGGAAATCTTTTCTATAGCATCGTAAACTATTTGAGCTTCACTCATCATTAAAGAACCACCACATGCATGATCTACATCAGCACGTGAGTCTTTCCTTAATTTACGACAGAAAAGTTGAATTTGCATATCTAAGGAATAACCATGATCGGGACAAGCTCTTAATGCTTTTTTAAATCTTTCCCAGGCATTCCCGAGCGTTTCTTCAGATCCTTGTCTAAAGTTAGCAACCTCGACTTTTAATTCCAAATTTCGTCCAGGAGTGAAATATTGTTTCAGAAATTCAGTTTGAATCTCCTCCCAACTTGTAAGTGAATGATGTGGAAGAGACATAAACCAATCTCGGGCTCGTCCTTTTAAAGAAAAAGGAAACATAGTCATCCTCGTTAATTCCTTATGAGCACCTTGACTTTTGGCTGTGTTGCACAGCTTCTTCAAAAGATATAGATGATGATGTGGATCTTCATCATCCTCTCCTAGAATTGGGCTCTTGCGTCAATTAAACCAAAAGATGAGATTTAATTTGAAATTATTTGCTCCTTCATTGGGTAAAAGAATGGGATTATTAGTCCGGTTTCTTCTTATGGTTTGATCACGAGATAGGTCTCGGTTTGGTGGGTTATTACGATTATTACGGTTCGATTCGATTATTTCTATTATTATTATTATTATTAGGGTTAACAGGGTTCTGTCCATGCCCTAGAGCATGTTCCAGCCCTTGTTCAGGTGTTTCATCACTGATTTCAGCCATTCTCGTATTTCTGTTTGAAGATGATTCGTCAGGATTTCCCTGACTAGTATGACCGCGTCTACTCTCTACTCTTAACTGCCTTTCGTAAGTGTTTATGTCAGGCTTATAAGGAGTGAGTGGGGCCTTACCACTTCTGGTCATCAACTAACGAAAATAGAAAATAAAACGAAATTGATAGTAGTAAAAATTGGTAACTTACCTATAAGGTAAGTACCAACGAAAAATAAGATAGAAATGGGATAAGAAAAGTGTTGACTTATTCTCGAGAATTTTGAACTAATACAAGTAGTAACCATAGACACGAAAAAAAGAAATTAGCGACGTTCCCCGGCAACGGCGCCAGAAAGCTGAGGTGGCCTTTTCTAGTGCTAATACCAGTCCTTAACCGACAGTGTATCGGGTCAAACTGTAGTGCTAGTATGGTGAGTCAGAGTGTCGAATCCTCAGGGAAACGTGGTAATTCTTTTAAGTGTGGTTAAACACCAAAGAGCTGTTATTAACTCGATCTAAATCGCAATTTTATAACACAGATCACTACTATTCTACTTAACATAAAATAAATGCGTAATTTAAAAGTTATTCTAATATAATATATATAGATATATAAATATATATAGATGTACATAAATTGCAAAATATATATATAGATATAAATATATAGATACCAATATATAGTTTATTTAAGTTTATAGAACTAGCCAAAGTTTATATAATTGATTTATACGATCTTGTCGATGAAACGAGTAATGCTTTCGATCTTTCCTTTTATATTAGGTCCAATTGAGTAAATGAAACGGTGCACTCCTGAGGTTAACAATTCCTCCTCACACGAGCGTATGAAATTGTCATATGTCATTGTCATCAGTTTAATTTCCACAACTGCCCCATGCTAATCTCAGTTAGTCTCGAAGCAGTACCAGTACAAATCTACCCCGGATAAAAGAGGTTATTCCATTTGTCGATGGCCGATGTTATTCAAAAGGCTCCGGTTGTCAAGCGGATCGATTTAACTTTCCGGTGTTAGTTTTAATTAAATCGTTGATTTTAACATTATTACGATCTCGAGCACAATTTTAATAAGATTAATCTTTCCCAAGACAAATCGCTTCGGTAGAAATAAGATTCCGTAGTCACGCTTTAGACGGCCAATTTTACCTCATGTTTTTCTATCTTTTATCTCATATCCTAACTTCTCTGATCAGTTCATCGTTAGGTTATATGGTGCAATTCATCTTGGTTAATTACGTCAATCCGAATATTATCAATACGTTACAGAATAGAAAAAGATTCATTTAACTCAATTTTAGTCAATTTTACTTAGACAGCATTCCTTTACCGAAAAGATCGAAATAAAACGATTACATAACTTTGGCTAGTTATTAGATCTAGCCTAATAACATTATAAAAAGATAAAAACAAACATAACAAACATAAATACGTAAGAAATTTTACCCGATTACAACTGTTGAATCAGAAGCTGTATTTTTCCGGATGTTACAACGACTTCAACAACACTGATCTTCTGATAATTTCTCGAGCATTATAACGATACTACTTTATTTATGGAATAAGGCCTATATACATACTACTACTAAGAAAAAGAGTTAAAGAAAATATATTGGTACCCTTCATGTGTCTGCAAGGCTGCTCTTCTTATAGGCAAAATTTTCCAGGGCCGGATCGATCCGAGGTGATGCCGGATCGATCCGGGGTTAAAAAATATTACCCCTCAGATTATTCTCTGAAGGACCACATGCTGTATAATCATTATGTCTCCTCGGATCGATCCGAGGTTAATCCGGATTGATCCGGATAGCCTTTTATTCCATAACTTGATCTGAAACTTGATAAAATCATAACATGAGCTCTGGATCTCCAAATGACATAATTCAAGAAGCGTTGGAAAGCTCTTGAAAAGATCTATAACTTCCATGAAGGGCTCTTTTTCAGAAAATGCCTTTTTGATGGGCCATTTGTTCGTCGAAAATATAATTCGATAATGGTGTCACGAACTATTGATCCACTTGAACTTTAAATCTCATGGCACTTCCTTACTTCCTTCAAAAGATACGATTTTTACTTCAAAAAGTGTCGTCACTCGGTGATCTTGGTTTACCTAAAATCTACAATTAAAATACCAAAAATACCCCACGTAAATCTGACACGACACTCCGGTTATTAACCCGGTACAAAATTTATAGCTTTTTATCACTTTTACTAGATTTTTATAGTATTTAGATTTATTCATAACTATTAATATTTTATAAGATTATCGTTATAATTTCTTATATTTTATATAAAAAGAGTCGATAACGTATATAAAACATCTTAATTTTTATCATATAAATGTTATACATCAGCGGCCAACATATTCGGAAGCCTATCGGGTCACACACATATGAACATCGAGTCGGATTAAAATGCGGTTATAGTTGATAACCAAATAAGGAAATTTTATCTCTAGACTATAAAGGTTATAGTGGTAAATTAATATGGTGGTATTTATTTATTATGAATAAATAAAATACAAGATATTAATTATATACAAATTATATTAATTAAAGAATATTCCGGAAGCCAATCAATTGGCATATGGGGCGCCACATCTAGGGTATAAGGATACACTTGGATTGTGCACTTTAATTAATAAGACTGCCATAATATTAATATAAGATATTAATTGATTTTGGAAAAGTAGATTTATGGTAATAAGATAATTATATTCAATATAAGATATTGGCAAAATTAATTATAATAAAAGAGATAAATCAATCTAGGAGATTTTCCTTATTTTATTGGGAAAAGGTTTTCTTCTCCTGCACACTACATAGGGACGCCACTTCCTCTATATAAAGGAAGTGGGTGTCAAGCTCTTTTATACATCACAATTGCAAGAGCTCGCGGTTCTTGTGTAAAATAGAGAGCAACCTATAGTGAGTTTGTGAGGAGGAAAAGGCCGGTCTAGCAACCGGAGTTTTCCAATAGCAATCCAAGGAGGATTCCGGCAAGGGGTTCATGTGGATTAGCGATAGAGGCCGGACGCGTGGACGGCTTGCGCACTGAACTACTCTCCGTTGACGGTCAAAGCGACGATCTTATAGATCATCAAGGTATAACCGTCAAACTACTTAACGTGTTTATTGCATTAAACGAAGAACGATCTAAAAAGGAAATCAAATTTTAATTTCATTTGCGTTAAACTAGTGATTTCTAAATGATTAATCATACAAACGCTTAATTAAGCGCTACACTACTCCCGTCTAATCCCCCTTAGGGCGTTTCACCCGCTTTCACATAAGCCGGCAACACAACTATTTAGCTACTCATGATGGAATTGAAAAACGAAATAATAATGAAAGCAATAATCAAAGACATAATCAAATAATTGAAAGACAAAGAAATAATTACCATAAAAGATGAAACCTTGAGTTGTATGAAAATCTCCTTCAAAAGATGAAATCTTGGATCACGAATTGAAAATCTAAGCTATGAAAGTTGTATAGAGTTGCTAGGAATTAAATCTATGATCTAAGGATTGAAATAGCGTTTAAACTAATGGAAATCGCCCTAAAATCGCCCCTATGAAACCCTAAAACGTCTAAGTACTGAATAGATATTCATATGGGATCGAAAAAGAGGGTTTTTATAGGTTTTTGCGGCATCCCGACCACGAACGAGCGTTTGTGGCAAGGCAAACGCCCGTTTGCCTGAAAAGCCAACTCGCTGTCCTCAGTAAATCAGCAATAAAGTTTTGTGTAGAGCTCCGATTTGAACAATTTAAGATGCTTTGGAAATCTCGTTCAATTCCCTACAACTTTCATGTAGACGACTTGGCCAGAAAATGCTTCGAAGATGGGTAAAAATAAAGATTAACGTTACAGGTACGGTGAATACTGTTGTCGGGGCCAAACTAGAGTTTGCATTGGCCAAACGCTAGTTTGTCTTGTACGAGTCGGGACAAACCCATCCAAACGTACATTTGAGGTGATTTGGATGCTAGTTTGCCTGAAAACCCAACTTTCGCACTAACGCCGCTTCGTGAACGCCGCTTGAGCTGGCCAAACTCTAGTTTGGGGTAGGCTTCAGTATTTTCATCATAACTTCACTTATAGGGCTCCAAATGAGATGATTTAAAATGATTTGGAAATCTGATTTAATGCTCTACAACTTTTATCAAGAAAACTCTTCCTGAAAGTGTCTCCAGGTCTGACCAAAATGCCCTTGAAGTGACTGGTTCAGATTTCGTCAATGATTCTTCACTCTTTTCTCCTCCTTGGCCCCAAATCTCATTCTTTCTTGAGACCCTCTTCCTTATTCTCGACCTTATAGATCAATCTAGGCCTGAAAACAAAGACCCGAACACCAAGGCATAATATACATTGACAGCAACGTAACGAAATCGACATAAAACATGAGTTTTTAGGACGAAAACGTCATTAGTGTCGAAGCATGCATATAAGTGAATATCGTTCATATACTACCCATAATAGCCCAAAATAACCATGAATAACTCGTAAAAGGAGGTAATCTCATATAAGAAATACACTACAAATTGACTCCCATTTCTTGTGTAATTATCTATGTAGTTCAACTGGTTAGAAGATTGACACATATCTTAAGGTCATAGGTTCGACTTGGCTATTCCATATTTTTTCAACTTTTTTTTTGAGTTTGGCTGGAAAAATTTCCTGGATCCGCCACTGCTGTCCACATGCAATATGACATTCTCTTCCAAAACGTGTACATACTGGCCTTTTGTAGTTCTGGAAATTTCTACCACATCGATCCCCTGCCTATACCTCTGCATGTACCTTTAACATAGCCTAAATTCATATACAGTAGAATCTCGATAAACGAATATTCGATAAATGAATAACCTCGTCAAATGAATAATTTTCTCCGGTCCCGACTTGGGCAAAGGGGCTAATTGAATAACTTCGCTAAATGCATTAACGAATAAAATTTATTTAGTCCTTAAGGACCCCACGTAAATATAAATGAATAATCCTTAAATTCTATATATATAATCAAAAATATTTCATCCAATCAACAATATTCATATAAGAAGTCATTTCTTCTAAAAAAAATGCATCTAAAGTTGTTCGTTTTTACCTTCCACCAAAATGTATCACATCCTTAATTTGTGGTAATGCATGCACAACTTCTGGAATACTTTGCTTGTGTTTTAGCCAGTAATTTAAATTTTGTATGATGACTACTGCTTGAAAGTCTTCTTTTGACCACACATTTGGTATGACACTACTATCGTCTGGTTCATGATCAGTCTCATCATTTAGTATGGGCTCAATAATTTCTTTGTCTCAGAGGCGATTCCATAATCGCATCATTCTCGTTAGGATAGTTCAAAAGATGTTCGACGTCCATCACATTTGTATAGCGTAATTTAGCAATGACATCACTTAATCCTTGGATATCTTTTTCTAATTGACCAACTTCTAATTCAAGAACATCAATTTCTTCACACCGTATCTTGCAATGCCGGAAACAATTTGCAATTGTTTTCGCCGTCACATCAAATCTCGAAGCCATGGTAGAAAAATTAATAGCACCCAAAATGTTAATCTTTACAAGATTTAGTGAGCCAACTTCAAGGCTCTACAAGATGCTAGAATAAAAACGACGCCGATAATAAACATTGTATGCTCGAATAATCTCAGCATCACATGGTTGAATTTTAGATGTTGTGTTATAATACAAGAAAAATAACTCTACATTTCTTATGCCTTCGACAGGCTTTGGATGAGCTGGGCAATTGTCAAAAAAAATTGTAAAAATACTATCTATATGAATAAATATTCATTTATCGATAAATAAATAAACTCGCTTAACGAATATCTTTTTTTGGTCCCAAGGGTATTAATTTATCGATGTTCTACTGTATATAGTAAATTATACGCAAAAGATTTTTGTTCACCAGATTCTTGAGTTGTCTATAGGGGGAAATTCTTCTATGGAGAGGATGTTTGAGGAGTGATTCACGCGTGGATGATTTCGACCGCATACTTCATTTCAAATTCAAATTCAAAGCGTGTGGTCCAAAATCATCCACGTGTGTTTACGGTGCAAATGAAGTGACTATAGAAGAATTACCCGTCTATAGGATTTGACAGATTGACACTCAAGGTTGTACTTTCAACTCCAGTAGTAGAGTACGTAATTAATTATTTATGTCACATGTTGTAAAGCCATTGAAAATATTGTTTTGGTATTTGGCAAGTGTGTGCATTAGAGCTTGTGATTTCACATTAGTGAAACTCTCCTCAAGTTATTAATTAAGAAATATGATCACATAATCAATTTCAGTATATTCTCTATGCACATTCAAAGCAAAACATGTACAAGGAAGGATTGGTCTCGGAATCATGTATTGATCTCACAATCCCTTTAATTTTGTGAAGAAATATTGAATAATAGATTTTGCACCTTGGTCTGTATTATAAATTTCTTCCTCATGATTTGACAAACGGACAAACATTCCATGTACCAAACCTATGATTGACATCAAGCCAAACCTCTCTTGCTGCTCTTGCTGTTGGAAGCTATATATAATACAAGACACTATGAAATTGAAAAATCTTGAGAATTTGGAATCCATGTTGTCACCAAGTCATTGTATTGACACCAAGCCTCAAGATTTCCTATCTCATTCACCAAGTTTAGGCAAAGTTCCATCCCCAAACCTAATTTTCTCTTCGAAGACAACACCATACGTACTGATTGCTTTCATCTAACAATGATAATTGTCTTTGTCTACACCTTTAAGCACAAGTTGCTCCAGATTGTTGTTAGTTGGATTTTCACCCGGATGAACAAAGTAAGGATTCACAACATTGTCTATTAGATTAGTATTCTGATTAGCCATTCTTGGATCTAGAAACATAGAATTCAACAAACAAACAAACAAAAAAAGATCGATGAAAAGAAACTGA
The DNA here is from genome assembly GCA_026214975.1 of Gentiana macrophylla. Taxonomy (NCBI): domain Eukaryota; kingdom Viridiplantae; phylum Streptophyta; class Magnoliopsida; order Gentianales; family Gentianaceae; genus Gentiana; species Gentiana macrophylla. Next base: position 145,797,388 of record CM047806.1, read on the forward strand.
TTAATACAAGAAGGAAACTATTAAAGAACTTTCACTGAATTAGAGTAAAATGAGATGTATACATTGAACTCTTGATGATTACAGGATTAAAGCTAAAAATAAAAGATGTTAATGTTGAACTTAACTTAATGCTCACGGCTCTAGGAGCATAAATACAACTGACGAATTCCTAAAACGGTTGTAACAACCATATTTAACTTATAACCACCAATTGACACAAGGTGTTTGATAGATGACTCAATGAATTTGAATTTCCCGCCTTGTGCACATTTAAATGTGTTCATATCTTTGATGCTTAGAATCCTTCAAACCTTTCTTCATGGTTCTGTAACAACTTATGAGTTTGCATGTTTAGAATGAATGTGGTTAGTCATTTTAGTTCATTATGCACACATATGACATATTCGCCGACCGGAAATTTTATTATGGTCCTGGACCAAGTATGACTGGTGATCCATGACTAATAGGAAAGCAACAAAACACACAAGAGCCCACCGTGTAAAATATAAATGCTATTAATTTATATTTTTGCCCTTCTTATAAAGATTTTTATTGGTGGACAAGTGTGACATGATGATCCTGGTCCACCATAAAACCACTGTTCGCCGACAGATGTAAAAATTGGAGGTATTTGGAGCATTAAGAAATAAAAATGAAAAGACCATAAGAAACCTGAAAAGTACGTGTATTATTTCCTTTTAATACTAATTAAAAAAACATTGTTTTAATAATAACGAAAAATTGTTTTTCAAAATTGATAGAGACATTTTTTTTTGTAGTATTTCTTGTGCTTATTTATATTTATTTTGTTGAGCGATACTCTTTTTCGGATGCATTTTGGATGATTTTCAGTTTTTAAGAGCTCGTGAATTATAATGAAAATTATTGAAATATTTTAGCGATTTTTAGAGAAAGGTCAAGAAGAAGATTAATGATGGAAGGATTTTATGACGAGATCGCACCGTTCCGGAATGCACTTATTTGCCATGGAGTATTTTTATCGATCTCGTGCCAAATATCTATTAAAGTGGTCAAGACTTGGTTTTAATTATTAAGGATTATTATTATATTTTAGATTATTAGATTTTAGTTTATATATTAAAATAAAAGAAAAGGAAAATAAGTGGGTTTGGCCCAAAAATTAGGATTGGCAGTTTTTTAACGTAGTGGTACGTCAATTGCTGGGAATTGTCAACCTATTACCGAAAACGGCAAAAAAAGAAAAAAAGGAACAGCGGCTGCCATTGCCTTTTCTTTTCGATTCAACTGTGCGAAGGACAAAAACACATATGGATTATTTTGTTGTTTCTAGTACAATGGTTTGTTTTTAATTTCGTTTTTTTCGGTTGAAATGTTTTTGAAATCTTTATTGATACGATTATGAGACCTAATTAATTTTCATCCTCATTAGTTTATTGATATTTATTCGTTTTCCGGACAATAACTTGATGATTATATAGATTTTTTTTTTTGAATGGCGATGATGATTATATAATTAATTTAGTTGTTTCTGCAGGATAATTAATTCGTTATTTAATCGATTACCAATTAAAACGATAAATATGTCAACGTTATTGGCTTTGATAGAGTGGTAAGTGATATGATTTTGCCGGTCAGTAGCCCGTAGAATCAGTTATCACGAAAATGAAAATCTAGGTTAAAATTAGTCCGGTTGGATTAATACATTGAACTGGGTCTCTCAAATCTTAATGCTTTCGGGATTCCAAACTCTTATGATCGTGTCTAGGGGTATCTTCCGGTTAGGGTATAATTAACGACCGTGTCTTGATTATCGAATTTAGCAGAGAATGATCGCTTGGCGGTTGTCGGTGGCTATAACCAGTTTATTAATAAATTAGTGAGTCATTCTTGCGTCAGTAATCAATTGAGTAAATCGATTTGAAAATAACTACTTTAGCTGGAGCCTTCTTATTCTTTAGCTGGAGTCTTCTTATTATTGATTATATCACTACTTTATATTGCTTTTGTCTCGATTATTAGAACTGTTTATTTTGATTAATGCAATTTTAGTCGATTCACCGCAACTTGGATTTCTAAATTGTTGTTCTGAAAGAAATAATCATCCATTCCCCGGGGAATTGATCTTACTTCTACTATACTCGTTATAGAGGTTGGATATGTTTATTTTTTGTGGTTTAACGACACACCAAAAATACACCAAGGACAAGTGCCCCAGTGAGATAACACTTGATCCCCACGTGTAGGCCTTCTCATGATCTAGTAGAAAACAAATGTCGTTGGTCCCTTGGAAATATAACTTTTCACTATAACAGTTAGTCCTGACACTCATCATCAAAACCAAAAATATTTCTAACAAAAAGAAAGGGACGATTTTATAAATCTCATCTCTCATTTTAAGTACCTTGCAGCTATTACAGTGGGTAATCCTCCTAAATCTTTTAAGGAGGCTATGAAACATGAAGGGTGGCGTAAGGCCATGTCAGAAGAAATTTAGGCACTTGAAGATTAGGGTACTGGGGTTTTGCAACCCCTTCCTCCCGGGAAGAAGGCATTGGGGAGTAAGTGGGTGTATACAGAGAAATATGACGAGCATGGGACCCTACAGCGTCTGAAAGCCCGGTTAATGGCATTTGGGCATCACCAAAAAGAAGGTATTGATTACACAGACTTTTGCCCATGTGGCAAAAATGGTTACGGTTCGGACTTTTCTCTGTGTAGCCGCGGTAAAACAGTGGGACATTCACCAGATGAATGTCCATAATGCTTTTCTGCATGGGGACTTGGAAGAGGAAATCTATATGAAGATACCTCCCGGGTTTGAGAGGCCGGGATCAAACCTGGTTTGCAAGATGTGCAAATTGTTGTACGGGTTGAGGCAGGCACCACGATGTTGGTTTGCGAAGCTTGCGTCAGCTTTTCGTGACTTTGGTTTTCGTCAGTCCTACTCCGATTATTCGTTATTTACTTTGCATCGCGATCACATTCAGCTATATGTCCTCATTTACATCGATGATATGATTTTTGCCGGGAACGATAAGGTCGACATGTGGATTTTTAAAAACTACTTGGGGAGCTGTTTTAAAATGAAGGATCTTGGGGTGTTGAAATATTTTCTTGGGATTGAGGTGGCGAGGAACAAGGACGGCATCTTCTTGAATCAGCGGAAGTATGCTCTCGATAATATTCATGAAGCTGGTTTACTTGGAAGCAAGCCAACGGATTTCCCGATTAAGCAAAATCACAAGTTGGCCCTTGCTACGGGCGCATTGTTGAGTGATCCGGGGCCTTATCGTCAATTGATTGGCCGACTTATATATCTCAGTGTTACCCGACCTGATCTGGCTTATTCCTTGCATGTGTTGTCTCACTTCATGCAAGCACCCCGTGATGACCATTGGGAGGCGGCCCTCTATCTCGTCCGATATTTGAAGAAGCATCCAGTTCATGGAATTTAATTGCGTTCAGATAGATCCCTTCTTCTTGAAGGTTGGTGTGATTCTGATTGGGCAGCTTTCCCACTTACTCGTCGTTCATTGAGCGGTTGGTTCGTCTTCCTTGGTCTTTCCCCGATATCTTGGAAATCCAAGAAACAAACCATGATGTCCCGATCTTCGGCCGAGGCGGAATATCGATCGATGGCTTCTATTACATGTGAGTTGAAATGGTTGAAACAGTTGTTTGCAGACCTGGGTATTCGTCATCCCCCGGGGATACAACTCTTTTGTAACAGCCAATCGGCTTTATATATTGCACATAACCTGGACTTTCATGAGCGCACGAAGCATATCAAAAAGGATTGTCATTTTGTACGGGATGCAATCACGGATGGCTTGATTTTGCCTTCATAGGTCCCTACACGGCATCAGTTGGCGGATATTTTCATGAAGGCGTTGGGTCGTCAACAATTTGAATTTTTATTTTGAAGTTGGGCGTTCGAGATCTTAACGCTCCCACTTGAGGGGGGGTACTACGATAGAGGTGATTTATAGAAAATATTGTGTTATGGAAAGTATTGACATATTTGTATTTAGAGTAGTAAGGGTAAATTGATAATCTAGTATTGATGTAGAAGCCCTACTAGTGGCTATAAATATTGTACTTGGTGATTGAGAATTGGAGACGAAATAGATTGACCGAAATTTGACAAGTTTTTCAGATTTTAAAGTGTCAGTGGGCGGTCGTAGACGAATATTGACCATTCCAGTTTCAATATCCAACTTCTTGTTTTACGGTCAATCCCTCCGACTGCTTCGTAAAACGGTGATCGATAATTCTCCTACCTCACCAAACAGTTGTTCTAGATTTTGATCCAAATTTTGGATGGTTAGTCATGTGTGAGAGCAATAGAAGAGGTTGGCGGCAATTGATAACGGTTAAGGATGGTTGGCGGTATCTTTCACTCCGTAGGTTTTAATCGAAAAAATTTAGTAGTATTGTTGTAGGGTAAATTGTAGTTCTCATGTTTTTTATATAAGATATCTCTTCTTTTTCCCCCGAAATGAAAGATTTTATTAAATGCCGGACTAACGCCGTAAAGCTAGACACCGCCGGAAAAGCCGGATCACAATCGGATAAAGAAAACTAAAGACACAGACTAACGAACATTACAACGTCACAAAGCCAGATAATAGATTGAGAAGAGGGTGCTGAACAACAAAGAGAAAGATTCTCCAAATGAATAAAAAAGCTCAGACACAGGGTCCTCTAAAGCAATTATTACCTGACAACACATATCATACGAAACTAAAACAACTTAAATAAACTAAGAAGAATAAAAACTTTCTTCCAGAATATCATTGCCGGAAAAAGCGTCACTCCACCCACGCACCGCCGCAAGCCACCACCAAAACAGAAAGAGCCTGCAAGCCTGGCTTTCCTTCCCAACCCGAAAAGCAACTGGCAGAAAGAAACGCGGGTCAGACGGACATGGCGACTTAACCTCCGGTGATACCGAGCTGAAACGGATGATCTCTCTAGTTCCAAACAAAACAGCCACAGATCTAACCACCACCATCGTGAACAAGCCAAGCTTGTGGAGAAAGGATAGTAGGAGGTTAAGCTTCTTGATGGGTTGAAGCAAAAATGTCGTTCAGCCCCAAAAATGGAAGAAAGAAGCTGACCGGAGCAGAGTCAACGCCGGAGAACCATCTGCCATCAAACTCGATCAGATCTGGTGGAAGGCAAAAGATGGTCACGAACCATGGAACTTCACTGATCAAAAACGAAAAATAAAAGCTAAACAGGGAAACGATTTACACAGAGTTGATGCCGGCAGCAAACGCCGCCGCCGGAGTCAAAGGATTAAAGGCTTGGACGGAGTTCCTTGAGTCTATTTTCTTAGAGTCTATTTTCTCCACCTTAGAGAGTTTTTTTTTATTCTAATAAATTAAACATTTCCAATTAGCTTACTCAAGTCAATTTAGTTGTCCCTACAAAAAAAATTCAAATTTAGTTGTATTTGTAGAAATTCTTTTGTTTTTTTCAAGCAAAACTTTATCGTTTCCGTGACAGAAAAAAAAACGAAATTTTGTGTCAGTCCAGGCTTTGTGAGTGATGAAGTCGGATTTCACCAGTTACGGTTCTCAGGTCGAATTATCTAATGGTAGTTCTCCGATCACCGGTAAACACCCAAAGATGGGGTTGTTTTTATTGTATTTTGACAGAACTTGAGTTGCTCTCAAGCTGCCTACGTATCCAATCACTTAATTGGAATCAAGCCGGCCATAGTTCTTGTATGGGTTTATATAGGAGTCTTAACCCTAATCCTTCTGTATCCTTCAAGGATTCGGTTATACTGATATTAAGTAGGATTGATATGAATCCCTGATTATTAGGAGATAATATCTCATTTATCTTTAATGTTGAAGAAGACCCTTAATGAGGCTGGATTCTTCCCTCATGTTTATCCTTTGATTATGGAAACATGTGTATAACTGACTGAACACTCAGGTCAATATGGCCGAGTCCCTGTGGTCGCGCTCTGTGCATGCTCTATAGACCGAACCGTCCTACGGTGGTCAGGAGGGATGAGGCAGCTTACTCTATAGGATATATTATGGATACGGGACAGACTCCCGACCACTGGTCGGGACGTCCTCCGGAATCTAGTTAAGTTCAATTTTTGTATTCATGACACGGGCCCTGACAGAGCTGACCATCATCATAAGCCCCGGTCATCCTGGGCCTTTGGACTTGGGCGATCTATTGTTGACCATGCTAGGCCTTGGTTGGGCGGCTCTTTCTGTTGGAGCCGATCGAAACGCGATCTGACATGTGTCAAAAACATTGCTTTAATCATCATTATTATCACGAGAAATGAGGCGTCTATATCCTCTGGTATAAAGTTGGTCATTAATCGAGGCGACGATCGGAGTTATAACCTATCGTTTCAAACGTTCTTTCCCCAATACTATTCCCATTTTATACTCAAGTATGAAGCAAGCCTCCGTCTCTTTTCTTCTTCCTCTTATCCGCAAGTAAGTATTTTCTCCATATTTCATTCTGTGTCTTTTTGATTTCTCCATTTATGCGGGTGAGGTATTCTACTCCTTCTGACGAATCTGTAGATAGACAAATAAGCTTAGACTCATCATTTGATTTTGAAGAAGAGGACGTTGTCTCTAGCCCTGCCCCCTGCACTTCATCTTCTCCGGTTGTTCCTCCGGCCACTCTTCATCTTCTTCATTCTTTATCGGGACTTGTTCCCAGGCATACTCCGCCTCTAGTTAATAGGGATTCTACCTTTGTTAGGCACCTTAAAGTTGTGTCTGCTACTCGATCCATTATGGGTTGTTTTGGCACTGAATATATCATCTCCCAACACACCATAGATTTTCTCGGTACCTAGTACGACATAGACGCCACCAGATTTGCCCATCAGATTCCGATCAGTCCCAAATCTAAAACTGACGCTTGGGTTGTCGGCCGGTATGCCTCTGAGCCTCCTACCGGTTACTGTGCGGTTTACAAAGAGCAGTTCGAATGTGGCATGCGGCTGCCTCTTTGTCCGGCCCTTGTGGCCACTCTTCATTATTACAACCTGAGGATTGCCCCAATCGCTCCCAACGGGATTAGGTCCATCATAGGTTTTGCGATTCGGTGCCGATTAGTAAGGACGAGGTTTTTCGTAGAACTTTTTAGGGTATTGTACCGTCGTTCCACAGTTCTCAATTCCCCTGGCTATTACTATTTTCTCCGCCGGTCAGACTCCTTGGCAGACATTCCCATCCAACAAAAGGGGAAAACGTCTTTCAAAAGATGGAAATAGAGGTTTTTCTTTGTCCGTCACGAGAGGGCGGCCCGGATGGGCCAATGGATCTCGGTGACTCTCGATCAGGACATTGCCCCTAAAACTACCGACCTGGTGGACTGGATTCGGGTTATTAGGGAGCTGAACATCTCTATGAATTGCTTGAACTATACATCCGAGCTGATTGATCGGGCGCGTCTGCACGATGCCGGACCTGAGCCTTATGTGCCACTTACAGAGAATGAAGAGAAATCCCGTAGGGATGCATTCCTTGAGTTATCACTTCTCCATACTTTAATATTTTTGGATACGATTGTTGTATATTTGACTTCTTCTTTATTGTGTAGTGGCTGAACTGGCGTTTCTGCTATCTGGAGCTGGAGCTGAGGATGTCCATCATGAGGAGTAGGAGGAGCCACATTTGATTCCCGAGGATCGATCTGACCGAGAGCCCCTGCTTGCCCGAGCGGCTGGTTCTGTGCTGGATGCTGAAGGTGTCCGATCTCTGTCTGAGCATCCTGACAATGCTATGGTTTCTTCACATGGTCAGGAGGACGAATAGGTGGAATTTTCGGACCATCCCTTTGGTCTGGGAGAGGCCTCTGATCTTATCCCTCGGACCCATCAATAAAAGTAGTCTCCATCTCACCTGAGGGGCCATCCCGCAAAAGAGGTCGTACCAATCTCCTGACCATCGCAGCGGGAGAAGGTGGTCCGAGCGATGCATCTTTGGTGCAAGAGCAACTGTCGGCCATGTCTACTGTGGACCTGGCAGAAATGGTATGAGTTGTTATACCTTGTAGCAATTTAATATGGCTGTTATGTCTTTATAACCTTCAATTACATGATTCTTGGCTTTACTTTTTCAGGGTGCCCGCATAGGGCAGGAAGTGTTTGGCCGCTTGGCAAAATCTAAAGCTGTTGCCGAGGAGCATGAGAAAATGGTAGCCGAGCTGTAGGCTGGGAATAAAAAGTATAAGGACTTGTACGAATCCAAAAAGAAAGAAGTGGTCGGCCTTAAGAGTCAGCATACGCTTGAGGTGCAGTCGCTGCAGACGACGCACGCTGAGGAGGTGCAGGCTTTGAAGGATCAACTAGACACTGAGAAGGCCGATGCCAAGAAGAGCCTGGCTGAAGCACGGTCCGTGCGGAATGGCCTAGAGGAATCTATTCCCACGCTCATTGCTAAGGGCATCCGAGAGTACTACACACCTTCGTCATTTTGATGTGGTCCTTTTCGCTTCCGCTCATCCCCTGGTTATTCACGGATATTCCATGGGGATTGATAATGTCGATCTCACCTTGAGGGTCTTGACCCATCCAAGTTGAAGAATAGGGGCATGTAAAAACCTGGCATGGGCAAAGTTTATAATGACCGGCTCAAGGAGCTTAAGTCGGGAGTGGACATTACTCTTAAGCACGCCATCGCTTCATCGTCCCGACCGGCTGCTGGCTCAACAGTGGTATCTCCATAAAGGGACGCTCAACCCGATGCTTCTCGGCCCAAGTCTTCTTAGGACTTCTTTAGTTTCTCTTTCTTTTTTTTTGACTACGACCTGCTCTGCGGTCGTTTCATTTCTAATTTCAAAAAAATTCACAATTTTAAGGAAAGAGTACTTACCTTTGCCTTTATTTTGCTTCTGTTGATTCTTAATTCTCCTACTCCCCCCCAAGTATGGCATGTCTTTTGCTGACAAGGCATACTTGAAGTTTATGATCGGGAATTAGACATGAAATGGTATGCCCTGCAGGCTTAAAGAGTAGGTATTTACAAACTCATTAGTCTCTTATGACGCTCGATATAGGGTGATTTGCTTTGCAGACTCCGAGCTGTATATTGGGCGGTCTGCTCTGCAAACTTTAATTGTGTGTTGTCCCTGACCAAAGTTTGTATTGTTGCCCTGTAGTTTATATTCTTGCTCGATTTTCGAGCTTGATCATTGATGGTCTGTTCTACAGATTTTATAGTTTGTTTTTACAAACTTTTAATGATTTGGACTGCTCGGTCTCCGAGTATATCTTAATCTACTCTACAGTTCGAAACTATTTTGGCTTCCCTACAGTCCATCGATGCTCGGTCTCCGAGTCTTTAGTTTTGTTTTTTCTGCTCTGCAGTTTCAAAATATTTGACGCTCAGTCTCTGAGCTTAACTACTTGGTATGTCCTACAAATATTAATGTGTCCGTTGCACAATTCTATGATGCTGTCTTGCAGCTTAGTTATATCGCTCGGTCATCGAGCGTAAATTGTTTGGTCCGCCCTGCAGGCCTCTAATTTTATTAGCTAGGCTGCTCTGCAGCTATAAGTAAGGCCCGACTCGTTGAGCTAAGAGTATTACGATTTGCTTTGCAAACCTTCGAAACGCTATTATGAGAAACACAAGCAATATATAAAAAGGTAAATCTTATTGAAACCAAACTGTTGCGAATGCAACTTATTAAATAATAGTTCGAGCAATAGAAATATTAAACAGCCTAGAACCTGTCTTAGGCATAGAATCGTCTTAGGTTGACCGCATTCCAGCTTCATGGAATTGTCTTTCTTTGAGCGTCGGCCAGCTGATATGCACCTTTACCGTGCACCTTAATGACTTTGTAAGGACCTTCCGAATGCGGTTTCAGCTTACCCTGAGGATCCTTCCTGCTAACCTCGTTCTTTCGAAGGACCAAATCTCCCAATTTAAATTATGAGTCTCTAACCCTGGCATTATAGTATTGAGACATTCTCTGCTTGTACTTTTCCATCCTAATGAATGCTATTTCATGATTTTCCTCTAGATCGCCTTTTATATGCCTTAACTCTGTTTCTCGATCTATCTCTGGTTGTAGAGAGCCCGCCGAGAAGAGGGTAATCCAATCTCCACGGGGATGACCGCTTCACACCCGTAAGCTAATGAGAATGGGGTTTCCTCAGTGGCCGAGTTAGGTGTGGTTCTATATGCCCATAGCACGTTGGGGCAACTGTTCTACCCAGTTTTTACCTTCTTCTTCTAGCCATTTTTTCAGTCCAATCTTGATCTGCCTGTTAACTTGTTCCACTTGGCCATTGGCTTGCGGGTGACCGACTGATGTGAAATGCTGCGTAATCCCGAGTTCAGAGCACCATTCTCAGACTGATCTATCTTCAAACTGTGTGTCGTTGTCAAATATGATGCTTTTTGGGATCCTATACCGGCACACTTTGGTCTTCCATAAGAACTTGTGAATTGCTTTGCCTGTTATTGTGGTCAATGGCTCTGCCTCCACTCACTTAGTGAAATAGTCGATGGCTACCACCCAAAATCTTAAATTACCCGGTCCTTGGGATAATGGCCCGACCAGGTCGATTCCCCACTCGTCGAAAGGCCAAGGAGAGATTATACAGATCAGCTGCTGTGAAGGCTGATGGGTAAGGTTGTCATGCACCTGGCATGTTCTACAAGTCATTACCAATTCCTGAGCATCTGCTTGCATGCTCGGCCAATAATATCCAAATAATCTGCACTTCCGAGCTAGTGCTTTAGCTCTTATATGACTTCCACAAATTCCCAAATGGATCTCACAAAGAAGGTGATTCCCTTCTTCCTTTGTGGCACAACGCAACCACGGTGAAATAAAAGATTTTCAGTACGATATATCGTTAAACAATGAGTACCTGCTCGCCTGAAGCCCTATTTTTCGAGCTTGAGCTTTGCCGGTCGGGACCAGGCTGTTCTTCAGGAAGGCCACTATTGGGTCCATCCAAGTGGCCTGCTGAGTGATCGGTTGGGCCTCTTTTGCTCATAACTCCGCCTCGCAACCGCCGATCGACACTTTTGTCGAGACAAAATTTGAACCCACTTAGAGAGTGCATCACTGCGTGCATTCTTAGATCTCGGGAATCGCCTAGCTGGACATCTTCAAACTCGCAATCAATGCTCGTGCTATGGAGAGATACTTCTTCATTGTTTCTCATTTGCTTTGTACTCCCTTTAACATGATTCACGACCAACCGGGAGTCATCGAACACATGTTAGTTTTTTACACTTTTGCCATGCCACTGAGCCCCGTAATTAGCGCTTCATACTCAGCCTCATTGTTAGTAGCCTTAAACTTGAAACGTAGCGCATACGGGAACTCATCCCCCTTTGGGCTACAGAGTAGAAGACCTGCCCTGCTCCTTATTTGTTGGATGCTCTGTCCACATACAACATCCATTGTTCCGACCGCTCTTGAGACTGCTCTTGCTCGAGAGTGATTGCTATTCCTTCGGCTATGAAATCATCAAAGGCTTGAGCTTTGATTGAAACTCTTGGTCGGAATTCTAAGTCATAAGTAGTCAGCCCGACCACCCTTTTAGTTAACCTTCCCGACGTTTCCGATCGGTCTAGTATCCGCCGGAGCGTTGATCCGCCATGACCACTATAGGGTGTGCTTGGAAGCACGGCTTCAATTTTCTGGAAGCATGAACCAATATCAGTGCTAACTTCTCCGTATTTGAATATCTAACTTTTGGCCCTCCAGGGACTTGCTGACATAAAGGACTGCTTCTGGATATTCTCTTGATCACTTACTAGGACAGCGCTCAGTGCTTCTTGGCACATGGATAAGTACAAATACAAAGTTTCTCCAGCTTTCGACGCTGTAAGGACATGCAAAGTGGCCAGATAAACCTTCTACTCATCAAAAGCCTTCTGACATTCTTCATTCTAGACGAAGGGATTAGCCTGCCTTAGGATTTTAAAGAATGGCAGGGCACGCTGTGCCGACCGTGAGATAAATCTATTTAAGGAAGCCATGTGCCCCGTCAGCCTTTGCACTTTCTTGATATTTTTGGGCAGCGCCATGCTCTGTATGGCCTCGACCTTGTCCGGGTTTTCTCTTATACCTTCTTTGGATATCATATATCCTAAGAACTTCCCTGATCTGACCTCAAACATACACTTCTTGGGATTGAGCCTCATTTGTGTTTCTCTTAGCACCTCAAAGATTTCCCTAACATCCTTAACGTACTGGTCGAGAGACCGCTCTTGATTAGTATATCATCAACTTATACTTCCATGCACCTTCCTATCTGCTTCTCAAATATCTGGTTGAAAGCTCTCTAATATGTAGCCCGTGCATTCTTGAGCCCGAACGACATGGTGATGTAGCAATAAGTTCCTTTTTTGTGATAAACGATGTCTTTGCCATGTCCTCTGGAGCCATAGAAATCTTATGGTACCCCTTATACGTGTCCAGGAACGCAATGACCTAAAACCTGACTGTGGAATCCACTGAACTGTCAATTTTTAGGAGCCGGTAGCAGTCCTTTGGACAGCCCTTATTATGATCGGTGAAATCTACATACATGCGCCATGATCCGTCTGGTTTCTTGACCAAAATGAGGTTGGCCAGCCAGTCGGGGTACACCACCTCTTTTATTATTCGCTTGCAGTAGCTTTGCTACTTCTTTCTGTATGGCTTCCACCATTTCTTGGGCAAAGTGTCGCCTTTTTTGCCAAATGGGTCTTCTTTCGGTGTCAGCGTTTAGCCTGTGTAACGCCAGTTCGGGAGATAAACCGGGCATATCTGCGGTACTCCATGCAAAAAAATCCTTGAATTCCTTCAATAAGCTAACCAGACTCTGTCTATGAGGTTCGGAAATCCATGAGCTGACTCCGACCGTCAAATCTTCCTGGTCTCCCTATAACTTTTCCTGCTTCACTTCATCCTCAGTTAACCATCTTTCTTCCTCCTCTGGGACCAATTCTTCAATAAGAACTGTTGTACCATCATCTTTTGGTTAATGGTGGCAGTATAGAAACTTCTTGCTATTTCCATATCCCCTTTAATTTTTGCCACTCCGCTCCCTATACAGTAGGGAATTTCATGCTTACATGAGCAGGGGAGATGACTGCTCTGAGATCTATAAGGGCTGGTCTTCCCAGTATGACGTTATATGCTGAGGCCGACCACACCACTACATAGTCGACCATAAGAGTCCTGCTCCTCAATCCTTGTCCAAAAGTTGTAGGTAATCTGATCTTTCCCACCGGATGGACCGGGCCCTGTGAACCCAAACAACGGATCCGGAACTGGGGTCACTCGAATCTTGAATCTTTATTGCATGGTAGACTGATAAATACAAGACGTTTACAGCACTCCCCGTGTCGACGCAGACCCGCTTCACTACATTATTGCTAATTGATTGTGTGTAAGTCGCTTAACACACACGAAATACTAGCAAGAGTACTAGGTCAATCGTAGTATAGCAAGGGCGAGTCAAGGTCGATCCCACAGAGACTATTATTTAATAATGCTAAACACAACCACAATTCATAGATCAACCGGATAGGGGTGGTTATTGACCAACATAAAGGAACATTAAATAAAAGGGATGCAAATAAACCAATCATCAATCATGTATCGAAAAGGCATTAACCAAACTATTCATAACTAATCTCCCCTTAATCCATATCTGATCCATATTTGTAATTAAGCTACGGGTGCAATTCCTAACCCTATCTACTCCGACAATGGCAGTAGATAATCTATACGCCAGCTACCCTCCTTAATTGGTCCGTAATAGCCCATACGCATAAAGAACTAGAATTGCCGATATCGAGCGCTAACTTATACCGCAAACCCGCCTAGACAGCTGTCGACATCGACCATCACGTTCCTAGGGTCCATCAAGATATTGTCCTAATTAACACTTCACTAACAGTCCTTCATGTTAATTTACGATAACATGCAAATAGTTGATCAGGCCAAAAACATGTAAATTAAATCTATCGATCAACGTAGCCGACGCCGAACCACAGAATTAGGATTTACTAGGTATTCAGATCTAGCGATAAAGACCGTCGCAGATCTAAAGAGCATAACTCATAATTCTACATTTCATATAAACGAATCGAATAAAGATTAAGGTTCGGTGAATTAATTCATAAATGATTAGATGCAAGCATAATCTAGATCTAGCACAAGAAAAATCATGAATCTAAGAAAGAAATAAAACATTGGAATAGATCTTACCCATGACGAAGAACATATCTACTCTTCTCTTCTCTCTCCCTCCGGCGACTCAAGACGATCCATGAAGATCGTAAACCAAGCACAATTCAATAATGAAAGACTCATGACTTAATTGCAAGAAAGAAAAGAAGAAAAGAAAAGAAGACTTTATTCCCAAAAGACTACATTGTAGCTAGTTGATGAATAGATCTATGAATGAATGATAGAATGGAAGATGAATACAATTTCGCAGCTCTTAATGGCTTTATATAGGTGTATAAACCGACTTAGGGATAGACCCAATGGTTGGAGGACAAGAAAACACATTTTTAGAAGATTCTGGGCCTCGGTAAGTTGGCGGTACCTCCCGGGTTACCGAGGGTATGTTCGTCTTTTTCCTGCTGCCGACTTAACTTGGAATACCCTAGGCCCATCTTCGGTATTTGGACCATAACTTGGCCTACGTAACTTAGATTTGGGTGATTCAAAGTGAGTTGGAATCCTTGTTTCAGGCCCTACAACCATTATGAAGACGTCCAAGCCAAATGCGTGTTGTAAAGCTTCGGAAACTGCCTTACAAGATCACTAATCAGATTCTAGAGTCCAATATCCGCTCGAAACACTACAACCTTCTGTTCCGTTCAGTTCTTTATCGATTGACTCTCATATTCAGCCCAAATGATGCTTCAAACACTTGTTCATCTATCAATAAAATCATAGCACACATAGTAGCTTCTATTTCAAGCAAATAACGCATAAAATACACGGTTAATACGTATAATACCAATTTAGTCACCCCGGACGTGGCTTAATCACATTTAGCTAATTAACTCATGATTTCATACATATTATCCCCATTGAGAACACAAATTCGGGTTAGATTGATGGTAAATAATGATACCAATTTGACCGTCATCACTATTCACCAATTCGATTACAAGTCCTTCATTGTTAGGGACTAAAGGGAGAGAATCCATGAGTCCATAGACTACATCCCTAGGAAATCTTTGCCTCTTGCCTGTCTCGGGCTGATTAGTCTTGCTATTACTACTTTCTCCAGGCGGTCTGGAGCCTGCCGGACCACCAGAAATGGTAGTAATCGTGTTAATAGGCTTGTTGTCAATTTGTCCATCTGGATCGTGAGAGGTTCTCTTCTCCGCTGGGTCCATCCGACCATCATTTCCTCGATAGTAATTATGCCTCGGTATTCTCTTCGACCCTCGGGTTAGGGTTCCATGAGCGATCTATCACCTCGCCTATTTTTCCCTCCAAGGCTGCAACATCTATATATCGATCGCCTCCCGACAGCTTCTCTCGAGTCATGCCCCCTTCGCCCCATGATACTGTGGAAATTTGGTTTGGTCTCTTTTCTATTGGCCCCTCGAGAGGTGGCGGTGGTTCACGCTATTCCTTCCTTTCCATCAGTACGAGTACATGTTCACGTGATCTATTAAATGGTACCAAATCTTTGTCCTGCAGAGAACCTTTTTTACCGAGCCGTTCAGTTGATCGGGCGTGGTCATCATATACCAAACTTGTTTCCGCCTCGTCGCCGGGCCGACGTTCCGACCGTTCTTTCTTGGGATCCCCTCTTTCTTGCTATCTCTTTAGCCTATTTGCCTCCTCTCTCTGGAAATGTTTGAAAACGGTCTCCACACAATCTTCCATAGTAAGTGGGGGCTTGCTGTTCAACTTGGCATACTGTCGACCCTCACGCAATCCTGCTATAAAGGAGGTGACTAACAAGTGCTCATCACCCCCTGGACTGTCGTGACTCCTCGCTGAATCTTTTCAAGCATCAGAGGACACTTTCATCTAGTTTTTGCTTTAGGTGAGCAAATGTGTGGCGCTCCTCCGAACGGTCGCGCCGTGATATTGCATGCATGAACTTTCTTGCCGGGTGGAAAAATCGCTTATGGACTTTGGGGTAGTTTCTGAACCACTCCCGAGCCCGACCAAGAAGTAGAGCCGAAATGCCTTGCACTTCATCCGTCAAGAAGATAACCAAGGTCATATGCTCAAGTATTGATGCATATGATCATTCGGGTTCTTTGACCCGTCGTAAGGGTCCATTTTGGGCATCTTAAACCCAGAAGGCCTGGGATAACTCTCCACATGCTCGGTAAAGGGAGATTCAAAATAAAAGGTGGTCTTACCCAATATGGCGCCAAACCTCGCTTCGAACAGGCGCCCCTAGCTCGTCTCTCGACCTCTCTCCTTCCAAGGTTGGAGTTGGAAGATATAGTTTCTCACCGCTCCTCCCATTGGGATTGGGAGCCTTATGGCGCCTCTTCCAAAGCAATGGGTTTTTCTTGAGGGCTGCTTCATCTGTAGTCTCTTCTTCCCAAACTTTGAACGCGTTTCCCATAATAGCTTTGAAGGCCATGGTATTAAGATTTGATAGGCTTCTACTAAAGCTCACAGCCGGATCTGGAAGAGGTTCCACTTGCAACGATTGTGCCACCATTGGTTCTTTTTTCTCACCGGCGCTTTTGTCCTCCGACTTCTTTTTCTACCAAATTGATCCACCACCACGGGTGGCTACATCCTCGTGTTTTCTAGCCCATGTTTTATGGTGGCATATGGATCTGTGGTGATGGTTCTTGTTAAAACTACCAAGAGATGAGCCTCCTTCTAGCGCCAATGATGAAGTCGATTTCACCGCTACGGCTCTCGGTCGAATGATCTAATGGTAGTTCTCCGATCACCGCGCACACCAAAAGAGGGGTTGTTTTTATTGTATTTTGACCGAACTTGAGTTGTTCTCAAGTCGCCCACGATCCAATCACTTAATTGGAATCAAGCCGGCCGTAGTTCTTGTAGGGGTTTATGTCTTAACCCTAATCCCGCCGTATCCTTCAAGGATTCGGTTATACCGATATTAAGTAAGATTGATATGAATCCTCGATTATCATGAGATAATATCTCTTTATCTTTAATGTTGAATCGAGCCTTAATGAGGTCGATTCCTCCTCGCATTTATCCTCAAATTATGGAAACGTGTGTATAATCGATCAACACTCGGGCCAATGTGGCCGAAGTCCTCGTGGGTCGCGCGCGCAAGATGCTCTATAGACCGAACCGCCCCGCGTGGTCGGAGAGAGATGGCGGCATGCTCGTATGATTTATTGTGGATATCGGTCGGACTCCCACCACCGGTCGGGACGCCCTCCGAATCTATTTAAGTTCAACCATTGTATTCATGACGCGTGGTTCTCGATGGTGAGCCGACCATCATCGTGAGAATGTCGGTCTAAGTTCCATTATTATGCAAACCTTAGTAGTATGGTCTTCGGTGATTCGGATAAATTAAAAACAGATGGGTCAAACCGTATAAAATATTATGTTCAGCACCATGAAATTACTAATGTCAAATTTAAAAACAGATGGGTCAAACCGTATAAAAATATATATGTCTAGCACCATGAAATTATGTAATGTACCGAACCACATTTATATGTTAAAATTCACGTCTAATTGTGGTGTTCAGAGTAATTTCATGTGCTGTGGATATAACAATATTTTTTCTTTGATTTAGAGTAGAATAACAAAGGGCCTGTTTCTGAAACTGGTGTTAGACTGTCAGCTAAACCAATATTACGAGACAATTAATTTTTGGGTACGCTTACGATATTCTTCAGTCCAATTTGAATTTGCAGTTAACGGGATTAAATTCGTGCATGCTCAAAATATATAGATAGTCTCCCTTGTTTAAAAAAAAAAAAAAAAAAAAAAAATACTAATAAAAATAAAAATAAATAAATAAATAAATAGTCTCCTTTTTCGCAAATTGCATTAGATTGAATTATAAAACTTGATTGGACTTTGTGTACTTTATAGAGTCATATATATATAAATAATAATGGCCAACAATATTCAGATCGATGTCCACTTTCATGTAAAAAAAAAAAAATATGCTGGTTATATATATATATATATATATATATATATATATATATATATATATATATATATATATAAAGCATTACTGTGGGCCCTGCCTTTTTTAAATGCTAACGATGTTGTCCGTTAGGCCGCCTTACCTGTGATGCAATGTATGTAGAGCGGTTGTTCTAGTTAAGTTACATAGGTGATGAAATGAAATAGAAGTTGGTTGCTACGATGATTGTTTCAGCTTTAATGTACAGGCCAAAAGTATTTATATATGTCATTACACAGCTATGCAGCTTTTATTATGCCCTGCTGAGGTAATTTTAAAGCCAAAATGCTCAACATACTTTCTGTAGCCTTGTTGATCTTAATTTAGACCCTTAAACCCTATTGACCTACATACACGTCCGTTCTGCCTATATATATATATATATATATATATATATATATATATATCATCAGCCGGACCTGTAGTTTTACAAAATGGGAGTACTTTGATGCGCCTGTTGTCGCTTGAGGTGCCAAATGTACTAAAGCTGCTCAAATGGCATGATACTTGAGCGTATTGCGAAATGGAGGTGGGGTAAAACATACAAAATGTTGCATTTATGTACTGAAAGTTTGTTATTTGTATGGGAAGGCTAATCTGAATTACGCTGGTGGATCGTTTACATCTTTTCAAGGAATTCCAGCTTGACTTTCTTCGTTGTGTTGGACTCTATGGGATCGCGTGGTCTTTTGTCCTTCTTAGAGCAGTCGGGCTCCGGTGTTTCCTGTAGTGCTGTTATTACTTTGTTTCCCTTTTCTGTAACGGGTAGAAAGACAATGCACCTTGTTATTGACATTTATTATATTAAAACCATGGCTGATAGTATGAATATGGCATTTGTTACCTGGAGTGCCGCCAAATTCTTTGCCCTTCAATGTATCGTGGCGATGTGTCGAAACCTGCTGCATAACATTCTAGTGTGTACCTAAAGTCCCTAAAGCTTACCGAGAGCAATGGGATCCACCCTTATCACCTTACTTCCTAAGAAGGAGGCTCCGTCTACTTTTGCAGATTTTCGCTTTATCTCTCTTTGTACTTTTTTCAACAAAATCTGTATCAAGGTGCTCTCTCGCGTTGAAGAAGTATTTACATCTTATCATTTTCGATGAACAATCGCTTTATGCAAGGAAAGGACATTTCGATAACATTTTGTTTGTACAAGAGATGGTGCAACATATTCATAAAAAGCGTAATGGCATAATATGATTTTTAAACTTGACATTATGAAGGCTTTTGATAGAGTCTCCTGGTCTTTCTCCGCAAGCTTCTTCTCCGGTTTGGTTTTCATGCACATTTTGTTAATCTTATTCTCAATAACCTTCAAGGTACGTGGTCCTCTATATTAGTCAATGGCTCTCCGGTTGGTTTTTTCCTTCTTCGCGAGGCATTAAACAAGGCGATCCTTTGTCTCCTTATCTCTTCATTATTTTGACCAAGCTTTTACCCGGGTCTTAAAGCCATTTTTGCATCGATCGGTATGACCACTTATGCTGCCCCCAGAGATTTCCTCAGCTACTCATATCATGTACGCGGATGATCTTCTTATTTTCCAGAGGCCTTCTCCGTAATGTCCGTAAAATTTTTAAGTTCATTGAAACTTACGAGCATGCTTTTGGACAAATGGTTAATCGAGAAAAGCTTTTATGTCATCTCTAAACGCTGTCCAACTACTTCGATCAGAAGGATCACCTATCTTACTTAATATTTGCCATGCTAATTTACCTTTCATGTATCTAGGTTGCCCCATCTTTCAAGGTAGAGCTAAGACGCACTACTTTCAATTTTTGATTGATAAGATAAATAAACGCTTTAGAGGGTGGCAATCTCGCCTCCTTTCTCATGGCGCACTTATCTTAATTAAGCATGTGTTGAGCTCGATACTATACACACACGTGTCGCTCTTCAAGTCCCTCGCTCGGTTTTAAACAACATCCACTCCCTTTTGCCGCTTTTTTTTTTGGGGAAATACGGAAGACCATTCTAAAAACATTGGCGCGCTTTGGGAAAGAATTTGTGGACTCCATCAAGAAAACGGATTGGGAATTCGTAACATCTTTGATGTTCAAAAGGCCTTTGCTTGCAAACTCGTGGAAATTTTGTAATAAACTTGGGATATGGGGTATGAAGTTTAGCGATTATCCTTATCCCGAGAAGATGCATACCTGGCGTGCTATGAATATGGTTCATGACATCGTTCACGATAATTTGACATGGCTTTTCTTGGGTGGTACGGGAACTTGGGTTTGGAAGCCTACCAAATCTGGTACTTTTTCTATCTCTTCTGCTTATAGTGTTCTCCGAGATAAGAAACCCCTTTTGCAAGAAATGGGCATGATATGGAAGCCTAATATACCTTTGAAAATATCTATTTTTATGTGGCGCTTTGTTAACCGTCTCCTTCCCATGCCGGATGTCATTCGACGTATGGGTTTTGCTGGTCCTTATAAATGTCCATTCTGCCAAAATGAGGACTCCACACAACACTTCTTCCTTCATTTTGACTTTGCTTCTGAGGTTTGGCATTCTTTCCAAACTTCGTTGGGTTATTATGTCAACATGGTTGACTTAAAACACGTCTTTTGGGGTTGGTGGGATAACCAGTCTACAGGTGCACTTCAGCTTGTCAGCACTTATATCCCTACTTTTGTTTGCTGGGAGCTATGGAAGGCGTGAAACAAATTTATTTTTGAAGGTATGTTAGACACTCCGCAAACCGTGACTCACTCAATTCTCAAGGATCTATCCATGGCTTTCTATCAAAAACCCATCTGTCGTCTAGACAATAAAGATGATATTCTTTTGCATCTCGGCATCTTGAAGCATTTTTCAGTGAATTCTAAAAGAATCCCACTCACAGTTAAGTGGATACTCCCTCCTACTAATTCCTTTAAGCTTAACTCGGATGGCTCATCGATTAACAACCCCGAAACTCGTAGCGGTTTCATTCTCCGTAATGATCAAGGTAGTTTGGTTCATGCTTTCTCGCTTTTCTTGAACCGCCAATAGTTTTGAAGTCAAGTCAAAGCACTCTACTATGGTGTGGACTTTTGTGCTAGGAATGATATTTTTCCACTTATTGTGGAAACGGACTCGTTGGTCCTCTTTTACATTTTACAAGATGACAAGCCGATTCCTTGGGAGCAACATGATTTTCTTCATCAAGCTCGCCAAATTATTCGAGCTCGTGGTTTCACCATTCGGCATATTTATAGAGAAGCGAATGCAGTTGCGGATTTCTTAGCTAAGTTCTCGAGTTCCACTGGCTTATCCCGTCAATATGATAACCACACATCTATTCCTTTGGAGTTACGGCTTCTTATTCTTCGCGATAGACTTGGATTGCCTGCTATTCGCTTGGTCAAACAAAGATGATTTTCTGGGAAGCACTCTTCAATGTATTGAAGAGTGCAAACCAGGTTGTCTCTATTCTTACTATCTCTTCTTTATTTTGTTTCGTAATTATATGCCATATCACCACAATTTGTTACAGAGAAAACTTCACATTCGTAGAATGGATCAAATCTTGGAGTGCCGACATTAAGAGGAGGCTTTGAGCATCTCTTGGGAAGCACCCTTCAAATTTTTTGGAGGTGCAAACCATTTTGAAAGCACTATGGACACTCACCACTTCAACTATCCATAATCAAGATGAGACGACAATCAACATTTCTTTCAAGACGGCTGATGCTGATCACAAACAAAGCTTCTATTACTATATTTTTCATTTCGATCGTATTTTTAGGGTCTTTTATTTTTTGGAAGCATAGAGGTGTCAGATTTCTTTCCTATGCGCAGGATTTTCCCACACCAGTGTTGCCTCTCATAGGTTTTAAGGAGGCGTGGCTATGCTTCGCCTCACTTAATTTGGTATAAGGGAGGGCGTGGATACGGCTTTGTACGAACCTTTTCTTTTCATTCTAATAAAAGGCTTCGTTCATTAAAAAAAAAGTCCCTAAAGCTTGAACTTTCATCAAAGCCTTTTGCCTAAGAAAATAGAATCAGCAAGACAGTCACTCTCGATGCTAAAACATGTTTAACTACCAAAGGTTAGAAGGATATGAACAGTACCTTTCTATGCCATTATGTAGTAGCTTAGTGCTGCTTAACAAAGATACAAGCAACCGCCGATTCTCTGCAGGACCTTGAAGACACGACTGAAGTTCCCATTACCATTCGTCTAAAGAAACAAATATTCAGCCAAAAAAGTACAAAACCAATCAAAAAGCAGGACAAAGATGTATACATGCCAAATATAAAAAAGAAATCATGAAAAAATTGAAGCTTTAACACAATTCTACTTCGGGAAATCAGTCCGTTAATGAAAAGGCCATCTCCACTCATCAATGCAAGGTTAAAACCTTCTTATAATTTAACAGGAAAGATGTCACTAAAGCAAATCAAATATGGACATAATTGCAAGTAGACAGTACAGACTCCAAGTTAAGAGTCGTTATTCTTAATAAGAAACATATTATAGTGTGATTTAGTAGAAAATACCTGAAGACTGAACTTGCTAACCAATAGTTGATTCAGACCAATAGTTGTATCATGATAAAGAGCAGGTTCAATGACTCAATGTTTCTGCTAACTGTACTACAAAAACTTATTTTGAACTTGCTAAGACGTGAAATTGTCAGATGTTTTCTAAAATTGGAACCACTAATTGAATCCCTTGTCTAATTCTCAACGGCTATAATGATGAAAAAAAGAAATAAAGATACCCATGTTGTTTCTATTACTAAAAGAGGGATTCTACTCATTTCATGAATTAACATTTGATTTTCCATAGAACTCAAAATACACATACCTCCAAAGGCCAAAGGCGTCTTCTGAAAGTCCCAGCCTATGGATTTGAAGATATCATTTCCAAATAAAAAGTCAAGCAGCAACTCGACTATATGGGCAGTGCTGGAGTTTCGTGGAGGCAGAAACTACACCGGGCTGAAGATTAAGGTCTACGATTTATGACTTCAATTTCAATTTCGTTAATATCTGAATGAAATCTGCAAACAAACATCAAACTCGAGAAAGAAAAAGAGGACCTAATCAAAGACGAAAAACAGTAAATAAGAAAAAAGGAAACATAGAGAGAGGGTGGAGGACGACACCCACCAAGAATAACAACCGGAAATGGATATAGAGCACCGGAAAAAACAAAACACCATGAACCTCGCCAAGAAGAAAAGCAATTGAGAGCGTGGAACTTGATTCCATCTCAGATGCAGAGGTATATATGATCGAGACGCAAGCAGTGAATTAAAGTGGTGGTGGAATTGAGTTGGAGCACAGAAGGCTTCTTACTATTGGTCTTGAAGAGAGGCAGAAGGCACGTGTAAAGGGCCCCATGATTCCTAATCTCAATGGCAAACGACGTCGTTTAACTCTTACTATGGGAAAAAAAATACAAAATGAAATTGCACAGAAAATGACAAAATTGTCAACCAGTCGTCCCTAATTAATAAGTACTCCCTTTATAGATTAAGCGAAGAGTTTTAATCAATACTCAAAACGTCAAACAATTAGAAAGAGTCCATAAAAGAAACAGAAATTTACATCTATACTACAAATTTCTTCTCTAAATGCCAAGGTACATAGCATAATATTCTAGCCTCCTCAGCCATTTTTGTTACGGCCAGTGTTGGGATGGGTGCTTTCGAAAATCAAATGTCCTCTGAAAGGTGGCTAGACCTGTGCATATATGCAAAACCCCAGTTGGCAGATCTTCTTACAAATGTGACCATTTAGGTGGTATATATATTTCATATATTATGTTGTCTTTGTATACCTACATACAAGCCATTATATATTGCAATCCAGGTTATATAGTGCGGATAATTTGCATTTGGCAGTGAAAAGAATATCGGGAATCGTATTTTCCGTATATCATTGATCAATCACAGGTTACAATATATAGCCAATATCAGAGCTTCCACATCTATACATAATTACCAAACTATCCTTACTAAATAAATATAATAATTAATGTAATACATCATATCGTAATACCCTCGAGTGGGAGTGTGAAAATCTCCTCACCATTTTTGTTACGCCGTTGTTGGGATGGGTGCTTTAAAATCAAATGTCCTCTCAAAGGTGGCTAGACCGTGCATATATGCAAAACCCCGCTTATGATCTTCTTACAAATGTGACCATTTAGGTGGTATATATATTTCATATATTCAGTTGTCTTTGTATACCTACATACAAGCCATTATATATTGCCATCCAGGTTATATAATGCAGATAATTTGCATTTGGCAGTGAAAAGAATATCGGGAATCGTATTTTTCGTATATCATTGATCAATCACAGGTTACAATATATAGCCAATATCAGAGCTTCCACATCTATACACAATTACCAAACTATCCTTACTAAATAAATACAATAATTAACAGAATACATCATATCGTAATACCCCCCTCGAGTGGGAGTGTGAAAATCTCGAACGCCCAAATTTCACAACAAAACACGAACTGTTGTCGACCCAATGCCTTTAAAAAATATCCACCAATTGATGCTTTGTAGGAACATATGAAGGAAGAATCAAGCCATCCGTAATGGCATCACGCACTAAGCGACAAACCGCTTCGATGTGCTTCGCTCATTCGTGAAAACCGGATTTCGTGGTAATATACAACGCCGAATGTCTGTCACAAAAAGTCATATACTGGGGGTGCCGAACTCCAAGGTCGGCCAATAACTGTTTCAACCACTTGAATTTGCATGTAAGGGAAGCCATAGACCGATACTCTACTTCAGCAGAAGGCCGAGATACCGTGGTCTGTTTCTGGGATTTCTAGGAGATGGGGGAAAGACCAAGAAACACAAACCAACCGCTCAATGAACGCCGAGAAAGAGTGCAACTTGCCCAATTAGAATCGCACCAACCTTCAAGAACAAGAGAACTGTTGGAACGCAACAATATACCCTGACCTGGATGTTTCTTTAAATATCGAACCAGCGGAAGAGCATGAAGTAGAACTTTTCGGTGCAATCAGAGTATGTGTCATGAAATTTCAAACCGAGAATTCAGGGTCTTCGTTGTCTCACCGCCTAATTCTTCCGTGATCGTCACATGGTCGCCGAGGTTGTGGTTGTGGTGCAATATCATGTGTTGGATCACATGTATCATTATTCCTTTGCGCCCTCCTCAACACGAGGATCCGTAAATGGTGGATCCATGAGAGAAGAAGGAGAAGCCTTGAACCTCAGATCTATTATGTCAACATCATTGAGAATTGGGTAAGGGTCGGAGGAGACACACTACCTCGGCCTATTGAGAAAAAGGAAAACGTGCTCATAAAATTTTACGTCTCGGGATACAAAAATCTCCTCCGAATCAAGGTCATACAAGGTCCACCCCTTCTTCCCAAAAAGGATATCCTAAGAGCACACACTTACGACTACGGCTGGCAAATTTATATGGGGGACGATGGTCGTGGGCATAACACAAACACCCTAAAATTCTAAGCATCGATAAATCCAGTTCATTGTGAAATAGAGACTCATAAGGTGTTTTGTAGTTCAAAATACTCGACGGGCTTTAGTTAATTACATAAGCAGCTTCCAAAACACACTCTCCCCTGAACTTAAGAGGTAAATGACCACCTAAGGGCTCGTGCTGAGAAGTACAAACACACGAAGTTTCAAAATTATCCCTTCATTTCAAAATAAGGAAGCATTGGCCTAAGCTCACCCCATTGTCACTACGGAACCATTTAATCGCGACCTCAAACCGAGAGCAATTAAGGCGACAAAATCCATAAAACGGTTTCAACCTCCATTTTATTTAACAACAAATAAATCCAAACGGACAAGAGTAGTCATCCACAATAGTTAAAAAATAAGTAGCACCACATGTAGAGGGAACACTGTAGGGACCTCATATATCGTAATGTATTAACTCAATAATACGACTAGCTTTATTTTCACTAAGGGAAAAAGGTTCACGGGTCTGGTTTTTCTGAAGGCAAATATCACATCCATCTTTATTTAAATGTTTGGGAATAGAAATATTAGACACCTGCCGAAAGACCTTGTCTTATGGGTGTCCCAAACGCCGGTTCCATAAATCCCTCATCAGGCACCATCAACTACCAAAATCCGAACCTCTAGAACCTTTAAGAACATAAAAGTCCATTCACACGCCACCCAATCCGATCGGCCCTTGTCACTCGGTCCCAGATAGCCGCATAAGTTTTTCGTAAGTTGTAGAATACAATTATGGTCATCCCGAAACCGAGTAACCGAGAGTAGATTGCAATTCAAAATGGGAACACATAACACGTTTTTCAAATATAAATTTCTAGACAAAAGAATGGTTCCTTCATGAGTCGCCGGTGATGATCGTCCACCCGGCAACCCGATGTGACCTTGGACAATTTCCCGAGGATCATGGAACCACTCAAAAAATCTTGTCATGTGGTGAGTACCTCCCGTGTCAATAACCATGCAGAGCTACCTGTCGAGCGATCCCATGGTTTTGGAATGCTTAAAAGGTCCAAGATGCCGTGCCATTGAGCTGGTGTAATATTGGCCAGCTCTGATTGGTCTAAATCACTCATCTGAGCCGAACCCAGCGTTCCTGCTTCTGCCGTGTGGTGCACCTGTGGGCTTGAAGGAGTTGAAGCCGCCCCACGCCCTCCGCCTCGCCCATTCGTCGACCACCTCCACCGCCGCTACCGCTCGGTTGGAGGAAGAATGTATTCTCGTTATGCACATTAAGGTTGCAATTGTCGCAAAATTCAATCCGACACCTCCCTGTACTTTACGGTTAAGTATGTCGTCGTCGTGAAGCCGGATCTTCAATATCCTGGTGAGTAGCTGTTGCGCACGTTGATTCGAGGCCAACCAGAGATGGTCCAGATGGAAGAAGTCGATCCGTGGCGTGCCTCTCCACCTCCATCGCTCCCATGGTCGCTTCAATCTGAATTTTGAATTTTGTTTTTTTTTCTTTCGGAAAGCTAGAACATGTCTCACTACAAAAAAGTTCTTCTTGTGACAAAGTTTTAGTGAAAAATACAAAATTTGTCACAAAATGATAGCTTCTTGTGACTACAACTTTTTTTGTCATAAAATGTGTATTATTAGTGACAACAAGACAATCTTGTCACAAGAAGTTTTCAGATTTGTCACAAGTATAATGACATTCCAAGAGAAGATTGTAACATAACTTGGTATAATCTTTTGTGACAAGCCAATTATCATAAAATGCACAGTAATGGCCTTTTTCTTCTATTTTTTAATTATATTTTTGAACCAGTTTTTATTTTTATTTATTTTTATAATGATGGTGAGTTTTGCCACTCAAAAACCTTTTTGTATTTTATTTATTTTTATATATATATTTTTTGGATGAGTATTGGTAAAGTCATCCAAAAATCCGAAGTCCTGAAATCATTGACAATGCTTCCAATCCTCTTTCGCTGAGCCCTAAAAGCCGTCGACACCGTCGAGGCCTCTGCGCTTCCGGAAAATCGAATTCACGTTCATCAACCGAAACCAGGTAAGCTTTTTGAGTCCTTTAAGCACAATCTTAAGGCTCCTTTGAATCTTCATTTCGATTTTTTATCTCTCAATTTTGAGTTTTATTTCAACTATCATAGAAAATGCTAAATCTTTTATTATCCTTGCGAAAGTACACTATGAATTCATTGGTCTGATTGATTGTAAGTGGCATTTGCTTTGGATGTGTGTTCAGTTTTTTGGAATTGTTTCATAAAGTGAATTTGATTTGACAATTTAAGCATTTTGCTGCTTATCCAGTTGTTTTGACGGACTCGTTTTTTCTGGTTAATAGTTTTGCTCATGAGCGTGTTATTAGTGGGTTTCTTTTTCAAGAAATATTAGTGGCAATTTGCTAGATAAGTTATCAAAATATGACAATGATATGCTAAATGTGTCATATTTGGACTTGATGATGGGAAGACTGTTAGATTGCAGAGTTGTTCTGGTTTTGCCTTTCATTTTGCTATTTTTGAGGGCTGTGTGGCTGATGCTTTGATGGATATTTTCTTGTAATGAGGGCATACTTGTAATTTTGGATGGTTCCTATAGAACATACCATATTTCGAAATGTAAGTTGTGTACTTGTGTTTATAATGAAAAATGGCTGGAATTTAAGCTTAGTACTGTATGTGTTTTCAATAATTCATGAGACTGAATCCGTATTTGACAGATCCCCTGACAATTTCTTCCTTCCTCCTTTGTAATAGGCACCATACAAAAGGCCCTTCTGCCAGCTAATTAAATGCAACACCCAAAGAGATCGATTAATAAAAAACTGCACTTTAGTCTTCAAAGTGAAATCACTCTGTGAAGAACGGTTCTATCAATAAATCACTTTTTTAAGTTGTAAACGCATAGATCATTTCACCAGAATCGGTTTCTGTTAACCAACCGTTCTGTTTTTAGCCTTCTGCTTGATTACAGATAACTTGGTAACCATGAACTTTAACCAACAGTTTTGTTATTTTCTGACAGCTTAAAATTCATGAATCTTTTACCATGTTGTTTACCAAGTTATTTTATGTCTATTCCATGCTCTGTTTTTAAATCTAAGTGATTCTGGGCACAAGATTTGTAGAGTTTAATTTTGTCCAGCGTGTCATTTCGTGTAATTTCAGGTATACAAATGGACAAAACTTGGATATTTGAAAAAGATACATTTTCTGAGCGTTATAAAAAAGGTGTTGACGCATTTCTTGAATTTTCGACGGCTAATGTTTTAGGAGATGATTGCAAGCTATTTTGTCCTTGTCGGCGATGCAAAAACAACAACAGGAAAACTGTTGCTGATGTCAAACGAGATTTACATGTAAATGGATTCTCAAGTTATTATACCAATTGGGTTTTCCATGGGGAAATGATCCAACCACCTAGGGAATCTACCAATCCTATTGAAATGGAGTATAATGATGCAAATAACGAGAATGATGACAATAGTCCTATTGATGAGTTGCCTGAGTTGCTTGAAGAAGTTCGGGAGGCAAGAAACTCAAGATCTTCTATGGATCATGATTCAGATGACTTTGAAAGATTGATGAATGATGCCAAAAAAGAAGCATATCCTGGTTGTCAGAAGTATTCAGTGCTTCTTTATGTGGTTACCATGCTTCATATTAAGGTGATGGGTCATTGGAGCAACAAATCCTTTAATATGTTACTTGAGTTCCTGAAGGATTTACTACCTGAAGGAAATAATGTTCCTTCAACTTTGTATGGGGCAAAGACTATGCTTTTAGAGATAGGTATGAAATACGAAAAGATTGACGCTTGTCAGCATGATTGTGCACTTTTTTGGAAAGAAAATCAAGATAAGGATGATTGTCCTGTATGTGGAGAATCACGATGGAAGTTTACTAATAAAAAAGGAAAGAAAGTACCTCATGGTACTTTCCTTTGCAGCCACGATTGCAAAGACTCTTTATGTCCTCAAAAAGTGCTTCAAACATGAGGTGGCATGCAGAAAAACGCATCAAAGAAGATGGAGTTATGAGGCATCCTGCTGATTCCCCTGCTTGGAAGGACTTTGATACTCAATATCCTGATTTTGCTCAAGACCCACGTAATGTCAGGCTTGGGTTGTCAGCATGATTGTGCACTTTTTTGGAAAAAAAATCAAGATAAGGATGATTGTCCTGTATGTGGAGAATCACGATGGAAGTTTACTAATAAAAAAAGGAAAGAAAGTACCTCATAAGGTTCTTTGGTACTTTCCTTTGCAGCCACGATTGCAAGGACTTTTTATGTCCTCAAAAAGTGCTTCAAACATGAGGTGGCATGCAGAAAAACGCATCAAAGAAGATGGAGTTATGAGGCATCCTGCTGATTCCCCTGCTTGGAAGGACTTTGATACTCAATATCCTGATTTTGCTCAAGACTCATGTAATGTCAGGCTTGGGTTGGCAGCTGATGGTTTTACTCCATTTGGTTGGCAGCTGATGGTTTTCCTAACCTAGAATTAGCAAGGCACTTCATTTTACATTCTTGTTGAGATGCACTAATGTTCTTATTGTATTAAATATTTAAATTTGATTGTGTTGTAGAATGTATATGGATGAGTTGAAGGAAACTGGTGTCCAAAACATGACTATTTCGCATGATCAGGAGTTCCGCTTTTGGTTGAAATCTCATGTGGGTAGTCATTTTCTTCTTCTTCTTTTTGTAGGAAAACTTAAAAAGTGAAAATTTTGGTGATATTATATTTCTATAATTAACTCTCTTTTATAGATTAATCGCTTGCATGATAATGGATCCCCAGAGGCGATGAGAGAGTTATGGGCATTAGCAAATGGACCGATTCCATTAATGACAAGGTTTTACTCCAGTTGCATTGTAAATCAAGTGCGTTTTCATACAAAGGATCATGATGAGTTTCATACCACACAGAATAGTGGAGTGTGGTATGATTAAAAGTTTATCTCTTGCAAACAAAATAAGTGAAGTGTGTTACAAATGCAGACGGAAGAAGAACGCAATCATGTGAAAATTGGAGAGATCGCCACACAAAGAAAAATGGCCGCATGGTGAATGATAAAGCGAAATTACTTGTCGTAAGTCACAAGTATTTTGCAATTTATGTTGGACCTTTATTTTGTGACCAATACATGTCATTGCTCAAATGTAGGAGGAGATGGATACTTTAAAAAAGGCGGTATGTAATGGTCGAGAACCCGTCGTGAGGAAGAAATCTTAGTGAAACATTGGGCAAACAAACTGTTATAGAAAAGTGGTTGGGTTATGGGTTTGTGCCTTCACAACCACCAACACGTGTCGACATCCATAATTCGTAAGCTTTCAAAATGCACGTGAACAACTTCAGAACAACAATCCCAAACTTGTGCGACAACAGATACAGATTGAAATTCAGCAAATCACCATCGAACAACAAAATGCTAAGATTGAAGAGCAAATTGTCATGATCGAACAACAAAACTCAAATAAATACTTTGCATGTCGAATTGGGAGCCCTAAAACAGAACTGTAAGACATTAGAGGCTAAGATCGAAAAGATGTTTGATATCTTTGGATGTTTCTAAGGTATAAACATCTTACCCTTTGTTAATTTATGTTTGTTTCGTAAAATATATGTCTGTTATGAACTTAATTTAGTGTTTGATTTTGTGGATAGGTAATTGGAAGAGTTGGGAGCTGCTGAGGTACTGCTTTATATTACTTAATGCTCAGGTTCAAGTTTAGATTTGTTGTGGTTATTCTGCTTCATAAAGGGTGGTAGGTTGGTGGGGTTGACTTTGTTTTCAACGAGAGACATAGCGGCTGTTTGAACCGAAATGATACACCAAAATTTATATTCTATATTGGAATACGATCAGTTTTTGTTGGTCTAATTAGTTGCTTGCTTGGCCGTTCGTTGTTCTTATTCTTGTGTCCCCTTGGCTTTAAAGCTTCAACCTTTTTGCTTTTGTTTCACTAATGCAACGATGCACATTTGGTAGTTCCTTTGTCGAATATTTACTTTCATTTTAGCTCATCTACAAACACATGTAAGTTTCTTTTTCTACTTGGAATTTCTTCTGTGTATCTTTTAAGATTCTTTGCTGATCTATATTTCTTGAATCTTTCGGATAATGAGGGAGAAACGACAGCGTCTCGTCTTGATTAATTGGTCTATTTTGGTTGTTCGGATAATGAGGGTGAATGCTATTGTTTTTCCTTGCTGACTTATATTTCTCATGGCATTATTTGTAGCAGAGAATATCTTAATAGTTGCCAATGTCATTTGCTTATAAATGGCAGCTACTACTTAATATGTCGAATCTTCTTTTGCAATTTAGTGTTATGGTGTTTACTCAGTGAAGTCACTTATCGTTTTGAGCCTGCAATCTAAGTTGTGGTAATTTGTGGTACGGTGCAGTCAACCCCACCAACCTACCATCTTTATTTTTCTGCATTCTTTGAAATAATTTCACAATTTCCATCTCAATTTTTGTGAAATGCAGTTATGTTCGAGTAGATGGATTTCGTGGAGTGAAGCTGATTTTGCTAAAACACATATTTTGTTGCTTTTTAGCTTTTGGTATTATTATTTGGTATTCTTGTATGTAGACATGTTTATTACCAGTAAACATTAATATTAATATCTTTTTTTAGAGGATTATTATTATTATTGGGAAAATAAATTCTGGATTTTTTTGAGAGGATTATTATTATTATTGGGAAAATGAATTCTTGGGAAAATGAATTCTGGATTATTATTATTATTATTATTGGGAAAATGAATTCTGGAGTTTTTAGTGACAACAGCGCTTTTTAGTGACAACAGTCATATTAAAGATCTGCAAAATTTTAGTGACAACAGTCACTAAAGATCTGGAAAGTTTTAGTGACAACAGTCACTTAAGATGACTTCTAGTGACAAATTGTTTGTCATTGAAGAAGAAATGTGTTTTTATGAAAAACTATTCAGTGATGAAATCTGGAGTCTTTTATGACAAAAGTATAGTCACATTTAGGGCTTTATAGTGACAACAGTCATTAAAGATCTGGAAAGATTTAGTCAAAACAGTCACTAAAGATCTTGAAAGTTTTTGTGACTTTTCGTCACTATAGAGATCTTTTTGCGACAAATATTACACTTATCTCTACAAACCCTTTAGCGTCGGCACATATGCGACAATCGTCGCAATAAAAAGGTTCGTCGCAAAAGATCTCTAGTGACAAAAATTGTATTTTTAGTGACGATGTTTTTTGTCACAAAAAAACCTTTTTTTTGTAGTGTCTCTCATATCATGAAAAGAATATCAGGAATTGTATTTTTCATATATCATTGATCAATCACAGGTTACAATACATATATAGCCCCTTTCAGGGCTTCCATATCTATACACAATTACCAAACTATCATTACTAATTAAATACAATAATTCACAGAATACATATATCGTAAACAAAGCAATATTAATTAATTTCCACAGTCGATCGCCAACACTTCCTTCCTAATTTGAATAATAAGCACTAGTTAAGTTGATTGTATGTGGTTTTGATACTTTAATACGTGAAATTCTTAACCGCACTTTTCTCGTGTGTACCGTTCCGTTGGATATGCGATATGTGCGTAAGAAGTTAAATTAATATTTGTCTTCTTGCATATATATCGCACATCTAATGAGCGGTATACACAAAAACTCTCTGGATAAGAATTTCTCCTTTAACAATACATGTACTGTGGACAATTATAATCATGCATTGATGACGTGACTCTGGCATGGCATGGCATGTTTTCGCATTACAAAATAGACAAAAGTGTATTGAGCCAGAATTAGTGATTGAAAAACAAAAGAAATGAATTAGTGACTGAAAAAGAATGGAATAATTGAATAGTTCCAGAATCTGTTTGGTTCTTTTATTTTCTTTAAGTAGTGTAGCGAATCAACACGCAATGCCTTTAATTATACTCATTTATGTATTTATAATTTTTTCTCTTTTTAAACAAACCAATGGCACAACAAAACATTATACTGATAACATATATGCGCCCATGACAAGATCGAATATAGATATTGTAAATCAATAAAATGTTCGTCAAAAAAAATAAAATAAAATAAAATGGAACCATAAGAAACTCCATATATGTCAGGACGAAAGAAGAGTCCGTCTAGCTAGCTAGCTAGCTGTTAAGTGTAACACGACAAGCAGTTGTATCTAGCTAGCTATTACTTAATTATACATTTCATTGCAATTTTCACTATACAATAATAATAATAGCCTAGATATATAGTCCATTCAACAACCCAATTTGTAATGTCCCACATAGGAAAAAATAGTAGAATAATCACCCCCATATAAGTGTGAGACATAAAGGTCTTGTCAACTCGGGTTAGCCCTTTTAGACCAAGCGAGGACGGCGGTCTAAGCAGTTGACCGGACATTTATGACTCATTTAACGCTACTGCACCGGGTCCTGGGCGCATGATCGGTATCGAGCCGACTATCGACGGAACTATGCGCCGCACCGCATAAGAAGACGGTGTAAGGATGGCCTCTAGTTACCTCCGGTAGGACGATCCGGGAACAGCCTCGCCGCCCCTGGCGAGGACGCCAGCCCCTTATAAGGGGGGAGAGAATGTAATGTCCCACATAGGAAAAATAGTAGAATAATCACCCCATATAAGTGTGAGACATAAAGGTCTTGTCAACTCGGGTTAGCCTTTTTAGACCAGCGAGGAGGGCGGTCTCAAGCAGATTGACCGGACATTTATGACTATTTAACGCTACCAGGCCCGGGTCGGGGCGCATAAATTTTTAGAATGATTACTCATTAGGAAAGCCTCTTACCTTAATTTCAAAGAAAATCGAAAGCAAAACACCAAGCAATCGCAACAATCGTTGATCCTCAACCCCAAAACCTATTTGATCAACAAGAAACCCTAAAATCCTATTTCTTTGCGAGTAAACCGAAGGCGAAAAGTGATCAAAACCGCAGATTACTCCGGATTAACTGGTCAGAAACTATTTTTAGAATGATAGGTTGAGTTTTGGTGTTGTTTGGTGATAAAATTCATGCTAAGTTGTACTTAATAAGATGTGATATGTTTTGGTATATTTGTGTTGAGTTATAAATTTCTATTTTTTTGATCTAATAACATTAAATGAAAATGAACAAGCCCGATTGAGTTTTCGATTCGTTCAGCTTAAAACATCGAATGTACTCTTAAAGGAGTTGAAGTTCGGATCCGTCGGAAGAGCATGAAAGTGGCTTGTGCTTTGATGGATTAGTATTCATCAATGTCTCGTGTAATTGCTAGGCCTTGTCCGTGTCTAATGGTCAGGAAAGAGTAGTATGTGTGAGGAGATTACTTGAAAACACTTAGGTGGCTAGTTAACAAATGTATATTAATTACATATGTGTAGTAAAAGATAAAACGTCACTTATTCTCGGTTAGGCACTCTTTCATATCGGCGATGTGATACGTTCATAAAAGGTGAACAACGCTGCTGGCCTATAAACGGCTGAATGGCAGTGGAGGAAATTCATCGGACGTATACGCATACCGGGGAGACCCCGGAGCTAATCGGTGCTAATCACCATTAGTTAGCAAGTATATCTTCAGGCTGATGAACGCCATGCGTAGTGTCCTTGAGTAATGATGTAACAAAGATAAGCTAAGCTAGAAATGTTTAGTCATGACATGTCGATGGGCATGGATTGAACCCTAGATTGAGTCGGTCTCATAAAGATAATTAATAATCATAAAAATACACTTTCGTTGTATAACTTAGTTATTCATTAGCTTCTCACTTTTACTAAGTACTTTGTACTTACCTCCTTTGCATTTTCTTTTGTATGCATTGTGGGGTGAGAAGACGAACATGTTGATCTGGTAGATGACGACTTTTGAAGGCTTTGAGGTCTTGACGAAGTTTTTAGTTCATTTTCCTTGTAAAGGTTGTACTAGACTAGTTGTATTTATTTTCTAAGACTTGTTGTACTTCTACTTTTAAGACCTCGTATTGTATAAGTCTTTGTTTTTTTCATCGTTGTAATTTAACTATCCATCTTTAGTATGGTTAATTTCTATTCTTAGTAGCATTTATGTTTTACCCTAGTCTTTTAGCTTCCGCTTGCTTTTATTTGATACGACGACGTAGAGGCTTTGCGTATAATATTAGATTTATTTAATGCTATACGCGCGCGAACGCTTTCTTCCGGATAAGGGCTCGGTATCCGGGAGCGGGGCGTTACACAATTACCTACACTTCCTTATTTATTTATTTTTTTACCGGAATGATTTTCCTTCTTTATCATGTTAAGGCCAATATTTTTTTTCCCTCTATTTCAATAATATAATTTAAAACAATTATGTATTGTAATTGTATTTGTATTTGATTCATGTAAAATATCGAATATCAATCGCTTTTTTAAAAACTAAACGATATTTTGTACTATTATGAGAATCAAATTCAACTAGGTGATACATGTCATTGTACTTTCTGGTCACGAGAGTTTTATTATCCTTCCGGCCCGAATACAACATAAAGTGTTGTTGTCATGTGTGACTTGATCTTTACATAATCTATTGGAACTAATCTGTTAGTCAGATGAGATGATCCATTGAGTAAGTATATTCAAATCTGTGGAAGTCAGCTGGTGAAGTCAACTGAGTCCTTTTGTGTCAGCAGACTGTTGAGTCTGCTGAGTTCTTGAGTGCTGTTGAGTTCTACATTTGAGCATTGGTTAGCTGAAGTTGGGTCAGTAGAGTGGGACTCACGTCCAGGGTATTTATGACAGTTCAGACAAAGATCTTTTGGCTGCTAGGGTTTAGGGATTTGAGCCTATAAATACTCATCTTGTAATCAATGTAAAATTGTGTAAAACCATAAATTTCAAAGGCATAATAAATATATCTTTTCCTTCCGTGAAGTAGTTGGCATAAATTAAGTTGAAAACCACACGAAATATTGTGTACTTGTTTCGTTCATCCGCTTGATTATTACTATTAGATTGCATCTGTTTATTATCTTATTGTCATCTGGATTCCCTATCTTGTTTATAACAAATTGGTAGCAGAGCCAGTTTTTTTGGGAATCGTCTGTACGAACGAACTTTATCATCACCAAGAGCTTCACTGGTGCTAGAGAGTCTGTGATAAAAGTTATGTTC
Organism: Gentiana macrophylla; assembly: GCA_026214975.1. Classification (NCBI taxonomy): domain Eukaryota; kingdom Viridiplantae; phylum Streptophyta; class Magnoliopsida; order Gentianales; family Gentianaceae; genus Gentiana; species Gentiana macrophylla. Next base: position 145,834,140 of record CM047806.1, read on the forward strand.
TTTGACAAGAATGATGTCTGCAATTAACTTAAAAATCGATAAATTTACAGGAGGAAACAATTTTAGTCCGTGGCAAATCAAGATGCGGTCCTTGTTAAAGCAACAAGGGTTGTGGACTCCTTTATGTAGTAAATGAGAGGCCAGTTCTGCGGATTATTTCAGTCTAGAAGAGAAAGCATATTCAATCATCAAGGTGTGTTTATCTCGATGATGTTATCACCAAGTTTATGAAGAAGGCACGCCTGGCTAAGTTGTGGTCAAAGCTAGAAAGCATGTATATGACTAAGTCATTAACCAACAAGTTGTTGCTAAAGCAGAGACTGTTCAGACTAAAGACCCATGAGAGGGCTTAGCTGAGGGATCATCTTGATTAGCTGAACACAACATTACTTGATCTCAGGAATATTTATGTTAAAATTGAGGATGAGGATGCACCCCTAATTTTGCTGGTATCACTATCAGCTTCTTATGAGAATTTTGTACAGTCCTTCATAGTTGGGAATGATACATTGCCTTTGGAGGATGTAGGTCAGCCTTGCTGTTGAAATAGCGTCCTAAACCCAATAGGGTTGGACCGGATCCGACCGGGTCGGATCATTTCTACTATTTTTTATGTTTATACATATGATAAATGACTTTCTGTTATTATATATTTGTTCTCTAGTGTCAAACTGTGAAAGAGAAATCATAATGGTGAGTATGGTTCATGAGATCTCAACTCACTTTAAAAGGTTTGATACTTAAATATATCTAGTCGTATGTACTATTAAACTGGACATTAATAGTACGGTTAGATCGACTAGCACGTATTAGATGTCTTCTATCTTATGAAGATAGGGATAGATCTCGTCTATCGAAGTGTAGAGACACTTGGACTGTACGTGGACGTGTATTAGAGAATGCGTATGTTAGACTGACCCACTTACATTAAGTGTCGTAGTATGTGGCAGTTGTGTAATTATCCTAAGACCGGAGTCTTCATGGCTTCACGGTGTGGATTTGTCATGCTTTGACACTATTGAGGTTTCCCTTAGCCGTGGGGTGATCATGCGGTAGTGCTCGGGTATGATATTGAAGCATGCATAGGATACATGTGTTATGAAATCTACGCCGGACACAGCGGAATTGAAAATTTTTATTTCCTTTAACTAGGATCGACTTCGTTTAAGAAACACACATAATAAGATAGTAGACGGTGGTTAACTTGCTTGATCTAAAAGATCGACGCTTTGACAGTCTAAGGAGAGTAGCGGTGCATGGAGCCGCCCAAGCATTCGGCCTCTACCGCTAGTCCACACGAACAACCCGCCGGAATCCACCATTGGATTGCTACTAGAAAAATCCGATTGCTAGACCGGCCTTTCCTCTCTCTCTAAACTCTCTAGAAAAACTCTCTATTTTTCACAAGAAACTATTAGTCTCTTGGAATTGTGCTGTACAAAAGAGCTAACCAACCTTTTCTTAAATAGGGTGTTGGGCGCCTCATATGTCTCCTATTCCCAATAGGAAAAGCTTCTGTGTAGAGTAAGGAGAGAGAAAACATTTTCCTAATAAAATAAGGAAAATATCTTTGATTGATTTATCTCATTTAATTTAATATCTTATAATAAATATTTCCAAGATATTGTCAATTTCTAATATTGACTATCTTTATCTTATTACCATAAATCTATTTTTCCACAAATCAATTACTATCCAGTATTAATATATGGTAATCTCATTAATTAAATTGCACAATCCAAGTGTATCATATACACATGAGAGTGGCGCCCAGAATAGCCTAATATTGGCATCTGGAATATTCTTTAATTAATATAATGTTATGATTAATTAATTTTCAAAATACATGTATACCATATATACAAATATAATGCGCCCCATACATAATAAAATATGTATATCTAATTAATCAACCTAATTAATATCTTGTATTATATTTATTCATAATAAATAAATACCACCAAATTAATTTATCATTATAACACTTTATAGTCAAGATAAAATTTTCCGTATTTGGTTATCGCTATAACCGCATTTTAATCTGGCTAGATGTTCTTATGTGTGTGACCCGATAGGCTTCCGAATATATTGGCTGTAGAAACAAAGTGCAATTACGAAAATTCCCTTCATACCTAACGATCACGGAATAACGTCTAGCAAAACACCGTGACCCCTAATCATTGGAAGAGTCAAATGCAATGACTACTACCTTTCATGTGAAATAGTTACCGTGTAAATAGAATCCTATCGTTGCAATAATATCCATACGGTTGTACGTCGAAAGTGTCAAACATCAACGATCGATCTTATAATTTGATATCCTACTCTCTCAAGTAACATATTACCTCCGTTTTGCAAAGAGTTTCGACAATAATACATTCCTTATAAGAAGGCCCTTCGGATATTCACCTCTACTAATAGTGGTACGCGATTTCGGACGAACAACATGAATCCTACGCATTTTTCAAGATCACACCCAATCACTACCGCATGATCGCCCTATGGCTGTGGAAACCTCAATAGTGTCAAAGTATTACAATCCACACCGTGATGCCATGAAGACTCCGGTCTTAGGATAATTACTAAACCGCCACATAGTGCGACACTTAATAAAGTAAGTGGGTCAGTCTAACGTACGCATTCTCTAATACACGTACACGTACAGTCCAAGTGTCTATACACTTTGATAGACGAGATATATCCCTATCTTCAATAAGATAGAAGACATCTAATACGTGCTTGTCTAATTGTACTATCAATGCCCCGTTTGATAGCACATACGACTACAGACATTTGAGTATCAAACCTTTCAAAGTGAGTCGAGATCTTATCAACCATAATCACTATCATATTTTTCTTTCACAGTTTGACACTAACGAAGTTATCATATATACAATAACAAATTGGTTCATATAAATGAATAGAATATATAATAATAGAATAGCCATTTAATATTGTTATAAACATAAAGAAATAGCAGAAATGATCCAACCCGGTCAGATCCGGTCCAACCCGATTGGGTTTAGGACACTATTTCAACAATCTTCCACTTGGCCTAAAATCAATCACTCGCACTCCACCACAAGAATCTCATGCAATACTCGTAACCAAGCCTAAGCGTGAATGGATCACTATCCGTGGGGACTTAGACTATCTTCATATCATGCTCCAAATGACCAAGCCAAAAGGAACTGCCTCAACACACACATGAATATCTAACGAGACCCTAGTCCTTGCTCCAAGAAATGAATCCACCAATATATCAGCTATATAGTAAAGGTGGAAGAACCGTACAAGGTTCAGGAATGAACCTCGTAGATCCATGTACTGCTCCCGCCACGTCTCTAAGGCAATACTGTGTTTTGGCTCGGTTGTAGAATCCCCAATGATTTCTACCTAAGAATATTTCTAGCTCACTGTATCACTTAATCTAAGTGATCGCAAACCTGCACCATGGCTCCCACTATCTTCATAAGATTGTGGTGCATGTCTCAGTATATCTACATTTATTCGATTCCAAGTTTCAGCAAACCAAGAACCCATCCTTAACACCTTTAAGGATATTCTCGACACTTACCAGAATCTCTTTCACACTTACACATCAAGACTGGCGTCCTATCATAAATAGACCTTTAGAACACTGGCTAGCAGTATTCCTTGACGTGGTCTATTATAAACTCCTTTAGCATCTCATTTATGCGGGTGAACTATGATAATCAGGCAATATCCAAATCTATCACTATAGATTCTTATTTCCAAAATAAGAACTGCCATTCCAAGAGCTTTCATAAAGACCTTAAAATACCAAAAATTAATTGACTGTGATATGGGGTGTTGATTTTTAGAAGAATATCCAATACCTTGCTCAAAAATCAGAACACTCCTCGCAAACCCTTCGCACATAAGGCATATCTTTCCTTCTTGATCAAATCAAACTCTTTTGATTATCAAAGTAAAGAACTTATACAGAGAAACTTGTTTGAGTCCATAAATGGATCTCATAAGCTTACACATCGCGTTATTGTCTATGAACATCAAGCCTTTGGCCCAAAGTTTTCAACACTATCATATAGCCATGATACGTAGCTTACAACAAGCATTATCTCGAATGGATATACGCACAACCAAAGAGCATAAAGGTAATTACAAGGTTTTGTCCACGTAGCCCTTTAGCCATCAACTTAGCTTAATGGTAATCGTACTACCATCCATGTCAGTCTTTCATAAATACAAGCTACTCCTTTTGTGGACATTCCTTTAGATAAGACATACTAGGTTCATAACCCGGTTGTTACATATGGAATGCTTCAAATACTATGGCTTCTAGCCATATCCCTTAATCTTGCCTTTCAAGCATTCCTACTTAAGTCGTGCTATCTTCATCCTTCAAGATGAACATACCAGTCACCCTCATGTGTGTGGTCATCTGCAGATTCATATAGAACACTTGCGTGCACTGAGTAGTGGCTTACACCTCATCGCTATGCGGCGCCTGCTCATGTTCCAATGGTTGAATATCTCCTTGTGGTTCTCAAACTACCTTTGAGATCTAAATTTACTCCTCACTGTTTTTACGAAAAGAAACACTTCCTCTAGAAGGCAACATGTTTGGATACAAACATTTTTGTTCCATGGGTAAGTAAATGATATATAGCATAAGCCTTTCAGACACTGCCTGCTTGCTAGAAGAACGACAACCCTAAATCATAGGTTAAGATGGATTTGATGTCATTCATTCCATATCTCGATATGGTATTTTTCAACCTCACCCTCTGGAGCTCGGTTAAGTATATGCATTGTATAAGGGAACTATCCGAAACAGGCAAAGGATACTTCGCCTGGCTTGCGCCACGCCTTTATCATATAAAGTGTTGTTTCCATTTTAGGAACGCAATCTAATTGCGTATCCCAAAGATGGTATCCTTCAAGGGAGAATCTGATTTTGTTTCAAATAACTTCTGAAACACCCTTCAGGGATTAATTTCTCTAATCCAATTGAAGATTAACTCCTGAGTAGTTCATCAATCTCATGTTCGTACTAGCTTGAACTTTTCGGCTTTTTAATTTTGCACTTCACTAAGTACACTTGACTTATTTCAAAAATAGTCATAGAGATTAATAAACAGTTATTTGTGACATTAATTGTCATGAGCCAGCAAACATAGGTATGTTTAGGCTTTAGAAAACTTTCTAGAATTTATAACATTTTTATAAAAGGATATTTTAGTCATCTTTAGATAAGATACGATTAACTACAAGATTCATAATCGCATGGTTCGAGACGCCATCGAATGACATCTCGATCACACGATTTTCCTCCATAGAGACTATGTGTAGAACAACCACAAATATCAAGGATAATACCCATACAAATACTTGGTTGAGATTTCATCACCTATATCAACTATATAGTGACACCAACCTAGTATGATAGATTCAAATGACCGCTCAACTTTATCGGAACCTTACAATTGAATATGTCTACTAAATCCTAACAAGCAAATGAAAATCATGTTCTTCATAAGAACCGGAACATAACAATGTTTATTTAGTTTGCTTATCAGTCTACTAGATTTATAATATAGATCGCGTGCAAAGCACTTACTAGCAATAGGACTAGGTCTATCGTAGTAGAGTACGGGTGAGTCAAGGTCGATCCCATGGAGACTCGTAAGAACGTCAAATTATCAAGATTGAGCTTGTCTTAATATGGTCTACGACCAACTATAATCTAGACAGTAGTAAAATTGGTCTCACACACTAACACTAATACGCTAGTTCACACGGAGTAAACAAGAGTTTCTAATGTATTAGTTCAATTATGAGTTATTAGTTATTTCCCTCACACATGCAATAGTCCTCTCCATTGGTGAATTTTAATTCATTGTTCAGCTACGGGTACAACTCCAAACCCTATCTACTCCGACCATGGTTGTAGATAATCTATACGCAAGCTACCTTCCTTACTTGGTCCGTAATAGCCCATACGCATAAGGAACTAGAGCTGTCGATATTGAGCGCTAGCTCATACCGCAAACCCGCCTAGACTGCTGTCGACACTGCCCAGCACGTTCCTTAGGATCCATCAAGATAATGTCCAAACTAACACTTCACTATTCGTATTTCATGCTAATTTACGATGACATGCAAATAGTTGATCAGGCTACTAACATGTAAATTGAATTTATCGATCAACGTAGCTGGTGCCAATTATCATGAACTAGTAATTTACTAGGTATTCAGATCTAACGATATAGACCGTCGCAGATCTTAAGAGCGCAACCACTATTCCATGATTTCCTCACCAAAGAATTAGATCTATAACACATAGGGTAAAATAAAATAACTACTACATAATTAAACTAAATAGACAATTAAAACATACTAGTCGAATAGAACAACAATAGATCTACATCTTGGAAAAGACAGAAAATCATACCCTCGAAGATGAGCATAGATATCCCTCGGATCTCTCCCTAGGCGGTGACTCCATCGCCTCTCCGACCAGAACTAATAAAATAATAAAATAAAGAACAAAGAACTTTTACTGCATAGTAATTGTAATAGTTGTGTGGTACATTGAATTCTTAGGCGAAACTTCTTATACTACATAAAACAACATAGAAACACCTAGATCTACCCCTCGTCTAAGAAAACGTGTTTCAAGATTTTGGAACCTCGGTAAACAGTGCACACCTCGGTAAACCGAGGGCAATTTTGTTCTTTTTTCTCTGTCGACTTAGCATGGAAGGTTCTGAAATAACCTAGGCCCAATCCTATCGTTCAGTCCATTCCGGATTTGTCCACAATGCTCAGCCTAATATTTCGTATCCTGAAAATAATCAAATAACGTACGAAATAATATCGAAATAGGGAAAATAAACGTTAATTGTAGATTTCTCGACTCAAGAACCCGACATATGCTATTCAACTCAAATGGTTCATATTTATAGGTCGAAACAACTATTTTTAGCTCATAATGGATAGAATGTTGATGCCGTAGGATAGACTATTTTAAGCGTCATCAACTACCCATCACTAGCCTTCTGCGAGCAGAGTATCAATACGGAATGTACCTCTAGAGCAATCCCCATCAACTACCACATATTGAACAAAGATTTCCTGTTGGTCCCAGAGAAGGGTAAAACTATAGTCAGAGGGGGGGGGGGGGTGAATGACTATAGTGGAGTTTCAAAAACTTGTCTTGTTTTTAAAAGCTTTTGGGCAGCGGATAAGTCCCTTCTTACTATGTTGTTTCAAAGTAGTTTAGGCAATCACAAATATAAGATATAATGTAAGTAATTAAATGAATGTAGTAAGGTAAATTGCTGAAAGTAAATTGACACAAGACTTATAGTGGTTCAGGGTGGTGTAATCCCTTAATCCATTCTTCTCCTGTGATGATTGGAGGAATTCACTATTTTTTTCACAGATACAATAGTAAGATTGTCCTTGACTTCACAAGCTTCACAATCTACAAGACTATCACTCCTTGACTGCAACTGCTTCAGTGACTCAATCTCTTCCACTGCTCCTTGGGATCAAATCCTTCAGCAACTATCACAAACACAACTCCTTCTCAGATGGCTCGACGATTGCTTTGCTTTATTGATGTGAATTGGATTCACACACTTGTTGATCAATCTCAATGCTTGATGTTTGAATTGTAGCTCTCAGTTTTGAGTTGATCACTAGATATTTCTTTTTCGCACAGATAGAAGGCTTTTCACTTTGACATAGTTTTTGCTCAGATTTTTCGTTCTTCCTTGTCTGTTTTTTTTGTCAATGCCTTCTATTTATAGCCTTGATTATCCTTGATTTGAATTTCCGTCCGTTGGCTATATTAATGGAGGGAATAATCCTTGATTTTATTCTTGATTCCCCCTTAATTGATCTTCTGTATCTTCTTCATACTTCAATAATCTGATTGGGTAAAGTTTACTCAGCCGTTCTCCGAATGATCAAGTGTTCCATCTGACTCAAACCGCTTAGATCTTCCTTTACTGCTTTGTCATCACTTCGGTGAAAGTCGCTTTACTTTGCCGATTCATTTGTTTCCTTCATTCTTTCACTTTAAGGAGAATCCTTGTACTTCACTCGATCCTTGATTTGGGTGAGATCTGTACACCATATTTAAACATTAAGTTTCATTACTTGAAATATAATTTAGACTTATCCAAGGTTATCATGCACTTCCTTGGTTATAAGTCATACCATAATGTCTTCATTGCTACTTTGCTGGTGCTTGACTGGCTTTACTCGCCAAAAATCTGTTTTTGCTTTGCCGCCTTACCAACTAGTACAATACTTGTCTGACTCAACTTATACAACGTCAGACTCTAAGTAAATACTTATACAGAGATTTCTAACTTATTTCAGGCTTGCTATAACAGCTAGTATGGCCATCATCAAAACATAACAAAATGTTCCTAACATTTCCGGTAGAAACATACATCAAGCCACAATCCATAAGCTTCCCATTAATCACTACTTATCATGCATCAATTTGTCGTGTGATGAATCAGTCGTGATAGTGCGTTCATGAGGAGAATTGATCGCGTGCAAATCACTTACTAGAAATAGGACTACGTCTATTGTAGTAGAGTACTGGCGAGTCAATGTCGATCCCAGAGAGACTCGTAAGAACGTCTAATTATCAAGATTAAGCTTGTCACGAATAATGGTCTACGACCAACTATAATATAGACAGTAGTAAATTTGGTAACAATCAAATAGCAAGATTATGCAAGTTCAACGGAGCAACAAGAGTTTCTAATGTATTAGTTCAATTATGAGAAATTAGTTATTCCCTCACATATGCAATAGTCCTCCCATTGGTGAAATTTAATTCATTGTTCAGCTACGGGTACAACTCCTAACCCTATCTACTCCGACAATGGTAGAAGACAATCTATATGCAAGCTACCCTCCTTAATTGGTCCGTAATAGCCCATACGCATAAAGAACTAGAGCTTTCAATATTGAGTGCTAACTTATACCGCAAACCCGCCTAGACAGATGTCGACACTGATGAGCACATTGCTAGAGTCCATCTAGATAATGTCCAAACTAACACTTCACTATTCGTATTTCATGCTAGTTTTACAAAGACATGCAAATAGCTGATCAGGTTACTAACATGTAAATTAAATCTATCGATCAACGTAAATGTGCCGATTATCATGATTTAGTAATTTACTAGGTATTGAGATCTAGCGATATAGACCATCACAGAGATCAAGAACGCAACTACTATTTCATGATTTCTTCACCAACGAATTTGATCTATAACACATGGGGTAAAATAAATCTGAATACTACATAATTAACTAAATAAGCAATTAAAACATTCTAGTCGAATAAAACAACGATAGATCTACATCTTGGAAAAGACAGAAAATCATACACTCAAAGACGAGCGTAGTACTCGCCCGGATCTCTCCTTAGCGGCGACTCCGTTGTCTCTCCTCCGACTAGAACTCATAAAATAATAAAGAACAAAGAACATTTATTACATAATACCTGTCTCGAAAATTGTACCCTACAATTGTTACATTTAGGTATGAGGCGAAGCCTCTTATTTATAGCTACCTAAACCAACTTAGAAACACCTAGTTCTACCCCTCGTCCAAGAAAACGCGTTTCAGAAAGATCTAGAATCTCGGTAAACCGGGGCACACCTCGGTAAATTGAGGGAAATTTTGTCCTTTTTCTTCTTCTGACTTAACTTGGAATGTTCTTGAATACCATAGGCCTATTCCTGTCGTTCAGTCCCTTCGTCAATAATGCTCAGCCCAATATTCCGTATCCTGAAAATAATTAAATAATGCACGAAATAATATTGAAATAAGGAAAATAAATGCTAAGTGCAGATTTCTCGACTCACGAACCCGACATATGATATTCAACTTAAATGGTGTTGGTCCCAGAGAAGGGTAAAACTATAGTCAGAGGGGGGGTGAATGACTATAGTGGAGTTTCAAAAACTTTTCTTATGTTTAAAAGTTATTGGGCAGTGGACAAGTCCCTTCTTACTATGTTGTTTTCAAATCAGTTTAGGCAATCACAGATATAAGTTATGATCTAGGCAATTTAAGTAAATGCTGTAAACTAAATTTGCAGAAAGTAAATTGACACAAGGCTTATAGTGGTTCAGGGTGGTGTAATCCCTTAATCCACTCTTCTCCTGTGATGATTGGAGGAATTCACTATTGTTTTCACAGATACAATAGTATGATTGTCCTTGACTTCCCAAGCTTCACAATCTACAAGACTATCACTCCTTAACTGCTACAACTTCAGTGATTCAGTCTCTTTCACTGCTCCTTGAGATCAAAATCCTTCAGCAGCTATCACACACACAACTCCTTCTCAGATTGCTTCTGATTCAGTTGCTTCAATTTGATGTGAATAAGATTTACCAACTTGCTTGATCAATCTCAGTGCTGGATATGACTTTGTAGTTCTGATGTCTGAGTTGATCCCTAGATAAGTCCTTGTAAGTTCAGAGAAGGCTTTTTAAATTGACAGAGTTTCTGCTTAATTTTTCTTTTCAGATCGTTGTATTTGTTTGTCTGTCAATGCCTTCTATTTATAGCCTTGAATAAACTTGATTTTGAAATTCCGTCCGTTGGCTATATTAATGAGGGAATAATCCTTGATTTCATTCTTGATTCCCCCTTAATTGCATTCTCCTTGATTTCAGTGATCGGATTTTTCTTTCAAACATATAGCGTAAAATCCGTCCTTGATTGATCTCTCATTGATTGTGCATTTAATGCATGATCTTCTGTATCTTCAACATATATCAAATCTGATCTGGAAAGTGTTACTTCACCTTTTTCCTGAACAGTTGAGTGATCCTTCTGACTTAGCCGTTTTAGATCTTTTTTCACCGTTTTGTCTTCACTAAGCCGAAAGACAGCTTTACTCGGCCGATTCAATTGTTTCCTTCTTTGCTTTAGTTTAAAGGAGAATCTTTGTACTTCACCGATCCTTGATTGGGGTGAGATCGTGTACACCATATTTGAATATTAAGTTTCATCACTTGAAACATAACTTGGACTTATCCAAGGTCATCATAGACTTTCTTGGTTATAAGTCGGACCATAAAGTCTTCATTGTATCTCTCTTTGGTGCTTGGTTGGCTTCACTCTGCCGAATGTCGTTTTACTTTGCCGTTCTACCAACTAGTACAATACTTGTGTCGACTCAACTTATACAACATGTCGACTCTAAGTAAAGACTTATACAGAGAATTCTAACTTATTTCAGGCTTGCTATAACAGCTGGTATGGCCATCATCAAAACATAATAAAATGTTCCTAACAAATGGTTCATATTTATAGGCCAAAACAACTTTTTTTAGCTCATAATAGATAGAATGTTGATGCCGTATGATAGACTATTTTAAGCGTCATCAAGAATCAAGTTGTATTAACCCCACAATCTTAACTTACTTGCACATACACTCACTCATCTTGCCTTCAGACTTGGTTACACAACATGTTACCTTAATCGGGCCGGGTGGACTCGGGGACTGAGCATCGCTCTTAAGTCCTCGTTTGTTTCTTTTTATGCGAGGGTCGTGCCCTTTTTTACATAAGTTCGCTTCCCTCATTGCCTTTATTGCATATATTTTTTCATTTTTCAAAATTTTTTTGGCAGATTTCCTCACTTTTTTCTCTTTCTCTCACAAGCCCGTTTTGTCCCGGTTACCTCTTGAAGAATTCAAGTTGCTTCCCTTGTCTTACAACAATTTGTTAAAGTATATAGACAGACAAATAATGATTCCCGGGTAAAACAATTTGTCATCTGATCTTAAACACTTCTCACTCAGATTATGTTCTCAAATATTTGATTGCAATGACAGAATAACAATTAATAAGTTACTACTTCATGCAACATAATATATGCTCATTCTTCCATACTAAATTGAATATGCTATAGCCAACTTCTAATTGAGCTTGGGCTCATTTTCTACCGATTCCTTACTCGAAAACGTGCCATAAGAAAGCTAAAAACAGTGTTAAATTTTCAAAAATATTATTCCCTTTTTTCCCCAGTATATCTGGAGCTGCTGCTGCCTCTGCTGGTGTTTCCTCTGGTGCTAAGTCTGTGTTGACTTGCTGAACCTCTTTGCTGACTAGATCCAGGCCTTTGCTATCTGCCGGATCTGTCCCTATCATCATCTCTTCTTTGCATAGGAAGAGGAAATCCAGTGCAGGGTTCATTTAGGGCCTTTTTCTCTCTTCTTCTCGGCCTCCTTTGTTGTTTCTTCCGCCTCATTCCCGATCCTTATTTCTCTGTCCCTTGCTCTCGGTTGTTCTTCAAATGAAATTTGGGGTCTAATTGTTGATCCTTCAGCTTATAACGATTTTCCCCTTTTGGCAAAGATCATCCCCTTTTTGAGTAAGATGCTATTTGTGGCCTCAGTTGTTCCAATCAGAGAGTCAAGTTTTGATTCAATAATGTGAATCTATTGTGATGATCATTCAATTTCTCAGTGACACTACGAAATCTAGTGCCAAAAGCCAATGCCATTGATTCATTTTCTTAGGAAATGTGTTGTCTGAGGCCTGCAAGATTGTTAGTGATGTTAATGTTGAGTTGCCACATCAGATTTCCCTGTTGTTGAACAACAATATTTTGTGCATCGATGTATTCTGCAATGGCTTGGAACTTGAGCTCAATGGAGGAGCTTTTGTCATTAAATGCTGAAGTCATGGATTTGAGATACATGGCTTGCTGCTCCAATTCTTCAGCCAGCAAATCTGTCGCTTTCTCAAAAGTTTCATTTGTAATGCCAGTGGCCAGCTGAGAGAGTTTGTGCCTTACGTCAGCTGGTTCTGTTCCAATTTCCAAATCTTCAAGAATTTGGGTATTTGTGTATGCTGGTGTGACTTGAGCTGCTGTTCCCCTATCTCTGTGCCGGGGGTTGTCTTGACTGGAGTGGCAGCAGCTGAACAAGTGTCCACAATGTTTGTGTTGTCGGCTGGAATATTGACAGACAGCGGTTGAGTGGCTGTCTTTGCTGGAGTTGTGGACTTGTTGGATGCTTGTGGGTTTAAAAATGTACGGAGAAGAGTGGTGTCATCAATTGCATCTGGTGTAGAAGTTTCCTATTCTCTGTCTTTATCAAGATCATCATTATGATGATCATTATCATCATTGTCATCATGATCATCACCATTATCTTGATCATGATCATCTCCACCATCTTCTGAGTCATCACTCTGTCTGTCAGAGATCTAGGGCAGTTTTGCCTTTGCTGCATCAACCAAGTCCCATAGAGGTGATTCATCAAGTACACCAACCAGAGTTGTGATTCCCAGAAAATCAAATAGCCATGCCTCTTCTGCAAGCATGCGGTTAGAGTCTTGAAGCTGTTGTCGGGAATCACCTTCCTTCCACTCAAGGTATTCTGCAATTCGATCATCTACAGCTTCTTCTGGATATTCCTCATCATCTCCAGTGTCTTCTTCATTAGGATGTTGTACATCCTCACTGACATTTTCTTCTTCTTGTTGGTCTGCCTCAGCGTCAGACTCCTCTTCTTCTTCGTCTTCATTAATTAATTTGCCAAAGTCTGTCTTGTCCAGATTTCGCTGAACCTTTTGCTTCTTTCTTTGACTGGTAGTGTGTTGTGTGGATTTCTTTCTCTTCCCTTCTCCTGCCTTCTTTTGTTGTTTAACATAGGTAAACATAACTTTGGATTCATGCAGTTTGTGGAGTTGTACAGTAGGGACTTTGAGACATTGCAACAAATAGTGTAATTGAATCCCATATGACTTTTTCACCCAGAATTGTCCTTTCTTTGTCTTTCCTTCTTTTGTCCCCTTCTTTGCTGCTTTTACTTCACCTTGGATTTTCTCTTTGATTCTTAGAAAGAAGTATTTTGACCAATTGAATTGTAGATTGTTGTAGATGATTCCCATTAGCCGCATTCTAATTTATGTCATGGCATTATTTGCGCCCAACTTTCCTTCAATGGTTTTCCCAATTAGGGCACTAAACTCATTGAACGGTTTCTTTAAGGCAGATCTAAGACAGTTGACTTTTATAGATAATGGGTTTGCCGTTTTGGCAATTGTTGCCCAGAAATCGTCCAAGTTTTGTGGTACCAATGCCACTTTTGCTTGACCTTTATTTGAAAGTTTAAGATGTTTACGAATTACCTTTTTTGTAATCACCACGTATTTGCCGTTGACAGTTGCAACGATCTTGTCTTCTTCCCACTTGTCACCTTCTTCAACAGGGAGTCCAGATACGTATTTTGCAGATTTCCAGAAAGAGATGAGATTTTCATAGCAAACCTCGGTTATTGGAGGGTTGAGAAAGGTTGATAATTTTAGGTTTTCGCAGCCTGCTGCCAATCGTTTGGCATCCTCGTCATTTCTGCACAGTTTCAAGTTGTGTTCTTCTTGAAAGAATGGTCCAGTGGCCATCGATTTTTCATACCTAGCTTGGGTGTTTGAGGAAGATGATGCCATTGTTGAAAATTAAAGGAAGTTTGAGGGTGAACTTCAATTTGTAGTAGAGAAAATCAAAAGTAGGGCTTGTGTTTTGCAAAAGAGTGTAAAGATTTCTGAAAATCTCTAAGTAGCCTTTATATAGGTTGATTTGGGTAGTGTGAATGTGGTTTGAATGTGGAAAGATTTTGTGGCATAATGGCGTGATTTTGTGTATGTAAATCGTAATATTCGAGCGAAATGGGTGAGTGGTTTGAGTTAAGTAATGATAGAGCCCGGGAATCGAGGCGTTTATAATTCGAAAAATAATATAGTTACCTCCATGATCATAAGTTGATCTCCACGTGTGTAATCTTCCACAGAATAATCCTCCATAATTTCCTTATTCTCCACGTGTAATCAAAATTGATTTTGTTCACACTTTAATTTGTCCAAGTCTTTAATTCGGTGAAGTGCCTTGGTCGGGTCACTTAGCCGATATAGTGAATTCTTCACCGAGTTTGCTCCATTTAACCGCTCCTAACAATCGTTAAGTTGACTTCCTTTGGATACCAAAGGCCTTACCTCGCTACATCTCCTGTAATGGCAAAGGTTAAACAAATTGACGAAGTCACTTAGCCGATTACTCAGCTTAGTCGCTCTTTAGTACTTTGTCAATTTCAATCATTCCTAACTCGATTCTCAACATGCTAAATCTTTCATAACTGAGTGGTTTGGTGAAGATGTCAGCCAATTGATCTTCAGTGGGTATTTATTTTAGGATGACATCTCCCATTTCAACATGATCTCTGATAAAATGATGTCTTACATCAATGTGCTTTGTTCTTGAATGCAACACTGGATTTTCAGTGAAGATATTCCACTTGTGTTGTCACACATGATTGGAATTGTTTCCTCCTCCACTCCATAATCCCTTAGCTGTTGTCTGATCCAAAGTACTTGTGCACAACAACTACCTGCTGCTATATATTCTGCTTCAGCTTTTGATGTAGATATGGAGTTTTGCTTTTATCGAACCAAGAGACTAGTCCGGTGCCTAGCATTTGACATGTTCCAGAGGTGCTTTTTCTATCTATTTTGCATCCAAAGATAGTCAGAGTTTGAATATGATATTAACTTAAATCCTCCATCTTTTGGATACCAAATACCAACATTAATAGTGTTTTTCAAGTATTTGATTATCCTTTTGGCTGCTAGAAGATGTGATTCTTTTGGTTGAGCTTGAAATCTTGCACATACTCCTACTGCAAATGCTATATCAGGTCTACTTGCAGTTAAGTATAATAAGGATCCAATGATTCCTCTATACTTTTTCTGATCAACATCCTTTCTTGTTTCATCTTTCCCAAGAATGACTCTTGCACACATTGGTGTATCTGTTGTGCCACTTGTATCCATCCCATACTTGTGTATTAGATCTCTTGTGTACTTGGCTTGACTAATGAAAATACCATCCTTCATTTGCTTTACTTGAAGGCCAAGAAAATAATTTAATTCTCCCATTATGCTCATCTGAAATTTGCTCTTCATCAGGTTTGCAAATTTCTCACATAGCTTTTCATCCTCTGATCCAAAGATGATATCATCAACATAGATTTGTACTAGAAATGTACTTGTTCCTTCCTCTAGTTTGAATAGAGTCTTGTCTATAGTTCCCTTGTTGAATCCATTCTTGATCAGAAATTGTGATAGTGTTTCATACCAGGCTCTGGGTGCCTGTTTGAGTCCATAGAGGGCCTTCTTGAGTTTGTATACTTTGTCATCTTTTCCTTTGATTTGAAAGCCAGGAGGCTGTTCTACATATACTTCTTCTTCCAAAAGTCCATTTAGGAATGCACTCTTGACATCTATTTGATAGACTTTGAAGTCTTTGAATGCAGCAAATGCTAGAAAGAGTCTGATTGCCTCCAATCTTGCTATTGGTGCAAATGTTTCATCATAATCTATCCCTTCTGCTTGAGAGTACCTTTTTCAACTAGCCTTGCTTTGTTTCTGACAATAGTTCCTTGCTCATCCATCTTGTTCCTGAATACCCATTTTGCTCCATTGATGTTGGCCATATCTGGTCTGTCAACCAGTTCCCAGACTTCATTTCTTTCAAATTCATTTAGTTCTTCTTGCATGGTTGTGATCCAATCTGTATCTTGGATTGCATCATCTATGGTCTTGGGTTCCACTTGTGATAGAAAACATGTTAGCATGTGCTCTAGTTGTCTTCTAGTTCTAACTCCTGTGTGAATATCTCCAATGACTTGTTCTTCAGGATGATCTCTTAGCCAATTTAGATCAGGTTGAAGTTGTTCTTCACTTGGTGCTTCCATACCTTCATGCTGAGCATGAACTTGAAATTCTGGTGCTTCTTCTGTTGTATTGATATGTGGCTCCTCTTGATTTTCAAAATGATGATTCAGGATAGAAGCTGGTATGGTTGCATTTGTATAGATTTCTCTTTGTGCTGCTTCCTCTTCTTGATCTTTAAGATTTTCACCATTTGTATTTGGTTCATCAAAAACTACATGTATTGATTCTTCAATCACCAATGTTCTTTTGTTGAGTACTCTGAATGCTTTGCTGGTGTCAGAGTATCCCATAAAGATTGCTTTATCAGCCTTTTCATTAAAGGTATGCAGCTGGTTCCTGTTCAAAACAAAACATTTCGATCCAAACATATGCAAATATGAGATATTAGGTTTTCTACCATTCCATATTTCATATGGAGTCTTTCCATGATGTTTGTTGATGATTGATCTGCTTTTGTGTATGGCATGTTGTGTTTGTCTTTGCTTGACCCAAAATCTCTTTGGCAAGCATGCTTCGCAATCATTGTTCGATTGCGCTTTGAGAGTTCTGCTTTTTCTTTCGCTACACCATTTTGTTGTGGAGTTCTATTTGTAGATAGTTGATGTAGTACTCCATTTTCTTCACAATAGGTTCTGATAATTTCATTTAGAAATTCAGTGCCTCTGTCTGATCTGATCTGGATAATCTTTAGTTCTTTCTCATTTTGGAGTCTTCTCAGCAAATCTGGCAATTTCTTGAGTGTCTATTTCTTCTTGTTCATGAAGATGGTCCAGATGTATTTTGAGTAGTAGTCCACCACTACTAGGGTGTATTTCTTACCACTTACACTTACTGGTGTGACTGGTCCAAACAGGTCCATGTGTTACAGATGTAGAATTCTTGTTGTAGATTGATAGGGCTTTGACTTGAATGAAATTTTGATTTGCTTTCCTTTCTGACATGCATCACATAGACTTTCTTTCTTGAATATGATCTCTGGTAGGCCTTCAACTAACTTGTTCTTTGACAATTTGTTGATGGTCTTGAAGTTCAGGTGATTCAGTCTTTTATGCCAAATCCAGCTGGTTGATTGTTTATTTTTGATAAGCGGACATGTTTTCGCTTTGGTCAAGTTTTCCAATCTACCACATACATGTTATCTTGTCTTCTACCTGCAAGAACTACAGTGTTGGTTTGGCTGTGAATCACTTTGCATCCTTCCTTATTGAAATGCACATTGTAGCCTTTGTCATAGAATTGACTGATGCTCATCAGATTGAAATTAAGTCCTCTAACATATGCTACATTTTGGATCTTCAAATTGTTCTTGAGTATTGTGCCTTCCTCTTAATCTTGCCAGGGTTTTCTTTGCCTCCAAATGTGACTTTGGGTCCATCAAAAGCTTTGAAGTCGTGATCCATTTCTTATTTCATGTCATGTGTCCTGGAACATCCACCGCCTCATGTATCGGACATCCTACAAAACAAATTAATTAAGTTTAGGTACCCAACATTGCTTGGGTCCATACTCATATAGCGATCATGCCTCCCATAGCAAGTGTATATCCAAAAGTTCTTCTTTTGGATAATTGAAGTCATCAACTTCATATGTATAAGGCATGGCGAGAATAGCTTCTAATATTTTTCTTTGAAGGTATTCGATACTTTTCTCTACCTTTTGGTGCATTTACATCCTTCTTCACTTTCCAATATGCAGTAGGAAACCTTTCTTGCTTCATGTGTCTAGGAACATATCTAGATTGGTTTCTCTTAAACACATGATGCATATTATGGAATGGTTTCTTCTTGTATTTTGGAGTGGCAACATTCCAATCATCCTCTGAAGGGTAAAGTCTTCCTTTACCTTTTAGAAGGCTTTTGTTTTTGGTTGACTGGAATGAGGATTTAGTCTACTGTTTCACTTACTAGGTTTTGACTTCATTGGAGCAGGATGATTTGTTGGAACTATGGTCTGTCCTTTTCTAAATTTTGGTCCATTGTTGGTCCTGAATTTAGAATTGTGTTGACCATTATTCCTACTCTCATCCTAACTGTTGTAGCCAAGACCAGATCTGGATCCAAACCTTTTTGAGGGTTTGTAAGCTGGTGCATTTAGTGGTTCAGTGGTTACCTTTAATGGTGGGGAGATTTTCTTAACTGATCTGTCAATAACAGATGTATGATCATCTGCTTTTTGTTGATCATTTAAGTAGGTCTCCTTACTAGTTAATTCAGCTTTTGCTTTATCCAGTTCTTTCTTTAATCTTTTATTCTCTTTTCTTAGATCCTTGCATTCCTTTTCCAGAATTTCATGATTCATTTCAATTTCATCAAATTTAGTCATGAGATTTTGGACTAAGTCTGCTGTATCTAATGGGAGAGCAGAAGATTGTGCAGTGTTAGATGTGGATGCATTAGATGAAGAGTAAGAGCTAGATGATACCTCAGTTTCATTTGATTCTTTGGTCATTAGACATAAATCAGTGTCTGAGCTATCACCTTCATCTTCATCTAATTCTTTGGTCATGAGGCATTGACATGCTTTTTCATTGTTTGAGTTGTCTTCTTCATCACTGTCATCTGAGTCATTATCAGATGATTCTTCATTCTTTTCACTGCTGGATTCAGCCTTGAGTGCTTTCTTGCCTTTTCTCTTTTCAGATGCCTTGTACTTCTTCTTGTCATCTTTATCATTTTCTTCAGGACAATCAGCCTTGAAGTGGCCTTTCTTATTGCAGTTGAAGCATCTGTATTCATCATCTTTCTTCTTCAGGTCTTTGTTTGAGCTTGACCTTTTGCTTGATGATGAGTTTCCTTTGAATGGCTTCTTTTTGCTAAACCTGTCAAAACGTTTAACTAATAAAGCTACCTGTTCTTTAAGTTCATGTGTCTCTTTGCTGATGCATTCGGCAAAGTTACTTTGCTGGGGTGCAACCAGTGCAGTGGCTCTTTGTGTCTCTGCCGGAGCACCATCTTCACCGTTCAATTCGAATTCATGAGCTTTTAAATGGGACATCAGTGTCAGAGTGTCAGTGGTTGCAAGATTTGTTGTTCCTCTGATTACTGATGTTGTGATCTTTCATATTTCAGGTAGTCCTCTCAAGATTTTCAAGCATACTTCTTTCTGGGGATAAGTGTGTCCAAGCTGTTGCAGTTCACTAATAATGCTTGAGAATCTGTTGTCCATTTGATCAATTGATTCACCAGCCTTCATTTTGAAGTTCTCAAATTTCTGTTTTGCAACAGACAATTTGTTTTCTTTAACTGCTTCAAATCCTTCATTTATCAATGATAGCTTGTCCCACATCTCCTTTTTCTGTTTTGCAGTCTTAGATTCTCATGAACATGTTGCTGTCTAGGGTCTTCAAAATCATGTCTTTTGCAACAAAGTCCAGATTTGCACTTCTCCTGTCATCCTTGGTCCAATCCTTTTTAGGTTTATCAATTTCCTTCCCTTGATATGCTCCTATGCCTACCACAGTAGTGATTATGATTGGTCCATCATTAATTACATCCAGCATCTCTTCATGAGTTGCTGCAAGATGAGACAGCATTCTTATTTTATATTCATCAAAATTATTAACATTAAAAACATGTACTTTTGACAAAAAGTTTGAGGAATCCATAAGTTGAAAATAATAGATCTATATGTGAGTGAATAGAAAACTCAGATTTGAAAACTACTTTGAAAGTATATGATCTCCTTGTTACCAGAAATTAGATTTGAACAGGTTCTGATACTAGGAACACTGCTCTGATACCAACTGTTGGTCCCAGAGAAGGGTAAAACTATAGTCAGAGGGGGGGGGGGGTGAATGACTATAGTGGAGTTTCAAAAACTTTTCTTATGTTTAAAAGATTTTGGGCAGCAGACAAGTCCCTTCTTACTATGTTGTTTTCAAATCAGTTTAGGCAATCACAGATATAAGTTATGATCTAGGCAATTTAAGTAAATGCTGTAAAGTAAATTTGTAGAAAGTAAATTGACACAAGGCTTATAGTGGTTCAGGGTGGTGTAATCCCTTAATCCACTCATCTCCAGTGATAATTGTAGGAATTCACTATTGTTTTCACAGATACAATTGTATGATTGTCCTTGACTTCCCAAGCTTCACAATCTACAAGACTATCACTCCTTGACTCGCAGCAACAGCGACTTGATGATTCGATCTCTTTCATCGCTCCTTGAGATCAAAATCCTTCAAAGCAGCCTATCACACACACAACTCCTTCTCAGATTGCTTCTGATTCAGTTGCTTCAATTTGATGTGAATAAGATTCACCAACTGGCTTGATCAATCTCAGTGCTGGATATGACTTTGTAGTTCTGATGTCTAAGTTGATCTCTAGATAAGTCCTTGTAAGTTCAGAGAAGGCTTTTTAAATTGACAGAGTTTCTGCTTAATTTTTCTTTTCAGATCGTTGTATTTGTTTGTCTGTCAATGCCTTCTATTTATAGCCTTGAATAACCTTGATTTTGAAATTCCGTCCGTTGGCTATATTAATGAGGGAATAATCCTTGATTTCATTCTTGATTCCCCCTTAATTGCATTCTCCTTGATTTCAGTGAATGGATTTTTCTTTCAAACATATAGCAGAAAATCCGTCCTTGATTGATCCTCTATTGATTGTGCATTTAATGCATGATCTTCTGTATCTTCAACATATATCAAATCTGATCTGGAAAGTGTTACTTCACCGTTTCCTGAACAGTTGAGTGATCCTTCTGACTTAGCCGTTTTAGATCTTTCTTCGCCGTTTTGTTTTCACTAAGCCGAAAGTCAGTTTACTCAGCCGATTCACTGTTTCCTTCTTTGCTTTAGTTTAAAGGAGAATCTTTGTACTTCACTGATCCTTGATTGGGGTGAGATCAGTGTACACCATATTTGAATATTAAGTTTCATCATTTGAAACATAACTTGGACTTATCCAAGGTCATCACAGACTTCCTTGGTTATAAGTCAGACCATAAAGTCTTCATTGTATCTCTGCTGGTGCTTGGCTGGCTTCACTTTGCCGAATGTCTGTTTTACTTTTCCGTTCTACCAACTAGTACAATACTTGTCTGACTCAACTTATACAACATGTCGACTCTAAGTAAAGACTTATCTGAGAGAATTCTAACTTATTTCAGCTTGCTAACTAATAAATTGGTATGGCCATCATCAAAACATAATAAAATGTTCCTAACAAATGGTTCATATTTATAGGCCGAAACAACTTTTTTTAGCTCATAATTGATAGAATGTTGATGCCGTATGATAGACTATTTTAAGTGTCATCAAGAATCAAGTTGTATTAACCCCACAATCTTAACTTACTTGCACATACACTCACTCATCTTGCCTTCAGACTTGGTTACACAACATGTTACCTTAATCGGGCCGGGTGGACTCGGGGACTGAGCATCGCTCTTAAGTCCTCGTTTGTTTCTTTTTATGCGAGGGTCATGCCTTTTTTACACGAGTTCGCTTCCCTCACTGCCTTTATTGCATATATTTTTTCATTTTTAAAAATTTTTTTGGCAGATTTCCTCACTTTTTTCTCTTTCTCTCACAAGCCCGTTTTGTCCCGGTTACCTCTTGAAGAATTCAAGTTGCTTCCCTTGTCTTACAACAATTTGTTAAAGTATATAGACAGACAAATAATGATTCCCGGTTAAAACAATTTGTCATCTGATCTTAAACACTTCTCACTCAGATTATGTGCTCAAATATTTGATTGCAATGACAGAATAACAATTAATAAGTTACTACTTCATGCAACATAATATATGCTCATTTTTCCATACTAAATTGAATATGCTATAGCCAACTTCTAATTGAGCTTGGGCTCATTTTCTACCGATTCCTTACTCGAAAACGTGCCATAAGCAAGCTAAAAACAGTGTTAAATTTTTAAAAATATTATTCCCATTTTTCGATTACCCAGCTAAGACCGCCTACCCTTCACTTATTATAGACATTGTCCCTAATGACGAATAAGAAATAAAAGGACAGGTACATTGCTCTAGAATTGTCGGCTGAGTCAAAGCGAATCCCGAGCGTAATCATTGCCTCCTAGGTCATTCCTCTTCCAAGTTGTTACCTGCTTTCCAAAATACTTCCAAAAACTGTGAGTAACATGCGAAGGGCAATAAGAAAATAAGGTGGCGGTAATTGTGCATACCGGAGGAATGCACAAAAACAGTTTAAGCCACATTATTCTTTATTGGCCTAAGCAAGAAATGAAAACTTTTATGAGGGTATCACATGAGAATCGTGAAGGAACAAACCACATATATCTCTAGCCAGACGACCGAAGATATATGGGATGAAAAATCCTTGTGATTGTCATGCTACTTTATTGACTCAAAATAAACCAAATAAACAAAAGCAATAATAAGGTTTTAGAAATAGTTCTGAGTTTATAGTCGCCATATCGACTGTACTAATAGGGCTCCTTTATTCGTACTTCGGATCCGTCAACGTAAAGACTTCCAACTCAGGGTTATACTTGTGCTCTAGGTAATACTTCAACTTGTGGCCGTTTACTATGAAAGTCTGCCCAGAGTATTCATTTCTAACTTCACATGCACCTGAGCTGAAAATTTCTGTGACTACATGTGGTCCATACCATCTTGACTTCAATATCCCAGGAAAAAGACAAAGACGCGAATTATATACCAGCACTTTATCTCTAACTTGAAATGTGCGGTTCAGAATCCTCTTATTGTGCAGGCGCTTCGTTCTTTCCTTGTAAATCTTTGCATTCTTATTTGCTTGAAGTCTAAATTCCTTCAATCTATTCAACTCTAGCATTCTCTTTTCACCGGATAAACTTTCATCCATGTTTAGAAATCTCGTAGCCCACAGGGTTCTGTGCTCGAGTTCTACCAGTAAATGACATGCTTTTCCAAACACTATCATATACGGTGACATTCCAATTGTGGTCCTATAAGCTGTTCTGTATGCCCAAAGAACATCATCTAATTTCAAAGACCAATCTTTCCTTGTGGGATTCACAGTCTTCTCTAAGATTCCCTTAATCTCTCTGTTCGTGACTTCTACTTGTCCACTCGTGTGGAGGTGATATGCTGCTGCAATCTTATGTCCAACCCCATATCTCATCATCAACTTCTCAAACAACCTATTATAGAAATGACTCCCTCCGTCACTAATTATGGCTCTGGGCACTCCAAACCTCATCAATATGTTTTTATTAAGAAACCTCAGGACAACCCTGGCATCATTAGTAGGTGAGGCCACTGCCTCCACCCATTTGGAAACATAATGAACTGCTACCAGGATGTAACAATTTGATTCTGACGATGTGAAAGGCCCAACAAAATCAATTCCCCAAACATTGAATAACTCCACTTCTAAGATACTCTGTAGTGGCATCTCATTCCGCTTAGAAATATTACCAGTCATTTGACTGGAATGACAGGCTCTTGTAAACTCGTACGCAAATTAATGAATTGTTGGCCAATAGATTCCACACTGCAGTACATTCGCTGCTGTCCTGTTTGGCCCATAGTGACCTCCAGCTTCTTTAGAATGACATAGGTGACAAATACTTGGAATCTCATCATCGTGGATGCATCTCTTAAGAATGGCATCAGGGCACAACTTGAATAGGTAGGGATCATCCCAATGATAATGCGTCAGATACGTGAAAAACTTCTTATTATCTGCATTTGTGAATTCCGGTGGTAGGTATCTTTCTGCTAGATAATTGACAATGTTAGCAAACCAAGGGTATACCTTGCCCACTCTTGATGTAGGATGTCGGGGTTGAGATTCAACTCGAGCTACCACTGAGATGGAAAAAAATTGTTTATCAGGGAAGCTCTTCCTGATCTCAGTAGGTTGCTCTTCTTCCAGCAAAGTTAATCATGACAGGTTATCAGCCAGCTGGTTCTCAGATCCCTTTTTATCTTTAATATCAACATCAAACTCTTGTAAGAGTAGAATTCATCTCAACAATCTCGGCTTGGAGTCTTGCTTGGTTAAAAGGTATTTTAAAAGCTGTATGGTCAGTGATATTAATGACTTTCGATCCTATTAGATATGGTCAAAACTTGTCAAATGCAAAGATGACAGCTAAGAGTTCCTTCTCTATATTCGTATAATTCCTCTAGGCAGTGTTAAGGGTACGACTGGCATAATAGATAGGCTTAAAGATTTTATCCTCCCTTTGTCCCACGGCTGCTCCAACTGCCGTGTCGCTTGCATCACACATAAGCTCAAAAGGTTTGTTCCAATCTGGTGCTACCAGAATTGGGGTGGTTATAAGCATTCGCTTTAATGTGTTGAACGCTTGCTTGCACTTCTCTCCAAACACAAAAGGTACATCTTTTGCAAGTAATTCCGTCAAAGGTCTAGAAACTTCAAAGAAGTCTTCAATAAACCTCTTATAAAATCCTGCGTGGCCAAGAAAGGCTCGCAACGTCTTTAAGTTTGTTGGAGGGGGTAACTTCTCTATTACCTCTATCTTTGTCTTATCAACCTCCGTTACTTTCTTTGAAATCTTATGACCTAACACTATTCCTTTTGTAACCATGAAATGGCATTTCTCCCAGTTAAGTACAAGGTTGGTCTCTTCACATCTCTTTAACACTTTACTCAAGTTGTCCAAGCATTTATCATAGCTATCTCCAAATACATAAAAGTCATCCATGAAAATTTCCAGAATATCCTCCACCATGTCCGCAAATAATGACATCATACACCTTTGGAATGTTTCTAGTGCATTACATAGTCCAAAAGACATGCGATTGTACGCTGATCGGCCTTTTCTAAGTGTCCAATCTTACCGGCAGTGTACCGGGTCAATTGTAGCCTAAAATTGGTGAGTCAAGGTCGTATCCCACATGGAATCTGGTCGAGTACCAAAGTCGGTCTCGTTCCTAGTTTAGGCCAACACGACTACTGAACGTGGTGATTTGTCAGATCACCGGTTCTACAAACTATATGCACAAAATAAAAAGATTTAAAACTATGAAAAACAAGATAGCCGAGCTATGATCCAACCCACTACTTTCTAGCCCTAACTCATTTTCGGAAGTGTTTCGACAAGCTCTAATGTTCTCGGCATCATTGAAGGGTGTCGTTTCCTATTTCCGAGAATAGACATTATTTCAATAATCTACCCTCATATGTCAGGTTCAACAGTCTGCTGACCGGATTTAACTGACCTAACACGGTCTACGGTCAATGAAACGTTCGACAAGTCGATATAAACCTCACACACGAAACCGAATCTGAACAACTCAGTCGGTTTTATAGGATGATCCTAGAACCCCGGTTCCCGTATCCTCTCGCAAAATACATCTATAAAGACGATACGTGTAATACGATTATTGAGTGATCAATTAAAAAAAGTCAGTAAGAATAAGTTCTAGAACAATAACAACACCGAGAATCTAACAATCAACACATCAAAACACTTCAATCAACAAGCTAATGTTCGATTTTGAAGACTATCACATAACTCGACTATCTGGAAATTAGCTACTCATCCTAACAACAAATAAAAGAAATCAACATAGCATAAATCAAGATCAAAAGCAAGAACAAGAAAGGAAATGAAATACTGAATATATTAGGCTGTAGAAAATCGAATCTCCGAATGAAACCCCGTCAATAACGCATCAAACTATCACCGAGATCCTCTGGATTACAACAATCTACAACTAAACTAAGCTAATCTACCGACAGATCTAATCTATGCTAAGAAGATGAAGAAAAAGTGCAGAAAAAGCTATGAAATTCAATATATATATATATATATATATATATATATATATATATATATATATGAATATGGGGGTTTTTATAGTGTTTTAGGAGATCTGAACGCTAAGCGTGCGCCTAGGCTTTGCTAGGCGTATGCCTAGCATGCTGAAAACTTGGACTGAAACTTTCTGGACCAATTTAACCCGTAGGCGTGTGCCTAGCATTTGTCAGGCACACGTCTTCTGACACATCTTTAGTAATCGGTCATAACGTTGTGTGTAGACATCCAAATCCAATGATTCAAAATGAGTTGGAAAGCTAATGAAATTGTCTACAACGTTTATGAAGATGAACAGCCCATAAAATGCTTCTAAAGTGGATCAAAATGCAGATGATCGGAAGCTAAGGTTGTAATACCAATGAATTTCGATCCGTTTGAACGTATAAGCTTCGGGCACACGCTCCAACCCTCGTATCTTGCCTTCCGGTCATCTCGAACACCTAATACATGTACAAAATCACAACAAATACCACACGTAAACCCTATATGAAATTAGGGTGACCGAGAGTATAGTAAATACACCGAAAAAGACCGAAAAGACCGTGTTTGGAAATCTACGCGGGAACGCAGCGGAATTCAAAAGATTTTTTTCCTTTAACCAGGATCGACTTCGTTTAAGCAAAAAACATAATAAGATAGTAGATGGTGGTTACCTTGCATGATCTAAAATATCGACACTTTGACCGTCTAAGGAGAGTGGTGGTGCATGGAGCCGCCCAAGCGTTCGGTCTCTACTGCTAGTCCACATGAACAATCCGCCAGAATTCACCATTGGATTGCTACTAGAAAAATTCAGTTTCTAGACCGGCTTTTCCTTTCTCTCTAAACTCTCTAGAAAAGCTCTCTATTAATTCGGTTTCTAGACCGGTCTTTCCTCTCTCTCTAAACTCTCTAGAAAAGCTCTCTATTTTTCACAAAAAACTATTAGTCTCTTGGAATTGCGATGTACAAAATCTAGACAACCCTTTCTTATATAGGGTGTTGAGCGCCCCATATGTCTCATATTCCCAATAGGAAAAGCTTCTGTGTAGAATAAGGAGAGAGAAAATATTTCCTAATAAAATAAGGAAAATATTTTTGATTGATTTATCTCATTTAATTTAACATCTTATATTAAATATTTAGAAGATATTATCAATATCTAATATTGACTATCTTTATCTTATTACCATAAATCTATTTTTCCACAAATCAATTAATATCCAATATTAATATGTGATAATCTCATTAATTATATTGCATAATCCAAGTGTATCATATACACATGAGAGTGGCGCCCCAAATAGCCTGATATTGGCATCCAGAATATTCTTTAATTAACATAATGTTACGATTAATTAATTTGCAAAATACATGTATATCATATATACAAATATAATGCGCCCCATACATAATAAAATATGTATATATAATTAATCAACATAATTAATATCTTGTATTATATTTATTCATAATAAATAAATACCACCATCGAGATAAAACTTTCCTTATTTTGTTATCGCTATAACTGCATTTTGATCCGGCTAGATGTTCTTATGTGTGTAACCCGATAGGCTTCTGAATATGTTGGCCGTAGACAAAAAGTGCAATTACAAAAATGACCTTCATACCAAACAATCACAGAATAGCGTCTAGCAACACACCGTGACCCCAATCATCAGAAGAGTCAAATGCAATGACTACTACCTTCATGTGAAACGGTTACCGTGTAAATAGAATCCTATCGTTGTAATAAAATCCATTCGGTCGTACATCGAGTGTCTGACATCAATGACCGTATCTTATAATCTGGATATCCTACTCTCTCGAAGTAACATATTACTTCCACTTTGCAAGACTTTCATGAATAAGACATTCCTTATAGACCCTTTCGGATATTCACCCCTACTAATAGGGTACACGATTTCCGGACGAAGAACATGAATCCTACACATGCTTTAGTATCACAACCAATCACTACTGTATTATTGCCCCATGGCTAGGGGAAACCTCAATAGTATCAAAGTATGACAATCCACACCGTGATGCATTGAAGAATCCGGTCTTAGGATAATTACACAACCGCCACATAGTGCGACACTTAATAAAGTAAGTGGGTCAGTCTAACGTATGCATTCCCTAATACACGTCCACGTACAGTCCAAGTTTCTATGCACTTAGATAGACGAGATTGTTAGGCATATTTTAGTATTAATGATGAGTGCCAGACTAACTGTTATAGAGTAAAGGCAAAAATATGTCTAGATTAAATGTATAGGTTTTACTAGAGTTTGATCTTTGTATAGGATTGATCAAATAAGCAATGTAAAGAGGTCAGCTGACTTGATCAGCAGACCTATCTAGGTCAGTAAAGTGTCTTGGACAGTAGAGTCTAGGAACCTGCTGATGACTGAAGGTTGAGGGTTCAAACTCAGTAATGAAGGCTGAGGGTTCAAACTCAATAATGAAGGCTGAGGGTTCAAACTCAGTATTGAAGGCTAAGGAATCAAACTTAGTGATTAAAGTCAAGGATATGAGATCAGAATTTAGGGAAGTTTGTGATGACCTAAACTGATCACATATACCTTTTGTAGAAGATATAAGTTCCATTAAAGTTGAGTGGTGATTGGAACTTGGTTATGTTTAAATTGGTGTACTCTAACTTCATAATAAAAAGTTAGATGAGAAGGAGTCAGCTGAAGTGTTTATCAAGACACAGCAGATTAAAAGTCAGCTGACAATCAAGGACATCAGCAGACTAACACTACAAGTATCTGCTGAATGTTTAATTTGATTTAATCCAAGTTTTTTTAAGATCAAATGGATAAGGATGATTTACAATCCTTGGATTAATTAGTCAATCAATGGACAAGATGAAATGGACGTTGTAAGGATTCTGGAGCCTTATTAAATGGATTTATATCTGTTGGACTTATTTCTAAGTTTTAGTGATGAGTGTCAGACTAACTATTATAGTGCAAAGGCAAAAATATGTCTAGATCAAATGTATAGGTTTATTAGAGTTTGATCTTTGAATAGGTTTGATCAAACAAGCTCTGTAATGGTCTGCTGATTTATATCAGCAGACTGGTCTATATCAGTAGGGTAGATAGGTCAGTAGACTAGTCAGGAACCTCTTTGAAGATTGAGGGGTCGAGGCTCAAACTCAGTTAATGAAGACTAAGGGATCAAACTTAGTAATTAAAGTCAAGGATATGGAATCAGAATTTAAGCAAGTCTGTGATGAACTAAACTGATTACATATACATAGTGTAGAAGGTCTAAGTTCCTTAAGTTGGATGGTGATTGGAACTTAGTTATTTGCAAAAAGGTGTAATCTAACTTCACAATAAAAGTTAGATAAAAGAAGTCTGCTGCATTGTATTTTAAACACAGCAAATTATAGTTTAGCAGACTGATAGGTATTTCAGCAGATTGATGAACCTGTTGATATATTTACCTCGATTAATTCAAGATTACATTGGAAGATTACATGGATAAGGACAGCCAGGTACCTCTGATTTATCAAACAAATCAATGGCCGAGATTAAAAAGACGTTGGGATGATTCAGGACTTTATCCAATGGTTACAAGTCAAAGGGTGGACAGACTGCATTCTGTCAAAAAGGATATGATAGTGTCCGTCCTATGAATAGTGACAGAAAGCAAGTCAAATGGGACAAAACCAGGAACGGTTATATTTGAATTTCAAATACAAGTCACATGCAATCCTACCTATAAATAGAGGACTTTCAACTCAGAAAAAGAAGATGAACTTTTAGAGAAAAATATAAGAGATAATTCTGAGCTGCAAAAACACCCTGCTGAACCTACTGAGCTTAAAGCTACTGATCCTGAGAAAATCTTCAAGTGTATTATGTATTCAAGCAACATCAAGTTTACACACTTGAAGGATGCAAGCTGCTGATTATATCATCCTAATCAAGTTGCTGCAACTGAATCATTTACTTCATTCATTCTTTATTTTATAAAGAACCTCGCCAAGACAAGTGAAGCATCCGTTGGGTGTGAAAGATCGTTGTTTGTGGTGGAGTGGTGAAGAGGCAATCCTACCCTTCAAGGACCAGTGGAAGACTTTGGAGCAAGCAATCCTACTGCTCCAAGTGTTCGGTTTGTGAAGCCATAGTTATTGGTGAAGGACAAGCAACTTAGGAATCTTTGTAACATGACTACATCAAAGATCTCTAGTGAATTACCTCCAACATCACAGGAGAAGAGTGGACTGACAGATTACACCACTGGAACCACTATAAAATATTCCTACTTACTTTCAAAGACTTACATTCTCGCATTTAGTTTACTATACACATCAATCTATCGAATCTAGCAATCAAATCACACACACATACACTCATGTGTATCTAATACTTAGTATCATATTTAACAACAAGTAATAAGGCTTAATTTTTTTATATAATTCCGCTGCACAAATTCAGTAAACTCAACTATCAGTAGACTACTGTGTATCATCAGGCTACTAAGGTGTCAGCAGACTACTGAGTCATCAGCAGGCTGCTGAATTTGCTGAGTTTGTTAACTCCAAAAGTTTTAAGTGTTAAGTTTATTCACCCCCCCCCTCTAAACTTAACCAAAGACTTTTCAAGGGACCAACAATTGGTATCAGAGCAGTGCTTCTGTTCTGAAGAAATCCTTCTTGTTGTGCTTGTGAAAATACTTTGAAAACTTTTCAAATCATTGATTTTCAAAAACTTACATCATGGATAACACTCAGTATGGTAGAACTATGTTGATGTGTTCTCTAGATAGATTTGATGAATATAAATGTCAAATGCAGGCTTACCTTGCTGCAACTCATGATGAAGTGATGGATGTGCTAACAGATGGACCACTGAAGATTACCAAGGCAGTAACAGTGGGTGATGTGACTGAGTACATTCCAAAACCAAAGAGAGAATGGAATGCTGAAGATAGAAAGAGAGCAAACCTCAACAATATTGCTATTGATATCATTTATAGAACCTTGGATAGCAATATGTACATGAAGGTTAAAGATTGCAAAACTGCAAAGGAACTTTGAGACAAGATACAGTTGATCTGTGAAGGCACTGATGCTATCAAGAAGAACAAAATCAGTGTGGCCAAAAAGAGGTTTCAAAAGTTCAAAATGCTGCCAAATGAAACCATTGAGCAAATGGAGTCAAGATTCAATGCTATCCTGGATGAACTTACCCTGCTGATTGTAAGTTATTCAAAAGAAGAAATAAACACAAAAATCCTGGAAGCATTTCCTGACAAAGAAGTTTGGGAGATGAAAGTCACTGCAATAGAAGAATTGAGAAAGCTACATGAAGAGGATACCTTCAAATTATTCTCAGATCTCAAAGCTTATGAATTCAGCAAGAGATTGGTTCCTACCACTGAAAAGGAGGAACCAAAGACAACTGCATTGGCTGCTAAACATCAAGAAGAACATCAGGTGCTCAAGATGATCTCATTGGATGAAATTCAAGAGCGTGATTGTCTTGAGCAAGAAAATCAGGATGATGAAAGGTGGAAAGGGTTCTTCAAGAAATTTCAACAAGAAATTCAGTGAAAAGAAGAAAGAAGAACCAAAGAAAGACAATGATTATCTATGCTTTCATTGCAAGAAACCAGGACACTTCAAACCTGACTGTCCTGAGTTAAAACAAAGTAAGGAACCTGATTATCTGTGCTTCAACTGCAAAAAGCCTGGACATTTCAGACCTGATTGTCCAGACCTACTGAAGACCAAAAGCCAACAAAGAAGATATGGCAAGAAGGCAATGGTTGCTGAAGATGAATCAGGGTATGAAGTGGAATCTGAAAAGGGAAATGAATCAGATGACACATCATTGATTGGTGAGATGGAAGATTATGCATTAATGGCTAATATGGATGAAACAGAGGAGGTATACAATATTGTATCTACCAATACTCCTGCTGGAAGTGATTGTGATTCAACTTGTGGTTCAAATCCTAGAAATTTTGACAATGATGAGACTTTGGATGCCATCCTTAATCAACTGAGGATAAAACAATCTGGTTATGAGATTGTGAAGGCTGAAAAAGAAGCTCTTCAAGTAGAAGTTGAAAGATTGAGTGCTGAATTAAGAGTTCTTAAAGGTAAAGATCGAGAAAGATGTTGGACAGAATCAGTATAAGCCTGTTGAACATCCAATAGCTTCTGAATCTGCTGAACCATCTTGTTCATCTACTGCATACAAATCTGGAAAGCCTTATGGTGATAGAACAGGGCTTGGATTTGGAACTCAACAATCCAAAAGAGTGGATCCAAGAAGGCGATCGAACCTAGTACTGCACTGGTCCTAAGTTTGTACCAGCACAAGATCCAACTCCCAGTAAGGTTGCTGAGGCAGTAAAACCTACTCAAAAAGCTTCAAGAAAGCAAAATCAGAGGTCAATGAAGTCAACAGCTCCTAATAAAAAGAATAAATCTAAAAATAAGACTGATGTGCCTTCTAGACTCTATCGATAGCAGGCACTGCTACCAAGTCCATTTGGACCACGTAAAGGTAAAAACGTAAATATTCCAAGGATAAGAATCCTAAACCCAAAAATGTTAATCATTTTAGGGATACTTATCTCAGCGGGAAAGGTAGATTGTTCCCTACTGATGATGATTGGAATATTCCTGCTCCTAATGCTAGAAACAGCAAGTATAACCATGTTGCTAGGGTAAAACCTAAGCAATGGAATCAGCAATGGACTCAGCAGAGGGCTTATACAAGACCTCAGTAGAGACCTCAGCAGACTCCATACTACAGGGCTATTCCTAATAGACAGTAAACTAATGGTTATGCTAATGCTTCTAACAACAAGAATCACTTCAAACAGCATTATAAACCAAAAGGCCAGAAAACATATGTGAATCCTACACAACAAACTGTTAGAACTTATGGATGTGTGGAATACATGTATGAACCAAAGTATGACACTTTTAGGAGAAGACCTTATGGAAACATCCAGGGGTCATGCTTACCACTGACCACTATGGACCCAAACAGGTTTGGGTACCTAAAATGTATTAACTTTGTTTTGTAGGGTGTCTGGTACTTTGACAGTGGATGTTCCAGACATATGACAAAGAATATGCACTGTTTGTCAAATTTTGTGGCAAAAGATGGTCCAATGGTGAATTTTGGCAACAAAAATACACCTGGATATACAAGAGGATATGGCACACTTGTGAGGAATGGACTTACAATGAAGAATGTTGCATATGTGGAAGGACTGGACTACAACTTGCTGAGCACTGGACAATTTTGTGACATGGGATACAAGCTCACTTTTGACAAAAACAACTGTATTTTCATTACTGAAAGAGGTGATCAAATTGTATTGGCTGGTAGAAGACAACAAAACATGTATGTTGTGGATTGGTCTACTGCAGTTCCAGAAACCTGTCTGATTGTGCATACCAAATCATAACTCAATTGGTTATGGCATAAAAAGTTGAATCACTTGAATTTTGATGACATCAATCAGTTGGTGAAGAAGAAACTGGTGATTGGTTTACCTGAGATCACATTCAAGAAAGACACTATATGTGATGCTTGTCAGCAAGGTAAACAGACTAAATCAAGCTTCAAATCAAAGACTAAGCAATCAACTAATAGAGTCTTGGAGGTGATGCATATGGATCTATTTGGACCAGTTACACCAACAAGTGTTACAGGAAAGAAATACACCTTAGTGGTTGTGGATGATTATTCTAGATACACTTGGGTGATATTTATGAACAAGAAAAGTGAAACACTCAAGAAGATGCCTGATCTTTTGAAAAGGTTACAAAATGAGAAAAGTTTAATTGAAGAGTAAAATTAGATCAGACAAGGGTACTGAGTTCCTTAATAAATTTATAAGAGAATACTGTGAACAGAATGGTGTACTACATCAACTTGCTGCTGCTGGTACACCTCAGGAAAATGGGGTTGCTGAAAGAAGAAACAGGACTTTAAAAGAAGCGGGAAGGGCAATGATTTGTGAAGCATTGCTACCTGAAAGGTATTGGGCTGAAGCAGTTAATACAGCATGCTATACACAAAACAGAGCATCAGTGAACAAAAAGCTGCTGAAGACACCTTATGAAGTTTGGAATGGAAGAAAACCCAATATATCTTATTTCCATCCATTTGGAAGCAAGTGCTTTATCTTGAATTATAAGGAACATTTGAAGACATTCCAACCTAAATCAGATGAAGGAATTTTCCTGGGATATTCTTCAGTCAGCAAGGCATTCAGGGTACTGAACAAGAGGTCATTAAAACATGAAAAAACAATCCATGTTGTGTTTGATGAACCTAAGTTCACTGGTATGGAAGATGAAGTTTGTGAACCTGCTGAGAATCTACAAGTCACTGATCTAGATTGTGTTGAAGTCTTGGATAGGTTTAATGACTTAAAAGTTTCTGATTCTGCCCCTGCTGAACACCCTGCTGGCGATACTACAGATGCAACAACTGAAGCAGTTCAAGGATCTGCTGAACCCCTTGTTGAAGATACAGCAGACCCTACTAAAGATGAGGTTCCTGAGAATCAATCTAACCAGAATCCACAATGGTTAAGGGATCACCCTGCTGAACAAGTCATTGGCAACATTCAGCAAGGTGTAAGGACTAGAAGACAATTAGAAGCAATGTTTACTTGTTTTCTATCTCAAGTTGAACCCAAAGTTGTTGAAGAGGCAATTTTAGATCCAGATTGGATAATTGCTATGCAAGAAGAATTAAATGAATTTAAAAGAAATCAAGTTTGGACACTAGTTTAAAGGCCTAGTCATGCAAATATCATTGGCACTAAATGGTTATACATAAACAAACTTGATAAATCTAGTACCATTGTAAGGAACAAGGCCAGACTAGTTGCAAAAGGCTATTCTCAAGCTGAAGGAAGAGATTTTGATGAAACTTATGCACCTGTTGCAAGATTGGAAGCTATCAGATTATTCTTGGCACATGCTGCATATAAAAAATTCAAGGTATATCAAATGGATGTCAAAAGTGCATTCTTGAATGGAATTCTAGAAGAGGAAGTGTATGTTCAAAGAACTCTTTGGATTTGAAGGTAAAGATCAAGAAGATAAAGTGTATAGACTCAATAAAGAACTTTATGGCTTGAAACAAGCACCAAGAGCATGGTATGAGACTCTATCTCAATTCTTGGTGGACAATGGTTTTACAAAAGACACCATTGATAAGACTCTTTTCAGAATCAATGTGAAGGACAAAGACACCTGCACATGATTTATGTTGATGACATAATCTTTGGTTCGAAAATGAATTGCTATGTGAGAAGTTTGCAAATCTAATGAAGAGCAAATTCCAAATGAGTATGATGGGAGAAATGAACTACCTTTTGGGATTGCAAGTTAAACAGATGAAAGATGGAATCTTCATTCATCAAACCAAGTATAGCAAGGAGAGTCAAGAAGTTTGGTATGGAAAACAGCACCAAGATATCAACTCCTATGAGTACAAATATCAGATTGGATGAAGATAAAGAAGGCAAAGATGTTGATCAGACTTTATACAGAAGGATGATAGGCAGTCTGATGTACCTAACAGCCAGCAGACCTGATATATCCTTTGCTGTAGGTGTTTGTGCCAGATTTCAATCCAAACCTAAAGAAAGTCATTTAGGTGCAGTTAAAAGAGTTCTCAAGTACCTAAAAGAGACTTTGGGGGTAGGGATTTGGTATTCCAAGGATGGAAGCTTCAAAGTTATATCCTACTCAGATTCTGACTATGCTGGATGCAAGATTGATAGGAAAAGCACCACAAGAACCTGTCAGTTAATGGGAAATAGACTGGTTTCCTGGTTTAGCAAGAAACAAAATTCTATATCAACTTCCACTGCTGAAGCTGAATACATTGCTGCTGGAAGTTGCTGTGCACAAGTATTATGGCTAAGACAACAATTAAGGGATTATGGAATTGAGGAGAAAGAAATTCCAATAATGTGTGACAACACAAGTGCAATTGCAATCACAGAAAATTCTGTTTTGCACTCAAGAACCAAGCACATTGATGTGAGACATCATTTTATAAGAGATCATGTTGAAAAGAAGGATGTGGTGGTTCTGTATATCCCTACTGAAGATCAACTTGCTGATATATTTACTAAACCACTTGATAGTGAAAGATTTCCTAAACTAAGGACTGAACTTGGAATTATTAAAGTTGACTGATAATCAGCAGTGTACTGGAATTCACCAAGGGGATTAGTCTTTGCTATGTTGGGTGAGCTCACTTAGCAGATTAGTCATTGTTATCAACAATTCCATGTACTTATGTTTGGACAATTGAGCAAATGAGGTTGCCAAGGGGATTGGTCTTTGTCATGTTGGGTGAGCTCACTTGAGAGATCAGTCATTGGTATTAAACATCATCTTGTTTTATCAATTGAACAAAACAAGAAGGAATCAAAGATCAGCAGAGTTACTCACGTCGAAGTTTCTTTGAAACATCTTTCTCAAAGGTGTGATGGGAGTCAACTTTACATGACTCGGTGCACTAATTACCCCGTTTATCACATTTTCAAAGACAATTTTGGGTAAATTAGACCATTTTCGGGTGATATCGTGAGCTTATGGCACGGGGAACGAATCCGCTACTTTGATGGATTCATACCCCTTTTGTTGATATTAACCCCATTCCGAGCACTTTTACCTCCTGGAATTGTTTGGATGTTGTGGTGGTTTGTGATATTGAAGGGTATTGGTGTCTCGAGGACCCGGAAGGTGACGATTTGTGGTGAAAAAGCATGACCGAGGCAAGACGAGGGCTAAAAAGGAAAAAGTGAAGATTTGGGAAACAGGGTTCAAACGCACGCTTGAATCCCCAAACGCGCTGCGTTCAGACCCTTTAAAGGCGCGTTTGAATCCCTAAACGCGTTCGAAGTTCGCATCAGATTGAGTTGAAGCCCTCTAAACGCACGTTTGGGAACCAGGCCAAACGTGCGTTCCAAGATCCTAAACGCGCGTTTGAACCTTCCTAAACGCACGCTCCGGATGAAGAAACGATCAAGTCCACGCCTGAATTTATGTGTAACGACGCGTTCCGATAAGCGAGGCGCGACGTTTGAAGATCCCAAACGCGCGTTCCAGCCCTTTAAACGCGCGTTTGGACCTTTTTTGCAGCAGATTTTCCCTTCACCTATAAATACCCCCCTTAGACATTTTCTTGGAAAAAAAAAAGCTTTTCTTAGCAAAACTCTACCCATTTATTGCTCGAATTTTGTAATAGCTTAGAATACTCTCTCTTAGTGTAAATCAACAACATCTTAGCTTAATCTTTCCATTTCTTAGCTTAGATTTTCATTCCAAACACTAAGAGACCACCTTTTAATTACTTCTTTATTTTGTACTTTTTGGATCTCAACTCGAATTTCTGCAATTTAATGGTATATTTCTCTTCTCTTTTACTTGTTATGTCTCTTATTTACTGTTTTATGCATGTTTTGATTAGTATAATGAGTAGCTAAACATCTACATAGTCGAATCATGTGAAATTTGGCGAAATAACCCTTTGGGTGATGAAATTGGGAGTGGGTAGTGCTTTTTTTTTTTTGAAGAGAAATATACCATTAAATTGCAGAAATTCAAGTTGAGATCCAAAAAGTACAAAATAAAGAAGTAATTAAAAGGTGGTCTCTTACTGATTGGAATGAAAATCTAAGCTAAGAAATGGAAAGATTAAGCTAAGATGTTGTTGATTTACACTAAGAGAGAGTATTCTAAGCTATTACAAAATTCGAGCAATAAATGGGTAGAGTTTTGCTAAGAAAAGCTTCATTTCCAAGAAAATGTCTAAGAGGGGTATTTATAGGTGAAGGGAAAATCACGCAAAAAGGTCCAAACGCGCGCGTTTAAAGTGGTCGGAACGCGTTTGGGATCTTCAAACGCGCGTCTCGCTTGGTCGAACGTGCGTTACACATAAATTCTAAGCGCTGGACTTGATCGTTTCTTCATCCGACGCGCGTTTAGGAAGGTTCAAACACGCGCGTTTAGATCTTGGAACGCACGTTTGGCCTGGTTCCCAAACGCGCGTTTAGAGGGCTTCAACTCGAATATGGTGCGAACCTCGAACGCAGCTGCGTTTAGGATTCAAACGCCGCTTAAAGGGTCGAACGCGTTTGGGGGATTCAAACGCGCGCTTGAACCCTGGTGGTCCCCAAATCTTCACTTTTTCCTTTTAGGCCCTCGCCTTGCCTCGGTCATGCTTTTTCACCACAAATCGTCACCTTCCGGTCCTCGAGACACCAATACCCTTCAATATCACAAACCACCACAACATCCAAACAATTCCAGAGGGTAAAAGTGCTCGGAATGGGGTTAATATCAACAAAAAGGGTATGAATCCATCAAAGTAGCGGATTCGCTCCCCGTGCCATAAGCTCACGATATCACCCGAAAATGGTCTAATTTACCCAAAATTGTGCTGAAAATGTGATAAACGGGGTAATTAGTGCATCGAGTCACGTAAAGTTGACTCCCATCAACCACCCCACACTTAGCCTTTGCTCTCGCCTCGAGTAAACTAGGCATTTTAAAACAAACCAAGGATTCAACATTGTGACACATAGGTGCTACTATCCACACCCTCGAGGTAACCACAAAGTAAGAAACACGAACATATACACACCGGTTATAACATTATCAAGAAAATGGAGTGTGTGGTGCCAAGCTAAAAACCAAGTGCTCAAAATGATTGTCGGGGCTTGAATCCCGACCAAGAAGTCTACCAACCATCTCATATCAACCGACCTCTCCACTAATCAAGGTCGCTAAGTTTGGACACAATCGGGTAGGACTTGAAAGGTTATAACGTTAGGCTAGGGTAATTCCGGTTAATCGAAAAGGATATTTTGGGTACTGGAGAAAAGGAGTACGAGTGAACCTAATCAACAAGTGTATCACCTTATCTCTACCATACAAACCATCCAAACTCCTTTTTGATTAGTTAAACACTTTGGGAACCATAGAATGCTAACATACCCGAACTCATTGCCTAATTCAACTATGTTTCAAGTTTCATAAGGCGAGGTCGAATACATTAGCACCTATCTCACTATCCCAACTCCAACATCATAAGTATAACTTTTGAGCTCATCACTTTGATTCCAACCCTTTTATTTATATACACCAAACTTTTATTCATTGAGAAATTTCTAATTTATTTTGAACTTTGATTGATCGAGTTCTCTTTTCCTCTTTTTTTTTTCAAAAGAGAAGAAATTTCACAGATTTTTCTTTTCTTTTTGGGCCAAACCCAAACACTAAGCCCAAATGAGCTCATCTTCTCCTTATAGCTCCAAACCAAGAAAACACCAACCCATCAAAAGACAACATTTCCCCCCACCCCACACTTGCCTTAGCAAGTGTGGCCTAACCAAAAGACTAGGTCCACTCGTAGGGTATAAATGAAGGAAATGTGACCATAATTAAGCTCAAGGTAGGTTTCTGACTAAGTAACAAAATGGCTATAAAACGAATGGTGGTCAGACCATTCTATCAAGGCTGAGAGGGGCTACGAAGGTCTAATGTTGGGGATTAGGCTTATTTGGCTCTGGTAGGGTCAAAGAGACGCCATGACCGTCATCCCGTGTCCTACTTAGATAAACCTTTTTATTTCGCCTCGAGACCAGTGGCATGAGAGGTGGTAGTAATCAAATTGTGCACAAAGTGTAGCTTTCGTGAAAATAATAAACTCCATTTTCAAGACAATATAAAACCAAAGTGCATACGTTTGGGGTCCCTACTAAGGTAGCCACCACTCGACTATAGACATAGCACAAACAACACAGTGTCGGGACCCCTTGAAAAATTTTAAAATTACCCAAAAATCGATTCAAGCCCGATCATAGGCTAAGTATACCACACATATTGCACATTCAACAATAAAAACAATAAAACGGCTAAGTCCCCCACCCCACACTTAAACGAAACACTGTCCTTAGTGTGTGAGAGATAAGAAGCGTAAAAGACTTAGCTGTTTTACCAAAAGACCTGGTAGAAAGGCGCAACCGTGACTCGAAACTCGTGATAACCTCGTGTGAATCCATCCCGTAACCTAGAGCGAGATCAACAGAAACAAAGACAGCACATGCACGGGACATAATCCGCGTACTAAAAAGCAGGCAATAGGGTAAGCGGGTACATAAAATAACGAGTCTAAGCCACAGTGACGAGATCAAAGCATAAGGAGGGGGAAATACGGGATATGCAATGGAGGGATACAATCAAATCAAGATAAAAATCTGAACATCCATGCATTAAATATAAGCTAATAAAAACATCCTCGTCATCCCAGTAAAGATCGTGCAATAAAAGGGAAACATACACGGTCAAGCAGGCCTCAGGGGCTCAAAAATAAGTGCACGTGCATGAAAAAGTGAAGTGTGTCCAAAGTATGATGAAAGAACGCCAAAAGTAAGTGAAATGTCAAAGTATAAAAGAGACAGACTAGTATGTAAATACAATAAGAATCGCATGAGAAAACATGCTAGTCTCGCTCCATGTCCTCAGTCAATTAGTGGAATCCGGTGTGCTCGATGTTGGTGCAACCACAAAGCAATGCACTCTCGATCCTGTAGGTCTGCAACACTGCCTCACCGCTTCGTCCCCCACCGTGATCTGTGCCCATCGATCGTCTCCAAAGCAATGTCATCAAAACCCTCATCTGGATCAACAAACATCTCTCTGTGGACTCTCTGCAAATCGCCTCGATCTCCGGGGTATATCAAACGGTGCAATATCTAGGTCCAACTCAGGAAGCTCAACCTGCCTCTCCTGAGCCAATACCCGCTGATTCTCCACAATGCCGTTCAGGGTCACCCTCAGACTATCCATCCAGTCTCTCTGCTTGTGTGCAATCAGAAGCCCCTGCCTCTCACTAAGCCATGGCCCCCCGGTAGTGGGTATAGAAGGTGGAGGTGTAGGAATGGTGGAAGGTCCAGTAGTAGAGGGAGGAGGTGGGGGTAAAGTAGTAGTAGTAGTGGTAGTGAGAGGTGGAGGTATAGGGATTGTAGTGGAGGTAGTAGGGGCAGTGGGGCGGAGAACGGTGTGAATAGGGCATGGGGTGGGCCTAGGAGGTCTGGAAGTGGTGCGGGCATTGAATGGCTTAGGCATCACGGGGAGGTTCTTCTTCCTTAGGATCTGATCATCAGGATACTCTTTTACCAACGCTCCCGTGCACAAGCCATGGATAAGATAAGGGCACATAATCATCCGACGCTTAACCTTTTGATTTCTCTAAATTCCTCAAAGATGGTTTTCCCGACGTCTACCTTCAGATCATAGTGGAGAGCATACAACAGTTGCAAATCCTTAATGTGGAAGTGCGTGATGTTGTCTTTCGGTAGCAGACGGTTCTGAGAAAATGAAAAAAAAAAGACAACATCACAGAACCGTTTTCCTGCTGATGATAAGTCTGCTGAATAATACGTTACACAGTCAAACTTATTAAAGTCAAAAAGCAGATTGGCGGGATATTTATTTCATCCTTTATAACCGCAGTTAACACGATCCAACGGCTACAAACGTTATGGAGAAAGTAATGGGCCATGTGTCATGCTAGCATTCAATCAGATTAATCGTGGTTAATGTGGATGTACGTGCACCGGCACCAGCGATTACAACACACACTCGCTCTATATATTCGCACTATACACGTAAGATACTCTCCACTTCAAACTCGCAGTATCTCTGCTTTTTACCTTCGTGTGAACACAGATTTACAAGCTATCTTCTTCATCTTTTTCTTTTAACAATGGCGGAAAAGATTGATGTTCAAATTGGAACAAGCCAAAGTGTGAGAGGTTTTGTTGTTGATGCAAATAAAACAGAGTTAGCTATTAACATTGGTCGAAGAATAAGGAGATATGAAGGATTGGAGAATGTATCTTGAACATAAGATTGAAACAATCTCTTACACAAATGTTGTTAGTTTTTGGAAGAACATTGTGATAAAGGAAGGAAGAGAAGCATTTAAAACAACTGTAAATGCTCAAGAAATTGAAGTTTCCTCAAACCTGCTGAGGGAAGTTTTTGGCTTTGAAGAGGTATTAGATGCTCCTGTAAATCTTGAGGAAATTGGGTTGTCAAAGATGGATTTTGTTGACAAAATCAAGACCAATGAAGCCACCAAATCAATTCCAGGCATTAATGTGAGACACATTGGATATGAGTACAACTTGCTGAGCAAAATCATTGCTAAGAACATATTAGGACTGGTTGGAAGTATGGATACTCTATCAGGACCTAAGAAGAGCTGCTGATGATTATCTGCAGAAGTATGAAATTTGATTGGGCTGGATACTTTATCCATTACATGAAGAAAGTAGCCAAAGAAGAAAGAGAAGGGAAAAGGAAATCCAAGGCCTTACCCTTAGGATTAATGGTTCAGGCCCTGCTGAATCATTTGGAAGTTTCTGATGTGGCACTGTTAAGGGTGAAATTATATGATTTATAACGTTATATTTTATAATGTTTTCCCCCATATTCGTATTAATTGCATGGGAATTAAGTGTTTAAATGAATTATTGAGCAAATAATATTTTTAATGAGTTAATCGCAAAGTTGGTGAATTTATATGTTTTAATTATGATTTTATGTTTATTGGAATTATGTTACGCTTTTTATGTGTTTTTGATGTCATGTAGGTACAATTATGTGGCTCAATTGATGATCAAATGTTGATGAATTTCGAGCTAATTCAAGTTAAAAGAGATAAGGGTGAATTGATAGAGAAGAAAAGAAGATAAAGATGGAATTATCAAGTCTTGATCGGTGGACTAGCGTTCATCCGAAATGAACGAGCGCCCAAG
The DNA here is from genome assembly GCA_026214975.1 of Gentiana macrophylla. Taxonomy (NCBI): domain Eukaryota; kingdom Viridiplantae; phylum Streptophyta; class Magnoliopsida; order Gentianales; family Gentianaceae; genus Gentiana; species Gentiana macrophylla. Next base: position 145,877,497 of record CM047806.1, read on the forward strand.
ATCGAACGGACGTTTGATAAGTGGACGGCGCCCATAATCGTATTTTACATTCGAGAGAGTTCAGAGCGTTGCCTCAACGAGCGGCGTTCACCTCCGTCAAAGCAGCACGGACGAGCGCCCACAAGGCCGGACGGGCGCCCAAGCACCGCCTCACCTAAACCGACCTAAAACCTATAAATTGGCGCGATTTCTCAAACCCTAATCACCATATTTCGACCCTAGGCGGCCACAAGCCCCTTTGGGGCAGCTTTTGCTGCGTTTTTCCTCTATTATAAACAGTTTTTCTTTTACTTTTTATACATGTTAATTGCATCATAACGATGGGCTAAGGCTAGGCGATTGAGCAAGCATGTGAAACCATCTCAACATCATCTTGCTTTCGACTTTGGATTTGTTTTGTGAGTTTTATTAAAGCTTGTATCTTTATTATGCTTTTATATTGATTGTGCAATTATATCGATGGATTGTTGCTTATTGATGTTTAACGTTGATGAGAATCGTTGTTAGACCTAGATCACCATATTAAAGATGAGACTTTTAACCTAAAAATAACGAGAGTTGATAGGTTGAATTTTCCGTTGTTTAGTAAACCTAAATGGAAGGGAATACAGTGGATTTTGACCTCGTCGGCGTCGGAACGAGCTTTCCGAATTGGGGTCCTGCGCACCAATCCGACACTCGAGCCGAAAGTTATGGCCAAAATACTAAAGAGTGCTAAAACAATCCCTTTTACCCAAAAATTTGATCGTTAAAAACGTGGGGTCAGATAATTCAACCTCAGATGTCCCCGAATTAATGTGGAAACTAGAAAAGATAGAAACAAAACCCTACCTATGAAAAGACATCAAACAGAGGACAGACGGCGTTTGGAAATCGAACGCCGTCCGGGAAGGTCAAGAACAGGACGGGCGTCCAGATAAAATGGACGTTCGTCTGACTTGGTAAAAACAATACAGAGTTGAGAATTTTAAAACGGACGGGCGTTTGATTGTTCAGACGCCCGTCTGGGACAGGAAAAAATAGAAACAGAGACAGAAAAACAGCAGGAAAACGGGGGACAAAAAGGACAGAAAAACAGAAACAGATAGGAAAATAAAAACGAGATAAAGTAGGAGAAACCTAATAGAATACTACAAAACCTAAACGATTAAAAACCCTAATAACCTAACTAAAGTCTACCTAAAAACAAAAAAATATAAAGAAATTAAAACAAGAAAAACGGGACAACTTAGAAAAACTAATAAAACTAGACAACCGTACCGATTCCCCGGCAACGGCGCCACTTTTGTTGGGGAGATTTTGCATCATTAAAACAAAAGAAAATTTATAAACCTATACTACCATGCAAAACTACCTCCTAACCGGCCGAATACCGGGTAGTTGCTAGTAAAGTTGGATAAGTACGGGTATCGATCCTCAGGGAATTGGGCTGTTGAATCTAACTTATTAATTCTTCTTTATTAACCTAAACCTAAACTAAAACGGAAAAGTAAATCGAATGAGGATTGTTAATCCAAAGCCAGGAAGGATAATTGCGATCAACATAAAATAAATCTAAACTACAACAATAAATCTATCTAACGAACATGATAATGATCAAGCGATTAAACATGGAACAAATCATAATCCACCATCCCGCAACCCTTAATTTCTTCCCTAGATTATCTTATAGTGATTTAATTCAAGTTGTGGTTTCACCTATCAAACGTATGAATTCCTACTTTCGTAGATGAATTCGCCTATCAATCTCTATCTTTCGATTTACGGAGATTAACGATCATAAAATAAACCAAGGTGCAAGATTTACTAGATCTAACAACCTAGACATTCAACCTATCAACTTTCGTTTGACATAGATCAAAACGTCTATTCTTTCCTATGGTGATCTCGCGTTTACACCGACTTTCGCCCCACGGTAAACATCAATCGCAAACATCTTTCGATATAAATTTGCAATAACAAATAATCATAGAAAAGATACTGAACTTGGAATTTAAACTTACAAGATATCCAGAGAGAAAGAAAGTAAACGCGCTGCAGAAAGATATCCATGGCTGCTCCATGTTTATTCAACCTCAAAACATCATCATGGTTCAAGAAACGAAGGAAAAACAAACAAAATAAAAGACCTAATCTAACCCCGATCACCTTGAGCACAAGGCTCGGGTGATCGGCCTTGAAAGCTCCCTAAAGCGGCTGCATCTGTGTAATTTTCGTATGAAAAATCTGATGTAATTAGTGTTGGAATCGCAGCTGCTTTTATAGAAAAATCAAGTCGGTTGCTACTGAAGAAAGGTGCCGGACGCCCGTCCATAATGTCGGACGCCCGTTCACTATTTTCAGCAACAGCATCCAAACTTGTAACGCTCATATCTCGGGCCTCGTAAGTCGGAATGGAGTGATTCAAAATCCTGTAGAATCTCTCTCTTCAAGCCCTACAACTCTTCTCTTGAGGTCCAGAGTCAAATCGGTTGTTATCATATCAAGAACTGCGTCGGAAGTCGGGACTACCCGAATCCTAATTTCCCAACATTCATCTTGATTGATTTCTTTCCTTATATCTTTCAATCTTCCATAACTTTGATTGATCCTTTCCAATCACGAATTTGGCTCTCTAAAATCCTCTCTCCCATCATCAATGAGTATCTACAACAATAGGAAAACATACCAAAGCGTAACGTATTTCCAAAATAACATAAAATCATCAATTATGCACATAAATCGTTACGTTTTGAGATTTAACTATTAAAAACACTATTTACTCAATTAATCGATTATAAGCTCGATTTCTATGAAAACATCCATATACGGGGGAAATTGATGTAAAATATATCCTTATAAAACGTATAAAATCACCCTTAACAGGCACCTTAGAAAATAAACCAATCCAGATACAAGAAAGAGATTGACTATCTCATCCCTGGTCTGGATGATGATGAAGAAAGGTGTTCTTTGAGGTCTGCTGATAGTGACAATGATGGAGATGATGGTGATGCTGGTGGTGAGCAGTCAAGCAAACTACTAAGAAAATCACAAACTCGCTGCACCAAAGAAGACTCACTGAGAAAATGAAGGTCACGACACAAGGAAGGTAAATGAGACGTTAAATCCTAAAAGAACCAGAAGCAAACAAAGACAGATCGAGTGAGTCACGAGGGTCCAGCTGAAGTTGAGATTACTGACCCTGTTGTAGCTGCTAGGAAAACTGTTGTTGAGATTTTGAAGAAACAACATAAAGAAGCTAGTAGTAAGAGAAAGTCTACTGCAATTGAAATTGATGATGAGCCACTTTCCAAGAGAATGAAAGAGATTACCCACAAAAAGAAACATGGATAGGGAAACAATTGAAAATCTTAGAGGCTCAAAGAGAACAGAAGAAGAAGAAGTAGAAGAAGAAGTAGGAGAGGCTATTGATCTTGCCGAACCAATAACTATTATAAAGCCTCATCGAACGTGAACAAGTTATTGTTGAGCAACTTGATGAAGAGCCACAGCAAACAACTGAATCTACACCTGCTGTGGAAGTTGAAAAATCTGTAGAAGGACCACAGCAGACCACTGAATCTGCATCTGCTATGGTAACTGAAACACTTATACACGACCCTGCAATTCCTGCAATAGTTCAGAGGGAAGAACAGTCTGCTGTTGACCCTGCTGATGAGCATATAAGTCAGGGGGAAGAAAGTGTGGTGCAGATGGAGGTAGTAGGGACTAATATACAACCTGAGAAGCCTACTGACCTAGAAGAATTTGTGGAAGAAACTTTGAGTTTGCTTGTTGGGACCTTTGGAGGTCATCAAGCTACTGAAACAGCTTCCAGAAAGCCAACTATGCCATATGAGAAGGCATCTAAGAAGGACAAAGTAGATCCTAACTTCAAAAAAGTGCAAAACTATTTCCAATGGAAGTTTGGATTCTACAAGAGACAGAAACCAGCTGCTGATTCAATGAGTGGATTTGAAGAATAGGCATTTGATCAGCTGGGTGTGGACAGCCTATTGGACTTGATAGATACAACCATGCTGCAATCTAGGCTGATGGATCTATTAGATAAAGGAAAGAAAAGTGGAGCAATTATGTTCATAGAACCAAAGTACACACCAGACAGTGATTCATCTGATTCGATGATGACCCCCCCCCATGTTCATTTGGAGAGACCAGTAGAGTGGCTAGAGAAACACCTAATGAAGCCCCTGGTCAAGGAGCCAATGATGGTGCAGAAACTGAACCCACTGATACTAGTAGGTCTGCTGAGGGCCAGCAGACTGGAGAGAAGGATGAGGATCTACAGGATCTCACCATGGATGATCTGGAGGCATTGATCAATGATGGAATAAGTGGTGCTGCAAATAGGTTGGTTGGTGAATCCTCTACTTTATTTGTTGAAGAACCTATTGCACAAACTGAAGATCAACAGAGTGCTGATTTGGATGAAGAAAGGGTTTCTATTCATAGTGAACCTAGTGCCAGTTCAGATGACTCAATTCAATATCAAGATGGATTTGACATTGAGGACTCTCTTACTAAAACTGCCACTATCCTAACAAAGATTGGTCATGCTGAAAGATTTCAAGTGGATAATGAGGCTGTATTCAATCCTCAAAGAGTGGAACAGGAGGTTCAGGCTGCTGAGGTTCAAACAGTACCTGAACAAAGGTTGGAACATGAGGTGCAGTTCTTTGGGCTACAAGCGAGTAACTGGACACGAGTTGGAACAATCTTTGGGTTTGGAGGAAACCCCTGATGTTGTTGTTGAAGAGGCTTCTGTAGTGGAGCCTACTAGAGTCAAGGCCCTTTGTAGGGAAGGATGGTCAATAGTCTGTCGTTGTTAATGAGTATGAGCAACTGTTGGACTATGACTACAAAGTGATGAAGAATTTCAAGTGTGTGAGGAAGAAGTTGTTGCTGATGAACCTGCACAAGATCCAATAATGGAGGATATTCTTGGTGCTATGGTTGAGGAAGGACCTCCCCCTACTGGGAGAGATATGAGTAAAGCAATGGTCATCAGCAGACAAAGGGCACAATATAATGTAGAAGTGCCTGCTGATGGAGTTACTGGAGAAATGACTGGTGGAGTACCAGAACATGTTGTGGAAGAGTTGAGGGCTGTCAGAAATGACATAACACAGTTAAGGACTCAACTTGATAGACAGGAACAAATATTTGAAGAACTGATTAATCTAGTGGATAACAATAGAAGATCTATTGAGACAGTTGCTTCAAACTTCACATCTACTCAAAATGCTGTTAATGATCTTATTCTAGATGTGAGAGGAATCAGGCAAGGAAATACACTGAAGGAAAAGTTTTTGAAAGACCAACTTGCATCTATCCATCAAAAACTTGACAAACTTGCTGAATCACCTAAGCCTGCTGAGGCTGCTGGAACATCTCAACCTGCTGAATTGGATCCTAAGCTTACTGAGAGGATCAATCTACCGGAGAAAACTTTGCAATCAAGGATTACTGCAGTTGATACAAGAACTGAAATTATGGAAGGACAACTAAGTAATCTGATTAACACACAGGAGAGTGTTCATGGCTTTCTTGTCCCGGTTTGTTGATGATGTCACTAAGGGGAAGAGGGCCAAACAAAGCAGAGTAAAAAGAGGGTTGCAAGGATTTTTGCTAAGAAAAATGAGAGAATGACACTAATGCATTCAGGGAACCTGCACCTGGCAGAATTCCACTTACTGATGATCTCCTTAAACAATACAAGAATGAGTACTACAACAGAAGGAAACCTTATCATGACAAGGGATTTCATGAAGGTTTGAACTCATTCTTGGGCCTAAAGTTTTGGGAAGCAAGAGTCAAAGCCTTGAGGGCAAGTTATAGAGGTGGAAGAAGTGGTAGAGGTGAAAGGAGTATGCCTATCACAAAAGCTAAGGACTCTCTTAATGAATTCAATGAACTTTACATGAGAATGGGATTCAGAGTCAATCAAATCAATCTCATCCTACCTGAAGCATGGAAGTGGTGGAAAGAAGAGAATTTCTACATTGAATTTACTCTGATTGAAAATGAATGGATGAGAGAGATGATAGAAGAAATAAGAGCTTATCAAGAACAAGTTGAAAAAGCAAGAGAGGAAAGGGAAAGAAGACAGTAGATCAGCATACTTATCTGTTTTATTTTTGCTGATGCCAGACTGTAATAATCTTTGAACAAATGTTTATAATGAAAGGTGACTAAATTTGTTCTGTTCTTGTTTTAAATCTTTTTGCTTTGTTGTTAGGTGAGGGTAGTGGCATCATCACCAAAAAGGGGAAAATTGTTGGACTTATTTCTAAGTTTTAGTGATGAGTGCGGACTAATCATGTTATAGTGCAAAGGCAAAAAGATGTCTAGATCAAATGTATAGGTTTATTAGATTTTGATCTTTGAATAGGTTTGATCAAACAAGCACTGTAATGGTCTGCTGATTTATATCAGATCTTGGTCTATATCGATAGGGTAGATAGGTCGATAGACTAGTCAGAACTCTTTGAAGATCGAAAGTGAGGGCTCAAACTCAGTTAATGAAGACTAAGGGATCAAACTTATTAATTAAAGTCAAGGATATGGAATCATAATTTAGGCAAGTCTGTGATGACCTAAAGCGATTACATATACCTGTGTGTAGAAGGTCTAAGTTCCTTAAGTTGGATGGTGATTTGAACTTAGTTATTTGCAAAAGGTGTAATCTAACTTCAAATAAAAGTTAGATAAAAGAAGTCTCATTGCATTGTATTTTAAACACGAAGAAATTATAGTTCAAATAGATCGATAGGTATTTCAAACAGATTGATGAACTCGCTAATATATTTAACTCGATTAATTCAAGATTACATTGGAAGATTACATGGATAAGGACAGACAACTACCTTTGATTTATCAAACAAATCAATGGGTGAGATTAAAAGATGTTGGGATGATTCAGGACTTTATCCAATGGTTACAAGTCAAAGGGTGGAATGATCGCATTCGTCAAAAGGATTCTCGACAAGATCACCCTATGAATAGTGACAGAAAGCAAGTCAAATGGGACAAAACCAAGAACGGTTATATTTGAATTTCAAATACAAGTAACATGCAATCCTACCTATAAAATAGAGGACTTTCAACTCGTAAAAAGAAGATGCACTTTAGAGAAAAATATAAGAGATAATTCTGATTTTGCAAAAACACTCCTTGAACCTACTAAGCTTAAAGCCATCGATCCCGAGAAAATCTTCAAGTGTATTTCAGTATTCAAGCTACATCAAGTTTACACACTTGAAGATCGCAAGTCGATGATTATATCATCCTAATCAAGCTGCTGCAACTGAATCATTTACTTGATTCATTCTTTATTTTATAAAGAACCTGCTGAAGACAGTGAAGCATCTGTTGGGTGTGAAAGACTATTGTTTGTGGTGGAGCTGGTGAAGAGGCAATCCTACCCTTCAAGGACCAGTGGAAGACTTTGGAGCAGCAATCCTACCTGTTCCAAGTGTTCAGTTTGTGAAGCCATAGTTATTGGTGAAGGACAAGCAACTTAAGAATCTTTATAACAGCTACATCAAAGATCTCTAGTGAATTACCTCCAACATCACAGAGAAGAGTGGGATGACAGATTACACCATTGGAACCACTATAAAATCGCCTACTTACTTTCTGCACTTACATTCTGCATTTAGTTTACTATACACATCAATCTACTGAATCTAGCAACTGAAATCACACACATACACTACTGAGTATCTAATACTTAGTATCATATTTAACAACTAGTAATAAGGCTTAATTTTTTATATAATTCCGCTGCACAAATTCAGTAATCTCAACTATTAGTAGACTATTGTGTATCAAAGAAGCTAATGAGGTGTCGGAGACTATCGAGTCATCAAGAGTCTTTGAATTTCTTTGAGTTTGTTAACTCCAAAAGTTTTAAGTGTTAAGTTTATTCACCCCCTCTAAACTTAACCAAAGCCTTTACAAGGGACCAACAATATCATTGGTTGACAGACTGGACTATCAGAAGAACACTAATAGTGTCAGTCAAGTACGTCAGAGGTATTTTCAAGGATATTCAGATAATTCTCTAACGGTTATCATTCGAATTCAAATTCAAATCACAGGATCTACACCTATAAATAGAGGACTACCGATTCATTGTAAAACCAGAATTAACATTAAGCAACTATGTTTTTGGCAAGAAATTAAGTGCAATCGACCGCCGATACATCAAGCTTTAAAGTTACTGATCAAGTTTTTCTTCAAGTGTTTCCTGCAAATCAAGACTTATCCAGTTTACACACATGAAGAACTCAGGCTACTGATTCATTCATCCTGATGAGAAGTCTACTGAAAGTAGAATCACTTTCTTGATTCAACCCTTCTTTAACAAGAAGTTTAATGTTGGGTATACAGCACTCTCCCCACCTGTGTGCATTCGACCCATGGCGCTGTGAAGGTGTGGTATAAGGAAATAAAGTAGCACCTTTACTAACACCAATTGGTTTTAGTACAACGGTAAGCACTTGATCCTAAAAACTTGTAGCAGAGCAGGTCATGGGTTCGAATCCCGGTAACAGCATTCTGTGTTAAACCACGGTTGAGTGGGTAGCAGGTGCTGGGGGGAGATTGTTGGGTATACAGCAGTCTGCCTGCCTGTGTGCATTAGACCTATGGCGCTGTGAAGGTGTGGTATAAGGAAATAAAGTAGCACCTTTACTAACACCAATTGGTTTTAGTACAACGCTAAGCGCTTGATCCTAAAAACCTATTGTTGGTCCCTTGAAAAGGATTTGGTTAAGTTTAGAGGGGGGTGAATAAACTTAACACTTACAACTTTTTGGAGTTAACAAACTCAGCAACTTCAGCAGCCTGCTGATACTTCAGTAGTCTGTTGTCTGTTGAGTTTACTGAATTTGTGCAGCGGAAATATATCAAAAATTAAGCCTTATTACTTGTTGTTAAATATGATTCCAAGTATTAGATACTTAGTAGTATATGTGTGATTCAGTTGCTAGATTCAGTAGATTGATGTGCTAGATAAACTAAATGCAATATAAATGCGAGTATGTAAGTAAGCAGATTTTATAGTGGTTCCGTGTGGTGTAATCTCGTCACCCACACTTCTCCTGTGATGTTGTAGGTAATTCACTAAGGATTCTTGAGGTAGCTGTTACAAAAATCCCTAAGTTGCTTGTCCTACACCAATAACTATGGCTTCACAAACTGAACACTTGGAACAGGTAGGATTGTTGCTCCAAAGTCTTCCACTTATCCTTGAAGGGTAGGATTGCCTCTTCACCAGCTCCACCACAAGCAACAGTCCTTGACATAAATGTGCTTCACTGTCTTCAGTAGATTCCTTGTAAAAGAAAGTTTGAATCAAGTAAGTGATTCAGCATTCAGCAGCTTGATCAGGATGATATGATCAGCAGCTTGAGGTCTTCAAGTGTGTAAACTTGATGTGGCTTGAATGCCGTTTACACTTGAAGATTTGTACTGGATCAGTAGCTTTATGCTCAGTAGGGTCAGCAGGGTGTTTGATCGATTTAATTCTGATAGCTCAAGATGGATCCTTATTTTTCTTCCAAAATCATCACTTGTATCTGAGTTAGGAGTCCTCTATTTATAGGTAGAAATCCTTGTGACTTGTGTTTGAAATTCAAACATAGCCGTTTTGGATTTGCCTCCATCTTGACTTGCTTTTTCTCGATTGTTCTAGTAATCGACATCTGTCAGATTCCTTTTGATGATTTCTTTGTCGTCTGGTCACCCTTTGACTTGTATCCATTGGATAAAGGTCTGAATCTTTCCAACGTCCCTTTAATCTTAACCATTGATTTGTTTGATAAATCAGAGGTTGTTGGTTGTCTCTTTCTTTGTAATCTTCTAATGTAGCCTTTGATTAAATCGAAGTATGTGTCTTGCAGGTTCCTGAGAACATAAGTCTGCTGATATACACATTAGTAAGATGATCCTTATTTTGCAGTGTTTAAAAAAAAACTTCAGCTAACTGTCTTTTATCTAACTTTTATTTATGAAGTTAGATTACACATTTTTCCACATAACTAAGTTCCAATCACCACTTTACTTGTGGAACTTAGACTTTATTATTAAGGTATATGTAATCAATTTAGGTCATCACATACTTCCCTAAATTTCGATTCCATATCCTTGACTTTAATTACTAAGTTTGATCCCTTAGCCTTCAATAAGCGAGTTTGAGCCCTCTTTCGCCGATCTTGCAGTAATCGACTAGTCTGCTGACTGTGTACCCTATCTTGATATAGATAAGTCTCATTGATGTAAATCGGTGACCTTTCTGAAGGCTTGTTTGATCAAACCTATACAAGATCAAATTCTAATAAACCTATACATTTGATCTAGACATCTTTTTGCCTTTGCTCTATAACAGCTTGTCTGGCACTCATCACTAAAACTCAAAATAAGTCCAACAATTTCTCCCTTTTTGGTGATGATGCCAATACCCTCCTTACAGCAAAGCAAAAAGATTGAAAACAAAAACAGAACAAACTTAGTCAATTCTCATTATAATCAGTTGTTCAAAAGTGTTACAAGCTAGATTACGCAAAAAGTAAAGCAATTGTAATTATGATGATCTATTGTCTTCTTACTCTTTCTTCCCTTGCTTTCTCCACTTGCTCTTGATAAACTCTTATCTCTTTGATCCTTTCTCTCATCCAATCATTTCCAATAAGAGAGAAATCAATGTGAGGATTCACTTCTTTCCACCATTTCCAAGCTTTAGGCAGAGTGAGATTGATTTGATGTACTCTGAAGCCTAAACGCATGTAAACTTCCTTAAATTCATTAAGTGACTCCTTTGCATTGGTAGTAGGTAAACTTCTTCCACCTCTTCCACCTCTGTGTGCAGCCCTCATGGCTTTAACCTTTGCTTCCCAAAACTTAAGTCCCAAAAATGAATTGAGTCCCTCGTGGAAACCTTTATCATGGTAAGGTCTTCTTTTGCTGTTGTAGACCTTCTTGTATTCTCTGAGAAGATCATCAATAAGTGGAAGTCTGCCGGGTGCAGGCTCCCTAAAAGCATTGGTGTCATCTTCCCATCTTTTCTTAGCAAAGATTCTAGCAGCCTCTTTTGCTACTGCTGTTTGGCTCTCTTCCCCTTTATTGACATCATCAATAAAATGGGACAGCAGGCCATGAACACTTTCCTGTGTGATTACTAGATTACTCAGTTGTCCTTCCATGATTTGATTCTTGTGTCAATCTGTAGTAATCCTTTGTTGCATTGTTTGTTCCAGTTGATTGATCCTCTCAGTACGCTTAGGATCCAATCCAGTAGCAACAAGTGATAGCACAGAGGTTGGACATGTGCTATCTACTGTTGCTCCTCAGTGATTCCCTTCAAATCCCTTGTTGGAACACTTCAACCTACTGGATTTGTGCTATCTGCTATTGCTCCTCCTCAACTAACCATGTCCAACCTCTGTGCTATCACTTGTTGCTCCTCAGTGATCAGCACTCTATGTACAAGAATTGCAGGGAATTCAGCCCTATTTTCTCTTTGAAATTCTCTTACATCAGCAATCCTTCTTAGAAAATTGGCAGTCTTAGAGAGAGTGTCCTCAGTGTCAATCCAGTCTTGATATTGAATTAAATCCTCAGAGTTGACATCAGGTTCACTATGATCAGTAACCCTCTCATCATCCAAATCTACAGTCTGCTGATCATTAGTATGCCCAGCAGCTTCTTAAACAAATAAAGTGTCTATCTCACCAACCATCCTGTTTGCACCAATATGTATTCCCTCATTGATTTGTGCCTCCAGATCATCCATGGTGAGATCCTCCAGATCCTCATCCATTTGTCCAGTCTGATGGCTCTCAGCCGACCTACCAGTATCAGTGGACTATTGCATTCTTTGTTCATTTAATAAAGCAGTCCCACTGCTTCCACCGACCAGAGGGGAAGTCATCACCAGAATCAGATGATGATCATCACTGTCTGATTCATCTCTGGGATCTCTGAACTTGATACCCTATTCCTTCTTTTGTTGATCAAAAAGATCTATCAATCTTGATTCCAACATAGTGGTATCAACTAAATCCAACAAATTTTCCACTCCCAAATTCCCAAAAGCCCATTCTTCAAAATCTGTCATTGGTTCTGCAGCTGGCTTTTGTCTCTTATAGAACCCAAATTTCCATTGAAAGAAATTTGCAACCAGTAGAAGTTTAGGATCAACATATCCTTCCTTTTTCTTCTTCTCCTTCCTTTCAAATGGCATGGTTGGATTTAGGGAGCGGTTTGAGTAGCTTATCGACTCCAAAGTTCTCAACAAGCAAGTTAAGAGTCTCTTCAACAGATGCTTCAGATCGTGAGGTTGCTCAGATTGTACATTAGTGCCTACTACCTCCATCTGCTCAACACCGGGTTCCTCCCGACTTATATGCTCATCGCCAGGTTATTTACTGATCGCTCCTCCCCGAACTATTGCAGAATTTGCGTGGTCTTGTACCAACTTTTCAACTTCCACAAGCAGTGTATTCTCGAGGGTTGTTGTGGCTATTCAACAAAGTTGCTCAACAACAACTTGTGCAGATCGATGAGGCTCAGTCTTTACAGGAGGGAATCAAGAACTTCCACAACAAAGCTCAGGGTGGTCGACTGGCCGTGATTCTCCAGTGGGTTGCTCAACAACAACCTCTACTATTTCAGTAGGCTTGATAATTGTTAAGGGCTCAGCCTCAATAGCCTCTCATTCTTCTTCTTCTCTCTGAGCCTCCAGAGTCCTCAATTGTTTTCCTTTGCCATGTTTCCTTTTCTTGGAAATCTCTTTCATTCTTTTGGAAAGTTGCTCTGTTTCAGCTTCAGCAGGTTTCCTCTTTCTACTGGCTTCCTTCTGTTGCTCCTTCAAAACTTCGGCAACAGACTTCTTCTTATCAACTACAGCAGGATCAGTAACCTTAATTTCAGCTGGACCCTCAACAGACTCGGTAGTCTCTGCTGTTTGCTTTCTAGTCTTTCTAGGCTTTAACATTTCTATTATCTTTCTTGTGTCAGCAGCCTTTCTCTTCTCAGCAACCTTCTTAGGTGCAGCAGACTTAGCAACTTTCTTAACCTGCTCACCACCAGCATCATCATCTCCACCATCATTGTCACTTTGTGTGATCTCATCATCCACATCTTCATCATCATCCAAACCAGGGATAGGATAGTCAATCTCTTTCTTGTATCTGGATTTATTTAACTTTTCAGGTGCAATATCGGCAATTCCCAAATGATTCAGTAGGGCCTGAACCATCAATCCCAAAGGTAATGCCTTGGATTTCATTGTCCCTTCTTTTTCTTCTTTTGCTAACTTCTTCATGTAGTGGACAAAGAATCCAGCCCAATCAAACTTCATGCTTCTGCAAATGATCATCAGCAGTTCTATTTTGGGTCCTGATAAAGTATCCATGCTTCCAATGAGTCCTAAGATATTCTTTGCAATAATCTTGCTCAGTAGGTTGTATTCATAACCAATATGCTTCACATTAATGCCTGGAATTGATTTGATGGCATCATTGGTCTTGATTCTATCAACAAAATCCATTTTCTGATCCCATTTCCTCGGGATTTGTTGGAGCATCGACATTGGTGCAAAACCAAAAGCATCCCTCAAGAGGTTTGAGGAAACTTCAATCTCCAGGCATTTCTTGTTGTGGTGAATGCCCTCTACCTTCTCTTATTACAATATTTCTCCAGAAGCTAACAACATTTGTATATGATATTATTTCCAATCTTATATTGAGTACATTTTCCAAACCTTCATATCTTCTTATCCTTCGACCAATATTGATAGCTAATTCTGTTTGGTTGGCATCAACAACAAAGCCTCTTACACTTTGACTTGTTCCGATTTGAACATCTTCCTTTTCTGCCATTGTTTAAGAAAAAATATGAAGAAGATAGCTCACAAATCTGTGTTTACACGGTGTATACGCTGTGAGCAAATCGACCCCGAGTTTTGAAAGTAACTTCGTGTGTATAGTCTCAGATATATAGCAGAGAGTAGTGGTTAGAAGCCGTCGGACCACGTGATTGTAGCATTAACCATGATTAAAGTTTGAATAAATGGGATCTTGACACGTGGCCCATTACTTATCCATAAATGTTTGTAACCGTTCGATCGTGTAACCACAGTTATAAAGATAAGATAAATATCCTGCCATTTGCTTTTTGACTTTTGTAAGTTTGGTCGTGTAACGTTTCCTTCAAAGACCTTGTCATCAAGTGAGGTTTGGCTCAAAGACTCTCGACAAAAAGTCTTAGCAACCTACTGACAGAGTTACTCTGCTGATATTTAATTCCTTTTGTTTTGTCCAATTGATAATACAAGATGAAGTTTAATACCAATGACTGATCAGTCAAGTGAGCTCACCCAACAGGACAAAGACCAATCCTCAGGCAACTTCATTTGCTCAATTGTCCAAACATAAGTACATGGAATTGTTGATACCAATGCCTAATCTGCTAAGTGAGCTCACCCAACATAGCAAAGACTAGTCCACTTGGTGAATTCCAGTGCACTGCTGATCAAAGATGTGTCAGCCAACTTTTATAATTCCAAGTTCATCCTTAGTTTAGCAAATCTTTCACTATCTAATGGTTTAATGAAAATATCGCAAGTTGATCTTGGTGGGGATATCTGAGAACCACCACATCCTTCTTTTCAACATGATCTTTTATGAAGTGTTGTCTTACATCAATATGCTTGGTTCTTGAGTGAAAAACAGGATTTTCTATGATTGTAATTGCACTTGTGTTGTCACACATTATAGGAATTTCTCTTTCTTCAATTCCATAATCCCTTAATTGATGTCTTAACCACAGTATTTGTGCACAACAACTTCCAAAGAAGAATATATTCAAATTTTCAAAGAGTGGAAGTTGATATTGAATTTTGTTTCTTGCTAAACCAGGAAACCAGTCAATTTCCCATTAACTGACAGGTTCCTGTGGTGCTTTTTCTATCAATCTTGCATCCAGCATAATCAGAATCTGAGTAGGATATAACCTTCAAACTTCCATCTCTTGAATACCATATTCCTACTCCTAAAGTCTCTTTTAGATACTTGAGAATTATTTTAACTACACCTAAATGACTTTTCTTAGGTTTTGATTGAAATCTTGCACAAACACCTACAACAAAGGATATATCAGGTCTGGTGGCAGTAAGGTACAGCAGACTGCCTGTCATCCTTCTGTATAAGGTCTGATCAACATCTTTGCCTTATTTGTCTTCATCCAATCTGATATTTGTACTCATAGGAGTTGATACCTTGGTGCTGTTTTCCATACCAAATTTGTTCAGTAGCTCCTTGGTATACTTGGTTTGATGAATGAAGATTCCATATTTCATCTGTTTGACTTGCAATCCCAAAAAGTAGTTCATCTCTCCCATCATACTCATTTGGAATTTTCTCTTCATTAGATTGCAAATTTTTCACATAGCAATTCATTTTCAGAACCAAATATTATGTCATCCACATAAATTTGTACCAGCAGAATGTTGTTTCCTTCATTGATTCTGAAAAGAGTCTTGTCAATGGTACCTTTTGTAAAACCATTGTCCATCAAGAATTGAGATAGAGTCTCATACCATGCTCTTGGTGCTTGTTTCAAACTATAAAGTGCTTTGTTGAGTCTATACACTTTATCTTCTTGATCTTTAACTTCAAATCCATGAGGTTGCTGAACATAGACCTCCTCTTCCAGAATGCCATTCAAAAATGCACTTTTGACATCCGTCTGATATACTTTGAAGTTTTTATAAGCAGCATGTGCCAAGAATAATCTGATAGCTTCCAATCTTGCAACAGGGGCATATGTCTCATCAAAATCTATTCCTTCTGCTTGAGAATAGCCTTTTGCTACTAGTCTGGCCTTATTCCTCACAATGGTACCAGATTCATCCAATTTGTTTCTCAGATACCCATTTTGTACCAATGATATTTGCATGATTAGGCCTTTCCACTAGTGTCCAAACTTGATTTCTTTCAAATTCATTCAACTCTTCATGCATGGCAATTATCCAATCTAGATCTGAAATTGCTTATTCAACAACTTTAGGTTCAATTTGAGATAGAAAACATGTAAACATTGCTTCTAATTGTCTTCTAGTCCTCATACCTTGCAATATGTTGCCAATAACTTGTTCAGCAGGTTGATCTCTTAACCATTGTGGATTCTGGTTAGATTGAATTTTAGGAACATCATCTTCAAGTAGGTCTTGTTGCTTCTTCAACAGGGTTCATCGAGATCCTTGAATTGCCTCGATTGTTGCATCGATGAGTGTTACCAAACAGGTGTTCAAGAGAGGCAAATGTCGTAAACATTGAAGTCATTAAACCTTTCCAAAACTTCAACACATTCTCGGATCGCTGACTTGTTGATTCTCTGAGGTTTCAAGCTTCATCTTCCATTCCAGTGAACTTAGGTTCATCAAATACAACATGTATTGTTTCTTCATGCTTGATGTCCTTTTATTCAAGACTTGAATGCCTTGTCGACTTAAGAATATCCCAAGAAAATTCCTTCATCGATTTTGGTTGGAATGTCTTCAATTTCTCCTTATGATTCAAGATAAAAATTTGCTTCCAAATGGATGGAAATAAGATATATTAGGTTTCCTTCCATTCCAAATCTCATAAGGTGTCTTCAATGGCTTCTTGTTCACTTGAGGTTCTGCTTTTGTGTATAGCATGTTGTATTGACTGCTTCAAATTTCAATATCTTTCAGTAGCAATGCTTCACAAATCATAGTTCTTCCCGCTTCTTTTAGTGTTCTGTTTCTTCTTCGAAACCCCATTTTTTGAGGTGTACCAAAGAAAGAAGAAGTTGATGTAGTACACCATTTTGTTCACAATATTCTCTTATAACTTTATTGAGAAATTCAAAGACTTTATCGATCTTATTTTTACTATCACAAACTTTTCTCATTCTGTAATCTCTTCAAAATTTCAGGCATCTTTTGAAGTGTTTCACTTTTCTTGTTCATGAATATCACCAAAGTGTATCTTGAATAATCATCCACAACCACTAAGGTGTACTTCTTTCCTGTTACACTTGTTGGTGTTACTGGTCCAAAAAGATCCATGTGCATCAGCTCCAAAACTCTTTTTGTTGACTGTTTAGTCTTTGACTTGAAGCTAGACTTTGTCTGTTTACCTTGCTGACATGCATCACATATAGCATCCTTCTTGAATGTGATCTCAGGTAAACCAATCACCAGTTTCTTCTTCACCAACTGATTGATATCATCAAAATTTAGATGATTCAACTTCTTATGCCATAACCAATTAAGTTCTGACTTGGTGTGCACAATCAGGCATGTTTCTGGAACAGCAGTAGACCAATTCACAACATACATGTTTTGTTGTCTTCTTCCAGCTAATACAACTTGATCACCTCTTTCACTAATGACAATACATGTGTTTTTGTCAAAAGTGACCTTGTATCCCATGTCACAAAACTGTCCAGTGCTCAGTAGGTTGTAGTCCAGTCCTTCTACATATGCAACATTCCTGATTGTTAATCCATTTCTCACAAGTGTGCCATATCCTCTTGTGTATCCTGGTGTGTTCTTGTTGCCAAAATTCACTCTTGGACCATCCTTTGCCACAAAGCTTGACAAATAGTGCTTATTCTTTGTCATGTCTGGAACATCCACTGTTAAAGTACCAGACACCCTACAAAACAAAGTTAATGCATTTTAGGTACCCAAACCTGTTTGGGTCCATAATGGTTAGTGGTAAGCATGACCCTTGGCAAGTTTCCATAAGGTCTTCTTTGAAAGGTATCATATTTTGGTTCATACATGTATTCTACACATCCATAAGGTCTAACAATTGGTTGTGTAGGATTCACATATACTTTCTGGCCTTTTGGAATATAATGTTGTTTAAAGTGATTTCTTTTGTTAGAATCACTAGGATAACCATAGGTTTCTTTGTCTATCTATTAAAATGACCATGTAATATGGAGTCTGCTGAGGTCCCTGCTGAGGTCTTGTATAAGTCCTCTGCTGAGTCCTCTGCTGATTCCATTGCTTAGGTTTTACCCTAGCAACATGGTTATATCTGTTGTTTCTAGCAGTAGGTGCATGAATATTCCAATCATCATCAGTAGGGAACAATCTACCTTTCCCCTTGAGATAAGTATCCCTTGAATGATTAGCATTTTTGGATTTAGGATTCTTATCCTTGGAATATTTCTGGTTTTACCTTTTTGTGGTCCAGCAGACTTGGTGGCAGGTCTGCAATCAGCAGGTCTAGAAGGCACAACAGTCCTATTTTTAGATTTATTCTTTTTATTAAGAGCTGTTGACTTCCTTGACTTCTGATTTTTCTTCCTTGAAGCTTTCTCAGTAGGCTTTACTGCCTCAGCAACCTTTTGGGAGTTGGATCATGTGCAGGCACAAACTTAGGACCACCTCGGTACTAGGTTGGTGACTCCACTGGATCCATTCTTATTGGATTGTTGAGTTCCAAATCCAAGCCCTGTTCTATCACCATAAGGCTTTCCAGATTTGAATGTAGTGGAGGAACAAGATGGTTCAGCATACTCAGCAGCTACTGAATGTTCAGCAGGCTTATGTTGATTCTGTCTAACTTCTTTTTCATTTCCTTTGAGAACTCTTAATTCAGCATTTAATCTTTCAACTTATGATTGAAGAGCCTCTTTTTCAGCCTTCACAATCTCATAACCAGATTGTATTATCCTTAGTTGATTAAGGATGGCATCCAAAGTTTCCTCATTGTCAGAATTTTTAGGATTTGAACCACAAGTTGATTCACAATCACTTCCAGCAGGAGTGTTTATTGATACAGAATTGTATACCTCCTCTGTTTCATCCATATTTGCCATTAAAGCATAATCTTCCATCTCAAGAACTGATGGCAGTATATCATCGATTCATTTCCCTTTCTCGATTCTACTTCATATCCTGATTCATCTTCAGCAACCATAGCTTTCTTGCCAGATCTTCTTTGTTGGCTCTTGGTCTTCAGTAGGTCTGGACAATCAGGTCTGAAATGTCCAGGCTTCTTGCAATTAAAGCAAAGATAATCATGTTCCTTTTTCTATTTTAATTCAGGACAGTCAGGTTTGAAGTGTCCTGGTTTCTTGCAATGATAGCACAAGTAATCATTATCTTTCTTTGATTCATCCTTTTTCTTTTCATCGAATTTCTTTGTGAAATTCCTTGAGAACCCTTTCCAGTCTTCATCATTCGATTTTCTTGCTCAAGAGGGCAATCTGCTCTTGCATCTCATCCAGTAGATCATCTTGAGCTCCTCGATGTCTCTTCTTGATGTGAAGCACCAATGCAGTGGTCTTTGGCTCTTCTTTTTGATCTTAGGCACAAGCTTTTCTTTGAATTCATAGGCCTTAAGATCGAAAACAATTTGAAGGTGTCTTCTTCATGCAAACTCCTCATTTCTTCTATGGCGATCACCTTCATTTCCCAGACTTCTTTTTGTGTAATGCTTCCAAGATTTTTGAGTTGATTTCTTCTTGTGAGTACTTCACACTCAGTAGGGTGAGTTCATCCATGATTGCATTGAATCTTGATTCCATTTGTTCAATGGTGTCATTTGGTCTCGTTTTGAATTCCTGGAACTTCTTCTTTGCCACACTAATTTTGTTCTTTTTGATTGCATCAGTGCATTCACAGATTAATTGCAACTTATCCCAAAGTTCCTTTGCAGTCTTGCAATCTTTCACCTTCATATACATATTGCTATCCAAAGTTCTGTATATGATATCAATAGAAATATTGTTGAGATTTGCTTTTTTCTATTTTCAGCAGTCCATTCCCTTTTTGGTTTTGGAATGTACTGTGTCTCATCTCCCATTCTTCGACTTGGTAATCTCTAGTGGCCCATCCGTCAAAGACATCCATCATTTCATCATGTGTTGCTGACTAGATAAGCCTCGCATATGACGTTTATACTCATCAAAACGATCTAAAGAACACATCAACATTGTTCTAGCATACTCGTTTTTATCCATGATGCAAAGCTTTGAAAGTCAGAAATTAAAAAAAAAGTTTTCAAAGTATTTTCACAAGCACAACAAGTAGGATTACTTCGTAATGAAGCCTTCGCTCCGATACCAATTGTTGGTCCCTTCAAAAGGATTTGGTTAAGTTTTAGGGGGTGAATAAACTTAACACTTAAAACTTTTGGAGTTAACAAACTCAAAGAACTTCAAAGACCTCATCGATACTTTAGTAGTCTCATTGATCGTTGAGTTCACTAAATTTGTGCAGCGGAAATATATCAAAAATTAAGCCTTATTACTTGTTGTTAAATATGATACCATGTATTAGATACTCAGTAGTATACGTGTGATTCAGTTGCTAGATTCAGTAGATTGACATGCTAGATAAACTAAATGCAGAATATAAATGCAGAAGGTAAGTAGGCAGATTTTATAGTGGTTCCAGGTGGTGTAATCTCGCCACCCACTCTTCTCTCCGTGATGTTGGAGGTAATTTACTAAGGATTCTTAGGGTAGCTATTACAAAAATCCCTAAGTTGCTTGTCCTTCACCAATAACTATGGCTTCACAAACTGAACACTTGGAACAGGTAGGATTGCTGCTCCAAAGTCTTCCACTGGTCCTTGAAGGGTAGGATTGCCTCTTCACCAACTCCACCACAAGCAACAGTCCTTGACATAAATGTGCTTCACTGTCTTCAGTAGATTCCATGTAAAAGAAAGTTTGAATCAAGTAAGTGATTCAGCTTTCAGCAGCTTGATCAAGATGATATGATCAGCAGCTTGAGGTCTTCAAGTGTGTAAACTTGATGTAGCTTGAATGCAGATTACACTTGAAGAGTTGTACTGGATCAGTAGCTTTATGCTCAGTAGGGTCAGCAGGGTGTTTGATCGATTTAATTCAGATAGCTAAAGATGGATCCTTATTTTTCTTCCAAAATCATCACTTGTATCAGAGTTAGGAGTCCTCTATTTATAGGTAGAAATCCTTGTGACTTATGTTTGAAATTCAAACATAGCCGTTTTGGATTTGTCTCCATCTTGACTTGCTTTTTCTGACTGTTCCTAGTACTAACACTGTCAGATTCCTTTTTGATAGTTTACATTTTGTCCACCCTTTGACTTGTATCCATTGGATAAAGGTCTGAATCTTTCCAACGTCCCTTTAATCTTAACCATTGATTTGTTTGATAAATCAGAGGTTGTTGGCTGTCCCTTTCTTTGTAATCTTCCAATGTAGACTTTGATTAAATCAAAGTATGTGTCCAGCAGGTTCCTGAGAACATAAGTCTGCTGATATACACATCAGTAATTAAGCTGCTCCTTATTTTGCAGTGTTTAAAAAAAAACTTCAGCTAACTGTCTCTTATCTAACTTTCATTTATGAAGTTAGATTACACCTTTTTTCACATAACTATGTTCCAATCACCACTTTACTTGTGGAACTTAGACCTTGTACACAAGGTATATGTAATCAGTTTAGGTCATCACAGACTTCCCTAAATTCTGATTCCATTTCCTTGACTTTAATTACTAAGTTTGATCCTTTAGCCTTCAATCACTGAGTTTGAGCCCTCACCTTCCCGGTCTTCGGTCTTGATTGGGTTTCTGACTAGTCATCGACTGTGTACCCTACTGATATAGACAAGTCTGCTGATGTAAATCAGCTGACCTTTTACAGTGCTTGTTTGATCAAACCTATACAAGATCAAACTCTAATAAACCTATACATTTGATCTAGACATCTTTTTGCCTTCACTCTATAACAGCTAGTCTGGTACTCATCACTAAAACTCAAAAATAAGTCCAACAAAGCCGTTATATGGACTGAAAAAAGCTCCAAGGCAATGGTATAAAAAGTTTGATAGTTATATGATCTATCTGGGTTATAACAGAAGTCCATATGATTGTTGTGTGTAACACAGTTAGCTGAAAGATGGATCACATATTTATCTTGTCTTGTATGTGGATGACATGTTGATAGCTGCCATGAAGAAGTCTAGTATTAAGAATCTGAAAGACCTTCTTAGTGCTGAATTCGAAATGAAGGATTTGGGTGTATCCAAGAAGATTTTGGGGATGGAGATTTAGAGAGATAAGAGACAAAAGAAGTTGTTCTTATCTCATCAGTGTTATATACAGAAGATTTTGGCAGATTTGGCATGTCTCAACATAAAACCAATAGATACTCTATGGCATCAAATGTTCATTTGTCTTTTTATGCTTCATGACCCGTGAGATAAGAAGAAGAATATGTCAAAAATTCCCATGCAAGTGCGGTTGGAAGTCCGATGTATGCCATGGTTTGCACCAAGCTTTGAGATGGCTTAGGCGATTAGTGTAATCAGCAGGTTTATGGATCAACCTGGAAAGAAACACTGGAAAGTGTTAAGGGGGAAATTTATGGTTTATTCTACAATATTTCCGTAACAATATCCTCGTTATTTATATGGTTTTTATAGAAAATCATTGGTTTTATCTAAATATTGAGCAAACGCGTTTAAGAAGCGTCTAAGTGCAAAAGTGGTAGTTTTACGTGATTTTATAGGTAAATACCGTTATATCCGTGATATTACATTTTGCACACCTTTATCGTGATTGTAGGTACCTAAATACGTCATGTGAAGTGATGGAATGAGCTTGAACAATGATCAAGAGATGAAATAAAGCTTTGGAAAATCCCGTAAACGACTCGTAATACGACGGGCTAGTAAAAAAGGCGTTTTCTGAAGAAGAGTCCTTAATGAAAGTTGTAGAGTTTTCCGAGAGCTTAATTATGACGTTCGGATCATAATTTTTAGAGGTCTACAACTCAAGATATGAATTTTAGAAGTTTGAGTTCAGTTCAAGAAGCAAACCAGCGTTCAACAACCGACTCCATTTGAAAGGATTTGTTCAACAGCCGCCTCTTTATTACTTCCTATATATATATATATATATGCGCATAATCAACCCTGGGCACACAACTTTTTTACAGAGCCGCAATTCACAACAGAGAAGGGCCGACTTTTTCCTTTTTTTTTTCCCTTTATATTTTCATTCCAAAAAACACAATTAGGGTGTAAATTTCTCAACAATGAGGAGCTAATTTCTTCATCAAGCAAACTAGGGGAAGCGTTTCAAACGGATTTTGGTTTCAGATTATTGTATTGATTGATTTCTATCAAAAAAAGGTTAGAACTTTTGTATCGTTTTCATATCGTTTTTACATTTCGATCGATAGATTATTTGTATGATTCGACAATCCGTTGATGACGATCAATGGAACCCTAGGTCACTATGCAAAAGTTTGAATCTTTTAAACCAAATTACAACGAAAGTTGTGGTTTAAACGGTTTAGATTTTTGGATATTGATAAATATCCCCACCTAAGAACGTTAAAGGATCAATCTTTGATAAAAGATTGTGAATAAAATCATCTAAGCCATTAGAGATTTGGGCATTCGGTTAAGTGTAATAATCGTAACCTTGGGATAGAATCATTTGATTAATAGTTTGAAACGGTATTTGTTTGATTCGTGGAACCGTGTTTGCTTGCTTTTATATCATTGCATTTGGATAATTGTTCAAGCCTTCACCCTAGTTGTTAATTATTATTTTTCTGCGTTTTTCTTGTTCATCGACTTTATTCACTTTCGCTTTTCTTGTTCATTGTTTCGCAATTAGTATAAACTCGTGACATTTGCAACTAAAACTTGAATCGATACAACCCCAATTCCCCGTGATCGACTCCGGTTACACCATTTTGCTACGACCTTGCACTTGAGGCCACGACCGGATTATAAATTTTTATAACTTGTTTTGATCGTTTTATTTATTATAATCCGTTTTCTACAACAAGTTTTTGGCGCCGTTGCCGGGGAATTGGCAACGGTTGTGTGTTTCTCTTTTTGTTTTAGTTGTTAGGATTTTTTGTTTCAACTGGGAGTTGGCAACACTTATGCCACAAAACGTTTAAACAACATACAAAATGTCTTAAGTGGCATTCATTTTTGTTTTTGTTTGATTTGCACATTCCCGAATAAACATCCCTATTTTTAGCCCCTTAATTTATTATTTTTTTTTTTCTTTCTTTCTTTCTTTTCTTCTGTTTGTGAGTGTATCGAAAAAAAAAAAAAAAAAAAAAAATGGGGGACGCACATTGGACGTGAGCTTCACACCCTGGTGTGCCAATTTTCACACCTGTGAAATTTTTGTAGTCAAAAAAAAAAAAAAAAAACTTTTTAGCCGAAAATATCACACCTAGGTGTGAAATTTTTCACACCCGTGAAATTCTACAGTCATCCAATTTCATTCCTTCTTTAAATCCTTTCCTTTTCCAGTCTTTCCTAATCACCTTTAGCAACCTTTCACACCTTGTTCCACTCTTTTTCCATTCCTTGCAACCTATTCTCGGTCTGAACACCTAAGTGTCCCTTCTAGAGAGTCGGTTTTGAGTGCTATTTACTTTTGCTCGCCTTTCTGGTTCATTTGACAAGGGTGCCTTATACGACTTAGTAAAAAAAAAAAAAAAAAAAAAAAAAAAACCGCTGCCCCTCTTTGCCGCTCCTCGATTTTCACTTCAGTGTATGCTTACACGAAGTAAATCAGGACCTTTAATTTTCAATCTGGAGATCGAACGTACTATTGTCCGTCCAAACCGAAAAAGTCGGCAAATCTCTTTAGGTGGTCACTCGATAGAAAACCTTGAAGAAGCTTGCAAGGAAGAACTTGAAGAAACCGTTATCACAATGGCTGACAATAGACGGTCATTAGCAGATTATGCTATGCCGGGAGCCATCACGGTAAACCTGCTTTGTAGCCTTGCGAAATCGCAGCAGAGCACTTTGAGTGAGACTGGTCTTATTCGGATGCTTGATGCATCTATCTTTATGGTCTACCTTCGAAAATCTGCATAATCATGTCCACGCCTTCACGGAGATCTCGTGACACGACCCGCATTCAAGGAGTTTACGAGGATGCTATAAAATTAAAGATTTTCTCTTTCTCTGCGAGAGAGAAGCAAAGAGTGGTATAACTCTTTAACCCATCGATCTATTACCACTAGGCGGGACTCGAGAAGGAGTTCCTAAGTCGAGTATTTTCCACCCTCAAAGAGGCGCCCAATGCTGAGTGACATTTTTACCTTCCAAATGAGAAAATGGATGAGTCATTCTTCGATGCTTAGAAGCGTTTCAAATCTCTTTTGCGTCATTTGCCCCCCATCATGGCCTAGATCTACAACGTCAAGTCAACACTTTCTTTAGTGGTTTGGTGAACTAACCAAAGGATGGTGAATAGTTCATCTGGAGGAGCTTTTCGAAGAAGACACCCGGCGAAGGTTGGGCTTTATTTGAAGATACACTAGATATAACTATGCTCCTTCATATCGAGCAATTCTGACCCGTCTGTTCCAAAGATTGAGGAAGTCAATTCTCGAGAATCGGTGATCGCCATGCTGCAAAGCAGCGGTGGCGCTCTTACTCTAGCCCAAAACAAATCACACCTACTCCTCCTTATCAACAGAGCGCTCAAGTTTCAGATCGCTGCATTTCTTGTTGCGGATTGGTCACGTGATTGACCAATGTCAATTCAATCCCCATGCGAATTACCAAGTCAATCTTTGTCCAAAGTATGAGACATTACACTCCGATTATTTGCCGGACTTGTGGTCTAAAGGGCCACACTTCTCTAGCTTGTCCCCTAAGCAGGGAAAATGATGAAGTCAATGCTTTTTTCAGTCAGCCAAAACCAACGATTCCCAAATCAATTTTACGGCGAATAACTTTTAATCAGGGTTATAACCAAAACCGAAATTTTAATCAAAACTCGGTTATAATCGAATCAAAATTCCAACTCGAACTATCAAAATTCCAATCAAATTACTCTCAAAACCGAATCGAGTTCGAATTCTCAACAGAGGTTCAATCGGGCATGGCTGCCCAACACCAATTCTCCTTATCAAAACCGGTCTAATCAACATCCTCCCGATTTCAAAATCATCAAGGGCCATCTGGGTCCAATGATGCTCTACCAGATCTGATTTTGAGGAGCAACAAAAACTATTAAAAACTGAGAGGCGTTGGGACGATTAGGTGGCGACTAGCTTCACGACCTCAGGGTCATCTGCCCGATTTCACGAGAAAAGAAATCCAAAGGGCAGCCAAGTGGCCAAGCCGATTTGAACCCAAACCGGTGTCTCGATCGACACCAACCACCCCTTTTGGTAGGGAGGAAACTAGTGCCATGAATTTAAGATCCGGCACTCAACTTCAAGGAAACCCCTGCATTCAACCAGAACCAGGAAGCTTGAGTAGTAGACCCTCCTACCATCGATTCGGTGGGAGGGAAGTTGAAGACCCAATCCCCAATCTGGGTGAAGAAAAAGAGAAAGATGAGATAGAAATCGAAGAAAGAATTCGGGTGGTGACCAGGCATCGAGAAATCTGAAGAAGTGAGTCGGGAGGAGGATCCTTGACAAGTAAGAAGGCGGTGAGATGGAAGGATTTAGAAGATAAAGTGTTAGTGCCTCTTCTAAGAAAGTTTTTTACGAAGAAGAATTGAAGAAACTTCCATTTCCACCAAGGAAGAAAAACAACCCTTTATGCGAGGACAAAAGTGCGAGAAGGTACTCAACCTTACGAAAAACACTCAAGTTAATCTACCTTATCTCGATGTGTTGGTTGAGATGCCCAAATACACCAAATTCATAAAGGATGTAGTCTCATCTAAAAAGAAGTTGGAAGTATGGAAAAGGTAACCGAGTGAAGATTGTTCAATGATGAGTTATGAAGAGTTACCAATTAAGAAAGATGATCCTGGGCGATTCGTCCTTACTTTGCAAATTGGAGGTCTCATTTTCCCTAATTCTTTATGTGATTTAGGAGCTTCAATTAATCTTATGCCTTTATATGTGTGTCAACAGCTCCAATTAGACCATCTTTCGGAACCTACCACTATGAGTATTCGGTTCATGCAGACAGATCATCCAAGAAAGCAACGAGGATTTTAAAGGATTTGTTGGTTGGTCGATCGATTTACCTTTCTGTGGATTGGTATGTCTTAGACATCCAACAACCCAATACACCCACGATTCTTGGATGACCTTTTACATCTCTTGCTAGAGCCCTCATTGATTGTGATGACGGTGCTAAAGTAACTTTGCGTGTTGGAAATGAAGAAGTGAGCTATAGTGTATCTAAAGCTATAAAAGACCTTACGAATGTCCAACCGGCTACTCTATCGAGGAATCATTTGATGATTTGGTGATTTTCTAGAAGAGCAAGTCCTTGCGATGAAATTGCGAATCTGAACGCTTGATCGATAATCCGAACCAATATGGTAGGATAGATTTGAATGAGCTTGGAGTGAGGACCGAAGATGAAGTTGTAGTGAGTAAGAACCTTTCGCCTTCAGAGGAAGTAGATTTATTAGAAGCTATGTTGCTCTCCTCTAATAATTTGCAAAGTAAAGTTTTAAAGTCTAGTTTGGAAGACCCTCCGAATGACCTCGAGTTAAAACCATTACCGAAACATTTAAAGTATGTTTTCCTGAGAGAGGGTGATCGGCTTCCGTTAATTGTTTCGCTAAGTCGATGAGAGGAAGAAGAAGCGAAGTTGTTGGCCGTCTTGAAAAGAAATGAGAAAGCTTTTGGCTGGCAGGTAGGAGATATCAGAGGTATATCTCCTGACGTCTGTATGCACAAGATAAAAATCGAAGAAGGAGCCAAGCATATTAGACAACCTCAAAGACGGTTAAATCCCCACATGCAGGAGGTGGTGAAGAAAGAAATCATCAAGTTGCTTGATATGGGGATCATATATGCAATAGGCGGCGGTGATTGGGTGTCCTCACATGGTGGTCCCTAAGAAAGGTGGTATCACTGTTGAAAAAAATGACAAGGGAGAAGAAGTCGCGTTGAGATTAGTCACCGGTTACCGTGTGTGTATCGACTATAGGAAACTGAACGAAGTAACCATGAAGGACCACTTCCCTCTCCCCTTCATTGACCAAATGCTCGAGCGTTTGGCAGGACACCCCTTTTACTGTTTCCTGGACGGATACTCCGGGTACTTCAGAGATCCCTATAAACCCCGTTGATCAGGAAAAGACGACCTTCACCTGCCCGTATGGTACTTTCGCTTATAGGCGAATGCCGTTCGGCCTCTGTAATGCTCCGGCCACTTTTCAAAGATGCATGTTAGCAATTTTTGACGGGCTAATTGAGAAATGCATGGAGGTCTTTATGGACGACTTCTCGGTGTTTGGTAACTCGTTCGATGATTGTCTTGCTAATCTGGACAAGGTGCTTAACAGATGTGTGGAGAAGAACCTAATCCTCAATTGGGAAAAATGCCACCTTATGGTGGATGAAGGGATTGTTCTTGGCCATAAAATTTCAGCTAAGGGCATAGAAGTTGATAGGGCCAAAATAGAGGCCATAGAAAAGATGAACTACCCTAAGAACGTGAAAGAAGTGAGGAGTTTTCTTGGTCACGTCGGCTTCTATAGGAGATTCATTCAAGATTTCTCCAAGATCTCAAAACCTCTATCAACTCTACTTAAAGAGGTCGTCGTTTTCAACTTCGACAATGATTGCAAGTGTGCCTTCAAAGAGCTTAAACATCGCTTTGATCTCCGCTCCGATTCGATCTCTCCGGATTGGAACTTATCATTCGAATTAATGTGTGATGCTTCCAACTACGCCGTTTAGTGCGGTTTTGGGGCAAAGACTTAATGGTAAATTCCAACCTATCTACTATGCAAGCCATACCTCGAATCCGGCACAAGCAAACTACACTACCACGGAAAAGGAACTTTTAGTTGTTGTCTTTTCTATGGACAAGTTCGAAGTTATTTCTTGGGTGCCAAGGTGATTATGCGGACCGATCACATGACTCTGCGCGCTTATTTGATGAATAAAATGTAAGGTGTAGTGCCCGAAAGACAATTATATAATTGTTTTAGGACAGAATTAGTAATTCATCTTATTATATGCATGTATGCTTATAATTAAGACACTACTGAAAACCCTAAGTACCTCGTTTATGTAATCACATAACTCAGTGTATGGCTATACACAAGAGGATTGAGTTAGTGAGATGTACTTAAAATTAACTTAGTCCGTAGCGTTTATTAACTGATGCACGGGTCTCATGATTAATTTGCTATTAATGCGCCTTGAACACTTTAGGTGTGAGCGATCTTATCCGGATTTATCGGTAATAGGAGTACTAGTGGGGCATTTATATATGATGATAATCATATAGAAATTTGGACCGATTTGATTTGAGTTCTCGATATAATTCCGTAATCGAGAAGTTTTATCGAATCACAAGATGATCATATATGGATTAATCTTAATCCCGAGGTGATCTGAGGCATTTACGCTTAGACTAGGGTAGTGTTTGATGTGTTAGTAAGGATCACTTGAAGTATGTGGTCCAACACTTCTCGTTGGCTCTATTCGGGATGAGTGAGTAGTACGTGCTATCACAGATATGGAATCCATTCCTTCCTCGGGAAGTAGATTGCACGATTCCACTTATTTGTTGACCCTAAAGCGATCGATCGGCCGAGTTCATATTATATTGAATATGAACTAATTGATCACTAGGGGTTAATGGTAAATAAGGATAATATGTTTCGAGAAAGGGTTTACGGAAATATCCGAATCGAAATGAGCGATCTATGGAGGATTTATCCGTATGTAATGATTATATCAGTGGGACGCTTTCGACTCATAAATTGAGTGTAAGTTATCTATATTCGATAGAGTTGATTTCGGGTTTATGGTGGTGTAATCCCGGAATTAATAGGTTGGATATAATTATTACAATCGACGAATAATTTTATTTAATTTTTTTGTAGTTACTCTCGAATATGGGTCCATGGTCCCCGACGTGGCTCTAATATAGCATATAGGTTTCTCGTCGTTGCACCTCAATTATAATTAAATAGTTGGATTGGACTATTTAATTTGATGTGTGGATTAATTGTTTAGTTGGACTAAATAATTAAATACACGGAAAAGACATTTTTCGTGGACTCGGCCCAAATTGGTGTGGACTTTTTTGACCAAATTGGTCAAATATAGAATGTGCGTGTGACCTTTTATTTTAGTCAAAGGTGGCGCAAGTTTTGATGTTAATAATTATTAAGAAATTAGTTTTCTTGGATAATTATTTGACATGTGATTTATCTTTTATTTGTTAAATGATAATTCATGAAATATTAGATAATAATATGATTTATCCTAATTTGTTTGGGATAATTATTTTATTTATCTTTTATTTGGAAAAAGGATTAATGTAATAATTATCTCTTAATTATTTAATCCTTGGAGGTTAAGTTTTACTCTCCTATATAAAGAGAGTTCGTCCAAGCCTTTTGAAACACACTATTCACGTCACTATTCACAAGAGAAATTGGCTGAAAATTTCGGCCTCTATTCTTAGGGTTCGAGTTGGAAAAATCTTCGGGATTTTTCCGGTAGCATATCAAGGAGGTCCGGCGGAGGGAAACACCATCCACCTGGTGTCGCTGGGAGACACACGTTGGAAGGCGTGGCTTCTCAAAATACGTGTTCTTGGAGATCTATCGTTCTTGGAGTTAAGCATCATAAAAAGGTAGCCTCCTAAACCCCCTTGTAGTTTGATCTTTAATTTATGTTCTTTGTTTCGTTTAGATCTAGATCTGATGCCTTCCGCTGCGTAATCGGGTCAATCCATAATTGATCCGACGATATTACTTCTAACAAGTGGTATCAGAGCCTTTGATCTAACGATCAAAGTATATGAATTTTAGATCTTGGAGTGGAAAATCATGTTTTAGATGTTTTTATTTCGTTTTTTTTTGGTAAATTCGAAATTTATTCATGTTGTATGCTTGTGAATGTTGTGGTTGAAGAGATGGATTGGGTTGGTATTGTTTACCCGTAGATCTATTTTGTAGCTCCTTTGTTTAGTAACAATTGAGCATAGGATTTGTATCTTTAATTATGCAATTTTTGAAAATTATGTAAAAGTAGCATCTTTTATCGTAATTTTGATGTTCCGGGCTCGAAAAGATGAAGATCTTGCTGAAAAATTGAAGATCAAGGCGAAACCCAAGGTATGAATGAGGAGAAACGGTTAAAAACCTGATTTTAATTAAAAATCTGCGCTACAGGACTTTCTGCGACGCTAAAAAGCGTCGCTATAAGTCTGTCTGTTTGTTAAAAACTTGCATGCGGCTAGGGTTTCTTTGGGGCGGCTGTCAATGTTTTTTTTCCTGTTAACTTTTTTTTTTGTATAATATGCGTATGGCAGATAATCATTATAAAATAAAAAAAAAAAATTTGGAAATAATTTAAAAAACAGCCGACATATCAAAAAAAAAAAAAAAAACTTTTTTTTTTCAGTCGCATCACATAAAAAAAAAAAAAAAAAAAAAAAAAAAAAAAATTAAAAGGGTTTTTGATAATTATAATAATATTTGTTTATTTAATTAAAAAGCCTTTCTTCTCTCAGTGTTTGTGGTTCGTGATCGGCGGTTTGAGTTCAAGATTTGAAGATCAAAACTCGAAGACATAGTATAAGTTTTACTTTTCCTTAGAAAATAGTTAGTCGAAGTACCAAGCGGTCCATCTCGGTGTTTCTTTCGGTATAATTTTGTGTTTGATCAAGATTACGTGCTTAAAACCGGAAAATTGCCATGACTTGCATCTTCATGATTCCACTCCAATGCATACATGTAGCTAGTTTATTTCGAATAAATTCGGCATGTATAACTCGAATAATTAGTATGAATGCTTATTAATTTAATATGTGGTAGTTAAATAATAAGTAGCTAATTATAAAACCGAGGACCGGGTTTATGTCAATCGTTTACGATTTTAGTGATGGATTCTCGGTGAATCCCACTTGGATAAATCGTTGAGCTTTTTCGGTGATGGCTTCTCGGTGAACCCACCTTAAACAAAAAAGCGAGATTACGCTTTGGGTGACAACTTAGAAATCGGAGAATCTTAGTACATGGGTTGGAAATGGTCTAACCATGGTTGGCGAGTTCAACCGAGCTTCGGCTCAATCGACTCCCCTCCACGTGTGATATGCGTTACAGTGATTCGATAGGACTTAGCATAGCCGATAAGCGCCCGGGCTAAGCGGGGCTTCTCTACCGGATTGGCACGAAGCGTCACATATGTTCCAACGAATAAGGCGGCGTAGGCTTCCCCTACATAACCGACCCTATTCGGAGTACTTTGATTTATTGTTTCTTATTGTCAAGGCCAAAACCGTAATTAGTAAACCCACCACTTTTTCAAAATATTGAGTGGGAGAAGGAAAGCGACGACCAACCCCACGGCCTCTACTATAGATGCAAGCACGTGAGAGAATGGTGACACCTCGTGCCGCTTTGATTTCGGCCCCTTCGGATGGTGTTCACCGCTATCAAAATTCAAGGCTTGGTCTCGAAAGGATAGGATATCGGTACTCGCCGGGTCAGCGACCGCCCCTCGTAGGCATACTCGGGCGTACTCACGAGATCGATATAGTAGGTCACACTCTTTATGGATATTTTGAAATATCTAGGCTAGAAAAGGAAGGTAATCAATGATTAAAGTCCGGGATGTTTGATTCTCGTGAGATGTTCGATTCTCGAAGCTTAATCATTGAGAGAGATTGTCTCGGTTTGACCATCATAGTCTTGATATCAACCCTCTCGGACGATCTTATGCGAGGTTAAATCCTTGGAATGGTAGGATAAACTCTTTTATAGTTTATTATTCTAAAATAAATCTAGTAGTGAAAATTTATTTTTGAATTTAACTTTCTGTCATTTTATTTACAACTAGATCTACAGGTTACTAAACTATTAGTAATAGGACTTCAATAAAAATGTGGAAAGTAACAAGTACGTTGTAATTATCAATAAATGCGATTAACTTTTCCGGAAGAAATTTTCTCTTGAGCCTTTAAAAACTTAAGTGACATAGAATGCAGGTGTGCACGGGTGTCACTCGTGTTGAATGAGAGACGACCATACTTAGTTTACAAAAGATGACATAGGACTATCAGATTAAATTCATTTAGTGAATTTTAAAAGTGTAATTACACAACAAATTTCTAAATTGAAAAATTGGAAAATCATATACATAAGGCGTTGCTAGTTAGGCGGTATTTGGAACCGATAAACTAGTGGGAGCCTTAGCCTTATGATTTGTTGTTTTTACGAATTATTAGAAATGTGTAATAGGCTGCATGAAGTTTCTCCATTTATTGGAAAAACAAGAATAAAGCGTTACTAGTTAGGCGGTATTTGGGCCGATAAACTAGTAGGAGCTTAGATGCGGAGATTTTATAATCGTTGAAACATCATGAACAAAGCATTTCTAGTTAGGCAGTATTTGGGCCGATAAACTAGTGGGAGCTTAGTTCTAGGGATTTTTCGATCTTTGAAAAATCATAAATACAAAGTGTTGCTAGTTAGGCGGTATTTGGAACCGATAAACTAGTCGGAGCTTTGGTCTTATGATTTAACGATTAGAAAAATCGATAGTCCAAGCAAGTAACCTCTGAGCGTCCCACGGTTCAAGAGTAGTGTCTACTCACACGAACTGCTAGTTCAAGGCTGTTTCCATCTAAGGAAAGTCGAGAATGGGAAAGAATGTTTATACGTGTTAGTCATCTAGACTAAGTAGTTTTAAGGCTAAACCGGAAAATTAATAAATTGGAAATTAGAGGATAATGAAAGTGATTTGGATCAGCTTTGTCCAATGTATCTAGCAATTTTCTTGAAAGCTAAAGTTCTTTGGAAGAACTAGGTAGCTTTGCATTAAGCGATAAATAAAATAGACAAGCTGGCGTTTTTTTGAGATTGACTAGTGGGAGTGATATAAGGAAATGAATCTCGGATTCAATTCTTGAGCATCTGAAAATTCATTTTACGTTTTGGATTCGTTGGAGCGAGCGTATTCATTTTCAATAGGATAATTTGTTTGTCTTATTGGACGATGAATGTAACGATCGTATACGAATCCAAGACTCGGACTTTTGTTTGATAAAGTCGAACCACTAATCATTGTTGAAAAGGTATTAGTAACACATCTTAAAACATATAAGCGCCAAATGGTTTCCGTATTTCGATAAGCGCTTCTTTCTATTCTATTAATTAGTGCACATTCCCTAAAGACAAGATCGAAGGCGGCTTAGGGTGATTCCTATCTCGAGTCAAAGGAACACTGTCTCAAAGGAACAATGACTAAGTTTCCTTTCAATCAGGAAAGGGTAATAGATTTAAAAAGTAACATAGCTTGTTCATAACAACCTTCGAGGTCATATGAAAGGTACAAGCTAGTGGGAGTTTTTGAAGTAGTGACATCTTGTTTGACTACTATTCGAGACTCCGGTAAGTTTATCAAAAATATTTGGAGGAAATCTCGATTTCACGAGAGATAGAGTATTCCATACTCGAGAAATAGGTTATTGCGTAGTCTTGGGGTGATGCTCGGCCTACCTCCCAGGTGAAATGTTTTCACTAAGGGATACACCACAAATTTGCCTTACATAGTTATTGATGTGCTACGATACATTTCTTGAACTCATTTAAGATATTGGTTGCAAAATAACGGTTGTATTGAAAAACCGAGAAGTCTACCCGAGAAGATGCCTACGCATTTGTGGATAAGAAGTGAATTCGTTCACCCCACTTCCGTAAATAGAGGCATTTAGCACCGAGTGCTTGAAGGTAGGGCTGGCAATTTTGCGTACGTTCAGGTCGTGAAATATCTTAATGCATTGAGTAAATGTTGGTTATTAAACTCGTAAAATCGAGAGAATAGCGGTATCTTGTCAAACTCGGTACGATAGAGTCTATAAATAACAACCTTAGATCTTGAAGTATTTGTACTCAAGATGTTACTAAGCGATGTGTTGATCCACATCCAACACCGGCGATTGGTGATAACACTAATAAGAACTACTAAACTAGATCGGTATATCAATCCACCCCGACGCGGTGGGAGTATGGTTTGTCCATTACCCATTGCGGAGGACCTTACGGTCTATTAGGCGATTGATGACCTATAGTCCTTTGTGGGTGTTGTGTAGGATCCTCGATCATAGAGGTTGGTTTAAAAGCCATAACCCCGTGAATGGAGTATGATACTCGATTGTTGAAACTCTTGTAGAACCACACGAGTATCTCAGGCCCGGTGGGGAGTAATTGGAACTACATGAAGAAGAGTAGAATGAATAGGAAAGTTTAACTTTCACAATAAAAGTTGAGTAATTTAGGGGTGATTCCTAAAAGGTAGAGAGTTAACGGACCGTGATCTCTCTCACCACTCAGTCTTGCTTGATTTCGTCAGAAAGCAAGAAATAGGGGTGATTCCCGAAGACTTCCTTGCCGAACAACGGAATCTGAATTCATTCAGAACAGAAGGGTTTTAGCTAAGAACAAATAATGGATTCGTTAAAACGCGAGAAAATAGGGTGATTCCCTAAGACTTTTTGCAAGACTAACGGTATCTTAATTTATTGAGAAAGAACCTTTGGCGGGATGCCTGCCATAGCTTATATCCTTCGGGGGATTAAAGCAAACCTCAGGTCATACATTTTAATATGTGGACTTGACCAGAATGTTGATAAGTCTTTTGTAGACTTGGCATCAATATTAGTAAAGTAGTATGTAGATTAGTGTTTGTGAATGGTAACATTGAAAGCGATTGGAAACAACATGAGTGTGTTATCTGAAGTCAAAGTCTGACATGCCATCGGGATTCATTCTAAAGGATTTGATTCGCTCAAATCCGCAAGAATCGATCATTGGCAATCCCATCCATTCACCTGGTTAAGATATTCTTGCATTTATGCAGCATTCAACGATGTAGTCTACCCTACCTCTCAGGAATGGTTATCTAAAGCACGAGGATGAATATGAAATGGGATGTTTAGTGAATCCTCAAGTATCTTGGGAGAATGAGGAATAATATGCTAGTATATTCAGGTGCAAACTAGAATATAAGTGATGACACCGATTTCGACTTTAGGTCGGATGAAGGATGATCGTTAAGTCGATTTCGTCCTCGGTGTTGAATCAAAGGCATATTGATATCGTACCACGGATTAGATGGAAAGCGACGTTTGATCCCAAAGATTGACTCAAGCCGACATCCTACTACGATCGATGTACCAAGTCACATGGTATTCGGATTACGAGTATGCGCCGGGTCAGCGACCTACCTGGCGGCACACTCCGGTCGTGCTTGGAAGGATGAATTATTAAGATGCGCTTGGAGGAGTGCAGATTTGAGGATTCGTCTCACTTGTTTTGAGAAAGTGGGAGAATGTGGTAGATATAGATAAATAAGCGTGTGCTCTAAAACAATTAATCCACATGCCTTTCGTGCAAGTGGGAGATTGTAGTGTAGTGCCCGAAAGACAATTATATAATTGTTTTAGGGCGAAATTAGTAATTCATCTTATTATATGCATGTATGCTTATAATTAAGACACTCTTGAAAACCCTAAGTACCTCGTTTATGTAATCACATAACTTCGGTGTATGGCTATACACAAGAGGATTGAGTTAGTGAGATGTACTTAAAATTAACTTAGTCCGTAGCGTTTATTAATCGAGTCACGGGTCTCATGATTAATTTGCTATTAATGCGCCCGAACACTTTAGGTGTGTGGTCTTATCCGGACTATCGGTAATAGGGTACTAGTGGGGCATTTATATATGATGATAATCATATAAATTTGGACCGATTTGATTTGAGTTCTCGATATAATTCCGTAATCGAGAAGTTTTATCGAATCACAAGATGATCATATATGGATTAATCTTAATCTGAGGTGATCTGCAGGCATTTGCTTAGACTAGGGTAGTGTTTGATGTGTTAGTAAGGATCACTTGAAGTATGTGGTCCAACACTTCTCGTTGGCTCTATGATGCGGGATGAGTGAGTAGTCGTGCTATCACGGATATGGAATCCATTCCTTCCTCGGGAAGTAGAGCAGACGATTTCCTTATTTGTTGACCCTAGAAAAGCGATCGATCGGCCGAGTTCATATTATATTGAATATGAACTAATTGATCACTAGGGGTTAATGGTAAATAAGGATAATATGTTTCGAGAAAGGGTTTACGGAAATATCCGAATCGAAATGAGCGATCTATGGAGGATTTATCCGTATGTAATGATTATATCGGTGGGCGCTTTCGACTCATAAATTGTGTGTAAGTTATCTATATTCGATAGAGTTCGATTTCGGGTTTATGGTGGTGTAATCCCGGAATTAATAGGTTGGATATAATTATTACAATCGGCGAATAATTTTATTTAATTTATTGTAAAGCTCTTGAATATGGGTCCATGGTCCCGACGTGGCTCTAATATAGCATATAGGTTTCTCGTCGTTGCACCTCAATTATAATTAAATAGTTGCATTGGACTATTTAATTTGATGTGTGATTAATTGTTTAGTTGGACTAAATAATTAAATACACGGAAAAGACATTTTTCGTGGACTCGGCCCAAATTGGTGTGGACTTTTTTGACCAAATTGGTCAAATATAGAATGTGCGTGTGACCTTTTATTTTAGTCAAAGGTGGCGCAAGTTTTGATGTTAATAATTATTAAGAAATTAGTTTTCTTGGATAATTATTTGACATGTGATTTATCTTTTATTTGTTAAATGATAATTCATGAAATATTAGATAATAATATGATTTATCCTAATTTGTTTGGGATAATTATTTTATTTATCTTTTATTTGGAAAAAGGATTAATGTAATAATTATCTCTTAATTATTTAATCCCTTGAGGTTAATTTTACTCTCTATATAAAGAGAGTTCGTCAAGCCTTTTGAAACACACTATTCACGTCACTATTCACAAGAGAAATTGGCTGAAAATTTGGCCTATATTCTTAGGGTTCGAGTTGGAAAAATCTTGGGAATTTTTCCGGTAGCATATCAAGGAGGTCGGCGGGAAACACCATCCACTGGTGTCATTTGGGAGACACACGTTGGAAGGATGTGGCTTCTCAAAATACGTGTTCTTGGAGATCTATCGTTCTTGGAGTTAAGCATCATAAAAGGTAGCCTCACAAACCCCTTGTAGTTTGATCTTTAATTTAT
Source organism: Gentiana macrophylla (assembly GCA_026214975.1). NCBI lineage: Eukaryota > Viridiplantae > Streptophyta > Magnoliopsida > Gentianales > Gentianaceae > Gentiana > Gentiana macrophylla. Next base: position 145,915,615 of record CM047806.1, read on the forward strand.
GTTCTTTGTTTCGTTTAGATCTAGATCGATGCCTTCATTGCGTGTAATCGGGTCAATCCATAATTGATCCGACGATATTACTTCTAACATAAAAAGGATGCAAAACCGAGACTACTGCGTTGGATTCTTACCCTGCAGGAGTTTGATGTTCATATTAAAGATATCAAGGGTAGTGAAAACACAGTAGCAGACCACATATCAAGAGTGTTGCCCGTAGTAGAGGAAAATCCACAAGACATCGATTTATATTGCCCCTTTGAGAGTGTTATGTGCGTGAATAGTTGCACGTCTCGATCCTCCATGGTATTCTTCAATCGTTAATTACCTCCATTCCCAATATCTGAATCCCAAGTTTTCGTATCAGGAGAAGAAGAAATTCTTCTCTGATCTCAAGTATTATGTCTGGGAAGAACCGTATCTTTTTAAACTCTGTAAAGATGGGTTGCTTCGCCGGTGTGTCCTCGAACCGAGCAACGGGACATAATTGAACAATGTCATAGTGGTCCCATTTGGCGGCCACTTTGGTCCCTGGAAGACCGTTGCGAAGATATTCCATCTGGTTTTCGGCCCTCGATTTTTAAGGATCTGAAGCCTTTTGTAAAGGTGTGATAGGTGCCAAAGAACCGGTGCTTTGACAAGGAGATATGATATGCCGTTAAAACCCATTTTAGAGTGTGAGGTGTTCGATGTGCCGGGGATTGACTTTATGGGTCCCTTCCCATCCTCATGCGGGAATAGATACATCCTAGTCTGTGTAGACTATGTGTCTAAATGGGTGGAGGCTATCGCCACCCCTCACAATGACCATAAAGCGGTCATGAAATTCTTAAAGAAAAACATTTTTGTGAGGTTTGGTTGCCCGAGAGCCTTAATCGGCGACGAGGGGACTTAACTTTTGTAATCGACCCTTTGGACAAAGTATTAGAGAAATATGGTGTTCGGCATAAAACCGGTACACCATACCATCCTATGACAAGTGGTCGGTAGAGCGTAGTAACGAGCCTCAAGAAGATCTTTGAAAAAGGCGGTTATGATCATCGGAAGGACTGGAGTGCGAAATTGGATGATGTCTTGTGGGCTTACGGGATGACTTACAAGACACCTATGGGTACATCTCCGTATCAAATGGTTTATGGAAAGCCATGTCATTTGCCGGTCGAACTTGAGCATAAAGCTTATTGGGCGGCGAAGTTTTTGAACTTTGATTCCAAAGCTTGTGGTGAGCACTGAGACTTCAAAGCAGATGCATGAGCTAGATGAGTTCAGCTCCAGGCCTACGAGAGCGCCGAGTGAGTAAGGGACGAGAATGAAGTTTGCTCCATGATAAGAAAATTAAGCAAAGAGAGTTCCATGCGGGAGAGCAAGTCTTGCTATACAATTCCAGGTTACATCTGTTTCCTGGAAAGCTACGGACACGGTGGTCCGGCCCGTTCGAGATTTTGCAAGTCTTTCCAAGCGGAGTGTTGGAGCTAAAAGGAATTGGTGATCGACCGTTTAAGGTAAATGGTCAAGGTGCAAACATTACATTGGTCTACCAAAGGAGGCACCTTTGATTGTTCGGTTCCTCGACATATTTGAGTGTGTGAATCCACGAAGTCGATGACTTTAAAGAGTTTGCACCAGATTTATTCACCGAGGCCGTTATCGAATCACCAGCTGAAGTCTTCGCTGGAAGTTGGGATATGGAGCAGTATTGGAAGGAAATGCATCTGAAGAGGAAGGGAAGGAGGAGGAAATCAACGGCTAGAAAGATTAAAGGAGCCTGGGAGAGTTTGAAGAGCAGGATGCCCTGCATGCATGGTTGTTTTCGTGGTTACATTGCTGACAAGAGCTCTTTTGATAGAATGACTGGCCGAAACGTCAAGTGGCCCGATCCGGGTTGAACTTACAATGGTTGTCGAGCTGCCGACAATAACCGGAAGCGCTACTAGGAGGCACCCAGATATCCTTTTCCTTTTTCTTTTCTTCTCGTTTGTTTTGTTTGGTTGTTTTCCGTTTTCTTTCTAGCTTCGATGGCGTGGTCCATTTTCGTGCTTGATTGACTAACGAGATGGGCGATGATGACGATCGTTATCCCATGGAGTCTCTACACACGAGTTCTTTGGGATGACCGAGCCCGAGTTCGAGTTTGTCGGTCGGATCCACGCCATTTCCTTGGATGATGGTCCGGTGGCTTGCGAGTCTTGGATGCGGATATCGATATTCTCACCCGAGTCGGACTTTCACCTTTGTTATCGTCGTGCCACCATCTCTCTCTGGCGGAGATGGAGAGTGGACCATTGAGGAAATCGAAGATGACTTAGAGAGGCCATTCACGATCCTCAATGACCCGTTTTAGGTGATCTCATCTTGGTACTCGAGGATGAGCATGTTCGGGGGATAGAGCTAGCTGGAGAAGATTGGAACTTACAGTATGACTACGACCTCTGGCCTGCCATCGACGTGCTTCGCCGTCTCATACGTTTGATAGATTGGTCCTCGCTCTACTAGTTAGTAATTAGTTAGTGTTTGCTTCTAGTTAGTGTTTGGTTTGCATCTTTGTTTAAGTCGAGCGCCCGTTTTCTTTGACTAAAGCCGTTGTTCTTTGATTAAACATTAGTTGATGTGGATATTTTCATTTGCGCTTATATAGCACTATCTTATTACATAGATGTTCTGTACTTCCTCGTTTCATCCTTTCATCTATGCATCCTTGTTAATTACATGTTTATACTATACCTTTGTGTTCTCCTTTCTACAACTATCTCGTGCATGCTTCCCGATTTCCCCAAATATTTTGGTGTGTCTATCAAGTAATGCATGTTACTTTAAGCTATTTAGTTGATACAAGCCTTCGCATACGAGGATCGTTGCCTTTTTCATCTTTGCTGACCTACTCAACGATCCGACCTTTATAAATCACTAAGTACTTTACTTTACTTTATCTCTGCACAACTTGAGGACATGTTGTGTTTTAAGTGTGGGGAGGAGATAAATTGTGTACTATATACCTTCACTCATATATCATGATAAGTTCAATGCAAAATGCACAAAAATTTGATTGTTTGTCCCGAGTTCAATGTTTAAACTTAATGGATGCCTTATATTGTGTATGCTAGATGAGTTAGAGGTTCACCTGACCCTTATTTCACATGCCTTATCAGATGACGAGCTAATTTTTAAAAAAAAAAGTTAGATCCATATAGGTTAAGCATCCCTTGATTAGCTTATACTATGTGCTCAGTGCTATATTTCGTAATAGTTTGGATTTAAATTCAAAGTATGACATATTGTGAATATCATAGAGTTTGAATGTGATAAGTAAGTCATTGCCAAAGTCTTGAAGTAGTAATAATAAATAATTCATTACTTGAGGCATTATGCTCAGGAGGTTTGTATAGCTCATGGCTTAGAACCAACCGCCAAATTGAAATCTCGTATAAGTAATGCTAATTAATAATAAATGTGTGTGTCGGAAGTTTGGTTTATGATTTGAGTGAAGTAGGCGTATCACGAACGCCCTATACCACTATGACGACCAATAGCTCACGGCGATGATCAGAAAAGTCGCCTTACGATTTGGGTAGTTAGGGCATATCTCAAAATGTCCTATTCTACTATGACGGGCAAGAGCTCATTTTTGATGTGTGTTAAAAAGTGAATTTGAAAAAAAATGTATAATAACTCGAAAAAAAAAAATTCAAGACTTGGCCAATGATGATTTTATACCCAGTATAAACTCTTATGATATGTTGTAGGAATCATCCTCTAAGTATGTCAGAAATGGTTTGATTACTTTCTATTATCTTTCAAGCGTGCACATCGAAAGGCGTCATCTATGCTTAACTGAAGTGTGATACTAGCTAGTTTTGCTTGAATTCAATTCAAGTTGGGATCTAGTGGAAGTTTGATATGGCCCTTGCACACAAACACTTGGGTGAATTTCTACTTAGTTACTATGCACTATATTTGGTACCCACCTGTTCTTTAATTCCGAGCTAGGTTTTGTTTTGTTTTGCTCGGGACGAGCAAAAGATAAGTGTGGGGGAGTTGTTAAGGGTGAAATTTATGGTTTATTCTACAATATTTCCGTAACAATATCCTCGTTATTTAAATGGTTTTTATAGAAAATCATTGGTTTTATCTAAATATTGAGCAAACGCGTTTAAGAAGCGTCTAAGTGCAAAAGTGGTAGTTTTACGTGATTTTATAGGTAAATACCGTTATATCCGTGATATTACATTTTGCACACCTTTATCGTGATTGTAGGTACCTAAATACGTCATGTGAAGTGATGGAATGAGCTTGAACAATGATCAAGAGATAGGGATTCGAACCCTCGGTACGAATAACTCGTACAACGGATTAGCAATCCGTCGCTTTAGTCCACTCAGCCATCTCTCCCAATTGAAGACGCTGTTAAATTACACAAAAAGTAAGGAATATTTATTATATAGATATTATATGGATATGTACACTTTTAGCACAATTTAATTTCGTTAAATAAAAAAGGGCTGTAAAGTGCCAACAAAACAATATAAAAAAGTAAAAAAAAGGAATTCTCCTTTTGATCTTGTTCAAAGGACCCGTCTTTTTTAATAAAGCTTTGGAAAATCCCGTAAGCGACTCGTAATACTGACGGGCTAGTCAAAAGGCGTTTTTACGAAGAAGTGTCCTTAATGAAAGTTGTAGAGTTTTCCGAAAGCTTAATTATGACATTCGGATCATAATTTTGGAGGTCTACAACTCAAGATATGAATTTTAGAAGTTTGAGTTCAGTTCAAGAAGCAAACCAGCGTTCAACAGCCGACTCCATTTAAAAGGATTTGTTCAACAGCCGCCTCTTTATTACTTCCTATATATATATATGCGCATAATCAACCACAGGCACACAATTTTTTACTGAGCCGCAATTCACAATGAGAGAAGGGCCGACTTTTTCCTTTTTTTTTTTTCCCTTTATATTTTCATTCCAAAAAACACAATTAGGGTGTAAATTTCTCAACAATGAGGAGCTAATTTCTTCATCAAGCAAACTAGGGGAAGCGTTTCAAACGGATTTTGGTTTCAGATTATTGTATTGATTGATTTCTATCAAAAAAGGTTAGAACTTTTGTATCGTTTTCATATCGTTTTACATTTCGATCGATAGATTATTTGTATGATTCGACAATCCGTTGATGACGATCAATGGAACCCCTAGGTCACTATGCAAAAGTTTGAATCTTTTAAACCAAATTACAACGAAAGTTGTGGTTTAAGCGGTTTAGATTTTTGGATATTGATAAATATCCCCACCTAAGAACGTTAAAGGATCAATCTTTGATAAAAGATTGTGAATAAAATCATCTAAGCCATTAGAGATTTGGGCATTCGGTTAGGTGTAATAATCGTAACCTTAGGATAGAATCATTTGATTAATAGTTTGAAACCGGTATTTGTTTGATTCGTGGAACCGTGTTTGCTTGCTTTTATATCATTGCATTTGGATAATTGTTCAAGCCTTCACCCTAGTTGTTAATTATTATTTTTCTGCGTTTTCATCGTTTTCATCATGACTTTTATTCACTTTCGCTTTTCTTGTTCATTGTTTCGCAATTAGTATAAACTCGTGACATTTGCAACTAAAACTTGAATCGATACAACCCCAATTCCCGTGATCGACTCCGGTTACACCATTTTGCTACGACCTTGCACTTGAGGCCACGACCGGATTATAAATTTTTATAACTTGTTTTGATCGTTTTATTTATTATAATCCATTTTCTACAACAGAAAGCCGTGAAAAGAATGTTCGTGTACCTTAGAGGTACAAGCGATGTTGGTCTCATTTATAGAAGTGATACACAAGGTCTTGTCACGTAATGCTTCGTGATGTTGATTATGCGGTGATATGGACATCATAAAATCTATGACTTGTTATGTTTTCATATTGGAGAATTAAGTTGTCGGCGGGAAAGCAAATCTTAAAGCAACGGTAGCTTTCTAAAATACTGAGGCAGAATAAATGGTTCTTCTTGAAGCGACCAGGAGGAGGGTATCGGTTAAAGGACTAGTCGGTGATTTGGGCTATATCAAGATCAAGCAAAATTATATTGACACGGTTTGAGTGCAATATGTTTGGCTAAGGATCATGTTCATCGTGAGAGAACCAAGCATGCATACATCAGGTATCATTTTCTAAGGAATGAGAAGATGGTTCGAGTAAGGAAGATCAGCACCAAGGAGAATCCTGCTGATATGCTTACTAAACCAGTTCAACAGAGAAAGTTTTAGTTGTGTCTGGACTTGCTGAATATTCAAAGATTATAACGTGGAAATATGGATACTCAGCTGAGGGAATGTCAGCTGAGTGGATTTCGAAGAGAAGTCTGGTACAATACATCTTGGCATTGTGAATGCATCTAGAACAAAGACGTTTGTATATGCAATCTGGTTGATTTGAAGAGAGTTTAAGTCAAGGTGGAGATTTGTTGTCTAGTGTGACTTGATCTCTACATAATCACGGTGGAACTAATCATTAGTCGGTGAGTGATGGTCAAGCGAGTAAGTATATTCAAGTATGGAAGTCGGCCGGTGAAGTCATCCGAGTCCTTTTGTGTGTGCATCGCTAAGTCCGTTGAGTTCTTGAGTGCTGCTGAGTTCCACATCTGGGCTTTTGTTAGCTGAAGTTCGGTAAGCAGAGTGGGACCCACGTCTGTGTATTTATGACAGTTCAGACAACTATCCTTTGACGGCTAGGGTTTAGGGATTTGTGCATATAGATACTCATCTTGTAATCAACGCAAAAGTGTGTAAAACCAAGAATTTCAGTGCATAATAAAATATATCTTTTCTATCCGTAGAGTAATCGACACAACGCCGAAAACCACGTTAAATCTTGTGTTTTTCTTGAATTTGTTTATATGTTTGATTATTATTATTAGATTGCATCTGTTTATTATCTTATTATCATCTAGATTCCCGATCTTGTTTATAACAACTCCTCCATCCTAACTAAAAGTCTAATGCAATTTGGTTTACATATGAAAGCTGTCGTCCTTGAATTACATATCTTAACTAATTAATTAATTAATCTGATAGTGCAAAAAGTATATAATAGAAATATATACATGTTGATGTGGCTAAGAGATGCATGGCATGGCTGACCATGTCCTTTCAACTCTAAGAATATAGCATTATTAAGGAGTTTGAACTCTAAGAGATTGCATGGTTTCTATTTTCTTCACAGTCGTCGTCTACAAGATTTTATGAAAAGAAAAAATGCATGCAAGCCTGTCAAAAAGAAAAGAAAAGAAAATTTGCGTGCAAGACACCAAAGAAAAAACAACGCATGGCTCCATTTATGTACTACCCTCTCAGGCTCTCACCTTGACCTTTCTTTGACTCTGAAGTGGTCAAAGGTACCTTTCTTCGACTCTGAAGTGGTCAATAACCCACAAGGCACGTAAGACGACGTTAGAATTTGATGACTTGCTTCTACCGTAGGAGTGACTTCATTGATTTTTTTTTTTTAGAGGAAGACTTCATTGATTTAATTTGGTTTACCCCAAATTAATCTCGTTTCAATAATAATAATAATAATTATTACACGGTCGGCCCTATGTGTTATTCTGAATTTCTATTGGTTCTGAATCACCAAGTCATGTTTGGTCCCACGATCAGGATAAAATTTGCGATAAAATAAGAAAAAAAAATGATAAATTTATGTACATCGATCACCAACAAAATACACACCAACCTTACATTTTTCACCAATTTAAAATACGTACTAATTTAGAGAGGGGTTGAAGCAGGGTGACCCGTTATCTTTTTTGTTTTTGATTATTGCCGAGGCTCTAAATATTATGATGAAGAATGTTGTGGATAAAGATATCTTCAAAAGCATTTCACTTGGTAGGAGTAATGTGCAACTATCACGCCTACGGTATGCCGACGATACTATCTTAGAGGGATTTTGAAGTATAGAGAATTTAAAAGTTCTCAAACATATTCTTAAGTGCTTTGAGATTGTTTCAGGTCTTAAGATTAATATTTCAAAATGTAACTTGTTTGAAATCAATGTCACTGAAGGTAAATTGGCTTAGGCTGCTTTGGTTTTGGGGGTGCTCTTTTGGGGCATTGCCTTTCAAATACTTGGGTTTGTGGGTTGGTCAAGCATAAAAAAGAAAGAGTGCTTGGGTGGATGTCATTAATATTGGAAAAAAAAAGCTGGCAATGTGGAAGTCTTCATCTCTTTCGGAAGGAGGCAAATTGGTTTTCGCTAAATCTGTCTTGGTCTCCATTCCTTTGTTCTTCTTATCTGTCTACAGGGCCCCTGCTTGTGTGTAAAATGATATTGAGAGGCTTCGTTCATCGTTTTTCTGGGGAGGGGATGGGCACCAAAATAAGAAAATTGTTTGGGTCTCCTGGCCCGTAATCTAGGCACCTTACTCTTTGAGGGGATTGGGGTTGGGTGTCTTTTGTTGCAAAATTTGTCTTTACTAGAAAAATGGTGGTGGCGTTTTGTGGAGGAACCGGAGACTCTTTGGAGGAAGGTTATGACTTCTATATATGGTGAAGAGGGTGCTTGGGATTTTGAGGGACGTAGAGCTAATTGGGGTCAGGTCTGCAAAGATATTACGGGTGCGTGTTTGTTTATTCAGGAGTTGGGAGTTACTTTGAGGGGCTCAGAATCTAGGTGGTTGGTAATGGGGGTAGGGTTCGCTTTTTGTTGGATGTTTGGGGTGAGGAGATGCCTTTGAAAAACATTTTTACTAGGTTTTTTTCTTTGGCACTAGATAAATTGGCTTACATTTGTAATTTAGGAGGTTGGAGGGACGGGGTGTGGCAATGGGAGTGGGCGTGGGGGGATTTTAGAGGCGGAGGAGGAAGATTTGAGAAATCTTAAATCTTTGTTGAGTTTAGTTTCCTCTGCATGTCACGCATGAGATAAGTTTGGAGTTTAATTGCAAATGGAAATTTCATCACTAAGAATCTTCACAGGTTACTTGAATCTCACAAGTTCATTGACGTGGTTACCCTCCAAAGTCAACATCTTTGTTTGGAAGGTAAACTTGGATCGGATTCCAACGAAGCCCAATTTGTTGAGTAGAAGAGTTTCTTTGCAAGATGATTTATGATGTCTTTGTCATCATTTTCCCGAATAAATCAATCATCTCTTCATTTTTGTGACATATCATTCATTATTTGGAGCAATGTGTATCGTTGGTGCAATTTTCCAGAATTTTCAGCAGTCTTTTTGGTTGACGTGCTTGGAATCTCGCCTTTTATAAAGTTCAATAGTGTCGCATGTACTCTGTGGGAAGCAATTAAAGGGGTAACCTTATGGATTGTATAGTAAAATAGAATAAGATGATTTTTAAGTCTCAAGTAATTGACCCACCATTGGCGGTGTCCGAAATCCAACAATTATCCTATAGCTGGCTTGGGGGTGTTGATAAGCTTAGTATTGCAAGCTGAGATTGCTGGCATGCAGATCCTTTTCACTCAATGAATACATGAGTATCTTGGTGGACTCTTTGTGTTTTTTTTTTATTTGGAATTTTCAGATTTCCGTTCACATTCAAAGTCCGGATGCCGTTGGTCACTTTGGTGCATTTTCCCATTGAGCAAGTGGAGCAAGGTTTATGGCATGTTTGAAGTGTTTTAATTTTGGTTTTCGTATTCTTCTGATTTATGTAGCTTTTAGTCTGCGGATCGATTATCTACAATTTTTTCCGATGTATAATGCTCGGTTTCCCTCTAAATCTTCTAGCGTCTTGCTAGAAAAACTTTTGATATATTATATTATTGTTGTTAAGAAAAAACATGTTTCTGCCAATCAATTTTTTTAAATAAATATTCATCCTACGACCAAGACCATGCTTAAATCCTATTGGTTTAGATTCACCATATCATAATTTTATTTTATTTTTAATTTTAAACGAACTTCTTTATTCAATAAACCGAGATGTCAAACATTTACAAAGAGTCCAAACCAACAAAGCAAAAATACTAACTATTGTTCCTCTAGTCCCCAAGCTAGTCTAATATTTCGGGCTCTTTCCACCATTTGGCCTATCTGAAGACGTGTGGCGGGGGTAATAAGTCTCTTCTCCAAAGATCCGTTTGTTACGCCAAATCCAAATACCGTTAACAATCTCCCTCCAAATGTATTTGCATTTGGGAGACTGTGAAAGTGCGGGACGAATTAACGAGAACGTAATCCAATCCTTTGTTGATTCAGCAGAAAGAAGTCTCTTATACAAGCAGGTTCTAGGAATTTATCCCATATCGCCCTAGGCCAGCAACAATCCCGGAGGGAATAGAGAGAAGTTTCCTCCTCTTGGCCGCAAACGGTGCATATGTCTGACTCCACTACTTGGCACCGGTATAACTGTACGTTAACCGGTAACGCATCATGGCATATCATCCAAATAAAATGATTGCCTCTAGATGGACCCTTCAGACTCTAATCTCTTTCCAAATTGGTTCCACGTTATTTTACACCTCTGGTAGCAATTGAAGGTGGTAGCCCGAGCTGACCGTGTAGTGCCCCTTAGTAGTATCCTTCCAAGTGAGAATACCATCAATCATTTCGGCCCTCATCTATAATTGCCGCCCCACTTCTAATACTCCTCCACATTATAGAGCTCCCCTTGCTTTAGTGGTTGGTGGATTTTCCGTGCATTTAGCTTTGAGGACTTCAACCCACAACGTCTTCTTGTCCTTCATATAATGCCATGCCAGTTTTGCCAAAAAAGCCAGATTCATACCTGCCAAAATTTTAAAACCTAGACCACCCGCTTCCTTTGGTACACACAATTTGTCCCACGCAATATGATGCAACCTCTTTTTTTCAATCGTATCACTCCAATAAAAGTCCTTGCAAATCCTCTCTAGTTGTGATAGAATGCCCATCGGTAGTTTGACCGTTTTCATGGTGTAAAAAGGTTGTGAGGCTAGTGACGTTTGCATTAAGATTGCTCTACCCGCACGGGATAATGTTTGAGAATGCCACGAACTAAGTTTTCGCTTCATTTTATCCACCAAATATGAGAACGTAGAGATTTTAAGTCTACCTTGGAGAAGAGGCATACCAAGATAAGTCCCAAGGTCAAATGTATGTTGCATTTCAAGTGCTTGACTAATTATGCCTCTACGGATGGATAACGTTTGCCGATGTCTGAAACTGTGATTTCGCCATATTAATTTTCATACCAGAGACATTGCAGAAATCCCCTAGCACAGCATCCATTACCAACGCCTGAACCTCACTCGCTTCCCCAAATAGTAGTAGATCATCAGCAAAGAAAAGATGGGATAGAGGCGGACCATTCTTAGATAATTTGATCGGCTTCCAGAGCCCCCCAATAACTGAGACAAAATTTATGTACATCATTAAAGTCTAGTAGATAATAGTCATAATAACAATTATCAATTAATCGATGAATTTTGCATCATAATCAATGATTCAAGATGTATTTGTTATTTTATCAAGTGACATTTTTTTTATTGTGAAACTAACAATAACAATATTATTCATGTAAAAATTTTGTGAAGTATTCAATTAAGTTATCCTGTTATCGGTAAATTAATGCGCAAAACAGCTTGATTTAGATGTGTTTAACCGCCCATAAGGGCATGTTAAAAGTACGTAATATATAGCACAAAGCCAACTATAACAAAAAAAACTTTCTAAAATAGATATTCATTAATTTTATGGTGGTCCTCGATCACAATACATGACCACCATGTCCAGGGGCGGATGCACACTATGTATTGGGGGAACACACACCCCCTCGAATCCGAAGATTAACCCAATTATATATATTATGTATTTTCTTCGCCCCACAAAAATTTATTTCGCCCCTATCATATCTAATAATCAAGATAATTTGACATAAAGTTTTTATAATGTAAATAAAAAAAACATAGTTATTACGAAAGTGATATATTTAAACGAATATTAATAAATTTTAAAAATGTTGGTTTCGTTCAAAAACATTGTTTGTAGTATTAGAAATCTTTACTAATAGGTGTCTAAAGGTTAATGTGTTAGGATTATGCGATATATGTTAGTGTTTTTTTCAATTATACGCAAAGTGTATAATCGTGTTTTTTTTCCCGCAACATATATATAGTATTATTTTTTCGGATCCAATGGGACAAAAAAACATTACTATACATCGTTTTCATTGCAAAATATCTTTAGAATTGTCGTCCGGGATCCTGCGTCCGCCCCTGATATGTCAGCTTTTTAATCAAATAAAGAATTTTAAAATGATATTTTTTTTATAAATACTTAATTTTTCTATTGGTCTGGAATCACCAACTCAGATTCGGGATTTGGAACTACGAGGATAAAATTTGTTGACAGCAATTATATGGTGGTCAATGTATATCATGTCATAATTGGTCTACCAATAATTTTTTTGTAAAATAAGAGTAAATTTGAAAAAGTTGGACATATATATTTTCTGCAGTTAGGCCCACCTATTTTTATAATTTCTTTTTGGTTTTAGATTATTAAATCATACTTGATAACCGTAGTAAAATTTAGGTAGAAATTGGACAAAGCAGCTGACATTGACTAATGTTGGAACTTTTTCCAAACAAATTGCAGTATCTCCCCGCAACCACACTAGACATGTATGATACACAACCCACCTCCCACCTCCCACCTCCCACCTATATATATATTAACTTCCTCCTCCACATATTCTTCCCATCAACTCGATCGGCCGTTAGTTAAATCACAAAGAAAAAGAGAGGAAAAAAAAAAAGTTGCAAGATTTCTTAACAAATTTAGCAGTGTTTAGACCCGCCGGCCGGGTTGTAACACTAGCTTGTCTGCCGCATGTTTTCTTAATTATGTCCTTTCTTTAACTCGATCACAAGCTAGATTAATACTCTACTAATTAAGTTTGGTTTGAGCCCAGCAGCCATCACCAAGGAATCGATTAAAGTACAATATGCAGAGTAAAATACTCACTACTAACCTCCTTGTTTGTTTCATGATTCTCCTCATCTTCTTGCCCGATTCAACCACCACTTTTACTTTTGCTCAATCATCATCATCATCATCATCATGTGCACAATACAATTTTATTAGCAACAAGGTTTTCAGCTCATGCAATGATCTCCCATATCTCAATTCCTTCCTTCATTGGACATACAACTCATCTTCCAAAACGGTTAAAATCGCCTACAGACACACAGCCATCTCATCATCATCATCAAAATGGGTTGCATGGGCGATTAATCCAACGGCTCAAAACATGATCGGAGCGCAAGCACTTGTGGCTTACCAGAAATCTGATGGTACTATAACAGCATACACTTCCCCTGTATCTGTCTACCGAACTCAATTAGAGAAAGGAAGTTTGAGCTTCCCAGTTTCAGATTTAAGTGCTACGCATATAAATAACGAGATTATTATTTTCGCAACTTTGGAGATTCAGAATCTTAACTCCACTATTGTGAACCAAGTTTGGCAAGATGGTCCAGTTTCCAATGATATTCCCACTATTCATTCAACTACTGGTCCTAATATGCAATCTATGGCAACTATCAACCTTCTTTCTGGAGAGTCTACTCCCACCACTGGAGGTTCAAGAATCAAGAGGAAAAATGTAAGAGCCAGCTTTCAAGTTTCAACCATCAACCATCAACCTTTTTTTTATATAAATAAAAATAATATATACTTGGCTTGGGGGTATTTGTTTTTAATTTGGTTTGAATTTCATATATATATATATATTCAGATTCATGGAGTTGTGAATGCTGTGAGCTGGGGGATCTTGATGCCACTTGGAGCAGTGATTGCACGATACCTGAGAGTTTTTCCTTGTGCTGATCCGGCATGGTTTTACCTTCATGCTACCTGCCAATTATCAGGCTACATTGTCGGTGTTGCCGGATGGGCAACAGGAATTCATCTTGGGAAACAATCTAAGGGAATTCAGTACACCACCCACAGGATCATCGGCATCCTACTCTTTTGCCTCGCCACCATTCAGGTATATATATATATATATATATATATATATCTTTCAATAATATAATATAATTAAAATCATGTTTGTTGTGACATAAATTAATTAATGATGTATGTATGTGACTAGCTATAACATTTTCGTTTGGACATATAATTTAGCTAGCTTGCTAATTAATTAAGCTAACATCGGCGTGCTATATAATATTTAAGATATATATATACGTGACTGATTAATGGTTGCGGTTGCATATGATCGATGCAGGTGGTTGCTTTGCTCTTAAGGCCAAAAAAAGAGCATAAATACAGATTTTACTGGAACATTTACCATCATTCATTCGGATATACAATTATCATCCTTAGCATTGTGAATATATTCAAAGGTTTTGATATATTGAATCCTGAGGAGAAATGGAAAAGAGCATACATAGGCACAATTGCCGCACTTGGTGCTGTGGCAATAATATTGGAAGTATACACATGGTTTATAGTTGGAAAAAAATCGGCGGCTAGAGTGGATCATAACAACCATAGACACAGCAACGGAGCAAATGGTTCTATTAATGGAACACACCAATCAGAAGAGACTATATAATATATATACTGTTTGTATTAATCCATGCATATATCGACATTAATTAATTAATTGGAGTTTACATGTTTTTTGTTACACTTTATGCATTTGTGAAAATAAGTGACATATTCATTATTTAGTTATAAAGAAGGTGGTTAATTACTTGTACTGTGTTTTTCTTGCCAGCTTCTCATCATCATGTAACATATATATGGATGTATTGTGCCTTTCTGGCTTTCTCTATATGTACTTATTATTTGATTCCTTATCAAGTTATCGACTCATTCTAATTAATCAAAAACAAAAAAAAAAAAAAAAGGTAAACCCTACTCGAGGTCCCCACTCCCTCGTCCCATGGGATGAGTGGAGATGTAAATCAAGATCCCCAGAAATTTCTCAGAGTCAATGGGCTTACCTTTAACGTGAGGGAATAATTCGCCTGTGTAGGAATCAAACATCTAACCTCCCGCTAGCCGCAATTACGCACTCACGCCCGCTAACCCAGGTTATGTCCTGGGGACCTCCTTCTTATTAATCGTGTGTGTACATGTGTTGTAAAATCGATCTTTAAATTTTTTATTTTTATGAAACAATCGATCTTTAATTCACTACAAAAAACTGGGCTTTTTGCGACGGAAGGTTATCGTCGCAAACTAGGCTTTTTCCGTCGCAAATCCTAATTTGCGACGGTTTTTATTAGTCGCAATTTTTAGTCGCAAAACCGAGTTTTTGCGACGGTTTATCCGTCGCAAATTATTTTGCGACGAATGTTGCGACGAATGTTGCGACGGATAGTAACGGATTTAATTTTTTTAAAAAAATATAGTTTCCGTCGCAAACAATTGTATAATCCGTCGCAAAAATATATAATCCGTCGCAAAAAATTTATAATCCGTCGCAAATATTTTATAATCCGTCGCAAAAATTGTATAATCCGTCGCAAATATTTTTTATTAAATAATTTTTTTATTTTTAGATCCTTACATATCCGTCGCAAATACATTTTTCCGTCGCAAATGCAACTTTGCGACGGAATATTTCCGTCGCAAAAGTTAAATTAATCGAAGAAAATTATGCCATTTTGTTTTGCGCGGGTGGCCAAACCACCGCCGCAAAACAGCCATAATTTTCCCCGTAGCATTACAATTGCTACCGCTATCAACGATAACAATATAAAAGAGGATACGATACCAAAATAAATAAAACGATATGTCGATGGGGATATGTCAAAGGGATAAAACGATATGTCAAAGGGATACGATAAGCCAAAATAAATAAAATGTATAAAGCAATATGTCATCCAATCGGACCCGTGTACTACCTAAACCCATGTCACTTCCTCCAGGTCCGTGATCGATCGGTCATCTCTTGTCCTCAGACCGGGTTGCATCCTCCGGAGGATCTTCGCTAACCGCTGGTAATCCACTCCTCCATCTGCGCTTAGTCTCGTCTTCCGGCCGGCGCTTTACGTCTCTCTCTCTCAGCTCCTCCAACCTCGCTTTGTGAGCCGCATTAATCTGTCTTTCTCGCGCCATCTCTGGGTGAGGCGGGTGAGTATGCCCGAGAGTATGTCTCGGCGGATGAGTGTCGAGCAAGAGCAGTGAGCTGTCAGTAGTACATGGAGGCGGTGACCCCATGCCAAAACTCTCCCCTTCTTGTCGTAACCACCGGCCGCCAGTAATAAAGACGCGCCTCGCCGATGGGGTGTCGTGCCACGTCTCCTGGGCTTTCGCCTTCTTCGAGGTGAAGACGTCCTGTAAAGTATGATATAAATTTGTTAGTAACAATAATTACACGATATATATATAATATTTAGAATACATAACGTACCAAGATTTTCTCAAACTTCCTCGAGATGAAGTTGCCCGACTTCTTCTTCTTCGAACTAGTCACCAGATCTCCGGATCGACAGGGGCACTTCTCTATTGTCCTCCATGGCCCGAAGCGAAATCGATAACGCCGCGTCGCGCCCATAGCATGTGTCCTAGGGATCTTCCCTTCCTCACTGGATCCAGAAGCTCGGTTTATCTTCTTTTTCGCAGATGTTTCCTTGAATGCCTATTCCGACATAAGATAAACAAGTTAGTACATACACTACAAGAAAAATGGCTTTCAATGACAAAAAATAATGACAGGAGGCAAATCCCGTTATTAAGGGGTAGTTATAATGACAGAAACTATATTATTTTGCTTATTGATGACCAAACATTCATTCCCGTCATTAGTGATCATATTTCCCATCATTAGTGGTCCAATTTAAGAATTCCCGTCATTATACAAAAAAAAAATTTGAAATGATTTTTTATAATACGGTCAAAGAGAGAAAATATGTGGTTAAAATACATAATACTTAGCATAACCGTGTTACGATAATATTTTTTTTTCATTTTATGCTCTTCATAAAAAAGTGTATGAAATTTTTTAAATTTTTTTTTGACTTAAAACCCCCGGTATCCGGAACCAACTGATCTGATTAATCCGAAGTTTATTTTCTTTATACATAATGGCCCTAAAAATTTGCCAAATTTTAGGCGGATAATATCCCACCAAATTTTGTCAAAATCCCAATTTTTTTTACGAGAATATCATTTTTTTCACCTAAAAAAACCAGTAATTATTTTCACCACATATATCTTATCTCTATTTTAGATTAACTGAGACCTTTGCATAATACCCTCTAAACTCTTAGACATCCAAACACTTACCGTAAAAGCTCTCTCCGATAAAATAAAAAGAAAAAAAAGCGCCGATTCAAACAGATTGTACCTTGCTCTGGACAGTACTCCTCTTTTCAATTTCAGCCTGGGATTTTGATTCAAGCTCATTTTCTATCACATACGGTACTCCTATTTATATGTAATTGATGATGTTTGTTTTTTATTTAAATTTTAGGGCTCAATTGCGAAGAGATAATCAAATTCGATTGGAAACAAAGTGTTTGAGTTGCAGCCACAAATCAAGGTGGGTTATTCTCTAATCTAACCTAACAACCATTCATTTCATGTAAGTTAAATTTTCTGTTAGATTAGATGGTTTGTGTGAGGTATGAATGTAATATTTTAATTCTTTGCATTAAACCCCTTTTTGCGAAATTTGGAATTTTTTGGGGACATTCTTGTAATGAATACGAGAGACTACACCTTATATGTGTTGAATGTGGTCAATATGTGCAACTTTTTTTTGATATGTGTAATATTCCGACTTTCGTAAAAAGGGCAGACGTGTCATTTTGCGAAAACGTAATTAATATTCTTTTTCCGTTTCGTTGGAATTAAATCCTTTGAATTATAACGGTTTCGGTTTAATGGTTGTTTGAGGGTATTGGAGTAAATTCGGGTTTAAAATAATAATTAGGTTACGGTATATAAACGGAAGTATACCAAAAACCTAGTCATTAATCAAAAAGCTCAGAATTTATCAAGGCAGCCGCACCCCATTCCCCTCGGGTAAGGTGAAACCGCTGTTGTGGTTTCGAAACCGTCAAACCTTCGATCCTTGATATCTCACTCGTTCCTCTTCCGTTTTCAGATCGTAGCATACCGTTGGAATCCTCGTGACGAGCTTCGCATCGGTACCGTGCACAACATCTCGATTCGATTATTTAGGCAGAAAAGGTAAGGAGAACCCTTACGTTTGCAGTTTTTGATTATACATTGGTTGTGTTGAATTCTTGTTGCTTTGGTGATCTAAATTGTGTTAATTTGATGCCTAAATGATGGGTGATGTTCTGGCATGGGTGGTAGTTTAATTCAAGTGTTTTTGGTCAGGAAAGTTTGGGTTTTTGTTTGAAAACGGATGAATACGATGATGTGCAAAATCGGTTTTACGGAAAATCGCCAGTCGGACGGGCGTCGGTTTTCGGACGGGCGCCCAACCTGGACGAAGCGTCCGGATACCTCGGACGGGCGTCTGAGGTGCAATTTTGATACAGGATTGAAAGGGGAATGTCTGGACGGGCGTCCACCATTTTGGACGAGCGTCCAGGGCCTTCAGACGGGCGTCTGGTCCTTCAGACGGGCGTCCACCTGGAGCTGGTTTTCCAGCTTGTTTAAATTGGCTTTCGACTATCGTTTAGGGTTGTTTAATCAACCTTAAACCTTTGTAAACGTATTACTATTTTATTATAACACCTTTAAACCTTACTTAGGCTAGAATTGGTCTTTTGATCATGATGAGTGGTGTCGGTAAGGGAGTGTTATCTAAATGAACTAGGAGGGCTAGTTAATCACCTAATACTACACAACTTGCTAGATAAAAGGTTAAACACCATGTGGTCTTGGGTAGATCTGAAGATCTATAGCGTGATGTGTGAACAGACGATCAAAGTGAGGGTCCTATCGGCTCGCAGCCTATAGGCATCGCCGTATGTTCATACTATCGGAACCGGTTATTGTATCTCGAAGATTTCAATACGTTCCGTGGTTATTGTATCCTGAAGATTTCAATATGTCACGTTCCACCTTGATAGCATGTTGTAACAAAGATAAGCTAGGTAGCTACAGTTTAGGCATATTGGGAGATGTAACCTCTATGCGTAGAATCGAGTCTGTCTTGTTTTTAGTTGAAATTTAATAATAAGTCTTATATATTCTAAGCTTAAACGTACTTCTCTTCCTTACTGAGTATTATATACTTACCCCTTGTGCATGTTTTTGTTATATGTGCTTGGGGGTGAGAAGGCGAACAGGATTACGAGTTTTACGAGGAGTATGTTCCCGAGGAGGATCTCTGAGCTTGACATTTATTTTTATGCACTTTCATTTACGCATGATATGTTGCACTGTTTTATATACTTTGTTCATAGTACTTTGGGATGACGTGTGATCATCTTTATTTCTTATTTCATAGTATTTCGATTGGACTTTCGAGGGACTTCAGTTGTATTGTTTGATACACTTTCGACTTTTAGTACCTTTTCGTATTCTAGTATCTTTATGGATATTTATTACCCGAGCATTAAATTCCGCGCACTTTGATTGTATTGATTATAGGCTTACATATATAAATGAATTAAATTTTATTTATATATGTGCGAACGTCGTATTTCCGGATAAGGGTTCGGTATCCGAACGGGGCGTTACTGATTGGTATCGAGATACGTGTTCCTTAGGCTTCTATTCTTGAGTTTAACTCAATCTTATCTTTAGATCCTTAGTAACACTCTGGTTCTCTTGGTTGTCGGGATGACTAGAAACACAAGATCGAGGACTTTGGCTCTTGGTAATCGACGCCTGAGGGGTGAAACCTCCCAGGGTCGTCGCAGATTTGTCACCGCCGCCTCGCACAGCTACACCGTCACCGAGCCGGAGCGGAGTTCAAAGATCGAGCTCCACCACCACCTCCTCCACCTGTGGTTAACCATGCGGCGTCACTTTGGCCTTCTTCAGATCGGCCAGTCGGGCGGTTTCAAGAGAGGACGGTTGTCTATCCACCACCGGTGACACAGCACCACAAAGAGCTATCCTCAAGATGGTTTTCAAGCAGACCACAGTACCCTCCGCCGTATTCTCCGCAGCACCAGTGTATCCTCCTTATCAGGTGAGCATCGAGATCCGTATTACTATCGCAGCAGAGCCGCGAGTACCCCTTGGTTATCCCCGGTCTATCGCCTTTCAGCCACCGGTTCAAAGAAGAAAGAAAGCAGCAGATACCCTATGGTTATCCTCCGGTTTACCCACCAGTTAGGCCGGTTGTTGAGTCAGCACCATCAGTAGATTGGCACACTAGGCTGAGAAGAAACCGTATGCAAGATTTTTATGGGAATGTGGAACATGCAAAGGCTGAGGAATGGATCAGAAGTTTTGAGAAATCGTGTAGGAATATAGGTGTCCCTGAGACGGAGATGGCCCAGTTAGCGGTCGGTTTTCTTTTAGGTTCAGCCGAGTCTTGGATAGATGCAGTTCAGAGTAGCAGCGGCAAGGTAACAGATTGGGCGGCTTTTAAAGCCATGTTCTACAACGAGTACTTTCCAGCAACGGTACAAGCGGAAAAGGCTAGCCAGTTTCTGAAACTTGAACAAGGTAATCACATGCGATTTTCGAGACACAAATCGGTTCAATGAGTTAGGGAGGTTTTATCCGGAGTTGATGCAAGTGGAAGAACGAAAGATGGCCCGTTACAAGGACGGTTTGGCATATGGGATTCAGTCGGGCATGCTAGGCTTTACCGCAAGGAATATGGCGGAGCTACTGAATAAAGCCTTGGAAGTCGAGACTTTCAGGAAGAGAGCTACAGTGGTTGTTGGTAATAAAAGAAGCTTTGAAACAAGTCAGGGCAGTGGCAGAGGGGCTCCGCAGCAGTTAGCTCAGAGGTTTCCTCACGCACAAGCAGATTAGACCACCGGTTGGTGCCCCATCAGCAGTCAGGCCACCGGCAGCTAGACCACCAGTTGGCGCTCCACCGGCAGCTAGGCCACCGGCTACCTCAGGTTGTTTCTTTTGTGGTGAGCAGGGTCATTTCTCCAGGAATTGTCCACGCAGGGCAGCCAGTGCTCAGGCAGGTCAGCCTAGTAGAGCAGGTCCGAGTAAGTAGGTGCAGATGTTTGCTGTTGATGCCAGAGAGGTTGAGCCAGAGGATGATGTGATCTCAGGTACCCTTTATGGTTGCTTTGTTCTTTTGAGTTATTTATAGCATGCTTGGAACATGTTGTAACTTTAGTTAATTGGACAAATGCATGATAGGTATGATAAGAGTAGGCAATCTAGTAGTCAGGGCCTTATTTGATACAGGAGCTTCAACCACCTTTGTGTCCTCTAGGATTGCTAAGAAACTAGATTTACCTATGGAGCATTTGAGAGATACTATGGAGATTGTTACACCCCTAGGCAAGGTAAATAAGGTGGTTAAGATGATACCACAAGTGGATGTTCAGGTAGGACCTTATCAGTGTAAGAGTGACTTCACGGTCATGGATTTCTCAGACTTCGACGTGATTCTTGGGATAGGATCGGCTATCCAAGAATTATGTTCACTTGGATTGCAGGCCAAGAGAGTTATTTTGAGTCCCGGGAAATCAGATAAGACTTATCAGGGGAACGTTTACAGGCCAGGCAAGAAGAGACATCCTATCATTTCCGCAGTCAAGGCCATCAGGGCATGTCAGAAAGGATGTGAGGGCTACTTGTTGTACGCAGTGGATGTGGAACAAGTAAAACCTAAGTTGGAAGATACTAGAGTGGTCGAGATTATCAGAGGTATTCCTGGATGAGTTGCCGTGAAACATGCGAGGTGGCTATTGAGTTTGAGATACTGATTAGTTGTGGGCGGCACTGGGTTGCCAAGGCACCATACAGATGGCACCGGCTGAATTGAAGGAGTTGAAGGCTCAACTCAAGGATATGTTAGAAAGGAACATCATTCAGCCCAGTACTTCACCTTGGGGAGCACCAGTTTTGTTTGTGAAGAAGAAGGACGGCAGCATGCGGATGTGTATTGACTACAGGGCCTTGAACAATCTGACTATCAAGAATAAGTATCCACTACCGAGGATAGATGATCTGTTCAACCAGTTGCAGGGTCGGAAAGTGTTTTCAAAGATTGATTTGCGGTCAGGCTACCATCAGTTAAAAGTTAAAGTGGCAGATATTCCAAGACAAAGATTCAAGATTTAGATATGGACATTATGAGTTCCTTGTTATGCCTTTTGGACTCACTAATGCTCCATCTGCATTTATGGATTTGATGCAGAGGGTCTTCATGCCTTACCTAGATAAGTTTGTGATTGTCTTCATTGATGATATTTTGGTATTCTCTAAGGATGAGGCGGAGCATGAAGGGCATCTCCGGATTGTTTTGGAAACGTTGAAGAAGGAGCGATTGTATGCAAAATTTTCCAAGTGTGACTTCTGGTTGGACCAAGTGAGCTTTTTGGGTCATGTCATTTCAGGTGATGGCATTCAGGTTGATCCGGCCAAGATTGAGGCAGTTAAGAGTTGGCCTACACCGACTACAGTTTCAGAGGTCAGGAGCTTTCTGGGTTTGGCTGGTTACTACAGAAAGTTTGTGAAGAATTTTGCAAGGATAGCTACTCCACTCACCAGACTTACACAGAAGAACATCAAGTTTGTTTGGACACCCGAGTGTGGGTTAGCATTTGAGGTGTTAAAGGACAAAGTTGACTACAAAGACCGGTATTGGCAAAGACCGAGGTGTTCGATGATTATGATGTCTACACCGATGCTTGAGTAAGGTGGTCTAGGTTGTGTGTTGATGATGCAGGAGGAAAGGTCATTGCCTATGCATCCAGGCAATTGAAAGTACATGAGAAGAACTATCCCACACATGACTTAGAGTTGGCGCAGTGGTGTTCGATTGAAGATTTGGAGGCACTATCTCAGATGGGGTCAAGGCCGAATCTTCACCGACCACAAAAGTTTAAGGTATTTCTTCACTCAGGAGAATCTAAATATGAGGCAACGGAGATGGTTAGAGTTCGTGAAGGATTATGACTTAGACATTCAGTACCATCCGGGAAAGGCAAATGTAGTAGCAGATGCCTTGAGCAGGAATCCAGTGGTTTTAGAGCCCAGTGTTGAGGCTATCACAGCAGGGGTTGATGACTTGCAGTTTAGCAGTTTTGACCAGATTGAGGACCGTCAGTTTGCAGCACCGTTGTTGGCTAGATCGGAGTTGATGGATGAGATCAGAGCAAAGCAAGACGAAGATGCAGTTTTGGTTGATTTGAAGAGGGTTGCAAGGAAGAAGCCTACAGTCGGCTATGTGTTGGATCAGAATGGAAATCTGTGGTATCAGGATCGTCTCTGTGTGCCTAATGTTGGAGATTTGAGACGGAGAGTTATGGAAGAGGCACACAAGATTGCTTTTGCAGTGCATCCGGGTTCTACCAAGATGTACCGGGATTTGAAAGAAAGATTTTGGTGGCCCTCAATGAAGCTAGAGATTGCTAAGTTTGTTTCTGAGTGTGACGTCTGTCAGAGAGTGAAGGCTGAGCATAGGAAGCCAGGCGGGATGCTTAAGTCATTGGATATCCCAGAGTGGAAATGGGAAAAGATCACTATGGACTTTATTTCGGGGTTGCCTAAGTCGAAGGGTGGACATGATTCTATTTGGGTGATCGTTGATAGATTAACCAAGTCGGCTCATTTCTTGCCTTTCAAGATGAATATGCCCTTGGCAAGGATGACGGAACTATATATGGACAATATAGTGAAGCTTCATGGAGTTCCAGTCTCCATTGTTTCTGATCGGGATTCGAGGTTCGTCAGTCGGTTTTGGCAGAGCTTACAGGAGGCATTTGGTACCCGGTTGGATTTGAGTACAGCGTTTCATCCTCGCATGGATGGTCATGCGAGAGGACTATCCAGACACTTGAGGATATGCTTAGAGCATGTGTCTTGGAGGTAGGCGGATCTTGGGTAGATTATCTGCCAGTTGCAGAGTTTGCTTACAACAACAGTTATCACGCGAGCATAGGCATGCCACCGTTTGAAGCTTTGTATGGTAGAAGATGCGGGACGCCTTTTGTTTTGGGACGATGTTGGGGAGAAACACTCACCGGGCGGATTTAGTTGAGCAAGCCAAAGAGAGGGTTCGATTAGTGAAGAAGAATCTGCAGATAGCTCAAGATAGGCGTAAAAGTTGGGCGGATGTCAGACGGAGACCGCTTGAGTTTGAGGTTGGTGATCATGTTTACTTGAAGGCATCACCAATGAGAGGAGTAAAGCGTTTTGGTCAGAAAGGAAAGTTGAGCCCGAGGTATGTTGGACCTTTTGAAATTCTGGAGAGGATTGGACCTTTAGCCTATAGACTTGATTGCCAGAGTCAATGTCCAGAGTTCACAACGTCTTCCATGTTTCGATGTTGAAGAAGTGTTTGACGAAGACAGAGGTTGAGTCTACAGTGGATCCAGAGATACTTCAGGACAACCTCGCTTATGATGAAAAGCCGATTAAGATTCTGAACAGGAAAGAAAAGATGGTCAAGAGGAAGATGGTTTGCTTGGTTCTTGTTCAGTGGAGCAATCATACACCTGAGGAAGCAACTTGGGAAGTTGAAGGTGATATGATCAACGAATTCCCGGAATTTTTGGATTTACCAGGTGCGTTCTAGTTTCGAGGACGAAACTCCACTTAAGGGGAGAATGTAATATTCCGACTTTCGTCGTAAAAGGGCGACGTGTCATTTTGCGAAAACGTAATTAATATTCTTTTTCCGTTTCGTTGGAATTAAATCCTTTGAATTATAACGGTTTCGGTTTAATGGTTGTTTGAGGGTATTGGAGTAAATTCGGGTTTAAAATAATAATTAGGTTACGGTATATAAACGGAAGTATACCAAAAACCTAGTCATTAATCAAAAAGCTCAGAATTTATCAAGGCAGCCGCACCCCATTCCCCTCGGGTAAGGTGAAACCGCTGTTGTGGTTTCGAAACCGTCAAACCTTCGATCCTTGATATCTCACTCGTTCCTCTTCCGTTTTCAGATCGTAGCATACCGTTGGAATCCTCGTGACGAGAGCTTCGCATCGGTACCAGGCACAACATCTGATTCTGAGTATTTAGGCAGAAAAGGTAAGGAGAACCCTTACGTTTGCAGTTTTTGATTATACATTGGTTGTGTTGAATTCTTGTTGCTTTGGTGATCTAAATTGTGTTAATTTGATGCCTAAATGATGGGTGATGTTCTGGCATGGGTGGTAGTTTAATTCAAGTGTTTTTGGTCAGGAAAGTTTGGGTTTTTGTTTGAAAAACGGATGAATACGATGATGTGCAAAATCAGTTTCTGGAAAATCGCCAGGTCGGACGGGCGTCCGGTTTTCTGGACGGGCGTCCAACCTTGGACGAGCGTCCGGATACCTCGGACGGGCGTCTGAGGTGCAATTTTGATACAGGATTGAAAGGGGAATGTCTGGACGGGCGTCCACCATTTTGGACGAGCGTCCAGGGCCTTCAGACGGGCGTCTGGTCCTTCAGACGGGCGTCCACGGGAGCCGGTTTTCCGGCTTGTTTAAATTGGCTTTCGCTCATCGTTTAGGGTTGTTTAATCAACCTTAAACCTTTGTAAACGTATTACTATTTTATTATAACACCTTTAAACCTTACTTAGGCTAGAATTGGTCTTTTGATCATGATGAGTGGTGTCGGTAAGGGAGTGTTATCTAAATGAACTAGGAGGGCTAGTTAATCACCTAATACTACACAACTTGCTAGATAAAAGGTTAAACACCATGTGGTCTTGGGTAGATCCTGAAGATCTATAGCGTGATGTGTGAACAGACAGTCAAAGTGAGGGTCCTATCGGCCTGCAGGCCTATAGGCATCGCCGTATGTTCATACTATCGGAACCGGTTATTGTATCCTGAAGATTTCAATACGTTCCGTGGTTATTGTATCCTGAAGATTTCAATATGTCACGTTCCACCTTGATAGCATGTTGTAACAAAGATAAGCTAGGTAGCTACAGTTTAGGCATATTGGGAGATGTAACCTCTATGCGTAGAATCGAGTCTGTCTTGTTTTTAGTTGAAATTTAATAATAAGTCTTATATATTCTAAGCTTAAACGTACTTCTCTTCCTTACTGAGTATTATATACTTACCCCTTGTGCATGTTTTTGTTATATGTGCTTGGGGTGAGAAGACTAACAGATTACGAGTTTTACGAGGAGTATGTTCCTTAGGAGGATCTCTCGAGCTTGACATTTATTTTTATGCACTTTCATTTACGCATGATATGTTGCCTCGCTTTTATATACTTTGTTCATAGTACTTTGGGATGACGTGTGATCATCTTTATTTCTTATTTCATAGTATTTCGATTGGACTTTCGAGGGACTTCAGTTGTATTGTTTGATACACTTTCGACTTTTAGTACCTTTTCTTATTCTAGTATCTTTATGGATATTTATTACCCGAGCATTAAATTCCGCGCACTTTGATTGTATTGATTGTAGGCTTACATATATAAATGAATTAAATTTTATTTATATATGTGCCGAACGTCGTATTTCCGGATAAGGGCTCGGTATCCGGGAACGGGGCGTTACAATATGGCAGAGCTGTATTGGGGGCTGGTTTGAGCTGTCCCTAGTGTGTTAACCTCAAAATGACCATTAATGTTTTTGGGCTCATGTCAGTTCTTGCCGATGGTGTTGGAGAGATTTGTTGGTTTTCATGCCTAGAAAACGCGTGATGGGTTGAAATACGAGGTTCTATTAACCTTTCCGCTTGTCCATGGTTTGGATAGATATTCGAACTCTTTGTACATCCTTTAAATTCAGTATCCATGGCCACAATCTTGACATTTTGTTCTCGTGCCTAGTCGATTCCTTCATGCCCAAATGGGAAACTTGGAGATCAAATTATAGATAAGATATGAAAGAATTTCTTGTTATAATCATCTAAGGAAAAAGCGGAACCATCAATTAGTTAGTCAATGTCTATACAGTGAGAGGAAACAAACACACTGTACTTTTGTTAAGTACATGTATAAAAAATGTTAGATAAAAGAGCTTGTTGCAAACACACCGACTTTTGCCACAATTTATAGTTCTTGTATGATTGTTGTCAATGTTCCGAGATCTCCTGTTTCTTCTCTTTTTATTACTCGTATTTTTCTTGAATATTGTTACCTCTTCATGAAACGGGAGTATTGATGTGTTTTTTTTTGTGTGTGTGGATAAGATATATATTGGCTTTTCGGATAATCTATTATATTTTTCTTTCTTTCTAACGCCTCCGGTCATACCGCTTCTCATAAGTTCATTTTTTTGTAATTTGATTTTTCCAAGCAGCTTACGCAACGATGAGCACATGTTAGTTTTTAAGCGATCCGTTGTTTTCAATCTTTGTCTATGTTATGTAATCTTCATTCGGATGTGTTGAGAGAATAAAGTTATATATTATATACATGTGATTTTGTTTGAGATTCTAATAGTTAGTTTAAAATGACACTGCCAACCGCTTTCATATTCATGTAGTGTTTGCCTTTGAATCTAGTATTTACATTCTTTTTACCCACCCTTCTGCAATTTTGTTCTCATTTTAGTAGGCAACGATAATCATTGCATGGAATGGATTAGGTCGCCTAGTCATAATATTTGATGGAAATGTGTTGGAGAAGGCCCAGAGCATGTTCATTACAATAGCCATACTAAAGCTTGTACAAGGTAAAATAGTTGGTTCACCATTGTTTACCTCAGAAAGCAGTGCATGTCATTGTTTGGGTTTCATTTGATTTTATTGGCTGTCTGGTAATTTGTTGACATATATTAATTGACTGTCTTTTATACTTCAGGTTAATACTTTTACCGGGTAGATTAGTTGTTATTTGAGTTGGAAAATGACACATAATAGGGAATGGATTGGTCTTTTCAATGATCGCTTCAATGATAAATACAAGATTGGTATTCAAGAATTTTTGGATTATGCCTTGGGAAGGCAAGTGAGGTCGAGCATATTCGTTGTCCATGTGTTAAATGCAACAACACAGGTTATGGATCTCGTGAAATGCTTGAAAATCATCTATTGGTTTATGGAATGATGCAAAATTATACAACTTGGCATCATCATGGTGAAATGTCCGGTGAATCTTTATCTAACAACAAAGAATCAAAACCAATTGACTATGATGATATTGGTGAAATCTTAAGGGATTTATACCCTGGCATGATGGACGATTTTGATATAAGTGGGTCAGAAATTGGTTCCTCAAGTCAAAGTAAGCCAGAAGAGGAGCCAATTGATGAAGCAAAAGCTTTTTACAGCTTGTTAGATGACTCCAAGAAACCAACTTATCCAGGTTGTGAGACTTCAAAATTAGATTCAGTTGTCAACCTATTGGAAATGAAGAGTATTGGTCGGTGGAGTAGCGAATCATTTGATATGTTGATGAAATTTTTGAAAAAGATACTTCCAACCGGTTCAGTATTGCCAGAATCTTATTATGAAGCCAAAAAGATTGTCAAGGGTCTTGGGTTATTTTATAAAAAAATTGATGTATGTGTGAATGATTGTATGTTGTATTGGAAAGAAGACATTGATTTTGACATTTGCAAAATATGTGGTGCATCTAGATGGAAAGCACACAGTCATACTGGGGAAACTAAAGTCCGAGCCAATGGTAAGAAGTTAGCAGTAAAGGCCTTGTGTTACTTTCCTTTAAAGCCAAGGCTTCAACGGTTATTCATGTCTAAGATGACTGCTCCGTTAATGAGATGGCACCAGGATAAAAGAGTGGATGATGGCGTGTTAAGACATCCTGCTGATTCTATGGCATGGAAGTCACTTGATGATCGATATAAGGATTTTGCTGTTGAACCTCGAAATGTATGACTTGGCTTGGCTAGTGATGGTTTCCAACCATTTACCCACTCAAAAACGTCATACAGCATTTGGCCAGTAATACTCATTCCATATAATTTGCCGCCATGGATGTGCATGAAAGAGGATAATTTTATTCTTTCAATGCTTATTCCAGGCCGAGGGTCGGGAGATGCTATTGATGTCTATCTTCAACCTTTGATCGAAGAGCTAATTGAGTTGTGGGAAGATGGAGTTGAAACATTTGATGCCTCAACTCGTGAAAATTTTAAGCTACGTGTGACTTTATTATGGACAATTAATGATTTTCCTGCATACGGGAACCTTTCTGGTTGGAGTACCAAGGGTAAGATGGCATGTCCTCGTTGCAACAAAGACACTTGTTCTATGAGATTAGTCAATGGTCATAAACAATGTTACATGGGTCATCGGCGTTATCTTCCTATGGATCACAGTTGGAGGAAAAACAAAAGTTTGTTTGATGGAAACAAGGAGGTAAGACCACCACCACGCTTACTTTCAGGTGCTGAGCTACTGGATCAAGTGAATGACCTTGAAGGAATGATCTTGACTAAGGATTCTAAAAGAAAGATGAAAATTTCTCATGAGAAAAGAGGAGATAATTGGAATAAGAATAGTATTTTCAATAAACTCCCATATTGGAGTTTGCATTTGTTACCGTATAATTTAGATGTGATGCATATTGAAAAGAAAATTTTTGAAAATATAAATGGAACAATCATGAATATAAATGGAAAGACCAAGGACAATGTTCAGGCTCGTCTTGATTTGGAACTTATGAACATCAGATCGGAATTGCATCCTATCCGTAAGGGGGATAAATTTGAGTTGCCTGCTGCATTATACACGTTATCTAAGAAGGAGAAACACTTATTTTGCTTATTTTTAAGTAATTAAGAGTCTCGGATGGGTTTTCATAAAATATTTCTCAAAGTGTTAACATGAAAGATCATAAATTCTCAGGATTGAAAAGCCATGATTGTCATGTCTTGTTACAACATCTACTCCCTCTTGCAATCCGTGGCCTTCTTCCTAAAAAAGTATGTGAACCACTTATCGAGCTCTCTTTGTTTTTTACCAGCTTGGGGGCTAAATCTTTGAGGGTAGATGAGCTCGAAAGAATTGAGTCCTAAATTCCGATTACCTTGTGCAAGTTGGAACAAGTATTCGTGCCTTCTTTTTTTGATGTCATGGTGCATTTGTCTATTCATTTGGCTAATGAGGCTAAAATTGGTGGCCCGCCCGAGATCGGTGGATGTAACCTATTGAGCGTATGTTATACAATTTAAAAGACTAATTCGCAATATGGCTCGTCCGGAAGGCTCAATTGCAGAGGGGTATATTGCAAAGAGTGTATGACACTTTGTTCAAGGTACATGAAAGGAATCCAGACAAAATTCAATACACTTGATCAGAATTGTGATGATGATTTTGATAAATTTGAAGGAGAACTATCCATATTTGCACAATGTGGACAAGAGTTAGGAGCTGGCATGCCTCGTAATATTAGTGAGGATGAGCGGGAGAAAGCTCATATATTTATCTTGAAGAAGCTGTGATTTAAGTACAACCTTTTCTCAAGTAAGCTTAAATACCTTCACATGGTCCTTTTTTTGCATCCATATGTTTTTTGGGTTACTTTTTGCAACTTCATGAAGTTTTCATTAATATTTTGTGACAGGGAGTATTCTCAGATCCAAGAAATTGATGCACCGCAAGTGTCAAATGATGAGTGGAATAGAAATTTTATCGCTTGGTTTAAAAAAAAAAGTGAGTCAATTCATTACATATGTTGCTTAGTGTTTATGTTTATCAAGATTACTTGTTGTAGATATTTACGTTAAATTTGTTGTAGGTTGAAAAAATGAGAATGCAAGACCAACACAGTAAATCTGATGCATTACTATCATTGTCTCTCGGGTCCGTCTCATTATGCTACGTTCTTCAAAGGTTATGTTGTCAATGGATATAGGTTTCGGATTGAATCTTGTGACATTAAATGCAGGACACAAAATTCAGGGGTATGTGTGCTTG
This sequence comes from Gentiana macrophylla, assembly GCA_026214975.1. Lineage (NCBI taxonomy): Eukaryota > Viridiplantae > Streptophyta > Magnoliopsida > Gentianales > Gentianaceae > Gentiana > Gentiana macrophylla. The sequence goes on from CM047806.1 coordinate 145,946,479, forward strand.
GTGATATGGGTAATGAGACAGATTTTGTTGATTACTACGGTGTGTTGACAGAGATTCTCGAACTACAGTACCTTGATGGAAAACGATTGGTTTTATTTCGATGCAAGTGGTTCGATGTGCATGATAATGAGAAAGGAGCCAAAACAGATGAATATGGTTTTACTAGCATTAATTGCAACCGTCTTTTGAAAACAAATGAGCCATTTGTTCTAGCTAGTCAAGCTTCACAAGTGTTTTATGCTACTGACAATGTTAATAAAGGTTGGCATGTTGTTGTTAAGACGCAACCTCGGGATCTCTATGATATGGGGCATTCAATAGAGGATGAAAGCAAGAATACAAATGATTTAAGTGAAGCATACCAACATTCTGAATCTTTCAAATATGATTGCGGTCACTCAAATTCAGCCAATGTAGATGGTCAAAATGTTTGGAGAAGATCAGATTTAGAGCCGGCGGTAATTGACGTGACAACAATCAAAAGAAAGAGAAAACGAAAGCGAAAAGCATTTTGATGGTTCCTCGGGGTCTCTATTTTTGCATCCTTCAATGACACATTCATCGTGAGTGTTTGATTTTGATTTTGTTTTTTTAATTTTTTAATTTTTCTGTTTTTTGGTTCTGTCAACATTTTGGGAGTTGATGTGTAGTTTGATTGGCTAAAGCATGGAATTTGGCTTTCTTTCCTTGCAGCATGTTACTGATTTATCAGGAAGGGAAACAATGGTTCCGATTACTGGTAAACTGCCCCATCTGTTTATTTGTTGATGATGTGTGATTGGCTTTAGTCTTATGGCTTTCTTTCATTGGTTATTCCCTTTCATTATAACAGATGCCTATATACTATTTGTAATGAATGATTTACAGATTGAACAGTCATGTTAGTGCTGAATCTTCTCCTCATAATTTTGCTGTTCAGTTTCTAGCTGCTAATGTTCTTTCCTTGAGCTTTATTCCCGTATGCAATTCAGTATTCTTTTTGTAGTCATCATTTATGATAGTATGAATGATGAAGTTCTAACGGGGTTACTTTTTTAGTGCAATGGCAATCAATAATTTTTTTAAACACATTTCTTCTCTTCTTTTAGTGCAATGGAAATCAAACTATGTTATGGGGCTTTAAGGCATTTGTAATGTTTTTTTTTCCTTAAATATAACTAGAATTAATGTTGATTTCTTGAAGGAGTCATCTGGGGCTTGAAGGAGTTATTGTGTTTGTACGTGAGGAATCGGGCATGTTTTGGCTACAACAAGGTTAAAAAGCTATTCTGTTGTAATTGTCGGAGCATAATATTTTGGATTAAGAACCAAGTGTACTACATATATAGCAAGTAAGTATTTTTGTAATGTGATAATAGGAAATCATGTACGCATCTATATGATATTTTGTTGTAATTTGTTGGTTACAAATCCAAGTGTCCTTGCCCAGCCGGCCTTGCTTGTTTTGGTTTCGTGTAGCTTTTGGGATTGACGTGCCTTGTTGGCCTAGTTTTGCTTGCATCTTTCTTGATGGGTGGCCTTGCCGGCCTTATTATTTGTTTTTTTTGCTTTCTTGTTTGATGGTGAGGCCTTGCCCTGTTCGCTTTGCTTGTGTTTTGCATGAGGGGTGGTCTTGCTGGCCTTTGTTTTCTTAGTTGCTTGATTGGTAGTTTTCAGTATTAAACCGGTATAATTAGGGTGTATGTTGTCATTAAATTATCATTTAATGATGGAAAAATGCCCTTATAATGAGGGATATGTCGTCATTAATCATGCTTTAACGAAATGAAAATGACCCTATATTGAGCATATACGTCGTCATTAAATCATGATTTAATGATGGGAAAAAAGTTTTATAATGATGGGATATGTCGTCGTTAAATCACTATTTAATGAGGGAAAATGTCTTTATATTAAGGTGATATGCCGTCATTAAATCACTATTTAATGAGAGGTATTTAAGCTTCTGAGTGAGGGATATGTCGTTATTAAATAATGATACAATGAGTGGAAAATGACCCTATAATGAGGGACAAGTCGTTATTAACTACGCTGCTTAATAACGGGATAGTACCGTCATTGAATGTGCTACATAATTAATGACGGAAACGCTCTTCCCGTTATTATTTACCTTTATCTAGTGAGGGAGGCGAAGAGAGGATATTTCCGTCATTAAAGGTCTTTAATGACAGGAATTGGGCATTTAATGAGGATATTTCCGTCATTAAAACTCAATTTTCTTGTAGTGATACATATATATATAAAACACAAGTATTATTAATTAAATATTGAATAATTGCTTATGGGACTCCCAATCCACTCCTCGAATCGACGGAGAATATCCGGGTCATCCAAAGCCGAGCACGGGGTTTGTTTGAGCCCGATACATATAATCACGGACCTCGTTGATAGCATACCGCCCAAAAGCTTCCCTAACCAGCGCCGTGGCGTAACTCGAAAGTCAAATGAGCTCGCAACATGGTTCCTCTGTGTTTTTCAAAGCATTTCAAAAACGATGCAACTTCGTGGTTTGGTGTCTCATTGTTCTCCTCTTGGTTAAGCAATTCTTCTCTTACGTGATCAATCCTATCACGTAATGCGTCATTAACCATGTCCCGATAAGGGTTCACATTCCGTCTTTCTTTGAACGCTCATCGGAATGGGAAACTCTTCACCATGACACACCCAATCATAGTAGTTTGCGCAAAACCCATATTTAGTTAAATGTAATCTAACGTCATGTTCGATCGAAAATTTAGTGTTCTTACACTTACTACATGGACACTTCATCATTCCATTATTTGCCCGAAACGAATCTAACTGCTTTGCATGTTTTATGAATTCCTCCACACCATTCACAAATACCGGGTTAAATTTCTTGTTAGCATCCAACCTCTCGTACATCCAACTACGTTCTATTCTCTTCATTTTCAATCCTACACATCATATCATACAAAAATGAGACTAACAATAGTCTTTGAAGGTTGTCTCAACACTTTTGCAAACTCAAGTTTTACTCAACTTACTATGAAACTAACAACACTTTAACCTAAATTTTTAATTCATGGTCAAAGGTTCGACGTCAAAATAATTCGGAGGCTTTGCCGGATAACAAAGTACCCCAAAGTACCATTTTCCAAACGGGTAGAACAAAGACCCTTTTCAACAAACCAATTCAACCACATACTTATCATCATTTCAATCCAAATTCAACAAACCAATTCAACCAACATCCGGTTTCTAAACTAAGCATTTTCAACCAACATCCGGCTTTGCACATACTTATTAAGCATTCAACAAACCAATTCAACCAATTCAACCAACATCCGGCTTTGCACATACTTAAGCATTTTCCTAACTTATCTAACTAATACACATAAGTAAGCATTTTCCTAAATTATAATTACAACACATATATATCTATAAATATATACTACATATGATACACTATATAAAAATATAAAAAAATAACTATAAAAACCGGCAATCCAAGGTGCAAGGAACTACCCTACCGCTCTACCTCTACCTCTACCTCTACACGACATCTATTTGACACAGAAAATGACGTTTATACTAATCCAAATGCAATTATAATAAAAAGGCGTTTATACTAATTAATAATATGTGCAAGGAAAGAAAGATTTTCTCAGAGATCTCGTAACTCACGGGTTTGCAATAGATCCCTAACTATTGAGATTTGCAAAGAAGCACTCTAACTACACCGACCTCAAGCAATTTCTTTGTTTGCTAAGCCGAGTAACTACAACACCTTCTTCGAAAGCGTAAAAAGTGCAGCAAAGTAAGTGGACTCGCCAAAAAAATAAGTTAGGTAAGTATAGCCGCACACCGAGTATCATATGTCAATCAAACAAAGGTAATGGTGAATCTAAAGGTGAAACTAAGCTAAGATAAAGTAGATGCACTTGAGATTCCAAAGGTGAAACTAAGCTAAGATAAAGTGATACCAAAATGATGATCATAAATCCCATAGTCTTATGATTGACTACATTGTTGTTCCACCTCAAAGCATGTAAGCCTCTAGACATTATTAACTTAAAACAAGTAAAATACATCAATCATTCGTAAACAGTATCTAAACGGACAGCACCTCCTCGAAAACACAATTGCACCAAATTGTGTTTTCTTTATATGGTTGGAAAGCTCAGAATGCAAGCTACAAAACGCATATTTCAGATCTCATTTTCATCCATCACACATCACACACCATGTCAAACAAAACGCATCGAGATATTGAAAATCTGTTTTACAGCTTTCGATGTGGTTTTGTGTCGAACTTTGAGTACCCTATACTACTTGGAATGAGCTGAATTTTTGATGTGTTATATATTGCATATAGGGTACATTTTTCATTGAGAAACCATTCTGGTTTGAGGCCTGTATATAATAGTTAAATGTTGGTCACAAACTGCTTAGTCAAAACTGTCATTTGGGAGCTAATTAGGTTGTGTGGTGTTTTTGAATGTCGGGTTGAAGCCCAAACAGAGCTGAAAATTTAAGGGATTATAATTCAGAATATTATGAGAATTTTATCTTCTTAGACCAACTGATTTTGAGTTCGTTTTGATAGTAAGAAAGTGAGATAAACATAGGTCAAAATTTCATCAAAAATGAACTTTCATCCAAAATCTAACACAAAACAATCAAAACCCCAAACCACCCATCACCAAGCACCAACCGAGCAAACATCACATAGCATCACCACAACCAACATTCTTCTTCTTCTTTCTGAATGGATAAATAGATGGAAGACAGATGTAGTACAGTAATCACTACCAAACTGCAAAATTAAAATCTCCCTCCAATTGCATTTATTTAGTGTTCAATGACTTAAATTTTACAAGGGTTACGATTAAGAGCAAAACATCCGGTTAGGTTAGATCGAATAGATTATTAACTAGTAACCCAAAAACCAACATGGTCACAATCCATATTGCTTTAAAAATCAGGTCCAATAATATAATAAACTGTTAATTTTTATGTTGTTCCAATATACATAACTAGCAGTTTCATATCATACCGTGCCCTCTAAAACACATGACTTGTAAATGGACAAATACCCTTCTCATAAAACAGAAAAAAAAATGCAAATCATCAAATAAAAAATGCAAAAGGATTCAAGGATGACCCACAAAGGTCTCGCCATTTCTTAGACCCTGGTTCTCTAAACAAGGCACGATCTCTAAATCGGTGAAATTTACCACATATATATAATTCATTATGCATTGGAATCGGGTCCTGGGAGAGGGGTGGGAGTGGGAGGAAGAGGTTACCTTGTGAGTGGTCTGGCGGTGGTGGAAGGAGGTGGCGCCGGAAAACAGTTCAGCAGGGGGGGGGCGGGAGAGAAGAGGGAGAGAAGAAGAGAAATGAGGAAGAAAAGGGATTATGCGATCGATATCCGCCGCTTTTGCGACGGAATTTAATGTCCGTCGCAAAATAAACCTAATTCGTCGCAAACATGTAAATTCGAGAATAATAAAATAATTAATAAAAATGTATTAAATATCCCGTCGCAAAATAATAAAAATGCCGTCGTTAAAAGGCATTTTGCGACGGAATTTAATTTCCTCGCAAATTTTATCTAAATTCGTAATAATAAAATAATTTTATAAAATTTTATTGAATAGTCCGTCGCAAAATAATAAAAAGTCCGTCGCAAAATTGCCCGCCAAGTGGAAAAATCGGTCCCGCCAAGTGTCCCGTCGCAAACATTAAAACATCCGTCGCAAACGTAAATTTGCGACGGAAATAAGGTCCGTCGCAAAAACTCCGTCGCAAAACTGCTTTTTTTTGTAGTGATTAAACATGCAATTAATTGAATAGAGATCTTCTCTTAGCATTAGTCTAAAAAACATAGTGCGACTTATTGTAACAAAAGAATGAAATTGCATTTATTATTTGGGGAGTGGTTTAAAATGACAAAAAAGAAGGGGAAAATAGAAATCGGGACGGTGGAAATATAAATTGGATGATAAGGACAAATCCACTGTTCATAACCTCAAATCTACTGTTTGTTGCAGTGGAACTGACCTCAAATTCACTATCACAGTGAAATAATGATATGTCATTTTTACCCGAAAAAAATTTCACTATCCTTTTACATATTTTTATGTTCAAATTATCCTTTTCAACAATAAACCCTTATTATTTTTGCAACTTTCTTTACATAATAAAAAGATCATGGTCTAGTCATATCTTTTGAACAAATATAGGAGACTATTTATACTATTACGTACCTCCCAGCATATATATATATATATATATATATATATATATATATATGTGGAAAATGATTAAAGCACAGAAATTCCGTACTCATATCTCCGAGAAAGTTGCAAATTGTACATGTTCCAAAACTTTTATGATTTTTTTTAGTTTTTGTTTCTGAATTATAGATGCATAGCCAAAAAATGTTCGGGGATGTGATCGGTGGACACCATCGGTGATCACCCTCCTATATATATATGCTGAACTTCACACAAATTAATGAAAAGTAAATAATTTTCTAAATTGCTAGGTTGGATGACGTGGGAACTACTTTGACTGAGTCTTCTGCTAGTGGACCCTATGTTTAGCCTGTTACTCAATCCAGCAGAGACCCGGCCCAACTTAAAGCCCAAGTCTATCAGCAGCGCATTATCTATTTTAATATCATTTTATGTAATGTTTTACTTTATCCTATGTGTATGATGAGGTGGAGGTTGGATCCTATGTGGATTAGGGTTGATACCATATAAGTAATCAAGTCATCTTTTTGTAAGAACCATTATCGCGCGGATTATCGATCTGCTCATTTTAATTAAAGAAAGGGGCTGGATTGCTATCGTTTTTGCTAAAACCCTAGATTTCTAGGGTCATTGGATAACTTTGAAAAAAGAGAGAGAACATGCAACCTAAGAAGAATTAATGCGCGCATTAATTTCAATCTTTTCAGTTCTCACACGTGCATCATGAGCTTTTTCAGATGGTACTGGTACAAAATGATCAGAAACATGTATAGGCTACGTGATCCGTTTAATAAAATTAATTAATGAAAAGCAATAAGCTTAAGAGAATTAGGTTTTCGGGATTTCTGAAGAAGGATAGCATTGTAACGATGAAGAAGACCTTTGACGTCGTCAGTTGATGCCTCAAGAATAAATGCATACTGTGAGTCAGAAGCTTCTTTAAGAGCTGCAACTTTCACTATTTTATGAAACTTCAAGCTGGTTTTTGCATCATGATTGTGTTGATCGATCGCAAACTTGGCAACTTTGATCACGTTGCGGTCATTTGGGTTCACCGGATGCCAGCCACCACTGGTCGTCGGACCACCTTCCTCAGCCGCGGCAAACCTTGTGCAATAGACGGCCACCATGAGCAATAAGATTGAAATTGGCTGAAATTTCGAGGACATTTTTATTTTATATTTTGTTGTTTGGCTCTGTGAAAATGAAAAGTGGCTGTATAATTGTTTAATTTGGTAAAAGTGTAGAGCTATGCAATGATGCATGGATGCCTTAATAGAGGTGTTTATATATATAGTGTTAATTAACTTACTTGGTTACCATTAATTGATAATATACCCCATCCTCTAATAAAATTAAGGATGAGATATTTACACTAATTGGGAGACATCGGTTACTTCCTCTATTGCACCTATTATGCTATGTGGATATCTTTCCATGTAAATATACATCTTAACAAATTTTGTTTTTATTAATTTCTACTTTAACCTTTCCATTTTTTTTTTTCTGTAAATTGATTGATTTAATTTTAAGTAGAATGGTGGAATATATGCAACCCACAATACACAAAGGAACACTTCCTCCTAAAATATATATGCTATAAGTATATATTCATATAGTGCTCGGTCTCGGATACCGAGTGCTTAATTATCTGGAAAAGAAACGTTCGTTGACGATGTTGCATACCGTTTATGATAAATCCGAGCCTAAAAACTCTAGAGACAATAATCTAAGATCCAAAAAAAACGGAATGTAACTATAAAACGGGGGGAGTTTTGTGTAATTTAGACTGGGCCTGAGAATGTTCTTCTCGAATTGCCTTTGTATCATGGGATTGTTCAGGAATCAATTATGCCGTAGTTCTTGTTATAAAACGGATGGAGATAACTTCAGATGCAAGAAACAGAAACAGAAGCAATCAAACATAAACAATCAAAGGAGAAAACAGAAACAAGAAGAACACAGATTTAACGTGGAAAACCCTCATTGGGAGAGGTAAAACCACGGGCGTAAAAGAGATATTTTATTATGCATCGAATTTCTGATTTCAACACACTCGGATAATGAGACAACAATCAGATGTATTTATAGGCACAAATCCCTAAACCCTAGCCGCAAGGAATCTTTGTCGATGCACCATAAATACCCCTACACGTGTCCTCCTTTTAATGACACTCGTATAGTTTGTCACATAACAGAATTTGCGGATGTGGGACCTGCTCAGATTCAAGTACTCAGCAGACTATCACCCCGCTAATAGTCACCCCGCTTGTGAAGCTCGTGAGACTCCACCCTACCGGAAGCACTGTAATTGAATACACTTCTCACCGGCCCATCACACGGTGAGTCTTCGATTGGTTCCACCAGATGTAGAGTTTAAGTCACATTATCGACAAATCTCCACCTTGACTTCAACTCTCACTAGAGTCAAACAGATTGCATAACCGGATGTACTTGTACCGGATGCATTCGTCAATGCCGGATGTGCTTGTACCGGACTATCTCCACAAAGATCCACTCCACCGACCGCCTCGTAGAGTTTCCGAAGCATTACAAGCTTTGAATATTCACTAAGTCCAGGCAAAGCTGGAACTTACTCTCTTTGAATCTGGTTTAGTGAACATATCGTAAGGATTCTCCTTTGTGCCAATCTTCTTCACCACAACCCTCTTCTCATTCCTCAAGAAATGATACGACATCAATATGCTTGGTTCTCTCACGATGAACCCGATCCTTGGCTAAACATATTGCACTTAGATCATCACAATATATATCACCGATCCTCGATGCAACCCCAAATCACCGACTAGCCCTTCAACCGGATAACCTCCTTAGTCGCTTCAAGAAGACCCATGTATTCTCGCTTTCAAGAGTTGATAAGGCCATCAGAGCCTCAAGAGTAGCTTTCCACCGACCACCGTGCATTTCCCAATGTAAACACATAACCAGTCATTGATTTTCATCACAACATCACTGCAGATAATCAAAGATCACAAGAACTCGTGACTGCACTAAAGATCACCTCCATAAATGAGACCAACATCATTTTGTACCTCTCGTGTATTGAATATCCTTTTAACACTTTCAAAGATTCCTTTCTGTGTTGAGCCATAAAACTGTTGACAACACCGATCGCTCGAAATCAGGCAAAGCCTAGTGCAAACCATGGCATACATCGATCGCTAACCTGCACTAGCGTAGGGAAATTTTGACATATACTCCTTCTCTTGGTGATTGTGAAGCATAAACAGACAAATGAACATTTGATGCCATAGAGTATCTATTGGTTTTATGTGAGACATGCCAAACTTGGCCAATATCTTACGACATAACCCTCTTGAGACAAGAACAATTTCTTCCGACTTCTATCTCTCCAGATCTCCATCCCCAAGATTTTCTTGGTTGCACCCAAATCCTTCATTTCAAATTCAAAGACTAAGAAGGTTCTTGATTTTGAACATCGACTTTCTTGTTGCTGCAGCCTATCAAGATGTCATCCACATACAGACAAGATAGATATACGATCCATCTTTCAAAAGATCAGTAGTAAACACAATGATCATATGGACTTCTGTTGTAACCTCTTTGAAGCATGAAATCACAAACCTTTTATACCACCGCCTTGGAGCTTGCTTCAAACCATACAAAGATTTCTTCAACTTACAAACATAATTTTCCTTTCCAGAACTTGAAAACCCTCAGTGGTGTGTCATGTATATCTCCTTATCCACCTCACCATGTAGAAAAGCAGTTTTCACATCTAATTGCTCAAGTTCCAGATCTCTTTGTGCCACCATTGCTAGTAACACTCGATTGAAGTGTGTCTCGACCACTGGTGAAAAATTTCATCAAAGTCAACCCTTCCTTTTGATGAATCCTCTTGCAACCAAACGCGTGCCTTATACTTGACCCTTCTCGCTTTGTTATTCCTTCCTTTTCTTGAAAATCCATTTACAAGTCACAACTCCCTTGTCAGAGGGTCGTTTGACTAATTCCCAAGTCCGATTCTTCAATAATGACTCCATTTCATCTCCCATGGTCGTGCATGCCATCGAGATGCTTTTGTACATGTCATCGCTTCCCTGTAAGTAGTAGGTTCAAAGAACCTCTACTTCTTCAAAGAACTTGGAGTGCATATCCACCAAATCATCATATCCATATCTCCTTGGAGGTATCCCAACATTAGATCTTCTATTGGCGCCTAGACTAGACTGGCGATCAATGTTTGTATGACGCCTCGCCGAGGTCTCGCAGTCGGGCTTGGATCGGATTCTCGGTTCATTATCCGGACAAGATATAGTGTTGATTTGGATCCACCGATTGTTGCATATCAAGAGACTCCACTGAAGCTCCACCTGCTTCTCAACACTATCGATTCAAGACTGGTTTGCACTCACTGAGACCTCCCCACCGATGAGTTTAACATGGAATTTTCATCAAACACAACGCCCCTCGCTGAGGATTACTCGACTCACTTGATGACCAAATTCTATATCCCTTCACTCCATCACCATACCCCACAAACACTCCCTTCTTGGCTCTTGGCTCCAACTTCCCTTCACTAACATGATAGTAAGTCAGACTCCCAAAAACCCTTAGAATCGAGTAGTCAACAGCTTGCCCGACCACATCTCAAATGGTGTCTTGAGATTGATTCTGTGTGAGGCTCCTGTTGATTAAGTAGCAAGTCGCCTTAATGACCCTCCGCCCAAAATCTCCTTGATAAACCAAATTTTGAGAAAGCATACATCTTGCCTCTCCCAGAGAGTTTGATTCATCCTTTCACCACACCATTCTCACGAGGTGTATTCCTTATGAGTGATGATGTCCGGCAATACCTCATTGCACAAAATGAATCAAAATCCGCCCAAGTAGAATTCCAAACCATTATCTGCATTTAAGCTTCTTGATTTTCTTGCCTAATCGATTCTCCACTAGGGCCTTCCACCGCTTGAAGTTCTTGAATGCATCACTTTTGTTCTTCATCATCACCACCCAAGTCATCCTTGAATAGTCATCTATGAATGACACAAAATATCTCGTGACAACCCAATGACTCAACTCTTGATGGACCCAAAGAAATCTGAATAGATATAATCAAGTGTTGCCTTTGTATTGTGCAACCTCGCTGAGAATTTACTTTATGCAACTTCCCAAACACACAATGTTCACAAAAGTCCAGATTCTTGACCTTATATCCCCAAGAAAACTCTTTGAAGAAAGAATCAGATACCCTTTCACCCATGTGACCTAGTCTCATGTGCCACATTGAGTCTGCTGAGATCGGTGAATCATTGAGGATGCACAAAGAAGAGTAGGTTGTGATACAGAGATCCTTGTAATATATACAAGGTTCCCCTCTTGATGCCTTTGAGGACTACAATCGAATCTTTGAAGACATTCACCGCCCACCTTCACCCTTGAAATTGAACCCTTGTTGTCCCAAGAGATCGAGAGATACCAAATTCTTGGTCATCTCTGTGGAACATGTCTTACATCCTTCAGTGTACAAAATTTGCCATCCTCTGGTCCTTAACTTTATCTTGAGCCAGTTCCCACAACTTCTACAGACCTTTTGCTGGCCATATAGATTTGACCACCATCTATCTCGCTTCATAAGTAGAAAACCACTGCTTGGACAAATATGGTAGGATGCTCGTAATCAAGTATCCACACATCATTGTGGTGTGTAGAATCCCTCGCAACTAGAACCAGATCCTCATCGATTGCTCAAGAGCCAAGGTTGTCGTGCTGCATTGCCTTCCCTCTGCTTTCTTCTTCCTTGGACAATTGGACTTCCAATGTCCCCCGCTTCCTTCTGAAGAATTACGCACATCGTAGACTTAGGACCTTTGGACACCGACTTCTTTTTTCTTCTTCCGCCCATATCCTTTTCCACTATTGTCGCTAGCTACTAGCCCAAAGACTGATTGTCTGCTCCAAAGCAGCCTTGTGTCTAAGCTCCTGGCATGTAAGGCGCACTCACATCCTCTAAAGCTATCAGATCCTTTCCAACTATGAAAGATCGCACAAAGTTTTCATATGATGCCGGTAATGACACCAACAGATTAGGGGCTGCATCTTCATCTTCAATTTTAACATCAATATTCCTTAAATCAAGCAATATTGTGTTCATTTGGTCCAGATGTTCCCTCGGTGGACTTCCTTCATGCATCTTCAAACCGAACAACCTCTGTTTCAACAACAACTTGTTGGTCGCTGACTTGGTCATATACAAGCTTTCAAGCTTCTTCCACAACTTGGTCATGTGTCTTCCTCAAAGAACCTTAGTGATAACATCATCGATAAGCACAACATGATGGTTGAATGTGCTTTTCTTCCAGATCGGCATAATCTGCTTTGCACTTGTATTTGGTTTGTCGATAAAGGATTCCACAAACCCTCATTGTTTCAACAAAGGCACGATCTTGATTTGCCACGCACCAAAACTGTTCCTTCCTGTAGAATTTATCGATTTTTACGTTTATGCCGACATCTTTTCTTGCTAAAGATCACAACTTTATCACGCATCCTAGCACCTTGTCAAGGTCTTGGTGAAGATGAAGTCGATCGTGATGCATTGTTTTCTCCAACCTCTCTCGATACCACTTGTTATAAAACGGATTGAGATAACTTCGGATGCAAGAAACAGAAACTGAAGCAATCAAACATAAACAATCAAAGGAGCAAACAGAAACAAGAAGAACACAGATTTAACGTGGAAAACCCCTCGAGTGGGAGAGGTAAAAACCACGGGCGTAAAAGAGATATTTTATTATGCCTTCGAATTTTACTGATTTCAACACACTCGGATAATGAGACAACAATCTGATTTATAGGCACAAATCCCTAAACCCTAGCCGCAAGGAATCTTTGTCTCGATGCACCATAAATACCCCTACACGTGTCCTCCTTTTAATGACATTTGTATAGTCTGTCACATAATGTAATTTGCAGATGTGGGACCCCATCAGATTCAAGTACTCAGCAGACTATCACCTGCCGATAGTCACCCTGGCCGACGAAGCTCGTGAGACTCCACCCTACTGCAAAGCACAAAATTGAATACACTTCTCAGCTGTCCATCACACAGCTGAGTCTTCAGATTGGTTCCACCAGATGTAGAGTTTAAGTCACATTACTGACAATTCTAAAGATTGTATATATATGGAACTCTTGTGCCCTAGGTTATGATTGTATCTTGTCCTTTAAGGACTCTTGTTTGTAACCGATTATAGGTAAATCCGAGTTAATCTCCGTGATTCTAGGAGATAATCAAGCATGTTTAAATGACAGAATTAAAGTTGTGATCATCAGGGATTATTTCCATATTTATCATATATGTTACCCACGTGGGATAAGGCGGTGATCAACTCTATCCGACCTGCGGAGAGCTTCAAACTATGCCCTGGCCTGAGCTGCGCTGCTCTGGCTCTACGGTGCTCTGACCGACCTGCGGTGGGCTATAAATGGTGCTTGACAGACTAGGTAGACCTCCCTCCTGGGGGTAAAGGTCTTTATAATTGAGTAACAGTATTAGCTAGGGCTCCTAGCCCCTAAATGTTTTCCTTCTCTCTCCTTATTTATTGTTTTGCTATTTATAGGATGACATGTGGCCGGGGCTTAACCCGACCTCCGTCATTCGTCACGTGACATTTAGAGAAAATCTTAAATCTTACGTAAGCATCATACCATATCGGAAAGTGTGGAAAAAAGTAAACAATCAAGAGACTCGGGAAACTGAAATTTAAGTTATTCTATTAACTAACTCAACCAATTACAATTGCAGTCGACTGAGAATCATAAATAAAACTCCGTAGCTCCATTCCTAGGCTGACTTTCCAAGCTCATCGTCCAACTCATCATGCATTAACCTTCATTTCCTCTCATTGCAAATAAAAGAGTGAGCTCGTGCACAAGATCAAAATAGATATTCATGTTTGTCAGATGTCGGGAGACCTTGCATAAATCTACTTCATCAAGTTTACGAAACTGTTGAAAACATAACTAGGAACATTTAGAAAACCAGTTTTAAAACATAACTTGAAAAGTAGGAAAACCCACTTTAAAATCAACTTGAACAATGCATATATAAAAAACATGTCTATTACTATGTTTCGTTCATCTTGCACGTACTTGTTCGTTTCATTAATTACTTATTTATCATGTTTATCTTACTGATCAAGCTTATGTAAGCTTTCTACTAACTCATATTTCACTTGTCTACTAACCATAACATGTTTGTGTCTTGTGTTCGTTCTTCTTACTTATTTACTTAACATATTCAAGTTTTTGTCTTGTCTTGTTCATATATATGTTGCTTACTGACTTGACATAAGGGCTTGGTGCAACACGACTAATATGACTTATCATACCTTTCAAATTTCAATCATGAGACTTAAAACCGTCGTCTTGAAAACAACATGGTGAGCACTATACCTCCGACACATGACTTAAAACCCATGGTAGTCAGTTTATTACATCGCAAAGTCACTAACTATAAACATGTAGGCGCACATAAAACACATAGATTTCATGTAAAGTCCATAACTAACCTACGAGAACCTACTAAGGCCATAATAACACCGAACTCTCATCTTATTTTCACTATTCGTAACCAAAATGCATAAAAAGCGGTTTACAGGAAGGTATCTAGAAAGCAGTAATAACGTTATGAAAATACAACTTAGTAGATACCAAAGCGATATATAATCATGTATGTTTTCGTGTGCAAATTTAACATAAAAGAGTATTCAAAGCAACTTAAGAACATGATCTTTAAATTAAAACGAAAAATTTAAGTAAGAACATTTTCTAACCTTAAAGACGATCCGAACTACGAACCGAACATCAACTAAATTCCAAATCTATGCGAATCTACAAGCCAGCAACGAAAAACATAAATCTTATGAGAATCTAATCCTACCAATATCAAAGCCAAAACAACTACTTAAAAGATTATCTTAACTTCAAAAAGAAATTCAAAGCCTAAAATTGTAGCTAGAAAACAAACTCGATGTTGAACAAACCTGTAAATCAACCGGATCGCCCGAAGAAATTAAGTCTTGAAGTTACCCGTGCGCATTCCCATATCCACTTATCCTCAACTTATCATAAGTCAAAACATTCATGCATGAACGGTTCAAATTTGATTTGAATTTTTTTACCCGAATAGATTGATTGGGTATGATTCAGATCGAATAGGCTTGACATGAATACAACTCGAATACTATAAATGAACATATCTCAATCATTTTGTATATATATACTCGATTTTTTAGCTCGTGAGCACTCTCGAATAAAAAATGGACAATTTTCCAAAAAGACACATATTAGACTTAATTAGGTAAAAATGACACCCAAAACAAACACTTAGTTATAAGGACACAAACTAGATAAATAGACCAAAATACCCTTAATGAAGAAAAAAATTTAAAAATAAAAAAGAGGGGAACCAGCCGACGCAGAATGTGTATTTATTTTATTTTTTGGAGCTATGTTGCTGCTGTTATGTTTTGTTTTCTTTTCCTTTGTTTTTTTTTTTTTTTTTTTTTTTTCCTAGATTGAAATTATGGGATTTTTTTTTTCTTCTGGACAGTGAAAGTTTATTTTTTCTTTTTTTCATTGACCACCGTGATGCACTGAACACCCAGATGCATTGACCACCGCGATGCAGTGACCACCCCCGATACAGAGACACCGTGATGTAGTGACCACCCTCGATGCAGAGACACCACGATGCAGAGACGCCGCGATGCAGAGACATTGCGATGCATTCACAACCGTAATGCAGTGACCAACACAATGCATTCACCACCGCAATTTATTGACCACCGCGATACATTGACTACCTCCGATGCAGTGACCATCACGATGCATTGACTACCTCTGATACAGTGACCATCGTGATGCATTCACCAACGCGATGCATTGACCACGCAAGATCCATTGACCACTGTGATGCAGTGGTCACCCCCGATGCAGAGACACCGCAATGCAGAGACAGTGCGATGCATTCACCACCGCGATGTAGTGACCACCGTGATGCATTCACCACCGTGATGCAGTGACCATCCCGATGCAGTGACCACCTTCGATGCAGTGACCATCATGATGCATTGACCACCGCGATGCATTGACCACCCACAATCCACGGACCACCATTATGCAGTGGCTATCCCGATACAGTGACCACCTCCAATGCAGTGACCATCACGATGCATTGACCACCCCCGATGCAGTGGCCATCCCGATGCAGTGGCCACCCCTGATGTAGAGACATCGCGATGTTGATGCTAGGAGTAGTAGCACCGATCGAGACACTCTATCTTTGCACAGTGGAAGCTTATGCGATTTACGATATGAGCCACAACTAATTAATCCTACGAAAAGTTTGAAGATTTACCTAATCAGAGAGAGATGATAAAATCGACCAAGGGAGAAGCCACAATCTTCCGGATTGTATCTCCTAGCGACGACTGGTGGACGTCGAATCCTCGCCGTAAAACCTCCTCGAATATGCACAAGAAAAACCCTAGGTTTTTCTTTTTCTAATGACTAAGGCAAGAAACTAATTTTTCTTCCTTTCATTTTGGTTGTGGCGCATTTTTTTTGTGTGTTATTGTGCTAGGAGGAACTCTCTTTATATAGGAAAATAACTAGTCAAGAGAGTTATCCTTTTCACACCCCAAAAACATATTCTCATAAGGAAAAGATATTTTTGCTACAAAAATAAGAGATAATTTCCAAAAAATCAATCTCTTAATTTTCAATTAATTATCCAAAAAATCGATAATTAATTAATTACACAAGTGACATAATCTATGAAAATTTCTTCTCCTAATTATCTCAAATGTGGCGCCATTTTTTAGTCATTTTAATAGAAAATGTCTTTTCTATTTTACATATTATTTACCATATAAATAATATTGCATATTCAATAAATAGACCAACTATTTAATTTAATCTCGAGGTTCCATAAAACGAGAAAACACTCGCGTGTAAGGAGCCAACCCGGGGACCATAGGCCTATAACCAGTAGCTACAATAAATTGAATAAAATATTCATCGAACGTAATATTTCTACTCAACTTATTAATTCTGGAATTACGCCACCATAAATCCGAAACTGAACTCTATCGATTATAGATATAACTTATTCTCAAAACGTCAAGTCGATAAGTGTCCATTGATATAATCATTTCATATAAACTATAACCCTCCATAGACTATCCGTAATGAAGCGGGATTATTTCCGTAAACCTTCTTCAATACATCTTATCCTTATTTACCATTAACACACTAGTGATCAATTAGTTCATAACCAATACGAACTCGGCCATCGATCAGTTTCTAGGATTAACAAAGGGGATTGTCTTTCTACTTCCCGTAGGAAGGAATGGATTTCATATCTGTGACACACACTTCTCACTCATTCCAGAATAGTGCCAACGTGAAAGTGATTCGGACCGCGCCTCTTAGCGATCCTTAACGAACACATCAAACCCTATCCTGAAACAAGCAGGAGTCTGTAAACACTTCAGAATTAAGGTTAATCCATATATGATCATCTTGTGATTTAATAAGATTTCTTAGTCATGAAATTATATGAGAAACGCAAATTAAACCGGTCCAGTCCTATATGATTACATCATATATAAATGCCCCACTTAGACAACCAATGTCGACGGTCCGGATAAGACGGTCACACCATAAAGTGTTCTGGGCGCATTAATGGTGGTTTAATTAATAGACCCCATACTTTGATTAACTTCACCACGGACTAACATTTCAAGTGTATCACCATAAACTTAATCCTCATGTGTGACACACACAAAGTTATATGGCTACATATGATACGACTTGGGGTTTTCAGCAGTGTATTACATATAAGCACGAAGCAAATAATAAGATGAGAATAACTCTGTCATTTATTAATTATAAAAATAATTACATAAATTGTCTTTCGGGCGCTAATTCCCACAATCTCCCACTTGCCCATAAGGATATGCAACAATTGTCTTTCGGGCACACTATATCTAACAGTAGAGACACCATGAAGAAAGTGACATCGACATGCACTGACAACCGCGATGCATGACCAGTCCCGATTCATTGACACCATGATGCAGTGGCCATCACGATGAATTCACCACCGTGATGCAGTGACCACTCCAATGCATTGACCACCGTGATGCAGTGACCATCACGATGCATTTATCGCTGAGATGTAATAACCACCACAATGCGTTGACCACCACGATGCAGCGACTACCGTGATGCATTAACCACCGTGATGCAGTGACCATCGGGATGCAGTGGCATTTAATGAAGCGACACCATGATGACAGTGACCACCGTGACGCATAGACTACCGTAATGCAGTGACCACCATGATGCATAGACCACCGTGATGTAGTAACCACCCCGATGCAGAGACCACCCCTGTACCGGGATGCAATGACCATCATGATATAGTGACCACCGTGATGCGTTGACCACTCTCGATGCATTTTCCACTACGATGGAGTGTCCACCCCCGATGTAGTGACCACCCCGATGCAGGTACCACCACGATGCAATGACATGTGAAGATGATGTGACATGTGACGATGCAGTGACATTTGACGATGAAGTGACATGTGAATTGGGCTACTCGTGAGCTATTCGTACTCGACTCGCAAGAGAGTTTGACTCGATTCAGTTTTTTTAGAGTTCAAACTCTAGTCGAGCTACTCGAATAATTAACTGAGCCGATCTCCAGTTTTAAAATATAGTAATCGAATACCATAATTATTTTACCATAATTCATATTTTTTGGGTCGACACGATGCAGCGACACCGTGATGCAGAGACACCGTGATGCATTGACCACCGCGATGCATTACCCACCCCGATGCATTGACCACAGCGATGCAGTGACAACCATGATGTATTGACCAAAGAAATGCAGTGGCCACCGCGATGCATTCACCACGGCGATGCAATTACCGCTCTAATGCAGTGACTATCGGGATGTAGAGACCACCACGATGCATTGACCATCATGATGCAGTGACCACACTCGATGCATTGACCACTGTGATGCAGTGATTGTCACGATGTATTCACCATCGTGATACAGTGACCACCGCAATGCAGTGACCACCCCGATGCAATGACCAACGCGATACATTGACCACCGCGATGCAAATGACCACCTTGATACAGTGACCACCGTGATGCATTGACCACCCCAATGTATTGACCACCGTGATGCAGTGACCATCGCGATGCATTCACCACGGAGATGCAATGACCACCCTGATACCGTGACCGCCCCGATGCAGTGACCACCGTGATGCATTGACCACCACGATGTAGTGACATCCGCGATGCATTGACCACCGCTATGCAGTGACCACCCCCGATACACTGACCATCCCGATGCAGTTACCACCGCTATGCAGTGAGTACCCCCAATGCATTGACCACCGCCATGCAGTGGCCATCGCGGTGCATTTACCACTGCAATGCAGTGACAACCGCGATTCGTTGACCGCCGTGATGCAGTGACAACCACGATTCATTGACCACTACGATGTAGTAACCTCACCCAATGCATTGGCCACCGCAATGCAGTGACCACCCCGATGCAGTGACATTTGATGATGTGATACCGCGATGACATTTGATATTTTTCCGACTTTATTTCAGAAAATCGATTTTTTTTCAAAAAAATCTACTTCAAACGGCTATATCTTTTGATATAAAACTACAATCAACAAAATTCTTTCACCTTAATTCATATTTTTTCATTCTCTTTATTCTGATATCTCATTTTATGAAATGACACCTTATGAAGTGACACTCAATGACACTAATATTTTGTGATTTGACAACCAATGAGAACAATATTTTATGAAGTGACACTCTATGCAATGACAACGGTTATATCTTTTGATATAAGACTTTGATCATCGTAATTCTCTCACCATAATTGAGTAAATGCAGTGACAGTTGAAGATGCATTGACAGTTGAATGGCAAAACATCTAAAAAAAATTTCACCATAATCATATTTTTTTTGTTCTCTTTATTTTAATATCTCATTTGATATTTTTTTCGACTTTATTTCTGGAAATCAAAATTTCTGCATAAAAATCGACACGATCCAGTGACAAGTGACGATGAAGTGACGTTACAATTATTTTACAAAGCTACCAAATTTATGTACCAAATCAATAACCTTGCCCTTAATCAACCCAAATAAGTGATTTCATTTTCTTGCTTATTTTTCTGTCAACACACAAAAGCATATGCATCATTTCCTAGGTTTTGAACTTTTGATAAATAAATGATACCCATATTCTCACGTTTTGTTGCATAAATCTCATAGCAAAAACAAAGAAGAAGAAAAAGACAACTACTCAATCACCAATTACAATAATTAATTAAGGAGAGATTGAGTGTAGACGTAGTCTTCATTTCCATAAACTACTGCTGCTGCTTGTTTATTGCTCTGATCCAAATTGCTCTTGTTAGAATTTTTGTAGTAAGTTGGATGGAGAAAGCTAGGATGATGAGTGTGAGATGGAAAAAAGATTGATAAGTTGGAGAGATTGGAGAAAGGAATTTTATTGTATTGATTGCTTGATTGCTTGGTTGCTCAAGTACATGGTGGTGGTGCTATTTATAGCCCCTATTGGATAGTTCAAGTGTCTAATAGGATGTTCTAGACATTTCTTG
This sequence comes from Gentiana macrophylla, assembly GCA_026214975.1. Lineage (NCBI taxonomy): Eukaryota > Viridiplantae > Streptophyta > Magnoliopsida > Gentianales > Gentianaceae > Gentiana > Gentiana macrophylla. The sequence continues at coordinate 145,967,429 of CM047806.1, forward strand.
ATTTTGAGTAATCACTACATGCATCTAATAGCTTCTACTCTAGCCAAATACTTAGATATTTATTCTAGAGTCTTACATATCTAGAAGTTTCTATTCTAGAAATGTATTTCTAGAGTTTTTATACAATCTTGATATTTATTTTCTTTTTCTAGAAATGTGTAGCACAATTTAACACTCCTCCTTGGTACACATTTCAGTGACACCAATCGTTTCTCGTAATAGCTCGAACTTGTCTCTTGGTAGTGCTTTTGTGAATTTGTCGGCTAACTGTTCTTCACTCCTGCAATGCATGACCTCTATTTCTTTATTGACCACAGCTTCTCTGATGAAGTGGTACTTGATTCTTATGTGCTTAGTCTTGTTCTGAAATACTGGGTTTTTCGCCATTGAAATTGCTGAATTGCTGTCACAGTAGATCAATATTGCTTCATCTTGAGGCTCCCCCATGTCCTCAAATATGCGTTTGAGTCAAATAGCTTGGCATATTATGAATGTTGCAGCTACATATTCTGCTTCTGCTATTGATAGTGTTATTGTGTCTTGCTTTTTTGTTGCCCAAGAGAATTGTTAAGAACATTCTTATTATATCTTGATGATGGCCATACTAGCTGTTATAGCAAGCCTGAAATAAGTTAGAATTCTCTGTATAAGTCCTTACTTAGAGTCTGACATATTGTATAAGTTAAGTCAGACAAGTATTGTACTAGTTGGTAGGACGGCAAAGTAAAACAGACATTCGGCAGAGTGAAGCCAGCCAAGCACCAGCAGAAAAGCAGTGAAGACTTAATGGTATGACTTATAATAAAGGAAGTCTGTGATGACCTTGGATAAGTCTAAGTATGTTTCAAGTGATGAAATTCAATGCTCAAATATGGTGTACACTGATCTCACCCAAATCAATGATCAGTGAAGTACAAAGATTCTCCTTAAACTGAAGTGATGAAGGAAACAGTGAATCGGCAGAGTAAACTGACTTTCGGCAAAGTGAAGGCAAAAACAGTGAAGGAAGATCTAAATGGCAAAGTCAGGTGGATCACTCGACCGTTCAAAGAACGGTGAAGTAATCCTTATCAAAACAGAATTGAAATATGATGAAGATTCAGAGGATTATGCATTTAATGCACAATCAATAGAGGATCAATCAAGGACAGATTTTCTGCTATACATTTGAAGGAAAAATCCGATCACTGAAATCAAGGAGAACATATTTAAGGGGGAATCAAGAATAAAATCAAGGATTATTCCCCTCATACATATAGCCAACGGACGGAATTTCAAATCAAGGATACTCAAGGCTATAAATAGGAGGCATTGACAGACAGATAAAATCAACGATTAGAAAAAGAAAACTAAGCAGAAACTCTGTCACTTTGAAAAGCCTTCTCTATGAACTAACAAGGATTTATCTACAGATCAACTCAGACATCAGAACTACAATTTCATATTCAGCATTGATGTTCGGTAAAAACTAGTTTTATAATTTATAAACCGAAACACCCCAAGTATAAGGTTCGTAGTATAGGATGTTAACGGGTCGTCCTAAGGGAGTGGAATGTTTATCGAATTCTGGTATAAATCTATATCGATTATGTCACAATTATCTATATAAACTAAGGTTGGAACTAACTAAAACCTAAACCTAAGAATTGAAACTAAAACAGGAATAAAAACAAGCAGGAAATAAGAAAATAGAAAGACGGACGAGCGTTCACTAAAGTGAACGAGCGTCTGGAAACTAATCTAATGGACGAGCGTCTGCTATTGCGGACGAGCGTCTGACTACGAACTGAAGCAGAAAAGTGCAGGAAAACAGCAGGAAACTAGGGTTTATAAAACTAGAACTTAAACTAAACTTAATTTAAACGATTACGAACGAATTGATTAATAAATAAGTAAAGGAAAACAGCGAGGCAACGAATCCACCCATCAACCAACAACCCCCAACTAGATGGTGATCTAAAGATGTAGTTTTTAGTAGTGATCTATTCACGAATTCAATTAAATTTCTTCAACCAAATTCTAGAGTTTCGTTTATCTTTTCAAACAAACTAAACATGCAATCAAAACGAAATCACGAGATTGTTTCCAAACTCTTACTCAACTAATCATGCATAATCTCTTATAACACAATTAATCGCATTACTTTGAACGAATTAAACTTAAACAATATATTTTCATATATTAATCCAAGCATCAAATATAAATAGATCGTTTCATCAAATTCATAATCCAATAAAACATAACAATGCAAACCAGCGTTAAAGTAATGAAAAAAAAACTAAATCTTTTACTCACTAAACATAGGCATAAAATCTCTAGTTGATTGTGTTGATGATGAGCTTCCTTCGTCGTCTCACCGTGAGTTGCTTAGCCAACAATCATGTTGGTGATCATGATTGTTGGGTTGGAAGAGTTCATCTTCTTGTTTTCCTTGAGCACGCGGGTCGCTAGTGGTTTCTTTTAGTGAATAATGCGTATGAGATGTCCCAGGGTTTAACACACGCCGCTATTTATAGAATTTTAAGGCGGCTAGGTTAAGTCGGCCCTAACGCCCGCCTGGTCTTGTGGACGCCTGTCTGGTAGATCTTGACTTTGCTCTGAGACGTCCGTCCATGCTGCGCCCAAACTCTCTCAGTATGTGATTTCCTCTCCCGACGCTCGTCCATGAAATCGACGCCCGCCCAAAGGACGCCGCATCAAACGTCAACGCGCTCAACATGGGGTCAAATTGATTTTCTCATCTTGATCTTTAAACGATTTCATCTCTATCCTTTCTCCATCATATAAATCCAATCATGCACCTCCTTTAATCCTTTTTAAGCTCGAAAAATGTGTATCTACAAGAGGGTCAAAACATGCAAACTGTAGAAATACATATATAGATAGAAAATGACTAATAAACCACATAAATAGCTCGAATTTGCATTTTAATAAATTCTAAACCCATTCTTCCAATTTATACTTTTAGCCATGTGATTTTCTATAAAAATCACTAAAACACGGAAGATATTGCTACGAAATAACTCGATAAAAACCATAAAATTAGTCGTAAACAATTGAGATTGATCAATCAAGTTTGTGAATCTCATTCACAATAAACTGAAGCAACTGAATCAGGAGTCATCTGAGAAGGAGTTGTGCTTGTGATAGCTGCTGAAGGATTTGATCTCAAGGAGCAGTGAAAGAGACTGAATCACTGAAGCTGTTGCAGTCAATGAGTGATAGTCTTGTAGATTGTGAAGCTTGGGAAGTCAAGGACAATCATACTATTGTATCTGTGAAAACAATAGTGAATTCCTCCAATCATCACAGGAGAAGAGTGGATTAAGGGATTACACCACCCTGAACCACTATAAGCCTTGTGTCAATTTACTTTCTGCAATCTACTTTATTGCATTCATTTAAATTGCCTAAATTATAATCTATATCTGTGATTGTCCAAACTACTTTGAAACAACATAGTAAGAAGGGACTTATCTGCTGCCCGAAAACTTTTAAATACAAGAAAAGTTTTTGAAACTCCACTATAGTCATTCAACCCCCCGCCGCCTCGACTATAGTTTTACCTTCTCTGGGACCAACAATTGGCAGTAGAGCAGTGTTCTAGTATCGTAACTCATTCAGATCTAATTTCTGGTAACAAGGATATCACATATTTTCAAAGTAGTTCAGATCTAATTTCTGGTAACAAGGAGATCACATATTTTCAAAGTAGTTTTCAAATCTGAGTTTTCTACTCATTCACATTTAAATCTATTATGTGTACTTATGGATTCCTCAAACTTTATGTCAAAAGTGCCTGTTTTCAATGTTAATAATTTTGATGAATATAAAATAAGAATGCTATCTCATCTTGCAGCAACTTATGAGGAGATGCTGGACATAATCAATGATGGACCAATCATGATCATGACTTTGGTATCCACGGGAGCATATCAAGGAAAGGAAATAGACAAACCCAAGAAAGATTGGACCAAGGATGACAGGAGAAGAGAAAATCTAGACTTTGTTGCAAAAGATATGATTTTGAAGACTCTAGATAGCAACATGTTCATGAGAATAAAAAATTGCAAAACAGCAAAGGAGATGTGGGACAAGCTAGCATTGATAAATGAAGGATCTGAAGCAGTTAAAGAAAACAAATTATCTGTTGCAAAACAGAAATTTCAAAATTTCAAAATGAAGACTCGGTGAATCCATTGATCAAATGGACAAATGATTCTCTAGCATCATCGATGAATCGCAAATAGCTTGGACACATATATCCCCGTAAAGAAGTATGCTTAAAGATCTTGAGAGGCTTACTCGAAAGATGGAAGATCATAACATCGAATCGAGGAACCACAAACCTTGCAAGCACCGACACTCGACATCGATGTCCCAACTTAAAGCTCATGAATTCGAACCGAACGGTGAAGATGGTGCTCGGCAGAGACACAAAAGCCACCGCGTGACCGATTGCACCTCAAAGAAAGTAACTTTGCCGATTGTATCAAAGAAAGAGACACATGAACTTAACGAAATGTAGCTTTATTAGTTAAACGTTTTGACAGTTTAGCAAAAAGAAGCCATTCAAAGGAAACTCATCATCAAACAAGAGGTCAAGCTCAAACAAAGACATGAAGAAGAAAGATGATGAATACAGATGCTTCAACTGCAACAAGAAAGGTCACTTCAAGGCTTATTGTCCTGAAGAAAATGATAAAGATGATGAAAAGAAGAAATACAAAGCATCTGAAAAGAGGAAAGGCAAGAAAGCACTCAAGGCTGAATCTAGCAGTGAAAAGAATGAAGAATCATCTGATAATAACTCAGATAACAGTGATGAAGAAGACAGCCCAGACAATGAAAAAGCATGTCTATGCCTCATGACCAAAGAATTAGATGAAGATGAAGATGAAGGTGATAGCTCAGACATTGAGAAAACAAGCCTATGTCTAATGGCCAAAGAATCAGATGAGACTGAGGTAACATCTAGCTCTTACTCATCATCAAATGCATCCGCATCTAACACTGCACAATCTTTTATTCTCCCTTTAGATCCAGCAGACCTAGTCCAAAATCTCATGACTAAATTTGATGAAATTGAAATGAATCATGAAATTCTGGAAAAGGAATGCAAGGATCTAAGAAAGGAAAATAAAAGATTAAAGAAAGAACTGGATAAAGCAAAAGCTAAACTAACTAGTAAGGAGATCTACTCAAATGATCAACAAACAGCAGAGGTTCATACATCTGTTGTTGACAGATCAGTTGAGAAAATCCCCCTACCAGTTAAGATAACAAATGAACCCGTTTACAAACCCTCAAAAGGTTTGGATCCAGATCTGGTCTTGGCTACAACAGTCAGGATGAGAGTAGAAACAATGGTTAACACAATTCTGAATCCAGGATCAACAATGAACCAAAATTCAGAAAGGGACAGACCATGCTCTCAACCACTCATCATGTACCGGTGAAGTCAAAACCCAGTGCAGTAAAACAGCAAACTAAATCATCAATCAAGTCAATCAAAAGCAAGGACTTTCTGAAAGGTAAAGGAAGACTTAATCCTTCAGAGGATGATTGGAATGTTGCACCTCCAAAATACAGGAAGAAACCATTCCATAATATGCATCATATGCTTAATAAAAATCAAACTAGGTATACTCCTAGACACATGAAGCAAGTAAGGCTTCCTACTGCATATTGGAGAGTGAAGAAGGATGCAAATGCACCAAAAAGTAGAGAAAAGTATCAGAATAACTTCAGTAGAAATACTAGAAGCTATTCTGTCATGCCTTATATATATGAAGTTGATGACTTTAACTATCCAAAAAGAAGATCATTTGGATATACACTTAGAGTAGGAGGCATGACTACTAACAGGTATGGACCCAAACAGTGTTGGGTACCTAAACTTAATTAAATTGTTTTGTAGGATGTCTGGTACATAGACAGTGGATGTTCCAGACACATGATAGGAAACAAGATATGGCTCACTGACTTCAAAGCTTTTGATGGACCCAAAGTCACATTTGGAGGCAAAGAAAACTCTGGCAAGATTAAGGGGGAAGGCACAATGTTCAAGAACAATCTGAAGATTCAAAATGTGGCATATGTCAAGGGACTTAATTTCAATCTGATGAGAATTAGTCAATTTTGTGACAAAGGCTATAATGTGCACTACGGCAAGGAAGGATGCAAAGTCATTCACAGCCAAACCAACACAGTAGTACTTGCAGGAAGAAGAAAAGATAACATGTATGTGGTGGATTGGAAAACAGCTAAGGCTGAAACATGTTTGTTTGTCAAAAACAAACAATCAACTAGCTGGTTATGGCATAGAAGACTAAATCACCTGAATTTCAAGACCATCAACAAATTATCAAAGAACAAGTTAGTTGAATGCCTGCCAGATATCACATTCAAGAAAGAAAGTCTATGTGATGCATGTCAGAAAGGGAAACAAATCAAAAGTTCTTCCAAGTCAAAACCCTAAACAACAAGAATTCTACATCTGTTGCATATGGACCTGTTTGGACCAGTCACACCAGTAAGTGTAAGTGGTAAGAAATACACCCTGGTAGTGGTGGATGACTACTCAAAATACACCTGGACCATCTTCATGAACAAGAAGAAACAGACACTCAAAAAGCTGCCATATTTGTTAAGAAGACTCCAAAATGAGAAAGAACTGAAAATCATCAAGATCAGATCAGATAGAGGAACTGAATTTCTTAATGAAATTATCAGAACCTATTGTGAAGAAAATGGAGTACTGCATCAATTATCTACAGCAGGAACCCCACAACAAAATGGTGTAGCAGAAAGAAGAAACAGAACTCTCAAAGAAGCGAAATGAACAAAGATTGCGAAGCATGATTGCCAAAGAGATTTTTGGTCAAGCAAAGAAACACATGACATGCCATACACAAAACAGATCAATTATCAACAAACATCATGGAAAGACTCCATATGAAATATAGAATGGTAGAAAACCTAATATCTCATATTTACATATGTTTGGATCAAAATGTTTTGTTTTGAACATGAATCAGCTGCATGCCTTTTATGAAAAGGCTGATGAAGCAATCTTTATGGGATACTCAGACACCAGCAAAGCATTCAGAGTACTCAACAAAAGAACATTGATGATTGAAGAATCAATACATGTAGTCTTCGATGAACCAAATACAAATGGTGAAAGTCTTCAAGAACAAGAAGAAGCACATAGACAAGTGTATATGAATACAACAGTACCAGCAACTATTCAACATCACAATTTTGGAAATCAAGATGAGCCACAGGTCAATACAAAAGAAGAAGCACCAGAACTTGAAGCTCATGCACAACATGAAATTACAGAAGCACCAAGTGAAGAAAAACTTCAACCAAACCTAAATTGGCTAAGAGATCATCCTGAAGAACAAGTTATTGGAGATATTCACACAGGAGTAAGAACCAGAAGACAACTGGAGCATAGATTAACATGTTTTCTATCACAAGTGAAACCCAAGACAATAGATGATGCAATTCAAGATGCAGATTGGATCACAGCCATGCAAGAAGAACTAAATGAATTTGAAAGAAATGAAGTCTGGGAACTTGTTGACAAACCAGATATGGCCAACATCATTGGAACAAAATGGGTATTCAGAAACAAGATGGATGAGCAAGAAATTGTTGTCAGAAACAAAGCAAGGCTAGTTGCAAATGGCTATTCTCAAGCAGAAGGAATAGACTATGATGAAACATTTGCACCAGTAGTAAGATTGGAGGCAATCAGACTTTTTCTAGCTTTTGCTGCACACAAAGATTTCAAAGTCTATCAAATGGATGTCAAGAGTGCATTTCTGAATGGACTTTTGGAAGAAGAAGTATATGTGGAACAACCCCCTGGTTTCCAACTCAAATGAAAGGAAGACAAAGTATACAAACTAAAGAAAGCTCTTTATGGACTCAAACAGGCACCCAGAGCCTGGTATGAAACACTATCACAATTTCTGATCAAGAATGGATTCAACAAGGGAACTATAGATAAGACTCTATTCAAACTAAAGGAAGGAACAAGCACATTGCTAGTACAAATCTATGTTGATGACATCATCTTTGGATCAGAGGATGAAAAGTTATATGAGAAATTTGAAAATCTGATGAAGAGCAAATTTCAGATGAGCATGATGGGAGAACTGAATTATTTTCTTGGCCTTCAAGTAAAGCAAATGAAGGATGGAACTTTCATCAGTCAAGACAAATATACAAAAGACTTAATACACAAGTATGGTATGGATACAAGTGGCACAGCAGATACACCAATGTGTGCAAGAGTCATTCTTGGAAAAGATGAAACTGGAAAGGATGTTGATCAGAAAATGTATAGAGGAATCATTGGATCCCTACTATACTTAATCGCAAGGCACTGATATAGCATTTGCGGTAGGAGTGTGTGCAAGATTTCAAGCTCAACCAAAAGAATCACATCTTCTAGCGACCAAAAGAATAATCAAATACTTGAAAAACACTATCAATGTAGGAATTTGGTATCCAAAAATGGAGGATTCAAGTTGATATCATATTGAGACTCTCGACTATCTTTGGATGCAAAATAGATAGAAAAAGCACATCCGGAACTTGTCAAATGCTAGGCGTGAGACTAGTTTAATGGTTTAGCAAAAGCAAAACTCCATATCTACATCAAGCAAGACGAGAATATATAGCAGAAAGTGCGGTTGTTGTGCACAAGTACTTTGGATTAGACAACAGCTAAGGGACTATGGAGTGGAGGAGAAAACAATTACAATCATGTGTGACAACACAAGTGCAATATCTATCACTGAAAATCCAGTGTTGCATTCAAGAACAAAACACATTGATGTGAGACATCACTTTATCAGAGATCATGTTGAAAAAGGAGATGTCATTCTAAAATAAATACCCACTGAAGATCAATTGGCTGACATCTTCACTAAACCACTTAGTCATGAAAGATTCAGCATGCTGAGAACTGAGTTAGGAATGATTGAAATCGACTAAGTACAAAAGAGTGGCTAACTGGAGTAATCGGTTAAGTAACTTCTTTAGCTGTTCAAACCTTTTCCATTACATGAGATGTAGCAAGTAAGGCACTGGTATCCAGCAAAGTGACTTAACTGATTGTTAGGAACAGTCAAATAAAGCGGCTCAGTGAAAAAGTCACTACACCGGCTAAATAGCCAGCCAAGGCACTTCACCGAAATAAAGATTGGAATCATGGGTAAATTAAAGTGTGAACATAATCAACTTTTATACACGTGGAGAATAAGGGAGTTATGGAAGATTATCCTGAAGATGATTACACACGTGGAGATAAATTTATAATTATGGAGGTAATTATATATATATATATATTTTTTGAATTATAAACGCCTCGATTCCCGGGCTCTATCATTACTTACCTCAATCCATTCCCCCACTTCACTCGAATATCGCGATTTACATACACAAAATCACGCCATTATGTCATAAAATCCTTCCACATTCAAACCACGTTCACACTACCCAAATCATCCTATATAAACTACACTTAGAAATTTTCAGAAATTTTTACACTCCCTTGCATATCATACATTCCTCTGCAAATTCACATTTCACTCTCAAAAATTCTTTTAACTTCCAAAAATGGCTTCATCCTCCTCAGCCACCGAAACTGGGTATGAAAAATCGTTTGCCACTTGTTAAGGGTGATTTTGTACGGTTTTTAACATTATATTTGATAATGATTTCCTCCGTATTTGTATAATTTGTATAGGAAACGAGTGTTTAAATGATTTATTAAGCAAGTGAGTTTTTAATTAGTTTATTCGCAAAATGAGGTTGTGTATGTGTTTTAATTATGGTTTTACGAGTATTTGGATTGTGTTACGTTTTGCGGTGTTTTTGATGTCATGTAGGTACATGTTGGAGGCTAAATTGATGATCAAATGTTGATATAATTCGAGCTAAATCAAGATAAAGATTGAAGAAGGAAGAGATAATGATCAAGAAACCGGAACCAGGCACTTCATGGGGATTTTGTCCACACTTGTAGGCACTTTCAGGGAAAGTTGTCTTGATGAAAGTTGTAGAGGATTGAAATAGCTTTCCAACGCATTTTGAATCACCTCATTCGGAGCCCTAGAAGTGAAGTTATGAGCAAAATACTGGAGCTGAGTAGTGGACGGGCGTCCATAAAAGTGAAGCAAGCGTCCGTAATCGTATTTTACATTCGAGAGTTCAGACGCAGCGTTCGAACGAGCGTTCATTCTCCGTTCATAGAGGCTGGACGAAGGCGTCAAGATAGTGGACGGGCGCCCACGGCACCGACTCAATAAACCGACCTAAAAATCTATAAATAAGCGCGTTTCACCAAACCCTAAACATACAATTTTGAACCCTAAACCCCTAGGGGCAGCTTGGCTGCGTTTTCCTCGATTTTCTCTAGTTTTATGCACTTAAACTCTAGATTAGATTAGATAATTTCATGTACTTTTATTCATCAATTCGAGTTGTCAAGAAGATGCTAAGAGGCTAAACCTCTTTGAACAAGCGTTGTGAAGCCTTCCTTCAACAATTCAGTTTTGATTCGTGATTAATCTGTGAGTATCTATTTCAAGTTCGTTTCTTTTATCATGTTTTGTATGTCTTATTGCATGTTTAATCGAAAGATGCTTGCTTTGATGATTGTTTATATGATGAGAGTCATGTCAACTTTAGAACACCATGATAAAAGTTTAGACCTTTAATCTAATCACAACGAAAGTTATTAGATTGAATCTCTAGATTAGAAATTGAAAGATTTCACGCCTAGGGTAGAAAGACGTAATCTTTAACATCGAAAGATAAAAGATTAGAAAACGAACTCGTCTACGAGAGTAGGAGTTTATGCCTTCGATTAGGTGAATCACGACTTGAGTAGAGATCACGAATTAATCCGAGTTAGAATTGAATGTTGATAGGATAGGTGGATCAATTGCTTGTTCGTTCGTTATAATTTGATTTAATCCTTAAAACTTGAATTGTTTAGCTTTAGTTTACTTTTCTGTACTTTAGTTTAGTTTAGTTTTTATCGCTTTCAATCTTGCCTAGCATTGGAGCAATCCTCTGTCTAGTTACTTTTATGCATATTTGTTTAGGTTAGTTTTTCGTTTAGGTTAGTTTCGTGACAATAGTTTAGTTGAAAACAAAAGCTAGGATTCACATTCGTCTAGTTCCCCGTAAGATCGACCCGGCATTAGCCTCCATACTACGATCCTTGCACTTGAGGTTAACCGGTTTATTACTTGTTGTTTTGTATTGATAAAATCCGGGACAAGTTTTTGGCGCCGTTGCCGGGGGAACGGACGGTTGCCTAGTTTTTTTTTTGTTTTGCTTTTTTTTATATAGTTAATTTGTAGAATTTATTTTATTTGTTTGCGTTCATAATTAGTTAGTTAGTAGTTAGATTAGTTGTTAGAAATCGATCTGTAGTAAATCTTTCCTTTTGAAATTAAGTTAGATAATTAGTTTGATACTCGTTTTTCTGCTTTCATACTGCTGTTTTGCGTTGTTTTGTCTCAGATTGATCCGGACGGACGTCAGTATCACCGAACATTTCGTCCAATCAAGTCTCGCTCTATTCGTTATCTATCGCTCTCACGAACGGCGTCGATTAGTCTCGACGCCCCGTCCAGTTCTTCTCCAGGAAGACGCCCGCCCGATTAATTGGGCGCCCGTGCATGGCCCCCCGCTCGCCATCGATTTTATTTTTATTTCAATTAGGTTTTCGCTTTTTTCATAGGTAAGTGTCATAGGTAGGTTTCTTAGGTTGAATCATCGACTCCACATCTTTCACGATCAAATTTTAGGATAAAAGGGTCCGTTTTAGCACTTGATAGTAGTTTTGGCCATAACTTTCGGCTCGAGTGTCGGATTGCGCACAGACCCCAATTCGAAAGCTCGTTCCGACGCCGACGACGTGGCGGACGGCAGAGGCCGTCCGACACCGTTTTCGAGGTCAAAATCCACTGTTTTCCCTTCCATTTTGGGGTTAGAAGATTTCAACACATGTTTTTCCCTCTTTTTAGTGTTTTCTGTTTTTCTCGTTTCAAATTTTCTTAGGTAGTTTATAGTTTTGGTTATTAGGGTTTTTCAGTAGTTAAGTTTCGTAGTCTTTGATTCCTCTAGGTTTAGTTATCCTTTCCTCCTGTCTCTTTTTCCCATGCTTTCTCTTTGTTTCGATATCGTTTACATTCGAAAAATCTTGCCTATGGACGAGCGTCCACTAGTTTGAACGCTCGTTCACTGTAAAATTTTCATTCCAGTAGCGTTTTCCGATCCTTGAACGAACGTTCACCAGTTTGGACGCTCGTTCAGTCTATTTTCTGGGCAGACGCTCGTTCACATAAGTGGACGCCCGTCCGTCCCCCTTTCTTTCTTAATCTTTCTCTTTTCTTCTCTTTTCTTTAGGTTTTTGATCTTAGATTAAGGTTTTTAATCTTTTAGATATCAGGTCTTTAATTTATTAGTTTTAGGTTTCCTTTCCTTAGATTTAGGTTTTCTCAACTTGATTTTGGGATCGGTTTATGCAAACTCGTAGTCACAAGGGACCATTACTTTGCTCCCCTGACATCGAGCGTACCATAGTCCGACCCAATAGGCGAAGACTTCGTTTTGACGAAGGAAAAGCCGAAGATCAAGAGTTTGAGCTATCTTTTCAAAGGGAAATCGAAGAAATTGTAATAATGGCCGCTGAAGATAGACGGACATTGGCAGACTACGCCATGCCAGTGCGAGAATCATCAACCCGGCTATCGTCTTACCACCATTACCGCACAAACTTTCGAACTCAAACCAGTCTCATTCTGGGGATGATGCAAAGATGCATCAATGTTTCACGGGTTCCTCATCGAAAATCCTCACACACACGTACACATTCACGGAGATATGTGGTGCGACACGTATTCAAGGTGTGAGTGAGGATGTGATTAAACTTACACTTGTTTCCGTTCTCTTTGAAGGAGAAGCTAAAGAGTGGTATAGCTCTCTCCTTCGGAATCCCATACCACCGGGCTGCATTGGAGAAAGAATTTTTAAGTCAATACTTTCCACACGCCAAGACAAATTTCGGTGTTTGAGGGAAATTTATAATTTCTATCAAGCGGAAAACAGAATCTTTCTTTGAGGCATGGAAGAGATTCAAGGCTCTTCTTCAGTAAATGCCCCCACCATGGGTTAGACTTGCAGAGGCAAGTCAATACTTTTTCGAGTGGATTGACCGAGCTCACCAAGGGCATGGTCAATAGTTCATCAGTGGGGCTTTCTTGAGAAAAACGCCTCAGAGAGGGTGGGCATTGTTCGAAGACATTGCCAAATATAATTATGCCCCCTCCTTTCAAGCTATTCAGGCACCACCACCTCCTCCTAGGATCGAGGAGGTGAAAATCTGAACGCAGATTTCCATCTTGGCAAAGAACGGTGGCCACGCTTACCACGTCTCCAAATCCGAGTTATCAGACTCCTTCATTTTTACAGAACTCTCAAGTTCTGTACTGCGAGAATTGTTCTCAGACTCGCCACATGGTTGGCCAGTGTCAATTCATGCCCCCCAATTCTTATCAAGTCAATGTTTGTCGAGAATCATGGGCCAGTACAACCAAGTCGCATGCCAGGTATGTGACGATATGGGAACATCTTGCTCGTTTACGTCTATGATTGACGAGCAGCTGAAATCAATGCCTTCAATGGCCAGCCAAATCAAAGGTTTGGTAATCAATTCATCGCCAAGGCAACTTTGAAACCAGGTTTCCACCCAAATCAAAGTCTAAATTAATTTCAATCAAAATTTCAATCAAAACTCGAATCTCAATCGAAACCCTAATTTTATCGTAACCCGAGCTTGAATTCCTCCAATCTAAATCAAGAGTTAAATCAAAGTTGGCCTAACAATCCAAATCCTGCATTTCAAAGTCGGTCCAGCCAACCTTTCTCTCAAAACATTTGTAACTCTCAAGGTCCATCTCACGTTGATGATCTGGAAGCTAGATTGGACTCCTATCAGAAGGAGCTGAAGGAGCAGAACAATAACTTCCAGAGGGAGCAAAATAATAATATCCAGTTGTTGATGAATTCGATCAAGCACCTTGAGAAGCAAATGGCTGACCAGCAAGCTTCTAGACCATCAGGGCAGATGCCGAACTCCACGGAGAGAAATCCCAAAGGTGGTCATGTAGCTCATCTTGAATTGAATCTTGGCCAATGCAACCGACTTGGTTCCTTCACTTCCATACGGTGGAGGGAGGCGGTCGCGATGAACTTAAGAAGTGGTTCTCAAGTTGGTGGTCCCCCGGCTTCCTGTGGAAACCACTAGCCCCTCCCGCCGCGATAAGGGAGGAGGGGAAATTGAGCACCCATCATCATCCTCATTTGCAGAAGGCAAATCGGTGGTGATCCACGATAGAAGAAAGAGTTGAGATTCCTCAAGTGGTGATCCTCGAGGAATAAAGAATCAATTGTAAGTCCTCGGGGTGATCCACGAGGAGTGATGAGTTAAATGAGAGTCGGTGGTGATCCACGACTAGCAAAAAGAATGAAAAGACGGTTCGATGGAAAGATTTGGAAGACAAGGCCGTTAGTTCGCCTCGAAGAAAGTATTTTCCGAGGAGGATTTGAAAAAGCTTCCTTTCCACCTAGAAAAGAGAAACATCCCATTGAGCGAAGATAAGAAGTATGAAAAGGTGCTTAATTTGTTGAAAAATACTCGAGTAAATCTTCCATTGTCGGATGTCTTGGTAGAGATGCCTAAGTACACCAAATTCATAAAGGATGTTGTTTCTTCCAAGAAGAAGTTAGCAGGAATGGATCAAGCAATTGGTAAGGAGTGTTCTCTGGTCAATTATCAAGACTTACCAACCAAGAGAAGCGACCCAGGCAAATTTGTGCTCACATTGCAGATGGGAGGTCTAGTCTTCCCGAATTCCTTGTGTGACCTGGGTGCATCCATCAGCTTGATGCCATTGTCCGTTTGCAATCAGCTTGGTTTGCAAAGTCTTCTAGAACCCACTTCCATGAACCTTCAGTTCGCCGATCGATCTTCTAAGAAAGCCTCAGGGATCTTAAAGGACATACTAGTTCAAATAGATAGGTTTACCTTTCCAGTTGACTGGTACGTCTTAGATATTGAGAAAAGTGAAAATGTCCCATTAATTCTTGGAAGGCCTTTTCTGTCTACAGCTAGAGCCCTCATCGATTGTGATGGTGGGCAAGTAACTATTCGAGTTGGTGACCAAGAGGTGAGCTATAGTGTCTCTAAATCCATTCAAGTACCCTCTGGTTCTCCAACGGCTTTTCTATTGAGGAGTCATTTAATGACTTCAATGATCTGTATGGACGAGCAAGTCAAAATTTTGTAGAGCGGAATATGAAGCGATTGATCGATAATCTGAATAGTCATGGTATGGTTAATCTAGACCAGTTAGCGGTGATTTTGAGGATGAGCTAAGAGAAGAAGCCTTGGCGATAGGACCACTAAGTAAGCTCTGGCGATGTTGAGTTGAAGAGTGGCGATCTTAAATCAAGTCTAGAGGATCCTCCCGTAGATTTGGCATCTGAAGCCGTTACCTAAACATCTTAAGTATGTGTTTTTAAGAGAAGGTGACAAGCTTCCTTTGATCATCTCGCCAAGCTATCTCGTATAGAAGAGCTTAAGCTGTTAAACGTCTTGCGCAAAAATGAAAAAGCCTTTGGATGGCGGTGGGAGATATCCGAGGATATCTCCCGACATCTGTATGCACAAGATCAAGAGGCGAGGAGGGTGCAAAGCGAGTTAGGATGACCTCGAGAAGGCTCAACCCTCACATGCAAGAGGTAGTCAAGAAGGAGATCATTAAACTTCTAGATATGGGTATCATTTACGCCATTCTTTGACGGTGAATGGGTTTCCCGACTCGGAGTAGTCCCCAAAAAAGGGAATTACTATTGAGAAGAATGAGAAGGAGAAGAGATAGCATTGAGGCTCGTTCATTGGATACAGAGTATGTATCGATTATCGAAAGCTCAATGAGGTCACTGAAAGATCATTTTCCCTTCCATTCATTGACCGGATGCTTGAGCGTCTGGCGGGGGCACGCATTCTCTCTGCTTCTGGATGGATATTCGAGGATACTTCGAGATACCCATCGATCCTGTTGACCTAAGAGAAGACCACTTTCACTGCCCTTATGGTACATTCGCCACAGCGGATGCCATTTGGTCTCTGTAATGCCCCACCACCTTTCAAAGGTGTATGATGGCAATCTTTGACGAGCTAGTTGAAAAGTGCATGGAGATTTTTATGGATGACTTCTCGGTCTTTGGTCACTCCTTCGATGATTGCCTCGATAATCTTGATCGGGTGTTGTCAAGATGTGTGGAAAAGGACTTAGTGCTTAATTGGGAAAAATGCCATTTCATGGTAGATGAAGGTATAGTCCTTGGCCACAAAGTGTCCGCCAAAGGTATAAGTAGATAGGGCCAAGGTAGAAGCTATTGAGAAGATGAGTTATCCTAAGAATGTTCGGGAAGTCCGAGGTTTTCTCGGACATGTCGGCTTCTATAGGAGGTTCATCCAGGACTTTTCAAGGATCGCCAAGCCCCCTGTCTACCTTACTAAAAGAAGGCGTTACTTTTGATTTTGATGATAGCTGCAAGCACGCGTTTGAGGAGCTCAAAATCGCCTCGATCTCTGCTCCAATTCTTATTTCACCTGACCGAACTTGCCCTTTGAGCTTATATGCGATGCATCCAACTATCTTTGTTAGTGCGAGTCTTAGACAGCCGAATCGAAGGAAAGTTCCACCTATCTATTACGCCGACCACACGTTGAATCCTTCGCAAGTTAACTATACGACTACGAAAAGGAATTATTGGCGTAGTGTTTGCTATGGACAAGTTCCGTGAGTTACTTGTTAGGTGCTCAAGTGATCGTGTGGGTGATCACGCCGCTGCTGCGGTATCGATGACTAAAAGGATGCTAAACCGCGCCTCACTGCGTTGAATACCGACCTACAAGAGTTTGACGTTCAAATCAAAGACAAGAAGAGGCGGTGAGAGCGTAGTAGCGGATCATGTGTCTAGGATGTTAAATGAGGAAAAGAATGAACCAGATGATATAGATCTTTACTTTCCTCTAGAAAACATCATGTTGATCGATGGCCGTTCTCCTGATGTTCCTTGGTACTCCTCCATTGTCAACTACCTTCATGCCAAATACCTTGATCCTGAAATGTCGTATCAAGAGAAGAAGAAGTTCTTCTCTGATATGAAATACTTTGTTTGGGATGAACCTTACCTCTTCAAGATCTGTAAAGATGGTTTGCTTAGGAGATGTGTTCCCGAATCTGAGCAACGCGATATAATCGAGCAATGCCATAGTGGACCCACAGGTGGTCACTTTGGTCCTTGGAAAACAGTTGCGAAGATCTTCCAGTCCGGTTTCTATTGGCCTACGATCTTTAAAGATACAGAAGCTTTCTGTAAAGCTTGCGATAGGTGTCAACGAACCGGAACTCTGACAAGGCGTTTTGACATGCCTTTGAAACCCATCTTAGAGTGCGAAGTCTTTGATGTATGGGGTATCGATTTTATGGGACCTTTCCCATCATCCTGCGGTAACAAATACATCTTGGTCTGCGTTGACTATGTTTCGAAATGGGTGGAGGCAATAGCCACTCCTCACAATGATCATAAAACGGTCATGAAATTTCTGAAGAAGAACATCTTTGTGAGGTTTGGATGTCCACGTGCCTTGATCAGTGATGAAGGGACACACTTTTGCAACCGACCTTTGGAAAAAGTCCTCGAGAAGTATGGTGTACGCCATAAGACCGGCACCCCATACCATCCGATGACTAGCGGTCAGGTTGAGCGAAGCAACCAAAGCATTAAAAAGATCCTGGAGAAAACTGTGAACAGTCATCGCAAGGACTGGAGTCTGAAGTTGGATGATGTCTTATGGGCTTATAGGACCGCCTATAAAACTCCTATGGGTACATCTCCATATCAAATGGTCTACGGGAAACCATGTCATCTGCCAGTCGAGTTAGAGCATCGAGCGTATTGGGCTACAAAGTTTCTTAACCCGATTCCCAATCCTGTGGCCAACACACCGCAGTAGATTGCATGAGTGGATGAATTCGGACTCCAAGCTTACTTAAAGCGCCGAGGATTAGTAAGGAGAAGATGAAACTCCTCCACGATGCCAAGATAAAGAAGAGAGAATTCAAGGTCGGTGAGCAAGTGTTACTCTACAATTCCAGTTGCATTTGTTTCTGGCAAGTTGAGGACACGTTGGTCCGGTCCTTTCGAAATTCTCCAAATCATTCTGGAGGTGTGCTAGAATTACGAGGTTATGGTGATCAACCGTTCGAGTTAATGGTCGAAGGTGCAAGCACTATATAGGTGAACATAAAGAAAAGCCTTTGATTGTTAAATTCCTCGAAATCCTCGGGTGTGGGACTTCGAAGTCACCCACTTTGACGAGTTTTCACCCGATTTGTTTTACGAGGATGACGGTTGTGTTAAATCTGAAGATGTTCTAGCGGTAGTGCTTGATATGGAAGAGTTTGAGAGGGGCGCCAACTTAAACGTCATCAATGAGTCGGAGGAGAAAGAACACAACCATGGGGAAACTTAAAAGGTATGGAGAGCTTTCAAAGATTTAACCCCATGCGTTAAGTCTTTTTCTGCGGCCACTCATGATTCGAGCTTACACGAGGTAGTGGGTGGCGCGAAAGGTTAAATGGCTTTGATCAGTGAGCTTCAAATGTGTCGAGCTAACGACATAAACCAAAAGCGCTACTAGGGGCACCACTAGATATCCGCTTTTTTATTTTCTTTTGTTCTTCTTTTGTGTGTCTTAGTTTAGTTTTGGTCTAGTTAGGGTTTGTGTGAATCGCTCTGTATTTGTAGTTGACGGTTGGATGCTCTGCACTTTTCCTTGGACGGTGATTTTTCCATCTAAACGCAGTATCTCTTGTGTTTCATATGATATAATCCCTCGTCCCCGAGATACTTTTCGTGTTTGTCAAGTGTGCGGGATAGTCTTGATAGCGTTTGTGAGTTTTGAGGCGATGTCGATTTTCGGTGGATGGTCCACACAATCACTGATGTCTTGAGCATTTCTGGATTGGACGACGCCACTTCCGGTGTTGCCCTCTTTAGAACTACAATCAGCTAAGTTCTCTTTTCTTTTATTTTGCACACCATGAGGACATGTTGTCATTTAAGTGTGGGGGAGGGGAATGGTCGACTATGTATCGACCATTTGGTTAATACATGATATTATTTTCTATGCTAAAATGATGCTAAATTTTCAAAATTTTTGTTTTGTCCCGAGTAGGCAATACACGTTTTTGTTCGGTTTGTTATAGTCATTGATGCTGTATACCATATTTTTAGTGAGTTAGTTGTTTCACCAAGATTTATTTTCCACGAGCCGTAGTGAATGATGAGCTAATTTATAAAGTTATACCCCGTTTTGGATTAGTAGTTTTTGATTTCCTTATAAGTCGTGTGCTTAGTGCTACGTATATATCTTGAGATTTATGATAGTTTGTATTTAGTTCCGAGTATGATATACTGTGAATATCTAGAAGTTTGAATGTGATAAGTAACACGGGGCTAATGTCAATTAAAAGGATAAGTTAATAGTTGATTAAAAAAAAAGGGTGTGTCGGAAGCTAGTCGATGATTTGAGTGAGGTAGGGTATACCACGTATGTCCTATACCACTATGATGACTAAAAGCTCACGACAGTTAGAAAAAGCTGCCTTATGATTGGAGTAAGGTAGGGTATTATCTCGAAATGTCCTATTCTGCTATGAGGGCAATAGCTCATTCTAATGTGTGTTTAAAAAGTGAATGAATTCAATCAACTTAAGAATTGTTATGAAATGAATATAAGGCTTAGTTATCGTTAATCTTATCCCCAGTATAAACTGATGGATATGTTGTAGGGATTGTCCTCTGAGTATTTCAGAAAGGCCCTAGATTCATTCGATCATTCTTTTCGGGATATGTCACGTTTGTAGGGTGCATCTTATGAGTGTCATTTATTACTAGTCCACGAGGGGGTATTAGCTAGTTTTGCTTTGAGTTTCTCAAGTTTGGATTTAGTGGAAGTTTTCTATGGCTATGCACACACACGGTGGTGAACTTCTAATTTATTGACTATGTGGTATATTTGTTGAAGTGTCTATACTCTTTCCGAGCCTTTATCTTGTTTTGTTTTGCTCGGGACGAGCAAAGTTTAAGTGTGGGGAGTTGTTAAGGGTGATTTTTATACGGTTTTTAACATTATATTTGATAATGATTTCCTCCGTATTTGTATAATTTGCATAGGAAACGCAGTGTTTAAATGATTTATTAAGCAAGTGAGTTTTTAATTAGTTTATTCGCAAAATGAGGTTGTGTATGTGTTTTAATTATGGTTTTACGAGTATTTGGATTGTGTTACGTTTTGCGGTGTTTTGATGTCATGTAGGTACATGTTGGAGGCTAAATTGATGATCAAATGTTGATATAATTCGAGCTAAATCAAGATAAAGATTGAAGAAGGAAGAGATAATGATCAGAAACCGGAACCAGGCACTTCATGGGGATTTTGTCCACACTTGTAGGCACTTTCAGGGAAAGTTGTCTTGATGAAAGTTGTAGAGGATTGAAATAGCTTTCCAACGCATTTTGAATCACCTCATTCGGAGCCCTAGAAGTGAAGTTATGAGCAAAATACTGGAGCTGAGTAGTGGACGGGCGTCCATAAAAGTGAAGCGGCGTCGTAATCGTATTTTACATTCAGAGAGTTCAGACGCGTTCTGAACGAGCGTTCATTCTCCGTTCATAGAGGCTGGACGAGCGTCCAAGATAGTGGACGGGCGTCCACGGCACCGACTCAGCGAAACCGACCTAAAAATCTATAAATAGGCGCGTTTCACCAAACCCTAAACATACAATTTTCGAACCCTAAACCCTAGGGGCAGCTTGGCTGCGTTTTTCCTTCAGTTTTTCTCTAGTTTTATGCACTTAAACTCTAGATTAGATTAGATAATTTCATGTACTTTTATTCATCAATTCGAGTTGTCAAGAAGATGCTAAGAGGCTAAACCCTCTTTGAACAAGCGTTGTGAAGCCTTCCTTCAACAATTCAGTTTTGATTCGTGATTAATCTGTGAGTATCTATTTCAAGTTCGTTTCTTTTATCATGTTTTGTATGTCTTATTGCATGTTTAATCGAAAGATGCTTGCTTTGATGATTGTTTATATGATGAGAGTCATGTCAACTTTAGAACACCATGATAAAAGTTTAGACCTTTAATCTAATCACAACGAAAGTTATTAGATTGAATCTCAGATTAGAAATTGAAAGATTTCACGCCTAGGGTAGAAAGAGCGTAATCTTTAACATCGAAAGATAAAAGATTAGAAAACGAACTCGTCTACGAGAGTAGGAGTTTATGCCTTCGATTAGGTGAATCACGACTTGAGTAGAGATCACGAATTAATCCGAGTTAGAATTGAATGTTGATAGGATAGGTGGATCAATTGCTTGTAGATTCGTTATAATTTGATTTAATCCTTAAAACTTGAATTGTTTAGCTTTAGTTTACTTTTTACGCACTTTAGTTTAGTTTAGTTTTATCGCTTTCAATCTTGCCTAGCATTGGAGCAATCCTCTGTCTAGTTACTTTTATGCATATTTGTTTAGGTTAGTTTTTCGTTTAGGTTAGTTTCGTGACAATAGTTTAGTTGAAAACAAAAGCTAGGATTCACATTCGCGCCTAGTTCCCGTAAGATCGACCCGGCATTAGCCTCCATACTACGATCCTTGCACTTGAGGTTAACCGGTTTATTACTTGTTGTTTTGTATTGATAAAATCCGGGACACCACTGGATCATTCTTCCAAGAAGAACACTACTTAAAGCTTTGTGGAGATGATGAAGAAGCAAACGACCGTGGTATTTGGATGCAAAAACCAAAAATTATCAACCTTTCTCAATCCCCAAGAATCAAGTCCGCTATGAAAGTCTAATTTCTTTCGGAAATCGCAAAATACGCCTCTGGGCTCCTTGCAAGGAAGAAGGTGACGAATGGGAAGAAGATAAGATTGTTGCATCTGTCAACGGCAAAGACATAGTGATTACAGGAAAGGTAATCCGAAAACATCTTAAACTTTCAAATAAGGGTCAAGCAAAAGTAACCTTGGTACCACAAAACCTGGATGATTTCTGGGTAACCATCACCAAACAGGCAAACCTAGGATCTAAGAAATTCAATTGTCTTATATCCGCTTTAAAGAAGCCATTCAGTGAATTCAGTGCCCTAATTGGCAAAACCATCGAAGGAAAGTTGGGAGCAAATAATGCCATGACAGAAATCATAATGCGGTTAATGGGAATCATCTACAACAATCTAGAGTTCAATTGGGCAAAATACTTCTTTTTAAGACTCAAAGAACAAATTCAAGGTGAAGTTAAAGCAGCCAATAAGGGAACAACAGAAGGAAAGACGAAGAAAGGACCATTCTGGGTGAAAAAGTCATATAGGATTCAGTTACACTATCTGATGCAATGTCTCAAGGTCCCTGTTGTACAACTTCACAAACTACATGAGTCTAAGGTCATGTTTACTCATGTTAAACAGCAAAAACAAGCAGGAGGAGGGAAGAGAAAGAAAACAACAACTCATCCCACCGGTCAAAGAAAGAAACAAAAGGTTCAACGCAATTTGGACAAGACAGCCTTTGGAAAATTAATCGATGAAGAAGAAGAGGACACTGATGTT
This sequence comes from Gentiana macrophylla, assembly GCA_026214975.1. NCBI lineage: Eukaryota > Viridiplantae > Streptophyta > Magnoliopsida > Gentianales > Gentianaceae > Gentiana > Gentiana macrophylla. The sequence goes on from CM047806.1 coordinate 145,990,221, forward strand.
GAGGCAGAACAACATAGAGAAGAAAATGAAAGTGAGGATGAACAACCTCTAAATGAGGAAATCACATGAGACACTGGAGATGATGAGGAATCTCCAGAAGAACCTGCACAATTGTCTGCAAACGATATTGATGATCGAATTGCAGAATATCTTGAATGGAAAGATGGGGATTCCAGAAATCAGATTCGAGATTCGGAACGCAGGCTTGCTGAGGAAGCATGGCTCTTCAATTTTCTGGGAATCACCACTCTGGTTGGTGTACTTGATGAATCTCCTCTCTGGGACATGGTAGATGCAGCAAAGGCAAAACTGCCCCAGATCTCTAACAGCCACAATGATGACTCAGAAGATGGTAGAGATGATGATGATAACACTCATCAAGATGATGGAGATGATCAGGATGACAATGATAATGATGACCATCATGCTGATTATCATGACAAACAAGGAGAAGAGGTTACTCCTACACGGATGCAATTGATGATGACATTCTTCTATGCACCTTCCTACGACCACATGCATCCCACAAGTCAACAACACCCGGCTAAGACAACCACTCAACCACTATCTCACGCAACTCCGGGCCGACAAAGATAAACATAGTGGACACTGGCTCAGCTGCTGCCACTCCAATCAAGACAATTCCCAGCACAGAGCAAGGGGGAACAGTAGCTCAAGCCATACCAGCATACACATCTACACAAATTCTTGAAGACTTGGATGTCCATGTAGATGTAACTCAGCACCAAGACAGAGGACAGCAAACAGACCCAGGACCAGCTGACATCGGGCACAAACTCTCTCAGCTGGCCACTGGTATCTCAAATGAAACCTTTGAAAAAGCAGCAGATCTACTGGCAGAAGAACTAGAGAAGCGAGCCATGCATCTTAGATCGATCCATGACCTCGGCATTCAATGACAAAAGCTACTCCATTGAACGAAAATTTGAGGCCATTGCTGAATACATCGAGGAACAGAACATTGTTGTTCAACGCCAAGGAGACATGATGAGACAACTCAACATTAACATCACAAACAATCTCGCAGGTCTCAGGCAACACATGGCAGTGGCATTTGGAACAAGATTCCGTAGTGTCACTGAGAAACTGACTAGTCATGATTACAGATTCACATCCATCGAATCAAAGCTGGACTCTCTGATTGGAACGGCAGAGGCAACAAATAGCATCTTACTCCAGCAGAGGGATGATGCTGCCAAAAAGGGGGAAAATCAGGATAAGCCTGAAGGATCAACTATTAGACCCCCAAACTTCACTGAAGAACAACTGGGAGCAAGGGACAGAGAAATAAGGATCAGAAATGAAGCAGAAGAACAGCAAAGGAGGGCTAGAGAAGAAAGAGAAAGAGCCCTAAACGAACCATGCACTGGATTTCCTCTTCCTATGCAAAGAAGAGATGATGACAGAGACAGATCCGGCAAACAGCAAAGGCAAGGATCTAGTCAACCAAGAGGATCAGCAAGTCAACACAGACTTAGCACCAGAGGAAACACCAACAGCAGAGGCGGCAGCAGCCTCCAGATACACTGGTAAGGCTGTAACGCACACTTTGGTCACAAAAGCAAAGCAAAATATGAAGCAGATGTACTGGACCATGTAAGAGAATTTTTCAGAGTACATGAAGGTCTTTATCCTCATCTCTCACAAGATGAAGCATGGGCTGATTGGCTAAGCTATCAGGATGAAAGGATGAGAACTGTTATGGCCAAACTCTACAATGATGTCAAGAAAGGGTTTGCACTTCTAAAACAATCCAACAACAAACCAAGTTCAGCCATACCACTTTCAGCAAAAGGACCAGAAGACTTGCCAACTGAACAACAAGAAGACTTCAACTATATGGCAAAATTCTTCAACCCTATGGGTAGAATGGACAAACAGGAGCAGTGGAGTCTCTACAAAAGTCTCAAGTTTGCTGACTCATATATTGCTGAAGCTAGGGAGAGACTTGAGAAGTACTTTGGAGAACCTAGGGCAAATGAGACCATGCCAGATTTCAATGGACTTTGCCAAGAAAGTATTCAAGGAGTATCGAATACACTCGCTATGGCATACTGAAGTGGAAGTTTCCAAAATTGATTGGAAAGACATTGAAGAGGTTCGGACTACAAAGTTCAAAAGGTACAAGGCTGAATTAAGCAAAATGTAGTTTGTAACACTTGAATAAATTTTTGAACTTATTACCCTTGAATGGATGAATAAAATTGTTGCTGTTGATTATTATGAAAAATTGGCTTACTTATGTTCAGGCTTATGAGGGTTTTGGCATCATCAAAAAGGGGGAAATTTTTAGGAACATTCTTATTATGTTTTGATGATGGCCATACTAGCTGTTATAGCAAGCCTGAAATAAGTTATAATTCTCTGTATAAGTCCTTACTTAGAGTCTGACATATTGTATAAGTTAAGTCAGACAAGTATTGTACTAGTTGGTAGGACGGAAAAGTAAAACAGACATTCGGCAGAGTGAAGCTAGCCAAGCACCAGCAGAAAAGCAGTGAAGACTTAATGGTATGACTTATAACCAAGGAAGTCTGTGATGACCTTGGATAAGTCTAAGTATGTTTCAAGTGATGAAATTCAATGCTCAAATATGGTGTACACTGATCTCACCTAAATCAATGATCAGTGAAGTACAAAGATTCTCCTTAAACTGAAGTGATGAAGGAAACAGTGAATTGGCAGAGTAAACTGACTTTCGGCAAAGTGAAGGCAAAAACAGTGAAGGAAGATCTAAACGGCAAAGTCAGGTGGATCACTCGACCGTTCAAAGAACGGCGAAGTAATCCTTATCAGAACAGAATTGAAATATGATGAAGATTCAGAGGATTATGCATTTAATGCACAATCAATAGAGGATCAATCAAGGACGGATTTTCTGCTATACATTTGAAGGAAAAATCCGTTCACTGAAATCAAAGAGAATATAATTAAGGGGGAATCAAGAATAAAATCAAGGATTATTCCCCTCATAAATATAGCCAACGGACGGAATTTCAAATCAAGGATACTCAAGGCTATAAATAGGAGGCATTGTGAGATGTGATAAAAATAACGATTAGAAAAAGAAAACTAAAGTAAACTCATCACTTTGAAAAGCCTTCACTCGAACTTACAAGGATTTATCTACATATCAACTCAGACATCAGAACTACAATTTCATATTCAACACTGATATTGATCAATCAAGTTTGTGAATCTCATTCACAATAAATGAAGCAAATGAATCAGAAGTCATCCGAGAAGGAGTTGTGCTTGTGATAGTCGGGCCAAGGATTTGATCTCAAGGAGCAAAGTGAAAGAGACTAAATCACTAAAGCTGTTGCAGTCAATGAGTGATAGTCTTGTAGATTGTGAAGTTTGGGAAGTCAAGGACAATCATACTATTGTATATGTGAAAACAATAGTGAATTCCTCCAATCATCACAGGAGAAGAGTGGATTAAGGGATTACACCACCCTAAACCACTATAAGCCTTGTGTCAATTTACTTTCTGCAATCTACTTTACTGCATTCATTTAAATTGCCTAAATTATAATCTATATCTGTGATTTTCCAAACTACTTTGAAACAACATAGTAAGAAGGGACTTATCCGCTGCCCAAAAACTTTTAAATACAAGAAAAGTTTTTGAAACTCCACTATAGTCATTCACCCCCCCCCCCCCCCTCTAACTATAGTTTTACCCTTCTCTGGGACCAATAAGAATATTCCTGAGCCCAAAGTGATTGCATAGCCAGATGTGCTTTTATCATCTGATGATCCTGCCCAATCGCTATCAACAGTGTACCCAATCAATTTTGAGTCAGGACTCGATCCATACCAAATGCCGTAATCCTTTGTACCTTGTAGATATCTTAGCACTCTTTTAGCTGCTCCGAAGTGGACTTGACTTGGGCATTGCATGAACCTGGAGAGATAACTTGTTGCAAACATAATGTCAGGTCTTGTAGTTGTTAGATAGAGTAAACTTCCAATGAGACGCCGATAGACCGTACAATCTGCCCTTGGCGTGCCATCTTCACTCTTGAGTGCTTTGCTTTCAAGTGGAGTTGCAAAACTCTTGCACTCTTGCACCCTTTCATCTTGAACTTTTCAAGAAGACTACCTGTATATTTCTTTTGGGAAATGAAAATCCCATTTTCTTTTTGGTTTATCTCGATTCCAAGGAAGTAGTGCATTAATCCCAAGTCTGTCATTTCGAACGTCTTCATCATGTCTTGTCTAAAACTCTTGATCATGTCCTCATTTTTTTCCGTAAAGATGAGATCATCAACGTATAAGGAAACAATAAGCCTATCACTTGAATCTCGTGTCTTAATGTAAAGTGTAGGCTCACTTTTGCTCCTCCTGAAACCTTGCGTGATGAAGTAATTATCAATTCTTCTATACCAAGCCCGCGGGGCTTGCTTGAGCCCATATAAAGCTTTCTTTAACTTTAGTACTTTTTCTTCTTCTCCTTTCACGATAAATCCTTGAGGCTGCTCAACGTAAATTTCTTCCTCAAGGTATCCATTGAGAAATGCTGATTTAACATCCAGCTGATGGATTTTCCATCCTTTTTGTTCAGAGAGGGCAATTAATGTACATATCGTATCCCATCGTGCAACAGGAGCAAATGTCTCGTTGTAATCCACTCCAAACTGTTGAGAGTAGCCTTTGGCTACAAGCCTTGCTTTGTGTTTTTGGATGGATCCATCAGGATTAAGCTTTGTTTTATAGACCCACTTAACACCGATGACCTCTTTGTCTAGAGGTGAACTTACTAGCTCCCACGTTTCATTCTTGTTTATCATCTTAATATCTTCTTCCGTTGCTTTTCTCCAAACTTGTTCTTTGGAAGCTTCTTCATAACTAATTGGTTCTATCAAGGTGAGATTGCATCTCTCATATATCTCACTCAAGGATTTTGTTTTCCTTGGTGGTGTCTCTGGAGAAGAACCTTCATCTTGTGATGTTTCTTCAATGATAGCGCGAGCTGGTGAATCTGGTTGACGATTGTCTTCTTCGTTGGTTCATAGAAGTGGTGCCATATTAATTGTTTTCCTTTCAACTTCCTCGGTTTCCTAATTGAAGCTGGCATCCTCGTCAATTTCAATGTCTCGACTAACAATAAGCTTTCTTGTTCTTAAGCTATAGACACGGTAACCTTTTGATTGTGTGCTATAGCCTAAGAAAATCCCTTTCTCTGTCTTTTCATCCAGCTTACTCCTTTTCTCTTTTGGAATGTGACCATAACAGATAGAGCCGAAGACTTTAAGATGTTTTGCTGATGGCTTTCGCCCACTCCAGGCTTCGAATGGTGTTTTGTCCTCAACGGCTTTGGTTGGACATCTGTTTAGCAAGTAGACTGCAGTATGCACTGCCTCTGCCCAAAAATTTTTCGGAAGGCCTTTCTCCATTAGCATAGCTCTTGCTGTCTCCATAACTGTTCTATTTTTGGGTTCTCATACACCATTTTGTTCTGGAGCGTATCCAACTGTCAATTGATGCTCAACGCATTCATCTTCACAGAACTTGTTGAATTCTTTAGATGTGTATTCTTTGACTCAATCACTTCTTATGGTATTCATGTAGTGACCACTTTGTTTCTCGAAATAGGCCTTAATTTCTTTAATTCTTCATATACTTGCGATCTTTCACACATAAAATAAACCCATGTCATCCTGGTAAAATCATCAATAAAGAGAATGAAGTACCTATTTTGTTCATGTGAAGGAGTGCGCATTGGACCACAAACGTCCGTGTGCACCAATTCTAATGGCTCCTTCGCTCTCCAAGCTTTTCCAACAGAAATGGTTGTCGGTGTTGTTTTCGAGCATGCATCATTCGCATACACGGTCGGGTGCCTTTATAGTGGGTAGGTTTTTCATCATGTTCTTTCGATGTAGTATTCTTAATCCATTGAAATTAAAGTGACCAAGCCTTCGTGCCATAACCACGAGTCATCAACTTGTGCCTTCATTGCGACATCTCTTGCATAACTCCATTGGATCGAAAGCATCGTTTTCCTTCATTTTTATTTTTGCAATTTGAAGGATTTATCTTCTTTTATCATATATTGTACAAGAATCTCCTTCAAAATGCAACGAGTATCCTTTCTCCATCATTTGCCCGACACTAAATAGATTTTGATCTATACTCGGGACCAAGAGCACCTCATTTATGTATCTCTTGCCCTTCTTTGTGTTAATGACAATAGTTTTTCCAAGAGCCTCCATAAAGTCGCTTCTTTCCTATCTTAATATTTGTCTTGAATTTTTATAGACGGCAAAATATGGATTCATCTTTTGTCATGTGATTGTTGCAACCACTGTCAAGATACCATGTATCTTTCTTTTCCTCTGTTGCTACTTGACAGGCATAGAAGAGATTGTCTTCGACGTCCTTTTCTTCAAAAAAAGTTAGCTTGATGATTCCTTTTAGATCGACATACATTCTCGACGTGACCAAATTTCTTGCAATTTTTGCAATGTGGTTTTCCTTTAAACCAACAGTCTTTCTCCCAATGGCTTTTCCTCTTGCATATGCCGCAATAAGAAAATGTTTTGTTTGGAAGCTCATTTATAGAACCTTCATTTGATCTCGAACATTTTGTTTTGATTTTTGTGTGGCGTTTTGAACTTAGATTGAAAAGAATTTTCAGTTGTGCCTTCGTGACGCCTTTCCAATCTATGTTCATGAGTTTCTAAAGACCCCATCAATTTCAAGGCATAATTTTTCCAAATCTTTTGATTGCTCAATAGTTGTAATGATTGGATCATATTTTTTTCGTGCAAGTAATTAATATTTTTCCACAATTTTCTTCTCTGGGACGCCTTCTCCATTCGCCGTTAATTGAATATTTGCTAATGAATCTACTCTTGTGTAGTAGTCATTAGCATTCTCTGACTCTTTCATTTTTAAATTCTCGAAATTTCTCCTCAATGAATGGAGTTTTGAGACTCGTACCTTTTCATTGCCTGGAAACTCCTACTGCAACTTTTCCATCGCTTTAGCCGCCTTGGCACTCATGATTCTTGAAACAATTCTTCACCAAGCTTAAGCGAAGGGCTAATAATGCTTGAGCATCTTTCTGTTGATTCTCCTTGAGTTCTTTCTTTTGTGCGGTAGATAAATTTGAGATGTCGTCGGGGATGCTAAAACCCTTACTTACGATATCCCATAAATCTTGAGCACAAAAGTAGGTTTTCATTTTAATGAACCAATAGTCGAAATTTTCACCTCGGAAAATTGGAACCGAATGGATGAGCGGAGTGTGTAATCGCCATGATGTTGATTTTTACCGATTGTAGTTGTGTCGAAACCGAGCTCGATACCACTTGTTAGAATTTTTGTAGTAAGTTGGATGGAGAAGGCTAGGATGATGAGTGTGAGATGGAAAAAAGATTGATAAGTTGGAGAGATTAGAGAAAGGAATTTTATTGTATTGATTGCTTGATTGCTTGGTTGCTCATGTACATGGTGGTGGTGCTATTTATAGCCCCCATTGGATAGTTCAAGTGTCTAATAGGATGTTATAGACATTTCTTGATTTTGAGTAATCCCTACATGCATCTAGTAGCTTCTACTCTAACCAAATACTTAGATATTTATTCTAGAGTCTTACATATCTAGAAGCTTCTATTCTAGAAATGTATTTCTAGAATTTTTATACAATCTTGATATTTATTTTCTTTTTCTAGAAATGTGTAGCACAATTTAACCGCTCTCTTCCCTTTTATTTTGAAGCTTTTTTTTTTTTGCTTCTCATTCTCCTATTTCCCATGTATATGTGAAAACAATCAAAATTCAACAGTTTGCATAAAGATTGTGTCTTGTGTAGTAATATTAATTTCAAGAACCATAAACTCAACCATATATACATCAATAAGGGGATCAAGTGAAGATAGATATATAAAGGATCATACAGTATTTTTTTGGGTTAGCAGCAAATTCAGTGTCCTCTCCATTCCACCTACGCACTCATCTACTTTGTCTTTTAGGTTGTGGTCACCGGAGCACGACTGACATCCGGCGAAGTGGGTAATAAACGGCTGCTTCCACCCAAGCCAATCTTCACTTGTATCGTTCTCTACATTCCTCAAATAAGCCTCCCAAAGTTCACCGTATCTCTCGCTAACAACCTCCGTGTGCCGCTGCCTCAAAATGCTCACAGTTTTCCTATCTCCTCGTATTTTCTTGTGATATTTTCAAACCTCCTAATTTGGAAAATCCAATATGAATTCATCGTAATATTGATATCAACGTAAATATTGTCCCCCCAATTTTCCTTTTGTGTTAACAATCAATCAATAAATAAAATACACTAACGCCGACCGGTCATCGGAGATTTCGGAAGTCCTCTCCGTCAATGTCTGTGACAAGGTTTTACCCATTGATCGAAATATGTGCTCTATGATGCACCGACACTCCAATATGGGTGACGTCCGCCGTATCCGACACAATTCCGACCCGACACGCGTTCAATGTAAATTAAATTTTAAAAACCGACACGCCAGGGACACGTCCGTGACACGGAGGGACACGGCTATTTATATATTTTTTATTCTATCATACATTAAACAAAAACCTAATCTCGCCGTCGTCTCTTCATCTCTTGATTCATGAGAAAAAATGGCAAAAACCCCGCTTCTCTCATCGGCTATTCCTCCTCGCTATAACCTTCTTCTCCATCGAGCTTTCCATCGCATAACGTGAAGGTCGATTTCTTCTTTTATCATAAATGAAACTTTTTTCTCTTGTATGATTTTTCTTGTTCAAATTGCTTGTGTCGCCCAAGTATGGACGGACCTGATCTTAGATTCATGTAACTTTAAGAAACGATAGATCTTTTTGGAATTTTAGCTATTTGCATCTACATTTTGATGTTTAAATTTTTTTTTTCTTATCAAATTATTTAATTTTATTTGTTGTGTTGTTTTTTCTCAGGTATCCTTCATTCAAAACGAATGCCCATCAAACCGACGAGGATGTCACAACTAATAGAAATTATGATGCTGCAAAACCCCTATAGCAATATGTCACAAAGTTGGAAAAAACAAGTAATGCAGGAGGAAACATTCCTTTTAGATGTAACTTTTGTAACAATGTCTACAAAGGATCGTATTCACGAGTCAGACATCATTTGCTTAATCTCAAAGGCGGTGGAGTCAAACCTTGCACCAAAGTATCTAGTCAGCAAATAAGGGAGATGGAAAGAATGTCACAAGAAGCCACCGACAATGCCGCACCCAAAGACGTTCATTTGCCCACTTCAGGAAATAATCAGGTGCACCCTAATATATATATCCCATACTTCTACTTCTAGCTTCCAAATGAAGGGTAATGATCCAAAGAAAAGAAAAGACAATGGGAAAACTCCTATAGATATGGCATTTCAAGTAGCAAAAAGAGAAGAATTAAAGGAGGAAATTGCTAGGATGTTTTATTCTGCCGGTTTGCCATTTAATTTAGCTAATAATCCTCATTATGTTAGGGCCTTTCAGCTTGCTTGTGAACTTAATATAAGTGGTTTTGTTCCTCCGGGTTACAACACTTTAAGAACTATCTTGCTTAAGAGAGAGAGATCACATGTTGAAAATCTGTTGCAACCAATTAAAAATACTTGGAAAAACAAAGGAGTTAGCATTGTGAGTGATGGTTGGACATGATTGTCAAAGAAGGCCTTTGATAAATTTTATTGTGTGTGAAAGTGGTCCTATGTTTTTAAAGGTTGTGAATTGCGAAGGTGAATATAAAGATAAGTTTTTATTGCCGATAAGATAAAGGAAGCGATTGTTGACGTTGGCTCTCAAAATGTTGTTCAAGTTATTACTGATAATGCTCCTGTTTGCAAGGCTGCTGGTTTACTTGTTGAATCCCAATATCCATATGTGTTTTGGACACCTTGTGTTGTGCACACACTTAACCTTGCTTTGAAAAATATTTGTCTTTGCAAGAAATCCTGAAGCTAATGAAGTTACTTATGAAGAGTGCAAATGGATAACTAATGTAGCAGGGGATGCTTCTTTTATTAAAAACTTTATCTTGAATCATAATATGAGGCTAGCTATGTTTAACCGGTTTGTGAAGCTGAAGCTACTTGCTATTGCTGACACTCGATTCGCCTCTCTCTTGGTCATGCTTAAAGGGTTTAAATCATAAAGAAAGGGCTATGGTTATTAGTGATTATTCGAATGCATATAGAGAGGATGATGTTCGTAAGGCTGCTTTCGTAAAAGGAAAGATATTAGATGATTTATGGTGGGGAAAAGTTGATTACATACTTTCTTTCACTGAACCCATTTATGACATGTTGAGATTATTGGACACTGATAAACCTTCTCTTCACTTGGTATATGACATGTGGAGCACTATGATTACTAAAGTGAAGAAGGCAATTTATCTTCATGAGAATAAGCATGAATATGAAGAGTCTACATTTTGGACAGAGGTAAATCAAATTCTTCATGATAGGTGGAAAAAAAGTAACACACCACTTCATTGTATGGCACATTCTTTGAATCCAAGGTATGTAAAATATGATTTTCAGCTATTTAATTATCCGAAATCTAAAACGATCATCTTGAATGAGTACAAAAATGTAAGCATGAGCATGAAGCAGATGTCCTTAAATTTTATGTATTTATTGTTCTCATTGCTTTTAATACAAACTCTAATTGCTGCAGACTATGTTAGTTCATTTTAATGACGTTCTGATTATGTTTACCTTTGTGAGTTGTTCTATATAAGCAGCATGTTTTGTCTTAGACGACTTTGATATGTTTCGTCATTTATTTTGTTGCTGGACCCATTGGGATATGATTTCATTAAATGTTGATGTTATCTCTACCTCTAAGTTTCTGTATGTTGATGGATGTGTTGTTTGTTTTGCATTAGACTTGATGGTACTAGAGCCCCTTTCTCGGTTAAGGGGTGCCATTGCTTGAGATTAAGTGTGATTACATGTTAAAAGGTTATGGATTATTCAAAGAAGAAAAAGAATATCGGCTGGTGAATGGTGAGTAGTTAACTCAGATCAGTAGAATGAATGGCAGAAGTATGATAGGATTGTTTCCTTTAAACCCTGATCTGACTTTCAATCAGACTTTTACATGGTACTGTTATGTTATATATTATGCCAAAAGTAGTCTTCAACCTCAAAGAAAACTTGGTTGCCTAAACTTGTTTATTAAATCTCACTTGCTTTGCTATGATTCATTTTTTAGGTATTATAGTCCAGAATGGGTGAATGAAGTTGCGGGTAATATTGAGCCACACAAGGATGCGGGCATTGTACTTGAAAGAGATAAATGCATGAAGCGATACTTTCCCGATGCAGTTGAGCGTAGAAAGGTTAATGTTGAGTTTGCTAGATTTTCATCACTTATGGATGAATTTCGTGATCGTGATTCCATTCGGAATAGGTATCTTGTGGATCCAATAATGTGGTGGGAAATACATGGTTCATCTACTCCAAGTCTACGATCTTTGGCTCTTAAATTGCTTTATCAGCCATGTTCATCTTCATGCTCTGAAAGAAATTGGTGTACCTACTCATTTATTCACTCTCTTAAAAGAAATAGATTGGCTCCTCAACATGCTGAAAAACTTGTGTATATCCATCAAAATCTTCGCCTCTTGTCGAGAAAAACACCACAATATCAAGAAGGGGATTGTAAGATGTGGGATATAGGTCGTGGTGCTTTTGTTTCTCTTGATGATGTTGAAGTACTTGAAGTTGCAAGCCTTTCTTTGGATGAACCAGAAATGGAGACTGTTTGGATGGACGTGGAAGATGACTATGCTTGATGTGGTTAATCGTTAATTGAATGATAAAATCACGATATTTTGAGGTTGAACCTTATCTTTTGGCAAATAATGTATAAAGTAAGTAGTATCTTTTGACAAGTAGTGCAAGTACTAAGTACTATGTAGTAAATAGTAATCATCTAGTGTATATTCTGGTCCGATTAGCAAGTGGTGTATCTAAGTAAGTAGGGCATCTTTTGGCAAGTAGTGTATGCAAATGCAAGTAATCATTTGGCATTGTTAGCATAGTTTCTAACTTGTTAAATGCTAAATCATTGACTTCTGGTAATGATATGATGGCTAAACTTTTTGCAGTAAAGCTTTCAACATTTTCTCTTTTTTGCTTTTTGCGAGTGTTTGTTGGTCTTCAGGATGTTTATTTTTTCTTCGTTTTTTGTTTTGTATTTACCTGAAGGAGAATGGTGTATATATATATATATATATATACACTACGTGTCCCCGGCGTGTCGTGTCCTATATTTTTTAAAGTTGTCGTGTCGTCGTGTCCGTTTCGTGTCGTACGCCGTATCCGTGTCGGTGTCCGTGCAACATAGCCTGTGCTTATTGGGCCATTGGGAAAAACAGCAGAGCACACAGTGGGATAGTTGTACCAAAGGGCTAATTTAGGAATGTTAAATATAATATGTCCTTATAAACGATGATATTTTTTTAGTGTTTAAATGCCTAATTAAGTCTTAAAACAGGTCCATATAAATAAATAACCATAAAAAAATATTCTTGTGAAATTTATCAAATTTCATGTTTACTGCTCTTACTTTTTCTTTTTCTTTTTCTTTTTTTTTTGCCGGCGAAATGCTACTCTTACTTGTAAATTAAATCGATAATTTACAAGTTTAATTTATGGCTCATTTTTCTTATAGCATGTTAGCATAAAAATGAAATATAAACCGTGAGTTTTTTGGAAAAGAAAGAAAGTAACTAATGTTTTTGCATATATTTTGACAGATTAAGTCAAAATATATATATATATATATAATATATGTGTGTGTGTAAAAAGCTCTGGCAAGAAACGAAAGATTGAAATGCATTCTTCTTCTTCGTATCTTCATATATATATATATATATATATATATATATATATATATATATATATATAATATGGTATATATGAGATACATCCATGACAGGCAAGCAGTGATCTCTGTAGTAAGAGAAGAATAAAACTTTTAAAAGCAAATAAAAAATTTAAGGTGAGGCAAACGATATACTACATATATTGGTGTAATTTTTCCGGATCAAGAGGCCAGTTGCCCTATTTGGTTTGGTTGTATATAGCTCCGTCACTGGATACATCGATCATGTGATAGGTTTAAGAGAATTGTTTAAAAGCAATAATAAGCTTATAAAGAGAATTAGGTGTTTGAGGCTTCTCATATTTAACGACAACCCCGTAGCGATGATGAATTAGGCCTTTGTCGTCGCGGTCGTCTAATGCATCAAGAATAATACAATAATAATACTTTGAGTCGTAAGGTTCTTCAAGAAGAGCTGCACCATGGACAACTTTCTGGAACTTTAAGCTGGTTTTTGCTTCAACATTGTGTTGATCGACAACCATCTTCGCAACACCGATGACTTGGGCGTCATTTGGGTTCACCGGTTGCCAGCCACCTGCACCTTCCTCAGCCGTTGCAAACCATGGGCCGGGGAAAAAGACGGCCACAATGACGACGACGAACAACATTGAAAGGGGCTGAATTAATTTTGAAGACATTTTTCTTTTGTACGATTGAAAGGGTATTAATTGTAAAATGGAAATTAAGTGGGTGGTGGTTGGGCAGATATATTATATGTACATAAGTTGTGGCTATTGCATTGGTTAAAAGAGTTGGTAGCTATGCAATAAAACACTGATGATCATGTCTTAGATACATAGAGCTGTTTGTGTGTCTATATATATGGGAATAATGCTACGGTGCTACCGTTACAAGTCACACCAAAAACACTAGTGCATTTTAGTTTTAATAATTCCTCTTTTCCCTTCCCTTATAAGTTTTTCCTTTGTTTGTTTATTAATTTTTTTTTTCTCCTCATGATCATATATCCTATTTAAGTCAATATATATATATATATATATATATATATATATATATATATATATATATATATATATATGTTTGGAAATTTTCTGTTTCGAAAATAATTTTGTTGGATTTCATTCCAAATGACTATTCTCGCACAGAGGTATGTAATATACGGAAAATCATAGCATTTTAACAACAATACAAACAGAAACGTGATAATGTAATTTACGAAAGTAAAATTATATCACATAAATTATATCATGTCTTGCAGTTTTTTTTTTGAAAGCCAAAACAACAATGCGGATATATATATATATATATATATATATATATATATATATATATATATATATATATATATAAAAGTTTATTCAATTGCGCATCCATCCAACCCAAACTACTCCATTAATTAATAACTAACACAAAATCCAAGCATTCATGTTATAATACAATGGTATCATCCAAGAAAATACAGAAGGTGTTAGTAAGGGTATATTTGTGATTTTTTTTATCATCCAGTTTCAATTTTTTAGTTGCATTAAGGACAAATAAATTCCACCGGACGAATATATCCCTGTTTTGTCTTAAACGATCTTTGGATATACCGCCGATTCCCATTGGATTGATCGATTAAAGAAGAAAATTCCTTCAAATAAATCTTCATCGTTTGATTCATCTTCAAGGATGTGGAAAATTTAGAGTGTGAAGAGCTTCAGAAACACCTAACAACATTAGAGGAATTTAAGAAAAAAGTTATGGTGAGGGCTGATGATCTGATGCTCCTTGAAGGTTGGTCTAAGTCGATCCCGTTTTCCGATTTGACTGCTCCTGCGTCATCGTCAAATAATTGTGGTTTGGATCAAGTGGTGGCTTATGGTAATAATCCTCCGGCAGATGCTTATGGTGATTGTTTCTTTGATCATCATGTGGTGGCTAAAAATTCGTCAAAGTCGATCCAGATTTCCGATTTGACTGCTGCTGGGCCGCCGTTGAACAGTAGTGATGATTTTAGCTTGGATCATCTTGTGTCTTATTGTAGTCCTCCGGCGGAGGTGGTGGCGGCTGCTGCTTCTTCTTATGGTGATTGTAGTTTCATTGATCAAGTGGCAACGCCGGCTGATGATGGTACTGGTTGTAGTAGTAGTAGCTTCTTAGATAATGGCACCAGCACCATTGAAGAAAAAGAGAAGTTATGGAATCTGTGCTCATGCTTTGGAACTGGGATGACGTGGTGGGCTCGGGTGAAGTCATAAATTAGTGTGCTTTTTTTTGCCTCTGATTAAGACTTAAAAGGACAAAAAAAAAGGCTTACGAACGTGGAGTAAACCGAGATTGACAGTTTGTTTTGTGCTTGAGGAAATGGAATCGAAAGAACAACTGGTGATGGCTGAGAGCAAAATCGTGGATACAGTTCAGTTGGACTCTGTAATCGTCGGTTTGAAGCCAAAGTGTTTGATTATCGATCAAATAGATGGTGCTCTTGGAGAGGGCAAGGGTGATATTGACATCAAGCAAAACATAAGACTTAAATATGCTTATTGTTTGGAACATACTAAGAGCTGTCTTATTGTTTGGAAAACATTGTGTTGATTCAGGTATCAGAGCTATGCATTTCACTAACAAACATCTTTTAAAAGTCAAGACAATTTCTTCCAAAATGAAGCAGAATATCAAACAAAAATGCAATTTCAGTACTTCATTTATCTTTTTTTTTTTTGCCAAACCTAAGTGGCAGCTCTGTTAAATAACCAAATCTAGGTACCTCAATGTCTACAGCCAGAAAATGAGCCTTACATGAGCCAGATACGTGTGCCTTGAAGTAGTCACTTGAATTAAGTCTTAAATGAGCCTGATAATTTGTACTGATACTGATACTGTTTACTGATACTATGTGTCTTATATGATACTGTTAGTGATATTGTGTGCCTTATATGATATTGTGTCGCTTGAATTAAGCCTTAAATGAGCCTTATATGAGCCAGATATGTGTGCCTTGAAGTAGTCACTTAAATTAAGCCTTAAATGAGCCTGATACTGATACTGATATTGTTTACTGATACTGTGTTAGTGTAAATGCTGCGATTAAATTCGGCTTTCAAATACTATGTCGAAAAGGTATCAAATGAGGTCTCAAAATGAAGATAAAAAAATATGAACTTTGGTGAAACAATTTTGATGATCGGTGTTCGAAATCAAAAGTTACGGTCGTTTATAAGAAAAACGTTCCGGTTAATACAAATATTTTTCGACTTTCAAAATTTACGGCGGAATGGTATTGTATTTGGGCTCAAATTAAAGAGCAGAAAAAAAAAAATATGAATTTTGGTGAAAACATTTCGATGATCGGAGTTATAAATCAAAAGTTACGAGTGTTTGAAAAAGACAAAAAACAAAACAAAACAAAGACAAAAACAAACCTGAAGCGGAACGGAAGGACTTGAAGATATGCACGCGTCCCTTTAAAGGGGTATTTTTGTCCGTCTGAAATTGTTTGTCATTTTTGCAACTAAAAAAATGAAGTGTCATATTTATTCATTTTGTAATCTTTTCTGTCATTTTGCCTCAATCTCCTTTTTTTTGTTATTTATAGAAAAGGAGAAACAAGATCGAAAGTAGAAAAAAAAAAAAAAAAAGGTTAATCTCACATTGAGAGAGAACTCTGATACCATGATAAATTCAAAGTATTTGGGAGAAAAGTTGTGTAGTTGTATTACATAATCACAAGTATTTATAGTTACAATAATAGTAAACCCTAGATACACAATTTACAAGATCGGACAAATATACCCTTACTAACAGAAGGTGTTTAGAATTATTGAGATCCACTAAGACAAGGTCCTCATACCAATTAAGATTAACCCCATCATAAGCCTCCATATCAAGTCTATATATTGTGTGCCAAAAGAAGATTCCACGTCTATTTCAGCCACAAGATTATCCTTGTACTTGAGGTTTGTGTGGTTATTCTGGTTGTGCACTTGCATATTCTCTATTGCTTTTGGGTCATTTTTGTCTATCTCTTTCCACTTCTCAGCAATTGAAGAAGTACTGTCAGCTCCTGCGCAGAACTTGGAGAAGAAAATTGCTAAAAGAACCATTGTGATGGTGAATCGATCAAATGCTCCAAATTTCAGTGCCTTTTTAATTTGTACTACTTGTGTTTGTTTATTTTACCGGTTGAAATTTGTACAAGCATATATGTAACTTTGATTGTGGACAATTTATACCGCCTTGAATCTTATATGATTTGTCCTATTATTTTCTTGTACGAATACGCCTAACCAAATCATCGTTAGAGGAAAGTGTTAGCATATATATTATAGGGCCAAAGACCCAAAAGTATACAAAACGGACTTATTGGACTTATAAGGACAAAAAGGAATCTGTTGGACTTATAAGGACAAAAATTAGACAGATAGACACAAATACTCTTAATGAAAAAAAAATTAAAAAAAAAGAGGAAAAAGAGGCGCTGTTTGGTTTTTTTTTTTTCTTTTTTTTCTGAAGCGTTAAGGTGGTTTTTTTTTTTTTTTCTGAATCGTTCAGGTTTTTTTTTTTTTTTTTTTCCCGAAGCGTTCAGGTTTTTTTTTTTTTTTTTGTATTGACCATTGCGATACAATGACCACCCCGATACATTGACCACCGCGATTATTGATCACCCCGATGCATTGACCACCTCGATACAATGACCATCCTGATGTATTGACCACCGCGACGTCCGATGCGATGACCATCGCGATGCAGAGACACCGCGATGAAGTGACACCGCGATGTAGAGACACGGCGATGAAGCGACACCGTGATGCAGAGACACCGCAATGAAGTGACACCGCGATGCAGTGACCACCCTCGATGCAGAGACACCGCGTTGCAAAGACACCTCGATGAAGTGATACAGCAACGTAGTAACCACCCGCGATGCAGAGACGCCTCAATGAAGTGACACCACGATGCATTGACCACGCCAGATCCATTGATCACCTCGATACAGTGACCACCTCCGATGCAGAGACACCACGATGCAGTGACCAACCCAGATGCAGAGACACCGCGATGCAGTGACCACCCCCGATGCAGAGACATGACGATGTTATAATATTTGACGATGCAGAGACATCGCGAATAAGAGACACCGCGATGCAGAGACACCGCGATGAAGTGACACCGCATTGCAGAGACACCACGATGAAGTGACACCGCAATGCAGAGACACCGCGATGTTATAACATTTGACGATGCAGAGACACCGCAATGCAGAGAAACCGCATTGCAGAGACACCGCGATGAAATGACACCGCAATGCAAAGACACCGCGATGAAATGACACCGCATTGCAGAGACACCACGATGAAGTGACACCGCAATGCAGAGACGCCGCATTGCAGAGACATCGCGATATTATAACATTTGACGATGCAAAGACACCGTAATGCAGATACACCGCATTGCAGAGACACCACGATGAAATGACACCACAATGCAGAGACACTGCGATGCAGAGACACCGCGATGAAGTGACAACGCGATGCAAAGACACCGTGATGAAGTGACACCGCATTGCAGAGACACCCCCGATGCAGAGACACCGCGATGAAGTGACACCGCATTTATGCAGTGACATCAACAATTTATGCAGTGACATATGCAGTGACATCAATGTCACTTCATTAGTTGTCTAATGTATGCAGTGACATATGCAGTGACATCAATGTCACTTCATTAGTTGTCTAATGTATGCAGTGACATCTGCAGTGACATCAATGTCACTTCATATTAGATAAACTTAAATATGGTTTGTGTAAGCTATCTTTTACCTGTGTACAATATGGAGTACATGGTTTCAAGTGAAACAAATACAGATTAATCTCCAAGAATCAATTATATATGCCGGAAAACACGATACAAACAGAATGATTACCAAACAAACACTACACAGTCATATAAAACAAACTAAACATCAGTTGTTCATAATATTGTTGCAAATTTTGCTGTATTTTCATGAAATTGAGGCAGCAAGCAGGTTAAGATCAGTCCATGAGATGGACAGTACTATGAATTTAAAATACAATTCACAAACTTTTTTGGAATCCAAAACCATATACCAAAATATAATTTAGAGGGCCTTCTAGACAACAGCCTAAGAATAAAATAGAATAGAACCATCTTCAGAAAGCATAAACCATATTAATATACCAGCTTAGTAAGCATTAAAAAAAACCAAGTCAACATATTAAAGAATTCAATATATACCCTTCGATTCTCGGGAAAGCCACCATTGCCCCAATTTTTATTAGCTGGAACAAAATAATTGAACCCCAACTGATCACGGTTGAAGGAGGAAGGAAAGAACTCTTTAGCCATTGGATTCAGCTTCAAATTCTTCAAAGATATCAACAATATCTTTCATTTGGAGTTCAGAATTCACAGCTTGAACCATTTGAACGAGAATCGACTTTCATCGACACAAGATCTTGGAATGCAAATCAAAGATCGTAATTTTTGTTTTCATCTCAGAAGCTTCGCTTTTAAAGGCGTAACATCTGCCATTTTCACCCCTTCATCAGACAGTCCTGCGCTAGTAGCCATGGCACCAAAACAACACCTTTCCAGAAAGAGAAAAAAAAACCCACAAAAAGAAAGCAGAAAACTCTTGAAGAGGAAAAACTTAATTTATCAAAATGATGATGATGATGATGACGAAAACAACAAATTTTTCTTCTGCACTTTTGGATTTTCCTTTGCAATCTTCTGAACCGAAAGAAAACCAGCCGTCCAACCCGTCACCTACATTCGATTCTTCCAACTGAGAAATCGGTTCCTCCTGGTATTTGAAGTTCATCAAACAATCTAGAGAATGAGATCTTAAATGCATCCATGGAAAGAGAAACTCAAGATTGAAGTGATGCGAGCTCAAGCAATGTTAAACGTTTTCCAATCAAGAATTGATATTTTGAGCAAGGAAAACGAAGATCTAAGAGACTTGTTCGAGGCAAATGCTAGGTATAGTTGATGATGCAGTAATTTGAGCTTTATTTTTAGCATTTTTCCTGAATCAGTAATGAAAGGACCGAATGAAACTAGGTGACGTTGGCCAAAGGAGGGTAAATTAGGTAAGCTAAATAAAATGTGTCCTTATAAGTCCAACAGATTCCTTTATGTCCTTATGGGGCTAATAAGTATAAAAAATATACTTTTAAGTAATTAACCCTATATTATATTAGTTTAGATATTTAGTATTTGCCGTGAGGGTTTTTTAGTCTTTTTTCTTTTGGCTATATAAGCTTCTCCCAATGTAACCTAAAACCTAAGCTTCCATTGTTGCTAGGTAATGCAAGAGTCTTCTTCTTCTCCATTTTTCTAGTTTTCTTGATTGATATACAAATTCTAACATGGTATCCGAGCTTTGATCCTAGTCAAAGTTAATCTCAAACACAACGATCGTGGGTCGATCCTACGCAAAAAAAATTGCACCGAAAAGACAAGCTTTTTTTTGGGTTGGGACTGGTTTTCTCTGGTGTTTGGTGAGTTGTGCTTATCTTTTTCTGTGATATCTCGTGGTGTGTGGTTGAATTTGCCTCTTTAGATCTATTTTTCTTTGGTAATTGTCTTGGTAAATCTTGCTATGGAATTGTTGTTGGAATCGATTTCGTTTTAGATTGAATTGTGCATCTTGTTCAATATGGCTGAGGGTGATGTTCGTTTAGATGGTTAAAAACTATTCCAACTGGAGTTAGATAATGAAAAACTTTCAAAGAGGCAAGCAAATGTGGGGTTATATTTCTAGTATTATTGTGGCTCCTAAATCTGCAGATGAAAAGTTTGTTGAATTGAATGAGAAGTGGGGTACTTGTAATTCAAATATCATTACTTGGATTAATAACTTTGTTGAGAACAGGATTGATATGCAACTGGCCATGTATGATACTGCTAAAGAGGTTTGAGACTATTTGGAAATATTGTACGTGCGTTCTAATTTTGTTGTCCAATATCAGTTAGAAGTTGATATTCGTGCTATGTCACAGAATGATCGAAGTATTCAGGAGTTTTATTCTGAAATTATTGCTCTTTGGGATCAATTAGTAATGACTGAATCTATGGAGTTGAGGGCATTTGCACCTTATATTTCTCGTAGAGAGGAGCAACGCCTTGTTCAGTTGTTGATGGCTCTTCGACCAAAATATGAAAATTGTCGCGCGTCCATCTTGCATCATACTTCTTTACCTTCTATTGATTCTGTTCTTCATTAGTTGTTGCCTGAAGAAACTCGTCTCAAGACTTAAACTGAAAATGGAGTGCACACTCCATCTGCATCTATTTTAGCAACCCCTTCACAACAGATTAAGTCAAACACTAAAACAGGTCGTGATTGTAATTATTGTAAGCAACCAGGGCATTAGAAAGATATGTATCCTGAATTATTAGCATGACATAAAGCAAAGGTTTGAAGCAAGGTGACAGGTCCCAATAACAAAAACGTGGTGGGCAACAATGGCCATACTCTATGGGGCAAAGGCAGCCCCGTACTAGCTCTTATCATATGACTGGTACGTTGGCCCATCCCTCAGGTGACTCGATTGTGGATTCTTCTATGAATCCTACTATGGACTCTCTTGTGGAGCAGTTTCAGAGGTTCCGTGCTAGCCAGTCTCAGTCTCAAAGTCAGAGTGTGTCCTAGTCTTAGCATTATGCCATGTCTGTTCGTTCTACATCAGGTTCGCCACCATTTAATGGTTCTGGTACAAATTCATGGGTTTTGGTCTCTAGAGCCTCATTTCACATGTCTTATGTTTCTTCTTCTTTTACATGTATGTCTTCTGATTCTCCTTCCTCAACTATTATGACTGTTGATGGCACACCCTTGCCATTGACTTGGATTGGTCACATCCACACTCCACACTTCTCTCTCCCTAATGTTTATTGTATTCCAAAACATACTATGAGTCTTGTCTCGGATGGTCAATTATGTGACTTTGGTTATTTTGTTCATTTTCTTCCACCTCTTGTCATGTCTAGACTCCCAAATCCAAGAGGCTAATTGGGACAGGCCGTAGGCAGGGGGGACTCTATATTTTGGATGAGCTGCAGATTCCGGATCATGCAGCTGCCACTACTGTTGACCTATCTTATTTTCATTTAACTTCTTCATTTTCTAAGTTTTATTTGTGGCATTCTAGACTTGGTCATGATTTAGGCTCTTGCCTAAAATATATGAGAAATAGTGGTGTTTTGAGAGATTTGCATCCTCATGATATTTCAGATTGCAGTGGTTGTAAACTTGGAAAGTTTTATGCCTTGCCTTTTAATCAAAATATACCTGAATCTCGTGCACCTTTTGATTTAGTTCATTCTGATGTTTGGGGTCTGATATGCTAAACCCATAAAACGCTCCCTCGGATTTATGTTGGGTCATCTAGAAGGCCCAATAGCGAATAGGTTCCTTGGTCCGCTCAGCTCACACTAAAATAAAGCGAGTAGAGCCGAGAATTATCCAACCCGTCTCACACCACCACGACATTTACAGTCGATTAGGCAAAGGGTGTCAGTAAAGCCTTCACATGCCATTTACTAGACGAGACGAAGCACTGAGGGCCCACCAGCTCACCCCTCGACTCGAAGCCTGCTTAACAAGGCAGTCAAGTCAGGATACAAGGAGATCTAATGTAGGCTTAGATATAAGCCAGATCTCTTAGAATGAGCTCGACTCGCGGATCTATAGATTGTATATTTTATTTTTTATTCACCTTATAACCGACTTTGTAAGCCCTATAAATAGCGGCATTATCCCTCGTTAAAACAGGATCGACCATTAATTGAAATACGCAACCAAGATCTGCCAATTTGTCGACTAACACCCTCTCTCACACATGCATATTGTTCTTGCAAATCATCATAGCTATTTCTTGAGCTCTAAGCAATCAAACACACAAATACTTATCCAGATATCCACATTCATACAAATACCGCACCCGTGATATTTACCACCGTATCAGTTGGCTCCGTTACCGGGAAAGATTTTGTGAAAGCCGACTTCTCCGGTCAAATCTGTGAGAGTTTGTTAGCTATTCTTTAGCATCCGGATACCTATAACCGTACTTTTCTAGCTTTCCGACTAAAACTACACCGGATTCACCATCTAGTTCATAGAAAATCTCCAGGTTGACATAATCTTCGTCTAAAACCTTCGCATCATCAACAAGCATTGACATCGCTATTATCGACTCCATACAAGTCTCAACGAATTCGATTTACCAGCATCAACATGTCAAAAACAAGATCTGCAGGTGCTCTTTTGCACGATGGCCTACCCCCGGTCACCAAAAGGACGGATGAGGATACTGCACCTACTTTTGATTGTGTAACGGTGTGTCAGAACACCCCGCATAACTATCAGGAAGGACGTCTGGCACCTAGTGCTCATGGCGAGGACGCTCCTCAGTACGATGCACGTACTCACCTCGAAAATAGGGCGAGGTCTAAGACACTCCGGGCTAGTTTGCCTTAGCTGAGCATAATAGAGGGAACGTGGTCGAGACATCTCGGCCAATCTGTTCACAACAACTATCTCCCCGCGAGGAGATAGAAGAGTATGACAAAATTTACGCAAAAGCTTTGTTCTCTTATGCTGCCTATGCGGAAATGATACACCTGACTAATCAAGAACTCATTCGTCTGAATCATTCTTCACTTCCTATTAGCGAGTTCGTTCCACCTCTGAGGTCTCCTGATCTAGACACGTACATTGATCTTTCTGCTCTGTCAAGAGGACCCTCTATTCGATACAACGAAAGGGAAACCAATGTTCACTCCTCGGCCGAATGACACCAGGGTCGCTATCCCGTTAAGGATCTTCTCGGCCCAGTAAGTGAAAAGCCGGATGAACCTCCGAGAAAAGAAAAGAGTGATAAAGTGCAATCCTCTCGCCGGAACGTGAAGGCAAGATTGGGAAATCAACCCAAAGAAGCTAACTATCAAGCTGAGGGTTCTAGGTCAGTCGTCAGCTACAGACAGCCTGTTCCTAATCCCTTTGAGGAAGTGATTGCAAAACTTCAGAGGCAAGTCAAGGAACTGCAAAAGGATAAACGAGGGAAGGAAAACAACAAAGCTTTGGGTACCAGTGTCCTCAATAGAGACATCCTCAGCACAACAACTGAGGGTCTAAACTACCCCACATTCATGAATTATTCAGGAGCGTCTTGCCCTTATGATTGGATCCCAACATTTTAGAGCAGAATGGCTCTAGTGACAAGGAATAAGTCTGCATGGTGCATTGCTTTTGTTGGTGCCATGCAGGACAAAGCAGCGAACTGGATCCGAAACTTACCAATCAGATCCATCAAGTCCTAAGAAGACCGATCACCGAATTAAAATCAGCAGGTCAACCCAAAAAGACACAAGTGGATCTCTACGAAATCCGTCAGGAAGAAAGTGAATCAACTCGCACATATTATGAACAATTCAACAAAATATATGATCAAACTAGGGGGATGCCCAACAGTGTAGTGATGGACAGTTTTCAGAGTCGTCTCACTAAAGGAGGCCTAAGGGCCGAATACACTCTTCGGCCACTTGAAAACTTAAAAGAGATGCTAGATAAAGCGAGGAAGTATGGGGCCTTTGAGCCTCCACCATCATCGGCATCATCATCCAATAAGGGCAAGGCCAAGATCGAGCCCAATCTGCCAAAAGAAAGCGTGAATCAAAATCGGGATCTGAGGAAACCCGTGAAATTTCTAGAGCAGCGTTCCACTCCTCTCACCACTCCTCTCACTCAGATCATGCATGAGGTTAAAGATCAGCTGAACACTCATCGCCCGATGAAGCCTGATCCGAATTTCAAGCACGACTCTAATAAATATTATGATCGAAAGGTTAATCTGTTGTAGGGCTCTAAGTCGGTATAAACGATATGGGAACAAAACCAATAAAAGAAATCCCCCACCTCGCCGAAAAGGAGAGATTCACACCATAACGGAGTTACCTCCCAGCAATCTGTTAGGAAATCTAAGCGGGAACGCAGCGGAATTCAAAATTTTATTTTCTTTGACCAGGATCGACTTCGTTTAAGCAATAAAAAAACATAGTAGACGGTGGTTACTGGTCGGCCCTTTCTAAGTGTCCAATCTCACCGGCAGTGTACCGGGTCAACTGTAGCCTAGAATTGGTGAGTCAATGTCGTATCCCATAGGGAATCTGGTCGAGTACCAAAGTCGGTCTCGTCCCTAGTTCAGGTCAACATAAATATTGAACGTGGTGATTTGTCAGATCACCGGTTCTACAAACTAAATAAACACAAAACAAAGATTTTAAACTATATAAAAGAGATAGCTGAGCTATGATCCAACCAACTACTCTCTAACCCCAACTCGTAACCGGAAGTGATTTCGATATACTTTAATGTTCTTGGCATTGTTAAAGGATGTCGTCTCCTATTTCCGAAACTAAGCGCCAATTTCAACAACCTAGTTTTCTATGTCGAATTCAACAACAATCACCGACCGGATTTAATCGACCCGACACGGTCCACGCCATGAGACGCTCATTAACAACGATATAAACCTCACACACGAAACCAAATCTGAACAACTCAGTCGGTTTTACACGGTGATCCTAGAACCCTTTTTCCCGTACCCTCTCGCAAAATACATATGTAAAGACGATACGTGTGACACAATTATCGAGTGATCAGTTCAACAAAAGTCATTAAAAATAAGTTCTAGAACATTAACAACACCGAGAATCTAACAATCATAACATCAAAACACTTCAATCAACAAGCTAAGGATTCGATTTCATAGACTATCACATAACTCGACTATCGGGAAATTAGCTATATATTATACTAAGAACAAGAACAACAAGAAATCAACAAGAAATATAACATAAACAAGATTAAAAGCAAGAACAAGAAAGGAAAACGAATTACCAAATATATTATAGGCCGTCAAAAATTGATCCACCGAACGAAAACCCATCAATAACGCGTCAAGCTATCTTCGAGAATCAACGGATTACAAAAGTCTAAGCCTAATCTAAGCTAATATATCTACAAACTAATCTAAACTAAGGAAAAATCGCAGAAAAAGTGCAGAAAACGAGTTGGGGAAGATGATAGATAGATAACAGATCCAAAATGGGGGTTTTTAAAGTGTGTTCTGCAGATCTGGACTTCTAGGCGGGCGCCGAACTCGTCAGCGCCTACTGTCGATTTTTTTTTTCTTCACAAAACGTAACAGCATCTGCCTATGGTGACACACCTTCAGTAAATCAGTCATAACTCTGTGTGTAGACCTCCGAATCGAGTGATTCAAGTTGCGTTGAAAATCTGATTCAATAGCCTACAACTTGCATGAAGATGTCCAGCCCAGAAAATGCCTCTAAAGTGGATCAAAATGCAGATAAATGGAAGGTGTGGTTGTAGTACCAACACGTTTTGATCCGTTTGAACGTTTAAGCTTCGGGCACACGTTTCAATCCTCGTATCTCGCCTTCCGGACATCTCAAACACCTAAGTCCTGTATAAAATCACACCAAATACCACACATAATCCCTACAGGACACTAGGGTGACCGAGAGTATAGTAAATTACACCGGAAAAGACCGAGAATCCCGGACTTTACGTCCTAGGTCCCAAAATGATAACCATGGTGTAAATACATCAAAATACAACCAAATGTACATATAAAACGAGGTATAAACGAGGTATAATTACATAGAAAATGATAGCCAATTTGACTCTCATCAACTACCCCCTACTTAGCGTTTGCTCGCCCTCGAGCAAAAATGAGCGATTCAAAAATAAAGATGGAGTCAACATTGCTATCATACATCAAGTCTATAAGAATTGAAATGGTAAAACACAAGTAATTGACACAAATGTATATGATTTAGGTTCTACCTTGTATTGAGAAGAGAATGTGTGTGTGTGTGAATAGCTTTCTCCAACATTTATCAACTACGACCGGTTTAGATTATAGACGTTTAATGTACCGAGGCTACACCATAGGCTTATACGTCATAAACATCTCCACTAATCGAGGTCAATCAAAGTCTAGTACGGTCGAGCAGGACTTGAAGGGTTGTAATGTTAAGCTAGGGTCGGGGCTAACGAAAGGGATATTTACGATAAAAAAAGAAAGAAGAAAGTGCAAGAGAGCTTTAACCAAGTCAAAAATAAACACGAAACTCGGTATCAACGTCGTCTTCAATCTTCCGACTATATAAAAAAATGAAATCCAAACCCTAACTTTAACTTCACATTCCTTCAATAAACAACACTTTAGTCCTTTTTTGGACTTATAACACACTATAAAAACAAACACACTTTTTTTTCTTTCCTTTTCTTTTTTTTTTGAATCAAAGCATGAAAGAAAAGATACTATACATCAAAAAAATTTATCAATAGCCACAACCGGCACATTGTTACATTCCTCTTTCCAAACAACTCATAAATCATGACTCCATACCATTACTTACGTCTCAATAATACCTCGCAGCATCGTAAAAATGTGCGGAACGAACAAGCTCAATTGCAAGGTAGTCAAGGATACGTAGACTGAAATAAAGTTAGGGACATCGATTTTCACGGGCTAGTAACACGAAAGGCTAGTTCGGGTGGCAGTCTAACCACCCTACAAAAGGCTTAGAGGGGTAACAATGGATTAATCGGTTAGGTTGGCCTTTGGCTCTGATCGGGTCAAAATAAATGCCAAAACCATCATCCCGTACCTAACAACGAAGACCTTTCTATTTCGCCTCGAAGTTACTAATATAAGTTCTAGGTAACCGGGTCATACGACAACTATAATCGTCCACTAATCTTGGTGATAAATGACGTCAAAGCTAACGTGATAGAACTATTCGATTCTCAATACAAGATCTCAACTCGAATGAAATGCGTCTATACAATCACTATATGTTTATCAAAACAATACCGAAGGCTCGATGTATCAAAATCAATGTCAAAGCCATCAAAATTCTCAGAATCTGACTTATTTAGACTAAAGGGAAAACAATCACTAAGTATAACTCGTTCAACATGAAAATGAAACATTGAAGCTAAACCAACCACCCCTACTTTAAAACGAAACACGAAGGATAAGGGTAGAAAAGTTAGCTTACAACCGGAAAATAGTGCGAGTACGATCACGTGGCATCCGTAGAAAGTCCTCCTAGGGTACCTATGCTAATATCAACAACAACACCAACTATACGAGACACACAGGTATGGAGATAACGAAATGAAACTAGACGGACAACCACGATTCATCAAAAACCAAAAACACCACACTAACCCCCATAATACACACTACATCGGGTTATATCACAACAAAATTTACCCGAATGCACACTAAAGAAACACAAAGACACACTAGGGGAAGAAAAACGATAAAAATACATTCTGAGTTTATAGTCCTCAGTTAGACTCTCTACCCCGATATATATCAAGGATAGCTATACCAAAGGAGAGCAAACCATTGCGTCTCCTTCACAAAATCATAGGAATTGAGCACCCCGGAAAATAAAACAATATCAAAACGGGGCTCAATCCCCACCACCATGAATGGTTCGATGAATACGTTGCACAGAACAACGAATTCACTCTCCCCGAACTAAAACATATCCCAAACAACAATGACTCAACCCCTAAGTAATAACATGTAGGCTCAGTATCAACAACATACTCAATAGGATGCACCCCCGAAGATATAACATTAAGGCTAAGTGAAGACGGAACAGGTTACTCAATAGATGCAAAAGTCATACCGTCCTCGTAGTGTTCTTCCGGGGTGATTTCAATCATACTTTCTTGCTCTCTCCTCTCAGACTCCTCAAACAGTTGTTGCACTTTAAGCTCCAAGTTTCGTATGGTTGTTTGCGTCGTTTCCATGTCCTTATGAAACTCTTGGAGCTCTTTAAGGTACTCTTTATGGTGCTCTTGGACCACTTTACTCAACTGTTCAAGTGTCATCTATTCATCCCTTAAGGTCTCTGATTGTAGAGGTGGAGTAGTATCGAGTTGTTGCTCAAAGTAACTTGGGGCATTATCCCACTCATTGCCATATGATGTGGTGTATGGGTTGAACTGATAATAAGGTTGTGTTCCGTAACCCATGGCACCGTAATTATAATATCCAAATGGGTAAGGAAATAAGCCGTAATTGTAATATGGATTCATTATCTACAAATCAAGGAAACAACACGAACACAATCACGGTATCCAGTCACGACCACTACCGAGGTAGGTGGTGTGACACTTCAACAAAAACAAATAAAACAAACTATACACAGAAAACAAATAATAAAAACGACCAAATCCTAAAAATTCAACTAACTCATAGATATCAACTGGATTCCCCGGCAACGGCGCCAGAAAACTTGATCGGCCCTTTCTAAGTGTCCAATCTCACCGGCAGTGTACCGGGTCAACTGTAGCCTAGAATTGGTGAGTCAATGTCGTATCCCACAGGGAATCTGGTCGAGTACCAAAGTCGGTCTCGTCCCTAGTTCAGGTCAACACAAATATTGAACGTGGTGATTTGTCAGATCACCGGTTCTACAAACTAAATAAACACAAAACAAAGATTTTAAACTATATAAAAGAGATAGCCGAGCTATGATCCAACCAACTACTCTCTAACCCCAACTCATAACCGGAAGTGATTTCGATATACTTTAATGTTCTTGGCATTGTTAAAGGATGTCGTCTCCTATTTCCGAAACTAAGCGCCAATTTCAACAACCTAGTTTCTATGTCGAATTCAACAAATCCACGACCGGATTTAATCGACCCGACACGTTCACGCTCACATGAGACGCTCATTAACAACGATATAAACCTCACACACGAAACCGAATCTGAACAACTCAGTCGGTTTTACACGGTGATCCTAGAACCCCTTTTCCCGTACCCTCTCGCAAAATACATATGTAAAGACGATACGTGTGATACAATTATTGAGTGATCAGTTCAACAAAAGTCATTAAGAATAAGTTCTAGAACATTAACAACACCGAGAATTTAACAATCATAACATCAAAACACTTCAATAAACAAGCTAAGGATTCGATTTCATAGACTATCACATAACTCGACTATCTGGAAATTAGCTATATATTATACTAAGAACAAGAACAACAAGAAATCAACAAGAAATATAACATAAACAAGATTAAAAGCAAGAACAAGAAAGGAAAACGAATTACCAAATATATTATAGGCCGTCGAAAATCGATCCACTGAACGAAAACCCGTCAATAACGCGTCAAGCTATCTTTGAGAATCAACGGATTACAAAAGTCTAAGCCTAATCTAAGCTAATATATCTACAAACTAATCTAAACTAAGGAAAAATCGCAGAAAAAGTGCAGAAAATGAGTTGGGGAAGATGATAGATAGATAATAGATCCAAAATGGGGGTTTTTTAAGTGTGTTCTGCAGATCTGGACTGCTAGGCGGGGCGTCAGATCGACAGCGCCCGCCCGTCGATTTTTTTTTCTTCACAAAACGTAACAGCATCTGCCTATGGTGACACACCTTCAGTAAATCAGTCATAACTCTGTGTGTATACCTCTGAATCCAGTGATTCAAGTTGCATTGGAAAGCTGATTCAATTGACTACAACTTTCATGAAGATGTCCAACCCAGAAAATGCTTCTAAAGTGGATCAAAATGCAGATCAATGGAAGGTGTGGTTGTAGTACCAACACGTTTTGATCCGTTTGAACGTTTAAGCTTCGGGCACACGTTTCAATCCTCGTATCTCGCCTTCCGGACATCTCAAACACCTAAGTCCTGTACAAAATCACACCAAATACCACACATAATCCCTACAGGACACTAGGGTGACCGAGAGTATAGTAAATTACACCGAAAAAGACCGAGAATCCCGGACTTTACGTCCTAGGTCCCGAAATGATAACCAAGGTGTAAATACATCAAAATACAACCAAATGTCTCAGAAAACATATAAAACGAGGTATAAACGGGGTATGATTACATAGAAAATGATAGCCAATTTGACTCTCATCAGTTACCTTGGTTGATCTAAAAGATTGACGCTTTGACTGTCTAAGGAGAGTAGTGATGCACGGAGCCGCCCAAGCGTTCGGCCTCTACCGGTGATCCACACGAACAGCCCACCGGAATCCATCATGGATTTCTACTAGAAAAATCCGGTTGCTAGACCGGACTTTTCTCTCTCTCTCTCTAATCTCTCTCTAAGAAACTCTCTATTTTTCACAAGAACTATTAGCTTGGAATTGTGATGTACAAAAGAGTTAGCCAACCGTTGCTTATATAGGGTGTTAGGCGCCCCTCATATCTCCCAATCTGATTGGGATTAGCTTCTTAGTAAATTGAGGAGAAAAAAACATTTTTCTAATAAAATATGGAAAGTATCTTTTATTGATTTATCTCATTTAATATTCAATATCTTATATTAAATATATTTCCAAGGTATATATTGACAATATCTTATATTGAATATATCTTTATCTTATTACCATAAATCTATTTTTTCAAAATCAATTAATATCTAATATTATTATTATGGTAATCTTATTAATTAAATTGCACAATTCAAATGTATCCAATACACAAGAAAATGGCGTCCCCTCTTCCCCACTAATTTGGGATTTGAGATTTTCTTTAATTAATATAATACTATAATTAATTAATTCACAAAATACATGTATATCATATATATATATTTTTCAAAATATGTATCTAAATACATATATTTAATTAATCACCAAAATTAATATCTTGTATTATATTTATTTAATAAATAAATGTGGGTTCTATTGGCACACGCCAAATTACTTCTGGCACCCACTTACTTCCGGCACCACAAAAAATTACTTCGGCACCACACTGTTTTCAAAAAGACGAACGTCATCCCCACTGGTGTTCCTCCTTGAAAAACAACGTTAGACGTTGGTGTTCAAGGAGGAACACCAGTGGGGATGACGTTCACGTTATAAAAGTGGCACAACTTAAGGACGTCAGTCCACTGGTGTTCCTCCTTGAACACCAACGTCAGTGTCACTGACGTTGGTGTTCAAGAAGGAACACCAGTGGGGGTGACGTTTTGTGCAGCAGAAAAAATATTCAAATAATGGGTGCCAAAAGTAATTTGGCGTGTGCCAATAGAACCCACCTAAATAAATACCACCATATTAATTTACCACTATAACCTTTATAGTTTTGAGATAAAACTTTCTTTATTTGGTTATCAACTATAACCACATTTTAATCCGACTTGGTGTTCATATGTGTGTGACCCGATAGGCTTCCGAATATGTTGGTCGTAGACACAAAGTACAAATTACGAAAATGCCCTTCATCCCTAACGATCACGGGATAACGTCTAGAAACACACCGTGACCCCCAATCATCGGAAGAGTCAAATGCAATGACTACTACCTTTCATGTGAAACAGTTACCGTGTAAATAAAATCCTATCGCTCTAATAATACCATACGATCATATCTCAAGTGTCAATATATTAACGATCGTATTTAATAATCTGGATATCATGCTCTCTCGGAATAACACATTTACTCCCACTTTGCTAAGATTCCCGAAAGCTAGACATTCCTTATAAGAAGACCGTTTCGGATATTCAATCCCAATCATAGGATACGCGATTCTCGGACGACCAAACATGTATACTCCGCATGCTTCAATATCACGCCCAATCACTACCGCATGATCGTCTCATGGCTAGAGGAAACCTGATGTGATCCACGATGATATTCCAGACCCTTTAGTTCCTATGAAGACTGTAGACCCGCTTGTGATTCGAGATGGGCCGATGACAAGGCTCCAAAAGAAGAAAGTTAGCAAATAAAAGTCATTTGGGCTTATTAGAGTCAAGTTATGTCCACTAAGAAATAAAGTGGCGAAAATTACAATGTAATTTATCCCACATTGGTTAGCTACATTAGTTTCATGAATATTGTAGCCTATATAAGGCACTTAGGTGGTTCTTTTACAAAAAAAATTAATTTTGAGGAAAATATTATTGAGTCTATTGACTTGTGTCACTTGCGAGTGAGGATCTCTTCGTTGTAGAGTTTCACCCTTTAAGAACTTGTCAGCGCCTTGAGCAAGCGTTGTGGCATTCTTGCCAACGTTCTTAGATTGGATTATCTATGTTCGTTGTTTCGAGCTCCCCATTGATTCCCTTTTGAAGATCCTAGAGCAAATCCCGTTCCGGAATCGTATCATTTGGTATCAGAGCCTCCGGTTGATTAAAGGTAATCAAATATCCATTTTCGTTTCTTGTTTTGTTTTCGTTGCTGCTTGATTTCATTTCCTGCATACCATATTCAAAACAAAACAATAAAAAAACCTAAATTTTTTTCGGCAGCATTGTTCTTGCGTTGATTTTCATAAATAAAAAATTCCCAGCTTTCTTTTCTTTTTCTCTTGCTGCGTCTTTTTATACAAAAAAATATAATAATACTTTCGATTCTTTCTTATTGTGCTTAGCATCCGTATTGCAACAGCAATTTTTCCAGCTTCTTGACTATATATTTAATCCCATTTATTGCATCCTATTCGTCAGAAGTTGCAAGTTGTTGCCGTATAAAGCCAAAAGCAAAGGGGAAAATAGTTTGACCTAATTGTGTTATTTTAATTTGATCTATTTTCTATTAGTCAGCCCAAGTAAAATAAAAATAAAAAATAAAAAAAGGGACTCAGAAAATACGAACCATTCACACCTCGGTGTGAAATTTTTCATACCTGTGAAAATTCTGTAGTAAAAAAACAAAAAAACAAAAAAACAACCCTTTTCTTTGAACGAGTACTTCACGTCTGTGAAATTTTTCTGTCAACTAATTTCCTTAATTTTTCCTTGTCCCTCATTTCTTGCTTTTAATTCTTGCAGCTAGTTTCTCTTCGCACATTTTCCACACATTTCCATACCTTTTTACCCAATCCCCAAACCTACCTCTTAGTTGTCTAGTCTAGATTGTTGGTTTCGATTGTTACACCTTACTCGATTCTTTGATTTGTTTGAAGAAGGGGTTAATTTACAACTTAGAGAGTGTGAGTGCAAATACGAGAGTGGTGAGGAAAATATGTCGAGACCGATGGATAATGATGAAGTTACTAGGTTGCTAGATTCTCCGGTTAAACTACAAGGTGAGTCAAACGTGGCGTTGATTCGCAAGAAAATAGTGAAGTCGTCTCAAGAAATACAAGAGATAGTGGATGAGAAGTTCAGGGAGGAGCTGAATGCCAACAATGCCCAGTGGCGGAACCAGGAAATTATTATGGGGTGGTCTTGGTTTCACTTTCAAATGAATAATTATATCACCTCAAAAAAAATTACCGATGCAAAAAAAAAAAAAAAAAAATTTACCAGCCCCTCAAAAAAAAAAAATTTACCGATGCAAAATAATTTCATTCATCAAAAGATAAGTACATAAAAGTCACGAGCGTGCAACAAGTCTTGCTCACAAAACTAACTAAATTTAACCCTACCATTTCCAAGAGATTCAAAGTCTTTGATCACTTGATCATTATCAATAGACTCTGCATATTCTTTCTCAATATGAAGTACCATACAATCACCAAGAAACTCATCCTCCATTTTGTTTCTAAGTTTATTCTTGATAATGTTCATGGCTGAAAATGCTCTTTCAGTAGTCGCGGTAGAAACAGGAAGAGTCATAACAAGACAAATCAATCTATAAATCATCGGAAACAAGGTTATTGACTTCCTTGTTTGAGTTAATACACGGCATAAGTCTGATATGGATTCCAAATTATTGAATTTTGGATCATTGTGAATGTTAATCTCATAAAACGGATACTCTGCTTCAAGAGCACACATATCACCACCAATAAAATCTTCTGGATAAAACTTTTTGCAAGACTGCAAACATCGTCACAAGTAAAATTTTGAAATTTATCACGAGGATCCAGAGTTGAGCTAAGTATAAGTAGTTCTGATGTCTGGTCTGAGAATCTTCTACCCAATTCACTCAACTGAAGATCAACAAGAGCATAGAATATATCAAAACGGTAATGATGCTCAACCGTAATGATATCCTTTTGTTGACATCGACGACCTGTACCATCCTTATAACGAGCACCCATATCCGGCATGTCAATGTCATGTTGTATGCAAAAAGATTCTACATGACTCAACAACTTAGGCCAGCCATTTGTTCTAAACTCTTGAAGAAGTGTTTTTGTATTTCCAACAAACTGCATAGCATGTACAAAGTCAATAGACTTTTTCTGTAATACCTGACAAAGGACTTCAGTAATCTTCATCACTTTGTGCATTAAAAGCAAACAAAACACAAAATCAAACGATCTTAATGCTTTAATAACTCCTTTAGCTTCTCCTTGCAATTCTGAGGAAGCTTGCACAATCATATCATAAAGAGTTTTATTGGTTGAACTAAACAACTCAATTAAACTATTGATAGAACGATAATGTGAGCTGATGTATGATAAAAAATATAACCATATTATATGATTTTTTATATCGTATTTACGATAATATCGTATAAATTCTATAAAAATATATCTAAAAACACATAAAAATCAAAATCATTATAAATAGATATTATCGTAATAATTTTAGTAAAACTTATAGTTTTTATGATCAAAATTACTGTGGCTCGAGTTTTTGACTGTTTCAGGGTACGTGTGATGGAAAACTGAAGAATTAAAACCGAAACAGTAAGAAACGGAAGAAAGATATTTTTCAAGATCCGGCCCGAACCGAAAAAACCCGGCCCGAGCCGGAATCTCTCTGCCACCAGCACATGGGGACTGTCAGGAGAGAATCTCCACTGTAGCACCGGCGCGCGCCGGTACTACACCGGCCCGCGCCGGCCTTGTGATGCACTCTATAAATACTCCTCATTTGCAGCTTGAGGGAGTTGTACCAATATATATATATCACTTATATATATATATATATTATCTTAATCTAGTTTGTAGTTCTGTAAATACCGAAAACGACACTTTGTCGAAATAATAATGTAGTATAAGTATCGTTTTAGTACTTAGAAGGTTTATCAAGGTTCGTTGTTGCTAAAGGAGTTGCTATTTCCGGAGAATACGGCTCTGACACTACAATTGTAATCTGGTAACTTTTTAATGTATTTATGTTTGTTTGTTGTTATTAGTATCTATATATTTGTTATAATGATATTAGGCTAACTCTATATCTAGCCAAGATATGAAATTGAATTAGTTTATCTTTTTAGGGAAATAGATGATGACTATGTTAAAATTGAATTAAAATCGATTATAATGAATCTTTTTCTATCTTGCAACGTATTGATAATATTCGGATTGACGTAATTAACCAAGATGAATCGCAACATATAACCTAATGATGAACTGACCAGAGAAGTTAGGATATGAGATAAATGATAGAAAAACCGGAGGGTAAAAATGGCCGAGTGAAAACGTGACAACGGAATCCTATTTCCTACCCGGGGACAGATTTGTCTTGGGAAAGATTAATCTTATTAAATTTGTGCTCAAGATCGTAAAAATGTTAAAATCAATGGTTTAATTGAAACTAACACCGGAAAGTTAAATCGATCCGCCTGACAACCGGAGCCTTTTGAATAACATCGGCCGTCTGACAAACGGAATAACCTCTTTTATCCGGGGTAGATTTGTACTCGGTACCTGTTCAGACTAACTGAGATTAGCATGGGGCAGTTGTGGAGATTGAACTATTGACAATTTGACATATGACAATTTCATACGCTCGTGTGAGGAGGAGTTGTCTAGTTTAGGAGTACACCGGTTCATATATAATTGATTCACCTTAAAATAAGGAAAGATCAAGCACATCTATTTCTACTAAAAAGAGATACTGATTCAGTGACATATTCTTGGCTAGTTTCTAGTATATTACTAGTATTTATATCTTATATATTGTATTGGTACCTATATATATTTATATTTATATCTATATATATATATATATGTATTT
The DNA here is from genome assembly GCA_026214975.1 of Gentiana macrophylla. Lineage (NCBI taxonomy): Eukaryota > Viridiplantae > Streptophyta > Magnoliopsida > Gentianales > Gentianaceae > Gentiana > Gentiana macrophylla. The sequence continues at coordinate 146,027,062 of CM047806.1, forward strand.
CTATATATTTATATATATATTTATGTATCTATATATATATCTGTTTTAGTTTTATGCATTTATTTACTGTTTTAAGGTTACTAAAAAGGAAAAAGAAAAATTACGACTTAGATTGAGTTAATAATAGCTTCTTGGTGTTTAACCACACTCTGAATTACCATACGTTTCCCTGAGGATTCGACACCTGACTCACCACACTAGCACTACAGTTTGACCCGATACACTGTCGGTTAAGGACTGGAATAGCACTAGAAAAGGCCACGTCATGAGCTCCATCTAGTAGCACATGGTCGTTGCAAAGTACGCACTTGATTAGCACCAGAACCTGATTGAAGATTGCCACAAGCTACCAAATTAGCAATTTCCTCCTTTCTCAACTCTTTTAATGCAGAATGACGTTTTGCAGAAGAATCAACAAAGTTCACAATTAGATTCAAGGTTGAAAAAAATTGCCAAATGTCATGTATCCCTTTAGCTGTAGCATTCAATGTCAATTGTGAACGAAGAGCAAAACAATGCACATAATATGCATAAGGACATTCTTCGAGAAATAATGCTTGCAACCCATTATAAATACCACTCATATTGCTAGCACCATCATATCCTTGACCATGCATATTCATCACTTGAAGATCATACATAGTAAGCACTTTAGATATCTCATTTTTAAGAGTTTGTGAGCTAGTGTTAGGAACACTCACAATCTTAAAAAATCTTTCTCGGAGAAAACCTTGACCATCGACAAATCTTAAAATAATGGCCATTTGTTCCTTACTAGATATGTCAACCGCTTCATCAACAAGAATACAATACTTAGAATCCCCAACTTCTTCACGTATCTTGTTCCTTACTTTGTTAGCTAAAATACTTAGAATTTCCTTTTGGATTTTTGGACTGATATACTTAACATTTCCAGGAGCATCCTTCACAACTCTATCAACTTCTTCACTCATTCTTGCAAAAGAATTTATAACTTCTCTGAAGTAACCAGCATTCAATGAATCTTCAGATTCATTATGGCCTCTGAAAGGCGCTCCTTGATTAGCTAGTAATCTAACACTTTCAATTGTAGCTTTAAGTCTCAACTGGTTGCCTTCCACATCTTTAGTTGATTTTGAAAGAAAAACTGTTTCAATTTGTTTGGTTGGGTTCATCAAACTATCCCACTTTTGCATTGCGTCATTGTGGGGGGACTGGATGCATCCAACATGTCTTACAAATGCATTATCATGAAGACAACTAACTCTCTTCCAACTTTTAAACCCAACTCTAGAGAACAGTGTATGAGGAGAATCTTGCGTATCAAATAAGAAACAAGGGAAGCAATTTGCACTATCAAGATCATCTGAATACTCAAGCCATGGATAATCTTTGAACCAAGAAGCCTTAAATCTACGTTGTTGATCACCATGTTGGCTCAAAGGATATGATATCTTAGGTTGACATGGACCAAGAGAAACATAGGTTCTTCTAACATGGTCTTGTTCATTCACCGGATATTTCCATATAGCACATCTCTTTCCGGGATCCCTTTCAAAAGCATTGAGATAATCTGGTCGGTTTAATGAAGGCACCAATGGCACTGATTGGACATTAACAGCCGGAAGAGAAGATACCGAAGGTTCAGAAACAACATTTGAACTTGAACTTTCAACATTAGTCTTTGAAAACCATGTATCAATAAATTTTGTTTTCTTTGATTGCGGTTTCTCACTCGTCGTCGTCATTTTAGATTAATTTAACACCTGTGAAATTAATATGAGGTATATTAATTATTAGACCTCTTTGCATCTCACCTTAAGAAGTCAATCACTCTGTAGTACAATCCCAGCTAGAAGGGCAAATTGGGCAATTAAAAAACAATTAAAGGGCAAATAAATGAATTAATGTCAGCAAAATGTTTCCAACACAAGAAAAAACAAACCACGGTGGAAGCAAGCAGAGAGTGCATAATCAGAGGGCAAATTGGGCAATTAAAATAAAAACGCAGCAAAATCAAAAATATTACCTGAAGATTGACTGATTGAATGGAAGCACCGAAGCAAGCAGAGAGTGGGACTGTGGGAGGCGACGGAACAGAAACACCACCGTGGAGGTGAAACAAAAACACCACGGAGGCAATGGCGACGGGCGACGCTACTACGGGCAGGATCGGGAGAGGAGAGAGGAGGAAGACTGGAAGAGGAAGAGGAAGCAAATCGCAATTGATGATGGGTTAAAAAATCAGGGTACTAGGATGTGTTGTGGAGTGGAGCCATGGATGGAGTGGAGGAGCAGGCCGGCTGCACTAGCAGGGGCGAATTCATTTCATTCTCCTTCCTGTTAAGTTTTTTTACTTTTACCATAAAATAATTATAATGTGTAAAAATTATAAAGGATAAAAAATAAATAATTTTTTTTTTCAAATTTGGGGGGGGGGGGCTTGAGACCACCCCCCCTGGGTGGTTCCGCCCCAGACAATGCCATGCTTTTGGCTGAATTTCGGGCAATGTTAGCAGATGGTCCCGAAAGCCAAGCTCAACTACCGTTCCGGGATAATAGAGTTGTTCGAGGAGGTGGAGACAAACGAGGTGGTAGAGGTAATGGGCGTAGGAGAGCTGTAGTACCTCAGGATGAGGAGGATACAGGCGGTTCCGGTGAGGATGGTGTTGATGATGCTGACCGGGTTGACAATAATATGAGGCAAGTTAAGATGAAATTGCCTCTTTTTTCCGGTTCTAATGATGCAGACGCATATCTTGAATGGGAGTCAAAGTTAGATCAAATTTTTCTTGTAACAATTATTCAGATGATAAGAAGTGCATTCTTGCACAACTTGAGTTTACGGGGTATGCAATTATTTGGTGGAAACAGTTGAATCTTTTGAGGCGGAAGCATGGGGAACTGGTGGTTCGTACTTGGACTGTACTGAAACGAGAGATAAAGAAGCATTTTGTACCACTTACTTACTTTCGTGAGCATTACCGTAAGTTACAAATGCTTACCCAAGGGGAGAGATCCGTAGATGATTTTTATCAAGAGTTGGTTACTCTTCTAGGAAAGGCTCAGATTGAGGAGGATGAGGAAGTGACAATGCAGCGATTTTTCGGGTGGTTTGCGTTTAGAGATTGCCAATCTATTAGAATTGAAAGGTTGTGCAATGATGGATGAAATGTTACATGCCTCTTTGACACTTGAGAAGCAACAAAGGCGCCAGAAGTCAACCTCCACGAGGCTTATCGGAGGTAATACTTCTACTTTTCATTCTTTTTAGCCTAGAGGGGATGGCCCTTAACCCACCCTAACAGCCCCTAGGCAACACCCTTTCACCTCCAATGATGTTTCTAAAGTTAAGGGGATTGATAAAGGCAAGGGCGTGGCCATAAAGGCCAAGCCATCACATGACATTAAGTGCTTCCTATGTCATGAAGTGGGTAATATTGCTTCACAATGTCCCACCAAGCGACGGATGCTTTTTGTAGGAGAATCTGAGGGTGTATGAATGTATAGGACCGATTATGAGGAGGAGAGAGAGGATGACGAAGAGAAGGATGATGACTATGAACACCCACATGTGGATGGTGTTGTTATGGTAATTAAGAGGGCTTTAAGTAGTACGGTGAAGGTAGTGGATGACTTGCAAAGGGAGAACATTTTCCACACACGTTGCATGATTAGTGAAAATGTGTGTTTGATGATTAATGACCCCGGGAGTTGTACCAATATGGTTAGTATGGATGTGATCAGCCGCTTATCTATTCCCACTTTTCCCCATCCGCAACCCTACAAGCTTGAGTGGCTCAATGATGTTGGTGAGGTTCGAGTGACCAAACAGGCATTGGTTGCGTTTAACATTGGTAAACTGGATGACGAGGTTCTTTGCGATGTAGTACCGATGTATGTTATCCATATCTTACTTGGGAGACCGTGGAAATTTGATCGGAGGGTGACGTATGATGGCTATTTGAATAGATACACGCTGATCCATAAAGGGAAGAAGATTACACTCCTTTCATTGTCACCTGAGGAGGCTCACACCGATCAGCTTCAACTCTCAAAATCTCGTGAGGAAAATACAAAAGAAGAGGGTAAAATAAAATTGAAATGAAATTGTGATGGGAGTGAAAAAGAAAGAGGGTGTGCGAACTCGAGATGAGGGTAAAATAAAAGTTGAAAATGAAATGGTAAGGGAGGGCGACATAGTACCATTCGGGGGAGGAACTCAAGTAGAAAAGTCAAAGGTAAGAGAGGGCGCCATTATTAATGAGTGAGAAAAAAAGATGGTGAAGAAAAAGGGAGAAAGAGTGTTAGGCACTTTCTACGCTAAGGCTGGTGAGGTTATTAATGCTATTGAAGACGGCACTACACCCCTCCTCTTTCTCTATAAAGATGTCGACCCCTCCCCTCCCCACCCATCCCCCTCTTCTATGCTTATTTCTGACGTAACAGATTCTCTTCCTAGTGTTGTGGTGTCTTTATTGTAGGAATTTGCTGACGTTTTTCCCGAGGAGGAGCCAAGCGGGTTGACACCATTACGCTGCGTGGAGCATCAAATTGACTTTATTCCGGGCTCCACATTGCCAAACCGACCAGCCTATCATGCCAATCCAGAGGAGACTAAGGAGATTCAAAGGCAAGTAGAAGAGTTGATTGCAAAGGGAAATGTGCAAGCATCCATGAGTCCATGTGCGGTGCCGGTGATTGTGGTCCCAAAGAAGGATGTGCGTGGATTGCAGGGCCATCAACCAAATTACTATACGGTATCGTTATCCTATTACACGCTTAGATGATATGATAGCTGAATTATGTGGTGCTAAATTCTTTTCTAAAATTGATCTTAAAAGTGGATATCATCAAGTGAGGATGCGAGAGGGTGATGAATGAAAAACCGCATTTAAAACTAAATTTGGTTTATATGAGTGGCTTGTTATGCCTTTTGGTCTCAACAATGCACCTAGCACTTTTATGCGTTTGATGAATGAGGTTCTTAGGGACTTTATTAATAAATTTGTGGTTGTCTACTTTGATGATATCTTGATTTACAGCCATGATTTAGAGTCACACCTTAGTCACTTACGCGATGTTTTGGAGACACTTAGAGATGCTAAATTGTATGCTAACCCCAAAAAGTGTACTTTTTTCATGGATAGAGTCGTGTTTCTTAGTTTTGTTGTGAGTGCACAGGGTGTGGAGGTTGATAGAGAGAAGGTCAAAGTTGTGGAGGAATGGCTTGAACCAAGAAATGTAGCGGAAGTTCGTAGTTTCCATAGACTTGCAAGCTTTTACTGACGATTTGTGAGGGATTTCAGCAGCATAGCCGTACCCCTAAACGAGTTGGTGAAGAGGAATATCCCTTTCCATTGGGGAGCAAAGCAAAGGGAGTCCTTCGAAACTCTTAAGGCTCGTTTAATTTCTGCACCCATACTTGCTTTACCTAATTTTGATAAAAATTTTGAGCTTGAATGTGATGCTTCGGGTGTGGGAATTGGTGGTGTGTTAATCTAGGAGGGTAAACTCATTTCATATTTTAGTGAGAAATTAAAAGGTGCCCAATTGAATTATGCTACGTATGATAAGGAACTTTATGCCTTATTTAGATCACTTCAAACTTGGCAGCTGATGAGCTAAATTTTACCCCATCAAAAATACAATTTATAAAGGACTCGCAACCGTGGGTAAACCAACTCTCTAACCAGCAGAGTACCGGGTCGATTGTTAGAATAGCTATAGGAGTACGAGGTCGATCCCAAGAGAAATGTGGTTGTGAGTACCAAAGTGAACGTGTTTCTTATTCTAGGCGATCAAAGTTGTTGGTTTGTTTATACTAAAGATAGAAAAGAAATAAAATTAAACTACTTGGTTTTAAAAGACATAGCCAAACCATGATCAAAATAGTTAATTTCAACCCCACGGATAGACAAAACTGGAAGTGTGCATTATAACAAATGAACTCTCACATTCAATCTCACGGGTGCGTGCTCCTGGAGTTCGATGCTAAAATCGAACAACTCTCCTTCAACATCCTATGTGAGGTTAACTAATTCTCCCTTTAGAAAACCGATTAATCTAACATGATTAAGTGCTGTGAGACGCTCCGTTTTCACAGAAAAACCTCATTAAGGAAACAAGTCCGAAATTACTCGGTCGACGTTACTACCCCCGATACACACCAATGTACTACACCGAACATCTTAACGAGAATGTGTCAAAGCGAGAAACCGAAGCTTTACCTAATCCATAATGCGCCGAAAGACTCCGTGAAACAACTTGTCATCGTTGGCTCAAGAACCACCCGGCACTTCATAGTTCAACCCCGGGTCTAACACTAAATTACACTAATCTAAACTACCACATTCAAGTTATTACGTTGATAATAATACATCGATGGCGCGGCCTGAATTCACGACCTAAAACCGGTATGTTTTACCTCCCGATCTTAGAACCTTTTTCCCACACCACTCTCTTTGAACAACTCTCAAGAGTGATGTGTGTGATTTTTGACCTACGTTGTCAATCTAGCCCAAATCCGTTATAACAAGTTCTAAGACGTGAGTACCTATTTCATTTTCCAAGGGTTGATTTCACCAAATTTTACATGATTCGACTATAATAAGTTTAGCTACTCATATATATATGTAGATATATAGATATTACAAGTAATCAGACTCTGAAAAAAATGTCATGGATTACACGGCGGGAAGTTTTACATAATAGCCTTACACAATGCCGAATTCTATTAAAACCAAATTAAAACCTTAATCCAATCATTTTTGTGATTTCGATACTTATTATATATATATATATATATATATATATATATATATATATATATATATATATATATATATATATATATATATATATAACAAAGTGAAAGAAAGAACGAAGAACGGAAACGATATTATAACGATAACTATTAGAAGAATTACAACTACAAATATATATATCTATAGATATGTATAGGCCCCAAAACATGAAAAATAGAAGGGAGAAGATGAAGAGGGAAGGGAAGAAAGGGGCAAAGTTTCGATGAAATGAAGGCCTATTTATAGATAAATCGAGCCAGCCGGATCGATCCGGGAAAGGGCGGATCGATCCGGGAACAATAAAAATATTATCCTAGGCTTATCCTCTGCAAAACCATGTGCAAAATCATCATTATGTCGATTTTCAGTTACGCCGGATCGATCCGGGAAAGGGCCGGATCTATCCGGGACTGTAAAAAAACATCAGTTTTGAATTGAAACTTGAAAAATTCATATCTTGAGTTGTGGACATCCGATTGACGTGATTCAAAATGCGTTGGAAATCTCTTTCAAATATCTACAACTTTCATGAAGGACACTTCTTCAGAAAATGCCGTTTTAATGAGCCATTTGTTCGTCGAAGATATAATTCGTTAGTGTTACCACTAACCACTGAGCCACTTGACCACTTAAGTTAGTGGCACACTCGTATATCCCTAAAAATACCTCTTTTAGGCCTCAAAACGTGTCATTACTCGGGATTTTGGTCAACCTATAATTCTGCAATAAACCACCAAAATACCAAACGTAAATCCGACACGACATTCCGGTTACTAAACCGGTATAAAAACTAATAAAAACACATAAAAACACGATATTTTATAAAATATTCATGACTTATATATTTTTATGAAATTTAGGAGTTAAAGACTCGAAATGATACAAAAGTGCTCAAAATGATATCAAAAACGGGGTGAAAAGTTATAAAAATAACAGTGAATTTTTCCGTCATCACAACCCCCCACTTAGCTTTTGGTCGTCCTCGAACAAAATAAGCGATAAAATAAAATGAATGAGGAAAAATTCATGAAGATATAAGATATAAATGACAATCAGATGATGCAACCATTCGAATCATAACTACACGTTAACCTTAATATAAATGTATAACAGAGTGCGTGTGTGACAAGCCTTTTCAATTTCCACTATCATCTCTTGAATAATTCAAGCAAAGCGCACAAATATCCATTGAGTGATACCCTAATGATTTTCCTAGGTATGGCGAGAATGATTCCACACAACGTCCTCTGTGTGTACTTATTAGGATAATCCCTAAAGTATATCATTCATTTATCTTCTGGGGATAGTCGAGGAAGATAACTAGGTTTTTTTTTTTTTTCATAGGACACTAACATATCTGAACTCATTGCCAAAATCGACTATCTTTCAAGCGTCATGAGGTGAGATCGAATACATCAATACCTATCTAACTTTTCACTTAATTTCACATGTGTAGCATATGCCCTCATTCCCAGCAATAGGATGTTTCGTGATAACACCCTAGCTGGACTACTATCATCAGGCAGTCGGGAGCTTTTAAACCTCATAGTGATATAGGATGTTTCGTGATAACGCCCTACTACACTTAAATCATTGGTAGCTACATCCGGCATATAAATAGCTCACTTATTTTGACATTCTTTCTATCACATTCAAACCTTTAGATATTCACAGTACATGTTCAGAAATTAGGTACTAAGCTACTGCTATTTCTAGCATAAACCACTAGAATACTGAATGGGTACAGTTTAAAATTTTCGCTTCAATATCAAAGGCTTATGTGAAGGAATTAATGTTACACAAATAAATTTAGGCTAAAATGCACTTACGGTTCACATTGGTTATACATATCCAAATTGATCATTACATCTTTAAATCCATGAAATATATACCTTATACAATTCATTTTAATCAACTCATTTATGCTCGAGAAAAAAAAATCCAAAAACTAAGGGTTTAAACACTTACTGCCATTTCTAAACCAACCAGACTCTACCCCCCACTTACGATTTTGCATTATTCTCAGAGTGTAAATGAGATAGAGAGGAAGACTTAGCTTATAAACCAGGCAGAAAGATGCTATCGAATCCCGTAACAGCCATGAGAAAACACGATCTGAATCCCTATACAAAAACAAAAACAACCAAAACAAAGCAAACACGGGACATGGTCCTCGTGCCAAAATATGCAAAAGGGATATGGGAATAATAAGATAATGGCCCTGTTACGTCAGAAAATTCGATAGGCAGTATATATATAGCTTTAGATGGAAAAATAACCCACACGGGTAAAGCACAGAACATCTAAGCATATATGTATCACATGAGCATATATCATAGTCAAGTCAGCTATTCCTAAATTCATTTTTATTACACACAGTTTTATTAAGGTGGGAATACTCACCACTATACTACAACGACCAGAAATTTGAAACAGACTAGATCATAAAATGAAATGTGTGAAAGAGTATTGAGTCTTTTATACCCAGATCCTCAAGGGTTCTGTCAAAACAGTCCAACAACCTAAGTCCAAGAAATGATGCATTTGAATTTTTTTTTTTTCTGTATTCTACCTAGAGATTTTCGGATAACCACCTAATCGTTCTCTTTTAATGACATTCAAACACTCATCCAGAGACTTGGTTGTGCTTTGTGTTCAACTTCCATTATGATCATACTTTCCCATGATTCTACATTTCATTAAGACTAGTCTTATCCAAATTATTATTATTATTAATAACGGGCTGCCTCCGGTGGCGCTTTTGTTTAACGTCGTTTGCTCGACAAGGGTGACTCTATCTGAGACTCAATCAACCAAAATCGAACTTAAGAAGATCAACGACTTAAGAAAAGTGATCAAAGCGAGAACCATCAAAATTAATATGTCTAGAACGCATTACCTCGTTTGGTTCTCGATGTCACCTCCTCCCAGCCAGAGAATCTTCTGTTATCACTGTCGAACCATCTTCTTTACTATTCCATAAAGTTCATCCATCGGGGAGTACACAAACTGGACCGCAGAAAATTCATCCTCACAGAGTGGACGAATGTAGTAATCCGGGACCGTTATATTAAACACTACCAACTCTCCTAGTGGCTTTACTAAAGATGGCCAATCAATCTCCTGCTCCTCTAACTCTGAAATCTCATTATAGCAAACTGAATCCTCAACCTTATTCTCAACCTGAACTTCTTCAATGAGCACCTCATCATCCTTAACCACCTCTTTTGCACATGCCTGTTTTGCCTGCTCGAACTCCATTATTTCAATCAATTGCACCACCCTCTCTTGAAGATTTCTTATGGCAGAGTCAGTACTTATCTTGAACTCTTGCATGTCCAGCAGTCATACTTGCAAGATCTGGTCCAATCTCTCTAGTTGCTCATTTGTTGTCGGTGAAACTTTCTTGCGGTGCAGGGAACAAATCGATCATCACGACTTTGATTAATCAGAGGTGGGTAGCAGGTTTCTTGCCATTCCAGACACTGATCAGGTGGCTGAATTTGGTTGAAGCTATCAACGCATTGAGCATGAACACCGTAATCCTGATAAGCACCAGGGTTAGGACAACCCTCGTAATATTGTGGCTCATGCTTTCGAATAACCATAATTACGGTCCTGGTATGCATTAGGGCGCGATGATCCCATGAACCTTGGTTATTCTGCTGTTGATACTGAGGTTGAGGCACGAACTGTTGTTGATAACATTGTTCCGGTGCCTGAGGTTGGTAGGAGTATTGTTGTTCAGGTGAGTAGTATTGATTGAAAAATCCATCCATTTAAGCTCAATCTGTAAGATCTCAGAAAACAACAAGAAAACAATAAAAAATTTTCTTTTTTTTTCTTTTTTTTTGGTTTATATATATATATATATATATATATATATATATGGTAGCCGAAGGTCCTAAGCCTCAGTTCTAGCTGGACTTACAAGATATCAACCTAATATAACAAACCTCGTAAAGAGATTGGGTTGAGTACAAAAGTCGTATTCAAACCGAGTTCAGGACAATATCACTTCAGCATCCCAAGACTCTTATCGAAAGTAAAATAAAAATAAAAACTAAGGCCCAAGCCTTCGGTTCACTTACAAGATATCACAACAATATCACACATTTCCCCGGCAATGGCGCCAATTTTTGATGAGCTAAATTTTACCCCTTCAAAAATACAATTTATAAAGGACTCACAACCGTGGGTAAACCAACTCTCTAACCAGCAGAGTACCGGGTCGATTGTTAGAATAGCTATAGGAGTACGAGGTCGATCCCAAGAGAAATGTGGTTGTGAGTACCAAAGTGAACGTGTTTCTTAGTCTAGGCGATCAAAGTTGTTGGTTTGTTTATACTAAAGATAGAAAAGAAATAAAATTAAACTACTTGGTTTTAAAAGACATAGCGAACCATGATCAAAATAGTTAATTTCAACCCCACGGATAGACAAAGCTGGAAGTGTGCATTATAACAAATGAACTCTCACATTCAATCTCACGGGTGCGTGCTCTGGATTACGATGCTAAAATCGAACAACTCTCCTTCAACATCCTATGTGAGGTTAACTAATTCTCCCTTTAGAAAACCGATTAATCTAACATGATTAAGTCTTTGTGAGGCGCTCCGTTTTCACAGAAAAACCTCATTAAGAAACAAGTCCGAAATTACTCGGTCGACGTTACTACCCCGATACTCACCAATGTACTACACGAACATCTTAACGAGAATGTGTCAAAGCGATAAACCGAAGCTTTACCTAATCCATAGTACGCCCGAAAGACTCCGTGAAACAACTTGTCATCGTTGGCTCAAGAACCACCCGGCACTTCATAGTTCAACCCGGGGTCTAACACTAAATTACACTAATCTAAACTACCACATTCAAGTTATTACGTTGATAATAATACATCGATGAGCGCGGGCCTGAATTCATGACCTAAAACCCGGTATGTTTTACCTACCGATCTTAGAACCCTTTTTCCCACACCACTCTCTTTGAACAACTCTCAAGAGTGATGTGTGTGATTTTTGACCTAGGTTGTCAATCTAGCCCAAATCCGTTATAACAAGTTCTAAGACGTGAGTACCTATTTCATTTTCCAAGGGTTGATTTCACCAAATTTTACATGATTCGACTATAATAAGTTTAGCTACTCATATATATATGTAGATATATAGATATTACAAGTAATCAGACTCTGTCAAAATGTCATGGATTACACGGCGGGAAGTTTTACATAATAGCCTTCTGTCAATGCCAGAATTCTATTAAAACCAAATTAAAACCTTCATCCAATCATTTGACAGATTCTCGATACTTATATATATATATATATATATATATATATATATATATATATATATATATATATATATATATATATATATATATATATATATCTATATAACAAAATGAAAGAAAACAAGAAAGAAAGAACGAAAACGGAAACGATATTATAACGATAACTATTCAAGAATTACAACTACAAATATATATATCTATAGATATATATAGGCCTCAAAACATGAAAAATAGAAGGAGAAGATGAAGAGGGAAGGGAGAAGAAAGGAACAAAGTTTCGATGAAATGAAGGCCTATTTATAGATAAAACTGGACAGGCCGGATCGATCCGGGAAAGGGCCGGATCGATCCGGGAACAATAAAAAATATTATCCCAGGCTTATCCTCTGCAAAACTATGTGCAAAATCATCATTATGTCGATTTCGATTCGCGGATCGATCCGGGAAAGGGCGGATCGATCCGGGGATCGTAAAAAACATCAGTTTTGAGCTGAAACTTGAAAATTTCATATCTTGAGTTGTAGACCTTCGATTGATGTGATTCAAAATGCGTTGGAAATCTCTTTCAAAGATATACAACTTTCATGAAGGACACTTCTTCAGAAAATGCCGTTTTAATGAGCCATTTGTTCGTCGAAGATATAATTCGTTAGTGGTACCACTAACCACTGAGCCACTTGACCACTTAAGTTAGTGGCACACTCTTATATCCCTAAAAATACCTCTTTTAGGCCTCAAAACGTGTCATTACTCGGGATTTTGGTCAACCTATAATTCTGCAATAAACCACCAAAATACCAAACGTAAATCCGACACGACATTCCGGTTACTAAACCGGTACAAAAACTAATAAAAACACATAAAAACACAATATTTTATAAAATATTCATGACTTATATATTTTTATGAAATTTAGGAATTAAAGACTCGAAATGATACAAAAGTGCTAAAAATGATATCAGAAACGGGGTGAAAAGTTATAAAAATAACAGTGAATTTTTCCGTCATCAGCAGCATTATTTGAGACCTAGGGAATTTGTTATTCACACTGATCATGAGTCCCTAAAGTACTTAAAAGGACAAGGTAAATTAAGTAAGAGACATGTTCGTTGGTTAGAGTTCATAGAATCGTTTCCTTATGTTATTAAATATAAAAAGGGTAAGAAGGACGTTGTAGCTGATGTGTTATCTCGTAGGTATACTTTAATCACTACTATTCAATCTTGACTCTTTGGATTTGAATTTATTAAGGAATTGTATGTTATGGATGTTGATTTTACTGAACCTTATGCGGCTACTGAGCACTCAGATCACGGGAAATATTATAGGCACGAGGGATTCATATTTCGTGTGGTTGTTTTGTGTATTCCTCGTTGTTCTATGCGTGATTTGCTTGTTCGTGAAGCACATGGTGGGGCTGTTTTGGACATGCTTAAATCACACTTTTATTGGCCTAAAATGAAAATTGTTGTTCCTCGTGTGTGTGATGCTTGTCTTGTGTGCAAATCTGCTAAGTCCAAATCCGCCCCCCATGGTTTGTATACACCATTGCCTATCCTTAAATTCCCTTGGATTGATATATCTATGGATTTTGTGTTGGGATTACCTCGTTCTAGGAATGGTAATGATTCTGTGTTCGTAGTAGTTGATCGTTTTTCTAAAATGGCACACTTTCTACCTTGTAATAAAACGAATGATGCTTCTCATATTGTTGATCTGTTCTTTAAAGAAATTGTTCGTTTACATGGAGTGCCTAGAAATATTGTGAGTGACCGTGATGTTAAGTTTATTAGCCATTTTTGGCGTGTGTTGTGGATGCATTTGGGAACTAAACTTTTGTACTCTACTGTGTATCACCCTCAAACTGATGGTCAAACTGAAGTGGTTAATCGAGTTTTGGGTCAATTGTTGCGTTGTGTTATTAACAAGAATCTGAAAAATTGGGAAACTTGCTTGCCTTTTGTGGAGTTTGCTTATAACCGTTGTAAACATTCTGCTACTCGCTATACTCCTTTCGAGTTGGTGAACGGGTTCAACCTGGATACGCATTTTTCATTGGTTCATTTCCCTGCAGGTGCTCAAGCTAGCTTGAATGGTGAGCAAAAGGCTGAGTTGGTGAAAGAATTGCATGCTATGGCCAAGCAACATGTGGAGAAGGCGACGTAGAGGTATGTGAAGCAAGCAAACATGGGCCATAAAGAAGTCATTTTCTAGCCAGAAGATTGGGTATGGCTACATTTCCATAAAGATCGGTTCCCAAAGCAACGCAAGTCAAAATTACATCCTCGATGTGATGGTCCATGTGAAGTGTTGGAGCGGGTCAACAAAAATGCTTACAAAATTGCTATTTCTGAAGATTGGGGCGTGTCACCTACCGTCAATGTTGCTGATTTGATGCCCTTCGACAACCCCTTTGATCTGAGGGCAGATCCTTCCCTATTGGGAGGGAATGATGTGATCCACGATGATATTCCGGACCCTTTAGTTCCTATGAAGACTATAGACCTGCTTGTGATTCGAGATGGGCCAATGACAAGGCTTCAAAAGAAGAAAGTTAGAGAGGCCTTGAATAATTTGGCCATAGTAGCCATTTGGAGCAAGAACCGCATGAGAAGACCGAAGACCAGCCCACTAAGTGCACCATTTATGCTATTGGACTAGACGAAGACATTATTGGTCTTGGATGAATTATTTTAGTTATTGGGACTATTTTTATATTATTATGCATTGAGTTAGTTAATAAAGGTCTTATGGGCCTAAATGCGAGTATGACCCATCAGAAAAGTTGTCTATATGCTAGTATATTAAGTCAAGTGTTTGTTTTTAGCAAATAAAAGCCATTTGGGCTTATTAGAGTCAAGTTATGTCCACTAGGAAATAAAGTGGCGAAAATTACAATGTAATTTATCCCACATTGGTTAGCTACATTAGTTTCATGAATATTGTAGCCTATATAAGGCACTTAGGTGGTTCTTTTACAAACAATTTAATTTTGAGTGAAAATATTATTGAGTCTATTGACTTGTGTCACTTGCGAGTGAGGATCTCTTCATTGTACAGTTCCACCATTTAAGAACTTATCAGAGCCTTGAGCAAGCGCTGTGGCGTTCTTGTCAACATTCTTAGATTGGATTATCTAAGTTCGTTGTTTCGAGCTCCCCCATTGATTCCCTTTAGAAGATCCTAGGGCAAATCATGTTCCGGAATCGTATCAAAACCTCAATAGTGTCAAATCATGACAATCCACACCGTGATGCCATGAAGACTCTGGTCCTAAGGATAATTACACAACCACCACATAGTGTGACACTTAACAGTGTAAGTGGGTCAGTCTAACGTACACATTCTCTAATACACGTCCACGTACAGTCCAAGTGTCGCTACACTTCGATAGACGAGATCTATCTCTGCCCTAAAGACGGAAGACATCTAATACGTGCTAGCCTGTTCATACTATCAATACCCTGTTTAATAGTACATTAGCCTAGAGATATTTAAGTATCAAACTTATTAAAGTGATTAGAGATCTCATCAACCATAATCGCCTATCATGGTTTCTCTATCACAGTTTAATACTAAGGACGTTATCATATAACAATTCATAATTGGTTCTTTAAAAGAACAAATATATGACAACAGAAAAGTCATTTAATATATATATAAACATAAAGAAATAGTAGTAATGATCCGACCCGGTCAGATCCGGTCCAACCTGATTGGGTTTAGGACACTATTTCAACAATCTCCCACTTGGCCTAAATCCAATCACTCGTACACACAAGGCCAAGTTGAAACACAAGAATCTCATGCAATACTCGCAACCAGCCCTAGCCGTGAACGGATCGCTATCCGTGGAGACTCAGACTATCTTCATATCATGTTCCAAATGATCAAGTCAAAGGAACCGCCTCAACACACACATGAATCACTAACGAGACCCTGGTCCTTGCGTCAAGCAATGAATCCATTTACTATATCAGCTATATAGAAAAGGTGGAAGAACCATACAAGGTTCAGGAATGAACCTTCTAGATCCATGTACTGCTCCCGATGTGACTCCAAGTCACTACTGTGTTTTTGCTAAGTTGTAGAATTTACAGTGACCCATAAGCAAGAACATTTCTAGCTCACTGTATCACTTAATCAAAGTGACTGCAAACCCAGACAGTAGCTCCCACTCGCCTTCATAAGACTCAGGATATACGTCTGTATAACTATATTTATCTGATTCCAAGTTTCGATAAACTAGGAAACCATCCTTAACTTGTTTAAGGATATTCTTGACCTTCACTAGATTTACTTTCATACTTGCTCATGACTCTTCATGGACTATGAACATCTGGCATAACTTTTATAATGGTTCTAATCGTAGTAGCAAAGGAAACCTTCCATAACCATCATCTTTCACCTGATCTTTAGGACTAACGTCCTAACATAGATAGATCTTGAGAACACCGGCTGGAAGTATCTTTTAGCATCACATCTATATAGGTAAACTATAAACTAACAGCAGTTAAATCTATCACTATAGATTCCTATTTCCTAAAATAAGAACTGCTAATCCAAGTGCTTTCGTAAAGACCTTGAACTACCAAACATTGATTGACTGTGACATGAGGTGATATTTCCCGAGAGAGATATCCAATACCTTACTCAAAAATCATAATACACTCCCAATATCCCTCTTGCACATTGGGCATATCCCTTCTTTTGGCTAAATCAAATTCCTTTGATTATCAAACAAAGAATTTGTCTAGAGAAACTTGTTTGAGTCCATAAATGGATCTCGTGGGCTCACATATCATGTAATCTTCTATGAACATCGAGCATTTTGTCCAACATCTTCAACACTATCATATAGCCATGATACGAAGTTATAAAAAGCATAGTCTGAATAGAGTTGGGCTCAGCTGGCAGTATAAAGGTAATTACAAGGTTTACACCCCGTACCCTTATGCCTTCACTATAGCCTTATGCTAATCATATTACTATCCATGTCAGCCTTTCAGGGACATCCCCTCTAGGTAAGACAGGCTAGGTTCATAACCTGGTTGTCACTGATGGAATCTAATTCAGATATTATGGCTCCTGGCCATATCTCTCAATCTTGTGTTTCAAACATTCCTTCATAAGTCGTGAGATATTCATTCTTCAAGATGAACATACCAGCAGCCCTTTCAGGCTTGAGGTTATCCATAGACTTACAGAACTTTTGTGTGCACTGAGCAGTGTTCTACACCTCATCCCTATGTGGCGTCTGCTCTCGTTCCTATGGTTGAATATCTTTTTGTGGTTCTCAAACTCATTCGAGGTCTCAATTTACTCCCACTATTTCTTTTGGAAGAAACACTTCTTCTTGAAGACGACATGTTTGGAGGCAAACACCTTTTGCTCCGTGGACAAGTAAATAATATCTAGCGTACTTGCTAAGATATTCCACAAAGTTGCGTATGTCGTACTAGGATCCAAGCCTTTCCTACTTGGCCTATGACAACTTCAAATCACCGGTTAAGATAGATTCGACATTATCTCCTTCCATATCTAATATGGAATTTATTCAACCTTTATTCTTTGGAAGTTGGTTAAGTATACGTATTGTATAAGGGCATAATCCTGAAATGGGTAATGGATACTTTGCATGGCTTATGTGATGTGGCCCAGATAATACCCGATTGCATCATTACGTCACACCTTTATCATATAAAGTGTTGTTTCTATTTTAGAAGCACAATCTGATTGCATATCCAAAAATGGTATCCTTCAAGAGAGAATCTTATTCCTTTTCAGACAACTTCTGAAACAACCTTCAGGTATTAATTGCTTCAATCCAATTGAAGATTAATTCCTAAGTAGTTCATCAATCTCATATTCGTGCTAGCTCAAACTTTTCGGGCTTTCCGAATCATGCACTTCACTGAGTACACTTGGCTATTTCTAAAAATAGTCATAGAGATTAACAAAAAATTATTTGTGGCATTAATTGTCATGATCCAACAACCATCGGTATGTTTAGGCTTTGGACAACTTTCTAGATTTTATAACCTTTTCATAAAAGGGTATTTTAGTCATTTTAGATAAGATATGTATTACCCACCTGATTCATAACCATATGGTTCAGACGTCATCAGAATGCCATCTGATCACACGATTCCCATCCATAGAGACTATGTCTAGAACGACCGCCAAATATTAAGGATAACAGCCATATAAACATTTAGTTGAGATTTCATCACATATATCAACTATATAGTGACATCAATCTAGCATGTTAGATTCATTGACCTTTCAACTTTATCGGAATAACATTTATTCTTTACAATTGAATATGTCTACTAAATTCTAACAAGGAACTGAAAATATGTTCTTCATAAGAACCGGAACATAATAACGTTTATTTAGTTCGCTTATCAGTCTACTAGATTCAAAATACAATGCCGAAAATGTCGCAATGTTTGCTTCACTTTTCGAATCTTAATGCATTCCGTATTTAATCTTTCTAATTTAAGCATACTCCTAAGATATCATATATCTAAGAGTTGACTTGAAATTTGATAGATTTATCTCAACTGACTTGCCTAGTATAGAGACTCGATAAGTTCTCTATTTAAGCACTTGTGAATATTTCATGGTGTAATCTTCATAAGACTTAAGAAAGATCACAAGAGATATGTCTTTAATTTCCTTTAATAAAGAAAATCTAAAGTTCATTTAATAGTTTATTTAACCATTTGAATCGTATTCAAATCATTGACTATTTAATTAACCTTTAAGCAATGATACAATTAAGTCGATACTTAAATCTTACAATTCTGAAAACAAACCTTTCCAATATTCGATGTGGTCATTCTTATTAATTGTCATCGTATGACAGAATGATCATCTTGGATCGTATCCAATATATGATTAATTCGTTGAAACTTATTTCAAATGATTTAATCATATCATGAGCTTTTGCTTTCATTAATAATCAAAGTCTTGGAGCACTGCATCAAATATGTAGTCTCCTTGTCTCTAACTACTATAACGGGATTGCTCGTGTCATTGCTTATTTAAAAGAATTAAAATTACTTAACCATATTTGAGAACGTTTCTCAAAAGGTAACGGTCATAATTTGGTTTTACTAATCGAGAATAAAAACATAAATATAAAAGTTTGCTCAAACTACAACATAAAATAAAGTTAAAAGAGTGTTGTTGTTATACATGCAAAATCAAATATGGTTTTTGGGATTATGATTTTGCTCCCACTAATCAACTACTCACAATTGACTTTCAAGAATTTTCCATAATTCTTCAAATTTGGAATCTATCTAGTTGACTCGATCCCGGCGTGGGCCGATCGACCGGGTCAATTTCGACGGGTAGGTACTTCTTACCAATCGCATCTAACACGACTTCCAGTGGTTTGACTAGTCAACTCTTTAACAATTCACATCGTCTATGTGATAGTCAACCTCATGTCTCTAAAATCAGACGGTCCTGACGTGGGCCAATCACTACAAGATTCTTAGTCGAGTCGTAACCCAAGTATTCATGTGATCTCATTACGATCATATCTCGATAATGACGATCTATATACCCGAGGTAGGTCAACTCCCGATGTGGGTCGATCAGTTAGATCCGAACAAGGGCTCTTCACCGTCACTATAATATTGGGAGACATATTATGACTTTATTTTTGTTGTTGGAGTAATTTTAAATTAATTCACTCAATTAATTTTGAATTAATTCTCTTAATTAATTTACTATGGTCTCATCAAGTACATCTATCTCTATAGACATACATCCTACACATTCATCTAGATCGTGCCTAGTTACGCATCTATCGTATCATATAAAATAAATACAAGCACAAAATAAATAAATGCGTAAAGTAACCGGTATGATCATGGATTTTTCTAGGTGCGGTTTGAATAAAAGCCATTTAAACCATGGTCACAATCTAAGGGTATTTGCAACCGCCAATAGGATCTTTAATTCTCCATTCTCTAATGAGATCTTTATTTTCGTCTTTCTTTGGTCTCCATCTTCTGCTACATTATTGTTACATTTAATTCTTTCTAATAAAATAAATACACCGCGCACTTTACAGGAGCTAAGGAATAGGATAAATGCGGAAAATAAACTAGGTCACGTTCTTCATAATGATGCAGGACAATTTTTAAACCAACGAGAAAAATTTAGATCATTCACATCTATCCTATCGGTCGAGTCCATGATAAATCGGGGCCCATATAATCATATTATATCTACACAATATCTAACCCATACAATAACATCTTGTGAAAAAGATAAAATTAAACTTAACAACTTACGTCTTAATTAATCGATTAATGTTTAATCTATTGAATAATTTTATCCAATCAATTAACTGATTAACATTTAATTAATTAATGATTTGAATCAAAATAAAATTAACGATTAATTTAAAACGATTTTAATTTTAATTTTAATTAATTAGAACCATTCCAAAATAAATTAAAATTAAAATTAAGTCTCTTTTGTTTCTATCCTTTTGATTCCTAATCAAACGGGGCCTTTGGTTTCTTAAACCAAAAGGCATCTCCCTTGGCCCTTTCCAAAATCAAAATTTTGAAAATGGCCTAGGCCTAGGCTTTTTTCAAAATAATTTATTTTGAAATGGCCTAGACCTATTCCAAACAAAATTTGGAATGACCTAGATTATTTAAAGGCAAATCATATTTACCAAATTATGTCATTTGGCATCCCAATGGTCCAAACTATTTGAAACATTAGTTAGCCACATGACATCAGCTAAACAAAAGATATCAATCACAACTATTAACCATATTGGATCACAAAATACACAAAACAAAATTTTGGAGATCCACCGAAAAGATGCACCAGCCGCCGCCGATTGGCCGAGCACCACAAAATCCGATCCCTTTTTTCTTTTGGTGTATCTTTTTGTGAATCATAAATCTTTCATCTTTTAATTACGTGATTTAAACGATAAAATTAACTACGCAAATTAACATGCGTATTGCTTAAGCTCGAAGCTTGCTCTGATACCACTGTTAGGAAATCTACGCGGGAACGCAGTGGAATTCAAAAATTTATTTCCTTTGACCAGGATCGACTTCGTTTAAGCAATAAACAAATAAGCTAGTAGACGGTGGTTACCTTGGTTGATCTAAAAGATCGACGCTTGACCGTCTAAGAAGAGTAGCGATGCACGTAGCCGCCCAAGCGTTCGGCCTCTACCGGTGATCCACACGAACATCCCGCCGGATTCCCATCATGGATTGCTACAAGAAAAATCCAGTTGCTAGACCGGTCATCACTACAAAAATTAGATTTTTTTTGTGACAATAAAAATCTTCACCAAAAATGCAATTTTTTGTCACTGGATCCTTTTTGCGACGAAATTTTTTACTACGACGATTGTCGCATATGTGCCGACGCTAAAGGGTTCTGTAGAGACAAGTGTAATATTTGTCACAAAAAGTTCTCTATTGTGACGAAAAGTCAGGAAAAAAAATCCAATATCTTTAGTGACTATTGTCAATATAAAGCCCTAAATGAGACAATAATTTTGTCACAAAAGACTCCAGCATTCATTACTGAGTGGTTTTTCATAGAAACACATTTTTTCTTCAATGACAAACAATTTGTCACTAGAAGTCATCTTAAGTGACTGTTGTCACTAAAGCTTTCCAGATCTTTAATGAGTGATGTCACTATAAAGTCTTTGTTGTCGAATAATAATAATAATAATTTCCCAATAATAATAATAATAATAATAATAATAATAATAATAATAATAATTTCCCAATAATAATAATAATAATAATAATAATAATAATAATAATAATAATAATTTCCCAATAATAATAATAATAATAACAATAATAATCATCTTCTCATAAAGCTAGATTAATAATATTAATTTTTACTGGTAATAAACATGTCTACATACAAGAATACCAAATAAGTAAACCTTAATATTTGAAGTTCATCAGCATAAGAAAAGCTAAAAGGCAACAAAATGTATTTGAACATGGAATATGTGTTTCAGCAAAATAAGCTTCTCACTCCACGAAATCCATCTACTCGAACATAACTGCATTTCACAAAAATAGAACAGTTGATTCAGCTTCAGATAAATTATTTCAAAGAATGGTCAAAAACCGATCAAAGGGACTTGAAAGTAGCATTGTAGACAACATTCAGAATTCTGTTAAACAAAATACATTAAAGACCTGTATCTAGAATAGATCAAAGGGACTTGATTTTCATTAAAGACCTGTATCTAGAATAGATCATGACTTAACATGAACAAAGAAGTAGAATGAACAGAACTCAACTGAGCACTATAAAAGCCAATTGCAAAACAAACATCGGGATTATCAACAGCTACTAATCTTCCATTTCAGAGCAAAATATGTATGTCCCGAAAGGCCTATACGGACTAAGTTCAATGAAGGTTTCTAACATTAATTCACATGCAGCATGGCTTGCTACACATGATGTATATCTCATGACCATCATAAAGAAAGACATTGCAACATTGGGTTCAAGCTGCATGTATTGGGATGATTCTGAGGGATTCATGTAAGGGAGAAGTTGAATGAGTCCAGGTTGAATGGACAAGTGTAATACAAACAGACCACAAGAAACCTTCACTACTAGAATGAACAAACAGAGAACTTAAAAAAGGGGGTTCATGGCACAATTCAAGGCACACAACAGACAACCAAATGATAGTCTTACCAGTAAAGAGAGTTTGACCATAATCCAAAGCTAACCATAGTTCATGTAAGTGTGGTCGATCAACCTACAAAATCAAACACTAAATTAAGAACATCAACATGAATACCAACGCCAAGAGTACAGACCAGCATTTAAGTTCATAACAGACATATATTTTATGAAACAGACATAAATTAACAAAGGATAAGATGTTTATACCTTAGAAACATCCAAAGATATCAAACATATTTTCGATCTTAGCCTCTAACGTCTACTAGTTCTGTTTTAGGGCTCCCAGATCAGCATGCAAAGTATTTATTTTGAGTTTTGTTGTTCTATCATGACAATTTGCTCTTCAATCTTAGCATTTTGTTGTTCGATTGTGATTTGCTGAATTTCAATCTGTGTCTGTTGTCGCACAAGCTGGGATTGTTGTTTCTGAAGTTGTTCACGTGCATTTTTGAAAGCTTCTGAATTATGGATGTCGACACGTGTTGTTGGTTGTGAAGGCACAAACCCATAACCCAACCCTTTTCTATAACCAATTTGTTTGTGCAATGTTTCAGCTAAGATTTCCTCCTCCACGGCGTGAGTTCTCAAACTTCATACCGTTGCCTTTTCTCGGTATCCATCTCCTCACGAGCAATGACATCTATTGGTCACAAAAATAAAGGTCCAACATAAATTGCAAAATAATGATGACTTACAACAAGTAATTACGCTATATCATTCACCATGCGGCCATTTTTCTTAGTGTGGCGCTCTCTCCAATTTTTCACATGATTGCGTTCTTCTTCCGCTTTGCATTTGTAACACACTTCACATATTTTGTTTTCAAGAGATAAACTTTTAATTATATTATTATTTTACACTAACAAAAATATGTCAAAATACCACCCACTATTCTATAATAACGCATACATGAAATATTGTGTCCCGAGGAATGAGAAGTGCGGCGATTTACTCGATTTTATCCTTGTTTTTTGAACGTCTCTACAATAATAAAAGCCAAAATGAGCGAAGGAGCACACTAGTTAGAATGATCGGCATCCACTATATCTCATTTAAGAACAAACACAAAACAAGCGAGACAAGGGAGATCCAAACATTTTATTTAGGCAGTTGCTCGAGAGAATAAAAGGGTATAGAACACTTTATTAAGAAACTTGACTAAGGATCGGGAGCTGATATGCGAGAGCGACATCAACTCAAATCGAGAACAAAGAGACAAGGTGCTCAAAGACCGAGCAAACCGGCAAATATGTGCACCAGGTTACATAAAATTAGATTCTGAGACTCGATCAACAAGGTGCAATGTCAAGATCGAGAGGAACAGCAGTAATCGACCAAAAAGAGTGCAAGAAACGACATCTTGGCGATTAATGCATAGAGGATGAAGCAGAGGATCAACAAGTTTAATGCATAGAGGATGAAGCACGAGTTCAGCATTATAGCCAACTTGTAGGCATTACAGATTCAGTCAAGTGTTTATGTGCAGCACAAGGAAATTAGTGTGTGCAATGGCAGACAAGCAGCAGGATATCAAGGTAATAAAGCAAGTTTTTTGCTTTTTTTTTCCTGTAATAACCCTTTTACTGTAATGCATTTCTCTCTCTCTAAGAAGCTCTCTATTTTTTAAAAGAACTATTAGCTCTTGGAATTGTGATGTACAAAA
The DNA here is from genome assembly GCA_026214975.1 of Gentiana macrophylla. NCBI lineage: Eukaryota > Viridiplantae > Streptophyta > Magnoliopsida > Gentianales > Gentianaceae > Gentiana > Gentiana macrophylla. The sequence goes on from CM047806.1 coordinate 146,051,530, forward strand.
GAGCAAGCCAACCCCTTGCTTATATAGGGTGTTAGGCGCCCCTCATATCTCCCAATTTGATTGGGGTGAGCTTCCTAGTAGATTGAGGAGAAAGAAAACATTTTAAGTAATAAAATATGGAAAGTATCTTTTATTGATTTATCTCATTTAATATTCAATATATATTAAATATATTTCCAAGATATATATTGAATATATATTTATCTTATTACCATAAATCTACTTTTCCCAAATCAATTAATATCTAATATTAATATTATGGTAATCTTATTAATTAAATTGCACAATTCAAATGTATCCAATACACAAGAAAATGGCGTCCCTTCCTCCCACTAATTTGGGATTTGAGATTCTTTAATTAATATATATATATATATATATATATATATATATATATATATATATATATATATATTCAAAATATGTATCTAAATACATATATTTGATTAATCACCATAATTAATATCTTGTATTATATTTATTCATAATAAATAAATACCAACATATTAATTTACCATTATAACATTTATAGTCTTGAGATAAAACTTTCATTATTTGGTTATCACCTATAAACGGCTCTAGTGACAAGGAATAAGTCTGCATGGTGCATTGCTTTTGTTGGTGCCATACAGGACAAAGCAGCGAACTGGATCCGAAACTTACCAATCAGATCCATCAAGTCTTAAGAAGACCTACATGCGAAGTTCTTCACCGAATTAAAATCAGCAAGTCAACCCAAAAAGACACAAGTGGATCTCTACGAAATCCGTCAGGAAGAAAGTGAATCAACTCGCACATATTACGAACAATTCAACAAAATATATGATAGAACTAAGGGGATGCCCAACAGTGTAGTGATGGACTGTTTTCAGAGTGGTCTCACTAAATGAGGCCTAAGGGCCGAATACACTGTTCGACCACTTGAAAACTTAAAAGAGATGCTAGATAAAGCGAGGAAGTATAGGGCCTTTGAGCCTCCACCATCATCGGCATCATCATCCAATAAGGGCAAGGCCAAGATCGAGCCCAATCTGCCAAAAGAAAGCGTGAATCAAAATAGGGATCTGAGGAAACCCGTGAAATTTCTAGAGCAGCGTTCCACTCCTCTCACCGCTCCTCTCACTCAGATCATGCATGAGGTTAAAGATCAGCTGAACACTCATCGCCCGATGAAGCCTGATCCGAATTTCAAGCACGACTCTAATAAATATTATGATCGAAAGTTTAATCTGTTGTGGGGCTCTAATTCGCTATAAACGATATGGGAACAAAACCAATAAAAGCAATCCCCCACCTCACCGAAAAGGAGAGATTCACACCATAACGGAGTTGCCTCCCAGCAATCTGTTAGGAAATTTAAGCGGGAATGCAGCGGAATTCAAAATTTTATTTCCTTTGACCAGGATCGACTTCGTTTAAGCAATAAAAAAACCTAGTAGGCGGTGGTTACCTTGGTTGATCTAAAAGATTGACGTTTTGACTGTCTAAGGGGAGTAGTGATGCACGGAGCCATCCAAGTGTTCGGCCTCTACCGGTGATCCACACGAACAGGCAACCGGAATCCATCATGGATTTCTACTAGAAAAATCCGGTTACTAGACCAGACTTTTCTCTCTCTAATCTCTCTCTAAGAAGCTCTCTATTTTTCACAAGAACTATTAGCTTGGATTTGTGATGTATAAAAAAAGCTAGTCAACCGTTGCTTATATAGGGTGTTAGCGCCCATCATATCTCCAATCTCGATTGGGATTAGCTTATTAGTAAATTGAGGAGAAAAAAACATTTTCCTAATAAAATATGGAAAGTATCTTTTATTGATTTATCTTATTTAATATTCAATATCTTATATTAAATATATTTCCAAGATATATATTGACAATATCTTTTATTGAATATATCTTTATCTTATTACCATAAATCTATTTTTTCAAAATCAATTAATATCTAATATTAATATTATGGTAATCTTATTAATTAAATTGCACAATTCAAATGTATCCAATACACAAGAAAATGGCGTCCCCTCTTCCCCAATAATTTGGGATTTGAGATTTTCTTTAATTAATATAATACTATAATTAATTAATTCACAAAATACATGTATATCATATATATATATATTTTCGAAATATGTATCTAAATACATATATTTAATTAATCACCATAATTAATATCTTGTATTATATTTATTTAATAAATAAATATCACCATATTAATTTACCACTATAACCTTTATAGTTTTGAGATAAAACTTTCTTTATTTGGTTATCAACTATAACCACATTTTAATCGGACTTGATGTTCATATGTGTGTGACCCGATAGGCTTCCGAATATCTTGGCCGTAGACACTAAGTGCAAATTACGAAAATGCCCTTCATCCCTAACGATCACGGGATAGCGTCTAGCAACACACCGTTACCCCCAATCATCGGAAGAGTCAAATGCAATGACTACTACCTTTCATGTGAAACAGTTACCGTATAAATAGAATCCTATCGGTGTAATAATATCCATAGAATCATATCTCAAGTGTCAATACATTAACGATCGTATCTTATAATCTGGATATCATGCTCTCTCGGAATAACACATTTACTCCCACTTTGCAAAGATTATCGAGAGCTAGACATTCCTTATAAGAAGGTCGTTTCGGATATTCAATCCCAATAATAGGATACGCGATTCCTGGACGACCAAACATGTATACTCCGCATGCTTCAATATCACGCCCAATCACTACCGCATGGCTAGAGGAAACCACAATAGTGTCAAAGAATGACAATCCACACCGTGATGCCATAAAGACTCCGGTCCTAAGGATAATTACACAACCGCCACATAGTGTGACACTTACTTGGTGTAAGTGGGTCGATCTAACGTATGCATTCTCTAATACATGTCCATGTGCAGATCCAGTGTCTCTACACTTCGATAGATGAGATCTATCCCTACCCTAAAGACAGAAGACATCTAATACATGCTAGCATTCGTACTATCAATGCTCTGTTTAATAGTACATCAGCCTTGAGACATTTAAGTATCAAACTTATTAAAGTGATTAGAGATCTCATCAACCATAATCGCCTATCATGGTTTCTCTATCACAGTTTAATACTAAGGACTTTATCATATAACAATTCATAATTGGTTCTTTAAAAGAACAAATATATGACAATAGAAAAGTCATTTAATATATATATAAAAATAAAGAAATAGTAGAAATGATACGACCCGGTCGGATCCGGTCCAACCCGATTAGGTTTAGGACACTATTTCAACACAATCATCAGCTGAAAGCACAAATCCACTCGCAAAGACATGTACCTGACAAACTAGTTGTCCTGCACGGGTCTGAACAGGCAATCTCGTTCACCCGCAGCGAACTGGTCAGTATCCTAGATGTTCCCGACATGCTCATAGTTATCGAGATCGGTGTCAAGGACCTTTCAATACATTGAATCTTAGTGAATACGGGAGCTTGCAAGGATGTTTTATGACTTCTTAAAAAAGATTGGCTTTGAAAATTCATGCCTCAGACCGCATAATGGCATCCTTGAAGAATTCACTAATGATACCGTACAGGTTAAGGGTTTTATTGATCTTGAGGTACAGATTGGGGACTATGAGCTGACATGAACGGAGAAGGTAACTTTCCACGTGGTCGACCTGCAATCCCACTACAACATGATTTTGGGAATCCCTTCACTCAAAAAGTTTTAGATGGTCGTTTCCGTCCCACATCAGAGAGCAAAATCCTATGTTGGGAAAAAAAATCTATGTTGAAAATTCTATGTTGAGCAATATTCAACTTCCTCGACTCTTATTCCGGTTACCATCAAGTGAGGATGGCATATCGCGATAAGGTATGACAGCATTTAGGGCCGCTGAAGGCATGTATTATTATGGGATAATGCCATTCGGGCTGAAGAATGCAGGATCAACATACCAACGAATGGTAAATCACGTCTTTAGCTCGCAAATAGGCAGAAACATGGAGGCTTATATCGATGAGATGGTTGTCAAATTACCTCGCTCAGGCCATAACGCCGACCTTCAAGAAACATTCGAGAATGTTAAAAAAACACTCGACGAAGCTCAGTCCAGTCAAATGCGTATATGGTGTCCAGGCGGGCAAATTTCTTGGATTTATGGTTAGCCAAAGAGAGATAAAAGCAGTCCTAAAAAATTGAGGCACTAATCAACATGAAATAGCCAGCTTCCATAAAGAGGTCCAGAGGCTCAATGGACGAGTCATTGCTCTGGGAAGGTTCATATCGAAATCAGCGGAGAAGTGCCTCCCTTTTTTCAAAATATTGAAATGCGACAAAACGTTCACTTAGAGTGAAGAATACTCGCAAGCCTTTCAAGCTCTAAAAAATTACATGGGAAAACCACCTATCTTAGTCAGCCCGGCAATAAGAGATGAGTTATTCTTATATCTAGCGGCTTTTTTTTCAGATCGGGCTGTAGCCGCCGTACTTGTCAAGGAGGCCGGAACCCTCGGAAATCTTGTTTATTATGTAAGAAAAGCTCTCAGTCCGGTGGAGAGCCGAAATTATAATATAGAGAAGTTGGGCTACTCGCTTGTTATTGCGTCTCGAAAACTCGGGGCTTACTTATCTTCGCACACTATCAATGTCTAACAAACGGTCCTATGCGAAAAATGTTGCACAAGCCAGACCTCTCAGGCCGTATGCTTCAATGGACAATTGAGTTAACAGAATTCGACATACAGTATCAGCAGCGAAAAGCAATAAAGGCCCAAGCCTTAGCTGATTTCATTGTCGAAACAAGTTTCGTCATAGAACAACCCAACCCTCAAACCACCCCGGAAATAGAAAGCACTTCGACACCAATGGCCTCGAAGCAGAGTCATTGCTAGCAACCATACGTAGATGGGGCAGCAAGTAAAAATGGTTGCGGAGCCGGCATAATACTGCTTGAGCCAGGAACTGTCTTGAAGTAAAGCTAAGTCAAGGTTTAATCGTTTAGATGGGATATAAAAGCATACGTGAATGCCAGGTTGGATCAAACGTTTAATCGACATTATTTTAGGAAATTAATTAGGTAATTGTCCTAAAATTGAAACAAAATACAAAACTTAGGGGACCAAAAATGTCATTCACAAACACAAGAGTTATTTTTTAAACAAAGCTAAAACATGAGGGACCAAAGTTGTCAAAATCCTTATAATTTATTTAATTCCTAATAATCTAGGGAGTTATTATTCGCACCACGTCAAATCTACCGCTGCACCACTTTATAGTTTGCACCACACCTTAAATGAAAAATCTACCTTTACACCATAATGATTTTGAAACTTATTTCACTCTTTATTTACACCACAATTTCTACCTTTACACCACACATTATAACTATTTCCACACCAATTATTTTTATTACGAATTAGTCCCCCTATTTTTACCTACTTATATCACACACCTCTACCTACAAACCTCAAAATTTCCCCCCATAAACACCTTCTTCTTCATTAAACCCACTTCACAAACCTTTCATCTTCATAAATTATCACCATCTTCACAAATCTTTCATCTTCATCATCATCATAAACCCACATCATCTTCAAACTTTTTTTCATCTTCTAATCTTCTTCTTCTCCATCTTCTTCATCTACACCTTTGTTTCATCATCATCACTTTCATCATCCTTACCAATTTTGTTTTTCCTCATAATCATATCTACACCAAATCAATCAATAGCACAACCAAAAAAAAGCTTCTTTGGAGGGTCTATAACAATTTTCAATGGATGATGGCAAGGAATCAAAATCACATCTTGGACAAAATAGGGTTTCCAACACCATGGATGAGAAGGTACTTTTGAAATCAATAACCTATTTGATGTTCTTTTCCTTAGATTGACATTTCAAAATGCAATAATGTAAATGAAATCAGGATATTGAACTCTCATTTTTTGTATGGTGAATGATTTCTAGCCAAGTTTAAGCCTTTTCTTAGCTAGATTTTGCCCAGATCGATACAACCTTACCAATGTAGGATTTCATAGATTCGACCCTGGTATGGTTGAATGTCACGAATATATGCGACACTATCAGGGTCGCATGTGGCTAGTTCGACTTTGTCAGGGTCGAATGTCTAAATTGTTTCACACTTTCCAAGGTATGTGCACCCTATTATGGCGTTTATTACATGTGATAATCGACTTTGCACCCTATTATTCAAGATTTGACGATAGCTTATAACATTACAGGTAGACGACAACATTAGCCAAAATGATGGTCGTGAAGACAACTTCCCTAGTGAGGATGAAATGATCGCATTAGAATTGTTGAACCAAAACATGGCGTTAGTGGTAGTAGATGAAAATACACCTCTCAATATTTATACCGGTGATGCATTCATTACTGAACAGGTAATTATATATTCACCGATGTGACGTTAGATGTGAAAACTTAGTCCCACGATCGCTAATTGTTGGGAATAATGACATGTGTAGGTATTCAACACTGACACAAAAAGCTATTGAATGGATGAAAGAAGTTGCAAGCAACATTGGGATTGTACTAATCAGGTGGAAGTCGGACTACTCAGAAGGTCGAAGTCCTTATGTGAAATACGCTTGTGAAAGGGGTGGCGACGTGCGCAAGGACTATGTGAAGAAGGATAGAGGTGTTGGGAAAGGTAAGCCCCGGAATACTTTCTCAAAAAAATGTGGGTGTCCGTTCATTTTGTAATTGAAGAGTGAGAAGGCATTCGGCGGGTGGCGGGTGAGTGTGAAAAATGGTTTTCACAACCATGATTTGAACAAACCAGATTTGGGACATTCGTTCAAGGGGCGTTTGTCAAAACACGAGATAGACCTTGTTAAGATTTTGACGAAGAGCAAAGCATGCGCTAAATATATACTCAAGGCATTGAGGGATAGGGATGGAAAGAATGCAACTTCTGTGCAAACAATCTACAATCAAAGAGTGAAGTTGAAAAAATTAGAGAGAAACAATCGGACAGTAATTCAAGAGGTCTTTTACAAGACTCGTGAAGAGGAAGTGTTTTTTCGTTACTTACAAGATGGAGAAACAGTAACACATGTGTTTTGGGTTCCAAAGGACGCATTCTCATTGGTGAAGAATTTTCTACATATGTACCTGATAGATTGTACTTACAAGACAAATAAATATAAGTTTAACTTTCTACAGATTGTTGGGGTCACCTCTACCAACATGACATTCTCAATTGGTTTTGCTTTTCTAGCAAATGAGACAACTTCGAGTTACGAATGGCCCTTACGAAAGCTTCACGAGGCACTTATCACCATTGACACTCCGGTTAAAGTGATTATTCTTGACAAAGAACAAGCTTTAATGTATGCCATCCGCACTGATATTTCCAACATGTAAAAATCTTTTGTGTCGGTGGCACGTAGAGAAAGCGATTAAGCGAATCTTAGGCAGTCATTAAGTGTAGAAGCATCCTCGAGATTGAGAAGATGTGGAAGATAATTATATATAGTGACACCGAAGAAGATTACTTGGTTGGAGTGGCTGAAATAAAGACCAACGTTAGCGTGAGTGTATTCAATTATCTGGGAGGAAAATTGGTTGGCGATTGCAAAGAACAATACGTGAATGTTTGGACGAATAAAGTGTTCCATCTTGGGAACACCCACACTAGCAAGGTTGAGGGGGCTCATGCAGTTTTAAAGAATTGGTTACGTACTTCAAATTGCGACATGGCAACCGGGTGGAAATCGGTGGCGAACATGTGTGTGCAATGTGATTTGAAACATAATGGCGTCATTTGAAACATCAAGAACAAAGTGGCCTTCGAACTTAGATGGGAAAATGTGGTGTCGCAATCTACGTGGGTTTGTGTCACTAGATGTTTTGACGTTGATCGAGGAAGAGGTGGATAGGTCGAAGAAAGTTGCTTTGGACTCAGCAGTTGTGAGTGTGTGACAAGGAAAAGCGCACAGGATACCTTGTGCACATGAGATTTTGGCATCTTACGGACTAGGGAAACCCTACCTCGGGATTATGTTTATGAGCATTGGAAAACATTATCATTGGATGGGTTTGTCAAGAGATGATATCATTGATCCAACACCACATATTTTCGTTTAGTTGAAGTGTTTAACAGTTCAACCAATACACAACAAATGGAGATGGTCCAACGATCGGTTGAAGTGGTTGATCCGGCTAAAACAACGCTTAGTCAACCAAAAGTGAAGATAAATCCTCGAGGGAGGCCGAAGGCGAAGGCAACAGCTAAACGTAGGATGGAAAATGACGATCGTTCAACAACAAGATTACCCTCATTGCATGAACACGTGGATGAGAAAAATCAAAATGAGGTGAAAGAAGAAAATAAAACAAGAAAAAGGTCAAGAACATGCAAGGCGAGCAATAAAGTGGAGGATGGTATGACGAGTGTTGATTTCACAAAAGTGGAGAATCTTATCATGAGGACTATAGATATACCCGATCCACTTCAAGAATTCATCGAGTGTGTCATTGAAGTAAAAGGTGATGGTAACTGTGGATATCGAGCTGTTGCTGTGGCAATCGGTTTGCTTGAGAATGAGTGGCCTAAGATTAGGCGAGATTTGTTTTTGGAGCTTAAAGGAAATGAGGAACACTATGACAAATTGTTTAGGATGAAAGGCTTGAGCGTTCAACTTTTAAAGGGAATCGATTTTAAAGGCAAAGGAAGATGCTCCGAAAAATTTTGGATGAAGACGACACCAATGAACTGGGTTATATCGGAAAAGTACAACGCCGTTGTGACTTTGTTTTGTCCTCAATCTAAGGGCGACACTGTAACGTGTTTTCCAACAAAACAGAAGTCGAGAACCCCTCATCCCTTGAATATCACACTTTTGTACAAGAATAATCACTACGCGTGTGTTATGATGAAAGATGATTGTCCACTACCTCCTATGATCAATCCGTGGAAGGAAGAAGCCCCTAAAGTGTCGGAAGAAGTTAGCATTGCATGGCTACAACTGTTTGAAGAAAGGGTTGACAAGGGAGAGAGATTGTTATATCCTAATGGTCGCTCCGCAGGTCACGTTGACGTCAAAGATTGATGGATATCGGATCTAGGCTATTTTATTTTCATTTTGCCAATTTCACTTTTGCTCCACCATCCTTTTGAACTATGTTGTTGGTGGAAGTTCATTTTGTAAACAAAACTCACTCTAGTATTTTCTCTTGGATGCGTTATTTTCCTCTTTAAATATGGCTCATCATCATTTCGAAACTTAGTTTATAAATGGAATCGCATTTGAAACGAGTTAAGTAAATGTTTGAGCTTTAAAAAAAGGAAAACAGGGAGAACCGACCCTCTTGAGGTCGAAACCAGTAGAAACGACCCCCTTGAGGTCGAAAACAAGGAGAATCGACCCTCTTGAGGTCGAAAACAACTCTGTTCGGAGAATCGACTTCACGTAAAGTCGTATCTCATAGGATCGACACCCAGGAGGTCGAATTTTGTAAATTCGACTGTCTTAAGGTTGCATCTCTTAAAAACCCTTTGAAAATCATGAAACTTTGTGTCATTGTTTGCCTAACACGTAGAATACAATTTTTGAGGTTTCCATAATAGTCAAATCCATACGTGCGATCAAAGCCATGTTTAATACATAATAGTCAAAGCATACGATAATTGTCACAAAATAAAATAAAACATATGTAGTTATCGAAGTACAATCATTTTTTTCTTGTCTTTCGGTTTTCCTTCTCCAATAGAATTGCCTTCCCCTTTCCTCCTTTGGCATCATCCTTAGATTTGTCTCTTCCAACATCGGATGGTTCGCATATTTTAATACCACCGGCCTTCCTAACGGATTTGCTCTTCTTTTTCCCGGTATCTATGTCGTCGTTGAGCTTCCTTTTTCCTTTTTCCTTTTTCCTTTTTCCTTTTTCCTTCTCCATATTAGATTTGCTCTTTTTTTTTCTCGGCATCCGCAACAATTGTAGACTTATTTTTCTTTGTCACACCCGATGAAGTCTCACCAATCTCCATATCAGCAGTTCCGACGCAAACCCCTTCTTTGAGTGTGTCCACTACAGCCTGCAATGCATGATACAACTCATTCTTTGTTGCCTTCAAGCCCTTTCTCAAGTATCCATCACCCAAGTGGATAGCTTTCCTCATCCAACGACCCTATGCAAGTGAAATAAGTAAGATTAAAGCATTATTCAGAAAATTAATATATTACGAGTGTATAGATCCATACTTGTTCGTATTCACCACTTGCAAAGACCGACGAAGGCAATTCATGATTAAGTATTATTGCAGATGATTTGTACCATTCATCGTATTCCTTCGTGCATTGCCCATTCTTCTTCGCACGTGGGCCTCTCAAATTTTCGGGAATAAGATGGTAATTATATTCCTCAAAATCTTTGTCCCGGTTATCAAACTTTGCAAGGTAAGCTCAGACTTTTATACAAGACGATATCTTTGCAAGAATAGGACATTCAGGCTTGTCCTGCACACGGTCAAATTGTCTCACAACTCTGTTTGGATGATACGGCTCTTTCATGTTGTCAACAACTAGACATCCACAAAACCAAGCAACCTCGTGAGGATCCTCACTCCTTTTGCGATACGGGGTCCAAAGAAACTACAAATAATAAGATAAGGAAAACAAAAGTCATAAGTGTGTCCGTTCACTTAAACTCCAGTTTATAAGTACGTACAAAACTTACATCTTCCTTGGTCATATTGTCCAACTCCCCCCTCACATACTTCAATTGTTTATTTGTAGCTTCATCCGCCATGTGGAATGACGGATTCCATTTCTGTGTTCCGATATCCTCGCGGGTGATCTCTCTCCTTTTTTGAGGCCGTTGTTTGGGACAATGTTCGTATATCCATGCCTGAAACAAGAAAAAACCACATTTCTCACGAGATTTGCTTCATAATTATAATGTAGAAGACAAAAATAGTAAAAATTTAGATGTACCTCCAACAAAGTGAGATATCCACATACATCTTTGATCTCGTAAGTGGCTACTTTGCTAAGCATCCTATATAAATAGGCCAATGTGCCCGCGCCCCACGCCCATTTATCCAATTGCTTCAAATCTTGTAAATAGTAAAGATATTTTACCTTCACTTTATCCCCTGATCTGTCTTGAAATAAAGTGCATCCCAACAGTACCAACAAAAAACCTCTCATGATTTGCTCGGCTAAAGCATTGCAACGTCTGTTTTTAGACTTCGACAAATTGTTAATAATCCATGATGTCCTCAGAGAAAATCCTGAGCAACGAGCCAGTTCTACTTGCACAATTTGGACAGGTATTCCAAGAAGATTTGATATCCAGACATCCAACGGATCAAGTTCTGCCCATTTCACTTCCTCCATCGGCTTTCCAATTATAGGGATTTCCAACAATTGTTCAACATCGTCCAAATTTATAGTCGCCTCACCAGAAGGCATGTGAAACGATGTTGTTTCAGGATGCCAACGCTCAACAAAGGCCGACACAAGAACCTTATTCGCCATCTTATAAGAACCATTATACAAAGCGATACAAAATCATTTTTTATCATATTGCGTGTGGCCTCTAACTCCTCGTACAAATCCCAAGTATGTATTTTTTTGTGTATTGCTTGCACGTAATAAATCCACGATCCTTTGCAAAGCAAAGTAAAAATGGTAGATGTCGTTAATCAAATCCATATCATAATTGTAACATTTACATTGTAAGAGATAACTTATATTTACCTCCCTCTTCAGTAGATGATGTGCTACGTGATCATGCTTTTTATCGTACAATTCATAGTTAAACACGTCATCATCAAGATCATCGCTTTCTTCACTTCTCTCTTCATGGCTCCCTTCATCACTTTCTTCTTCATTCCGATCATCGGTCCCTTCACTTCTCTCTTCATCTCTCTCTTCTTCAACGCCTTCAATTTCATTATCTTCGTCTTCACTACCCACCTCTCCACCACTATCTTCTTCTTCAGATTCTTTTGTTTCCCGGTTTCTTTCTTCTTCGTCACTATCTTCATTACAGATTTTATCCCTTATTTCAAGTATTAACGCTTTTCTCCCCACACGTTTACCCCCTATTCCTTCCAAATGTATGCTTGTTTTTCCTCTTCTATAAGAGGCAGTCATTGCTTGAGGTCTTCTTGACGGCTCCTCATCATTGATAGACGTACTTTGGCCCTTTGTCCTACCCATCTGCACACAAAGATGAAAAGACAAGTTCATGTCATTTCTCATTCAATTAAACACAAGCTACAATCATTAATGATCTTGGTTTCATGATCTAATCATTTTCAAAATAAAGTAAAAAAAGGTTCCAGGAGAAACGACATTACCATTGTCGAACCTTAGAGGTTCGACCTTACGCAAAGTCGTTCCTCAGTGGTCCGACAATGGTGAGGTCGCATCTTTGACAATCGACCCCAAGAGAGTCGAATTTTGTTTTTCCTCCAGGACATGCGACTTCCCCAAGGTCGCATGTCACCAAAAATCAACAACCATTTCAAAACTTCTAAGGCTCAATCCTTTGTCCAAAAATCGACATCATCAAATTTGTTTCTTATTTCTATTATCTTTACACATTCATAACATAAATCACAAACTAATTGCATCATGAACACTACTACTTGTGCATAATTCATTCTCTTAGGCATTTTATCAAACACTTGTAAGCATATGAAATAAGAAGAAGAAAAATAACAATTTCTACCACAATGCTTGAAATGGAAGATGAGAGATTGAATATAAACATTAACTTACCTTTTTCAGCCGCACTTAATGCCAAAAAACCGGCTTTCTACTATGCCCTTCTACGGAATCCCTTACAAATGAGATTGGGATAAAATGGTTTATGTGATAATGGGAATGTGGAGTTATGGTTTAATAGATTTGTTGTGGAAAGAAGAAGAAAAAATAGTTGAAGATGAGAAGTTGAAGATGGAAGTTTGAAGATGGAAGTTTGAATTTATTGAAGAAGGAAGAAGTGAGGAATGGAAGAAGAAGAATGAGAGAAATTAGGGGAAATGGTGTCCATGTCGGTTTTGATGTGTTTTAGAGGGGTGTTTTGTAATTTTTAAAAATTTAGGGTATATGTAGAAATATGTAAATCTGGAAATAGTAAATTTTTTTTGGCAAAAGTGTGTTTTTTTTTCTAAGTTTGAAATGAAAGTGTGATGTATTGGTAGATTTGGGAATTTCGAAATAATAGGTGTGGTGTAAGAGGTAGATGCCATCTTTTTTCATTGAGTTGTGGTGCAGCGGTAGGTTTACCGTGGTGCGAATAAAGGTCTCCATAATCTATATTCCACAACTGAAAATAAATTCTTACTTGTTGCTCTAAATAGTAATAGGTCAATTTCATTAAGGGAAAAAAAGATTAATTGTTATTCTATCATAACACAATACAATTTCTTTTAAGGAAAGAGGTGCCAACTTCAAGGGGTGGAGGAGAAAATATTGTCAAGCAGCAGCACTTTTCGAATGTCGATCCGTGCAGGATTTTGTGGAGTTATTCATGTGGTTCACCGATGCCGGACATGCACATGGACGACTATTGCGAAAGATTAACAACCGGAAGATAAAGTTTCGATCTTTAGACCACCCGGTAAAGTTCGCTTTTTAAATCACGTATTTTGATGCAACAAATCAAAGTGTTATCGATCTTGTGAAAAGGAAATAAATCTGTTTTTAAAATCCGCTTCGTTAATCGCGTTACTTCCTATCATGAGTTTGAGTTGGAGCATTGGTATTTCGAGTTTGAGTTTGAGCAAAAGATTCATTGAAGTACTAAAAAGTAAAAACTGTGTTGAGCTTCATTTTTGTATCAAAATTATCAACTTTAATAAGAGCTTCAAAATTATGCAGATTTCGTTGAAGAAATAAATTACTTATAGAAATGAGTACAGAAAATTAATACAAAAATTGAGGTGCACTATTCGTACATATATATCAGCTGGTTATAGCAGTGTATATATAGCAGACACAAGAAATAAACTTTTGGAGAAACCAAAAGAGTATAAATGAAAACCAAATAATTACATGCCCACCCTGTTGACATTATTTATTTATACATATATATACAAAAATAAGAATGGAAGCTTATCATATACAGCCAATCCGTCTAACACAACATACTATTGTTTATTTGTGCCAAATACGAAAGTACCTGCAAGATGTATAGCCTAGCTATGTTAGTTAATCACAATACCATTACCTTCGATCATACATAATTATATATATATATATATATATATATATATATATAGCGCAATTATTTAATATCCAAAATTCCATATCTCATTGATTGATAAATAATTCAAAAACTTTGAAGCTAGTATATATTACTTTTGAAATAAAATAGTGAAGTTTCATCGTATTGTATATGTTTAATAATGGACACGTACGTGCATGCAGAGTATAGAGCTTGTGGATTAGAAATCTCCACACACTCTCCCTTCTTTAATTATACATGTCGATCATGACATGCATACATAAATAAAAGAACAAATGGGTACGTAATTAATTACTTACCTAGAGTAGGCATCAAAATGGAGAGCACAACAGTTCCAGCAATTTTCAAAGGCAACCCAACCTTAATCATGTCTTTAATCTCAATATGACCAGTTGTAAATCCCACAATATTAGAAGGTGTTCCGGTAGGCACCATGAAAGCGAATTGAGATCCGATGGCACCCGGAACCATTAGAAGCAGAGGATGAACATTCATCGTCCGAGCAATTTGGATTAGCAATGGGATTAACAAGGTTGTTGTAGCATTATTTGATGTAAATTCAGTGATGATACCACTGATTATGCAAACCATTGGGGCTAGGGCTAAAAAAGGGGCAGCTTGTAAGAAATCTAAAGCTTCGGACAAGATATCTGCCAAGCCACTTGTCCTAACTCCATCTGCTATTGCAAAACCAGCTCCTAATAGTAAGATTATGTTCCATGGCAATTTCCGGCATTTGTTCCAATCCATTAGCTTCTCTCCTTCTTGCTTTTTGTTCGGTATTATGAACAATAATGTTGCCATCATCACCTGTAGTAGTGTCGTGCCGTGTAAATCAATTAATATATCGCATGCATGCATGTTTCATTTATAATAATATATGTTTTGTTAATCCGACCTTCTGTATATATATATAGTCTACTAATTAATCACCTAAACATAAATTGAATGCTCCGTCATTGCATGTATATATATATTAGATTTATAAGAATTGATTAATTAATAGTAACAAGTTATACAAAAGAAAATATATAGAACTTACACTGACAGTTCCATCATTAGCACGACCATGAAAGAGAGCACCCCATCCGGGTGTATCATCTGTAATCCTCCTTGTCATCCACAATAGTATCAAAACCTTCAATTATTATTTCAACTTGTTTAGCTAGATTCGTCGTATAGTATTAGTATATATATACATAAATATATATAAACAATGGATTTTTATTTACATAATCTTATATTGAAATTAATTTATGAAATACATACGGCGAATATCAGAAATAAAACTTACTGCAAAATCAGCTAATATAATCTTTTCAGCAAAAGCCATCGGGCCTGCAGGTCATTTGACAAGAAGAGAAGAAACCATGTATATATATTATAAGATAATGTACAGTAGAACAAGTGAATTAATGTAAAATCATACATATCATATTAATTATATAACAATTAGTTTCATTAAGATATATATAAAAAAGATAGGATATTATTTGTTAGCAAAATTAATTAAGATGATATATAGTATTAAGTACAGTATATATTAATTACCTAGCAAATCAAGCTCCCTTCTCAAATGGGCCTTATCCAGATAAGCAGAAAGGACATGGCTTGAACCCTTTCTGTAATAGAAAAGGCAAAGAATACCCCACAAAGCAAAGAATATAATCAAAGCTAGAGGGAAGCCAAAGAAGAACCAGGTGTTGAAGCTGATTGGGTTTTCTTCAGGAAAATAACTCTTCCACATTCCAGCCAATATGAGGTTAACACCTGTACCCGTCAACGTGCTCATCCCTCCCACCGCCGCCGAGTATATTACACCTAGTACTACCGCCTTCTTAAAATTATTAATATCATTATTATTAAGCGTAGAAACTGTGGGATCATCGGACGGTGGTAGTCTCTGTAGATTCCGGTGGCCACCGGCATCATCATCACGGCTGCTGCCACGTTATGCATCCACATGCTGACAAATGCTGTTGTGGCACATATGCCTAGGATTAGAAACGGTGGATTCAATGGATCACCACAGAATAGGAGCGTTATCTGCATATATGGCACCTTGAACATGATTTTGATAAATACAAATATAATCTATATTATAGTAACGTTGAATATCTATAGAAAGTAGAATCATAATTAATATATCCATTATCATATATTCTGTTGTTTGTCATCATCCTGGCATGTCCTAATAATATATAATGCACAGGGCAGACCTAAGGGCCTGGTTGGTTTCGGTTAGATTGAACTTAAATTGATTCAGGAAAAAAAAAGTAAAATAAAATAATAATTATAAAGTTGAAATGTTGTATTGAAATATATGTAAACGAAAAAAGTGATTGGTGAGAGAAATTTTAATGAATATTATATTGATAAACCAATGGTTAAATGTAGTGGATGAGTAAAGTGAATTGATTAATATTATTGTATTTGTTGAAGGTGAAATGATTGTTGAGAGAAATTATAATAAAATAATAGAATTAATAAAATAGACGGCTTCTATCGGCACCACGAAAATACTACCGGCACCCTTTAATTTATTATTTTTCATTTACTTTTCCACACCACCTAATCACTCAAGGCACCACCTAAAAATAATCCATTTAATAACTTTCAAAAACTATACATTTTAATCCATCATATTTTAAAAAATAAATACTTTAGTCCCCACTTCTTCTATAACCCTTCTTTGTTACTTCTTCTACAACCCTAAGAATACCGCCGGATTTGTGCCGGAAATTCGCTTTGAACAACATCACTTTTAACTTCTCATCTAAGTATCTTGTTTTGTTTGTATTTCGGTTGCAAATTGGTAGAAATAGAAGGTTTTAATGGTGTAATTTATTTCGATTTATATGGAGTAATCATCGAAGATTTGCATTTCGATTTGTTTCATTGTAGTGTGTAACGTTTCATTTTCGGTTGAAATCTGGAAGATATAGGGTTGAATTCAGAGGTTTTTTTGGGTATTTTTCCATGAACCGGCCGTTCCCGATCGGAGGAATGGGGAAGACGACCGGGTGCTTGAAACATTGCTTACGGTGAGATGTCGGTGCATATACAACGTCAGATGAGATGACGTGTTGATCATCAAAAATCACTAGGGTAACCTATTTGTTCGTCAGTGTGGATGTCGTGAACATTGTCTTCCGACATCGGTGCTGCTGGCGTTCTAAGAAACGTCGTTTAGGGCGACCTTTGATTCTAATAGAAACGCCAATGAAACTGACGTTATTGTCCATAACGTCACCGGCCATGACGCTGATTTGCTGAAGAAACGTCAAAGTTGCTGGCGTTCTGAAAACAGTGACATTTTAAGTTCTAGATATTATAAGTTAGCACAATTGATGTTCAACTTGCACATGAGCGTCAGACGTACTGATGTTTTACAGGATGCCGGCCGGAGAATCCAATTGGCGTCGGAAAACTCTAAAAATCTTTATTTTTTTCTATAATTCATATGGTTTCAAGCAATTAAGAATGATGTTTAAGTGTTATCTTATTAAATGCTCAAGTTTCTCTTTGGGTTGCTAACTCAACGGTTGAGTACTCAGCTTTTAAGTGTGGCTAGGATTTTTTACACATTTTGATGAAGCAAGGAATTCGTCCATACCATCGGTAAAGTTTGGAAGACCACGACTGATCCTGAAAGGGGATGAATGGAAACAAGAGCATGCCGTATTGATGGAGATTTCGAATAATATACTATTTCATTCTTGCCGGATGGGTGTTCGAGGTATTGAAATGGAACGAAATAAAGTTTGTTGAAGAAGATGAAGATGGATGAAGAAGGTTGAAGAAAATTTATTGATGATTGTGATGAAGATGATTTTTTGAAGATGAAGATGAAGATGGTTGAAGAAAAATAGTGTTGATGATGATAAAGATGAATATGATTTTTTTATGATGAAGCTGAAGATGAATTTGGGTGAAAATTAAGTTCGGGGATTATAATGTTTCCTTTTAATTATTAAAGGATAAAATTGTATTTTATAAGATTCGTGATATGAGTAGTAAGTTTTTCATTTTTTTTGGTGGTGCTTGGAGTACATAAAAAAAAAATATTCATTGTGATGTCAATAGTAACTTATAGGGTGTCAAGTATTCGTCGTGCCAGAAGTGAAACCGTGGTGCCAATTGAAGCCGTCATAAAATAATAATTAATAAGATAATGAAGTTAATAAAATATTTAGTTGGATCCAAATCAACCCAAAACCAAACAGGGCCAAGAGGCTTGGCCTAGACCCCTACAATAGTTTGAATTTAAGGGCCCAATTCATACTTTACCTACAATGAAGATCTATTATCAAATGATCAGAAAAAATGTCAAGCTCCAGCCTAAAACTAATAATAACAACAATGATTTTTTACTCTGCTTTTCAATGTGCTTATTACGGCACATACAATAATTTTCATTTCCACAATGTCACTTTGTCTAGAAAAGACAAAAAAAAATCCTACATGACACTAAAGTCATTTCTATATTCCTCATTTGTTCAACAATAGTCTCAAAATAATTTCATTTATATATTTATTAAATATTTTTTTCTGATGATTTGATGGGTATATAAAAATTCTTTCAGTAAAGAATAAATAAAATAAAAGATTCTATTTATTTTAGTGATTCCAAGACAAAAGATGTGAATATTTGAGTAAGAGACTCCACAATCTCATCCACTTCCAAATTTGTTTCAATTTAAAAATAAGCGTTATTGTATTTTTTTAAAATAAAAAGAGACAATGTAATGTCTGTAAAAATACCATTTCCTTTGACAAAAAAAGAGGTTATTGTATGTGCTCTTAACGATTTTTGACTCTGCTTTTCAGTGTGCTTTTATGTTGGCTAACCAACCTATCTATTATATATCTAAATTTTTTTCAACCAATATCAGTATTTTATAAAGCAAGTGATTCAAGTAAAAACAAAAAGGAAAAGTGTATTCCATTGTTTGGTTCGACTTTGAATTTTAAATATTAAAATAAATAAATAGTGTGTGATAACAATTTTTTTTTAATGTTTTCCACCTCTATGGTTGCTCGTAAATTTCTGATGAATATATTATTTTCCACTCCACTTTCGTAATTTTTCAAAAAAAAAAAAATTGTACTCCCTCCGTACCTATTTATCTCAAGCGTTGCACAAAATTCATACATAAATTTATTGAATGAATCTGCAAATGACATTTTTAATTCAAGATTAGTTGTTATTTAAATGCATCTGCACACACTTAGATTTTCAAGAATCGCTTCAGATAAATAGGTACGGAGGGAGTATTCAAAATTGAAGAGGCTCATATTTAAAAGGGGTAACGAGGAAAAATGATACCAACATTTCATCAATTAAGGAGAATGACAATTTTTTTAAAACTTTTGCATAAAGAACAAAAAAATTATTTATTTTTCTGGCGCCATTTTTCTCAACAAAAAAAAAACAACACACTTCTCTCATCCATTTTTTTAAACACTCATATATTTCGATCAACAACTCCAAATTTGAAATTCTTTAACCAAAATTTTTATTTTTTCATGCTCTTTATTTTGAGACCACATTCAACATATTTTGAGGTGGTTTCAGAAAATCCGCTGTCGAAATTCACTATTGTTTGAAATTCGCTGTCGATATTCACTGATTTCGGGATTCACTAAGGAGGACATTGAGTGAATTTTATAAACAACGATGTAATTATATCGAATCAAGTCTCAAAACGAAAAGCATCAAATTTTTTATTTTTTCATGCTCTTTATTTTGAGACCACATTCAACATATTTTGAGGTGGTTTCAGAAAATCCGCTGTCGAAATTCACTATTGTTTGAAATCCGCTGTCGAAATTCACTATTGTTTGAAATTCGCTGTCGATATTCACTGATTTCGGGATTCACTAAGGAGGACATTGAGTGAATTTTATAAACAACGATGTAATTATATCGAATCAAGTCTCAAAACGAAAAGCATCAAAAAGTAAAAAATTCAGTGCAATTTTCATCACATTTGGTGATTTAGATCAAAAGATATGAACGTTTGAAAATTGGGAAGGAAAGAGAAAAAATATGGAGTGTTCGCTGCTTCGTCGAGTGGCTGCTGTTGACCCACCGCCCTGTACGTCATCGTGAGCACGGTTTCTAGGGTTTGACTGTTTTTTTTTCTGGACTGGTGTCGTGTGCGGCAAGTTGCCCCTGCTGTTGTTACGGTGGGAAGATGGCGGAACCTGCTGAATCGCTCAAGCCGCCGGACCCTAATCACCATTGAGGTCATATACCATGAATCGGGAATTCACCACGGATATCCCGGATTTTGGGGTGTATGGGACGTGCAAAGGGGAACCAGCTCTTTTCGTCTCACGTAACGAACTTGAGGTTCTCTCACGGCCTTTTGCAAATGCATTGGTAGCTCAATTTCCGGATTACAGGCCTCGTATTGATGACATTCGAAAATTTTTCTTACGGCTCGACTTGAAGGCTACATGCAAAATTGGTTTGCTTGATACGAAACATGTCTTGGTCCACCCGGGATGTCAAGAAGACTATAATAGGTTGTTTACGCGTCGTGAATGGTTTATGGGATCTAACCGGTTTGTGTTATCCAAATGGACAATCGATTTCCATTGTAATGCGGATTGCTCCTTGGTTCCCATTTGGTTTGAATTACCAGGTTTACCACTTCCTTTCTTTAATGCTAAATATGTTACTAAAATTGGCAGTTTGCTTGGCCGACCTTTACAAACAGACGCGGCTACAACTGATATGAGGACGCCGTCGGTTGCGCGTGTTCTTGTTGAGGTTGATATACTAAAACCGCGGTGTACTCGTATTTGGTTGGGTGAGGATGTTCATAATGGGCATTGGCAAGAAGTTAATGCAGAGTTTTGGCCCGATTATTGCTCCTTCTGTCACCGCATTGGCCATGCGGAAGCGAAATGTCGAAGGAAAAATCCTCCACCAGAAAATGTTAGGAAGAATACTAATAAGGATAATAGTCTCACGAAGAGGTCCGATACGCGTACTCCTGAAACTAATCCTAGCAAGCCTCAACAGGTCTATCAAGTGAAGCAGCATAGCATTGTTACTCCTATAGCTCCTTCGGATTTACACGCCGGTAGTGTGACTACAGCAGCGGGAACTTCTACTGGCAATGCTATTCCTCCAATCGCACCACCGTTGCAACAGACGCAACCTATGGACACCACCACCACGCATAATACTTTTAGCGTCCTTGAGTCTTTAGTTGAAGAAGAGCTAATGGAGACAACCCACCTTTCTCTGCTAAAAGAAGACCGCATTCGACAGAATGCTAACCGTCCTCAGTCGGCAGATAATGGCTGCTCTCGAGGATTGGACATCACTGAGTTGAAGGATTTCCATGCTACTCTTGACCAACGGTTTAAACAGACAGAAATTCAACCGACAGAAGCTTTTAATTCCTCAACTGATATCTTACAGCTGGACTTAAACCCTTTGCAAGAACAAGTGGATCTTCCCGTCGTGGAACTTCTCGAAGAGGACCAAACAAATGAGGGAGAGACTTTTGAGACGGATACAGTTGTAAGTGGAGATCAACCTCCTGAGGCGAATAAATCGGAAGGTACTTCTTCAATCACCGCAACAGCTAAAAAGCGGAGGAAAAAAGGTAAAGCAAAAATTATTTCGGATTCAGCCCCGTCAGTAACTTATCAGCTCCGGTCTTCCAATGTTTAGTCCGATCAACATCTTATTCTGGAACGTTCGAGGAATTGGTAATAACGATTCTCAAACTTGTCTTAAGAACATTTGTACACACAACAATGTTAAAATGCTAGTTTTGATTGAACCCTTGTGTTCTATTAATTTGTGCTCCAACATTCGTCTTAAGCTTGGATTTGATTTCTCTCAATCTCTTTTGCGAGGTAAAATATGGTTATTCTGGTCTGGCGTTACTTGTTCTATATCCACGGACTGTGATCAAATGTGTACAGCTGAGGTCACAGACCAGAATGGAGACAACTTTGTGGTTTCAGGCATATATGCGAAACACTCACGCCAAGCACGCACCCCTCTCTGGCATGCAATTAAGGGTCGGGCGGAAGCTCACGACCGGCCATGGATTTTAGGAGGCGACTTTAATATTGTTCGGTTGTTGGAAAGAGAGGAGGGAGGCTCGCCCCCAATGCTAATGCCATGTCGGACTTTAATGAGTGCGCCCAGACGGCTAATCTTTTGAACCGTCCTTTGAAAGCTCCCAATTCACTGGTATAATCGCAATATATGGCGTGGGTGGATAGAGTTTTCTACAATGAGGCTTGGCTAGATCATTTCAACATGACACAGGTTTTACATCTTCCACGTGTTTTATCGGACCATTGCCCTCTGCTTGCTAGATGTGGTGTGACACCCATTCGAAAGGCTTCCTTTCGGTTTCTTAATGTTTGGCCAGATGAGGCTTCTTTTCATGACTTGGTTAAATCTGTTTGGGCTGAACCGGAAGATGGTCAAGGTATGTGGCTGTTGGCAAATAAGCTTAAAAAACTTTGGAAATATTTTCTCCAATACACAGAAGGCGATGGCGGAGGTCAACTATAAAACTTTGCGGCATGATCAAGTTGGCTCTACAGACACCCAAGCGGATCTTCAAATGGCTATTACGAACTTTGAGAGGTGTAATAATATTGAGGCTCGTTTCCTTAGACAAAAAGCAGCAGTGAGATGGATTGAGGCCGGTGACGCAAACAGTAAATACTTCCATGCTATATGCAAGCAAAGACGGAGCCACAATTACATCCATCGTATAAAAGCTGAGGATGGTCAGTGGATCGTTGATCAAGAAGAGATACGGAGCTCCTCGAAGAATTTCTTTCAAAATCTTTTCACTGCTAATAACAGGGTGAATTGGTGCTCCTCTGACTCAATTTAACCTACCCCAAATTTCCGACGAGCGAATGCGAGCCTTTACGCAACACCCACGAGTGACGACATCCTCAATATCATTCGCTCTATTGATCCGGATAGTGCAAAGAGTCCCGATGGCTTCACCTCTCTTTTCTTCCGGACGTCTTTGGGACACTATTAAGCACGACATGACACAAAGCGTTTTCGACTTCTTCCTGGCGGACACCTTCCCGGATATTTTTCCACGTCCTCAATTATTCTCCTTCCTAAGAAACCGGGAGCAAATTGTTGGAAGGATTTCCGCCCTATTAGTTTATGCCTTTGTCTTCTCAAAGATCATCACTAAAATTATCACTCAACGTTTAAATGCTTACCTTCCTATGCTAGTGGCGGATCAACGATCGGGCCGTGCCCGGACGGTCCATTACGGATAATATTCTTTTAGCTCAAGAGCTTTGTAAAGACGTTAATAAAAAGCTCCGCAGTCCTAACATTTTGCTCAAGCTAGATATGGAGAAAGCTTATGATCGTATGGAATGGGGTTTCATTTTGAAAATCCTTAGGATGTTTGGCTTTCATGAACATTTGTGTTGATCTTATTTTCGGACTTTGGCGGACAACCGGTTTTATGTCCTCCTCAATGGCATTCCTTCTTCACCCTTTCATGCGACTCATGGTGTCAAACAAGGCGACCCTCTCTCTCCCGCTCTTTTTGTTCTCGCAGCAGAATATTTTGGGAGACTCATCAACGGTTTCATGAATACAAATACGGGTATGCAGTTTCAATCAAAAGTGCGGGGAATCCATTATCTGGCCTTTGCAGATGACACGATCATTTTTACTCGGTGCAACAAGAAAGGGCTTAAGCAACTTAAAGAGGTTTTCCAACACTATGAAATTGTATCGGGCCAACGGATCAACACGAGTAAGAGCACCTTCATTGGTCAGAAGTTGCACGCCACACACCTTCATTGGATCCACATCGCTTTGGGATTCAAGAGAGAGAATATGCCTTTCCGTTACCTGGGTGCTCCCCTTTTTCGCGGTCGGAATAAAATCAGCTACTATCAAGATATTTTGGATAAAGTTGAACGCCGGCTTTTTCATTGGGGCAGTCGTTTGCTATCTTTTGGAGGTAAACTTATTTTACTCAGGCATGTGTTAACATCTATTCCGGTTTTTATCCTCCAGGTTCTGGTCCCTCCTAAGGAGGTTATTCACCGTTTACATCGTCTTTTTAACAAGTTCCTTTGGGACGGTGGGTTTAACATTAATCATATTCATTGGACCTCGTGGGAAAGAGTTTGTAAGCCTACGGAGGAGGGAGGCCTTGGGGTACGTAATCTTTTTGATGTTATGGATTCCTTTGCGATAAAGTCGTCAGGTTGGTGAGAGGAGGCGGGGATTTGGGCTCGGACTTTATATAATACTTACATTGCGGACAAATCACCTCTTCAAGTGACCTTACCCAGAAACGCGACGCCTATGGTGAAGAAAGTGTGGCTGTTGCGAGACTTTGCCGAATGTGCTATCACCTGGAAGGTCAACGTTGGTGATATTGACTTTTGGAGAGATACGTGGCTGAACATTGATTTAGGTGAGCCACCAGACAACGAGTTCAGAAAGGTAAAGGATTTCATTGAAAATGGGCGGTGGAATGCTCTCCGACTACAAGAGTATCTGCCGCTGCACATGGTGGATGATATTTTATGCGTTCCGTTACGACCTGATCAGGATGACGAGTTGATATGGACCTTAACAACGGATGGTAATTTCAATACCAAGTCAGAGTGGAATTTACTACGAGCTCACACTTCTACTCGTCCTCTCTTCAAAGTCATTTGGAACTCTATCGCCTTTCAAGATATCTTTCTTCCGCTGGAGATTGGTTAATAATATTCTTCCTTCGATGCAAACACTGCAAGCAAAGAAGAGGTATTACGCTAGTCTCTAAATGTTTTTCCTGCCACCATGGGGAAGAACTTCGCCATATTTTTATTCACTGTGATTTTGCGAAGTCTATCTCGGTCCCACTTTATGATTGATTTGGCCTCCGTTTCACTCCTACTCTTTGGGATCATCCCGATGTTTAATTTCGGATTAACTCTGCGCCCACATATATAACATACGCCTTCTTGTACCGGTTATAGTGTCTTTGGGGCATTTGGACGGAAAGGAATAAATGCGAGACATGATGATTGTATTCCGTCTGCATTGGCGTGCCATCATTCTCATTGAAAGGAAGATTGCATGTAGCCTTCCGTAAAATTGTCGATAGAAAGCATATTGGGATTGATTGGGAAGTTCCCCTTTTTCAAGCCTTTCAAAGTGAAATCGCGCCCCAAACGTCGGTGATCCAAATACGGTGGACACCCCCTCGGGCCGGCCGAATGAAGCTCAACATTGACGGTAGTGTCGTCGAAATGGAATTGCGTATGGCGGCGGTGTAATAAGCGGATTCACATGGAAGCTTTATATTTGGGTTTCATGCATGTTTCGGGCAAGGAATGTTCTTGATCTTTGAAGTGAAAGCGCTTCTTTTGGTATTCGCTTGCGTCCTCATACCGTGCCACTTGACATTGAGGACCGACTCCACTTTTGTTTCTCGAGTTATATCCGAAATCTCAAGTAGGAATTGGCCACTATGCATTTCGATTAGCCGGATTGCGGCGTATCTTCAGGAAATACCACACACTATTTCTCACATTTTCCGAGAATGTAATAGAGTGGCAGACAATTTTGCAGCTATGGATGGCGATGACATGACGTTTAACGATCTCAATGATTTACCGTATCCTATTCAACATCTTATTAATGATGACTTACATGGCCCTCCTCTCATCCGACATGTTGCACGCATCTAGGAGACCTCTTTCTTCATTTGATGGTTGCATACCTGACCTGCGCAATCATGATGCTAAGACAGACGATGCAATCTGGAAGCACCCTACCATCTTTGTTAGGTGCGATTGTGTGTACTTGTTCTTATATCTTTGATAATCTGTTTATCATTGTTTATTTTAAATGGCACTCTAATCTTCATATCCTAACAAACATTTTCGTTTTGAGGGTACGAACCCGACTTGCTTGGATCGGTCACTACGTGGGAGAGAGGCGCCCACAATCAAACTTCTGGCGGGATACAACATGGGCTTATTACATAGGACCTGGAATAGCGCTCAACATCGGAAGTACCCCTACTATTTGGTTAGGGGTGCAATCCAGGTGTCCTTGCCCCTTTTTTGGTTTTTTAGATGCTTTTGCTACATTTGGAATTACAATATTCTGTCCATGCCAGGTGACATCATTTGTGGGATTGCTTCAGCAAAGACTAGGTGGACAAGGATTCTTGCACAACACTTACCTCACGAGCTTCAATGGAGAATTTGGCTCATACCTTGGACGGACACTGGGATGTATTTTTCATGGAAATACTTATGTTTGTAATTTTTGGATTAGGGAATTTGGGGGTGCATAGGCGAAGATCTTTCCCTATGTGTTGGATTTTCCCCACACCTGGGTTTATACATGCATAGGGTTTAAGGAAGCGTATTATCATGCACCCTATCACATAACTCCATGAGTAGGGATATGGATTTAGTGTGTAGCATTTTCTATTTCCTTTTAATAAAATAAAAATGTTCGCGTCAAAAAAAAAAAGGAAAGAGAAAAAATATATATAAAAAAATCAAACCCAGACAGGATCATCGGCGCTATTTTTTATTTTTTATTTTTACTTTTTTTTTGTCCTTTTGGCTATGAAAAGTTGTTATTCTCCCTATAGAAAATATGTGTCTGTTTTGTTAGTAAAAAATATTTCAAAAACTGTCTTTATCCCTAATTTTTCATATTTAAAACTGGCCTAGAGCCCCGTATTCCACATGACCGACCCTGATTATACACTTTTTTATCTGAAAAAATAATACTACCTCCGTCCAAAATATAAGTCCTTTTAACTTTTTTGTTTTGTCCCAAAATGTAAGTCTATTTACAAAACCAATAAAGCATTTATTGCATTTTTCTCCTTCTACCTCTTATTTATTATACACTCAACCACTTTTTATTATTTTGCATTAATACCAATGAAAAGTCATTTTAGTCTTTTTAATCAAAATTAATGACAAATAACAAATTTAACCAACTTTCTTAATATGTGTAAAAGGACCTAAAAGAACTTATATTTTGGGACAGATGTAGTATTATACACTAGGGATCAATCATATATACTGTGATGGTCGATTAGACATTAATTAGTTATTGGGATAGTTAAGATTAATTATGTAATGATGTTGATACCATTTTAGTAAATTGAACTACATACGTGTCTTGATCGACTGGACTAAAATTGAAAAGGAACGGATAAGGATTGTGTGTTTATTTGTCACTGGCTTCCGCAATCACATCATAAATCTAAATTGTAAACTATACCACTAAATATATATATATTAATCTTCCAATAATTCATCAATTGCCCACTAAACAGCAAAATGAATACGACACGCTACTCACCGGATAATTATGTTACGGTTACAATACGTGGCATTCTTATACCACCTATTTTCCTGTGATCCAGTCACAAGTATTAAACAATCATATCATTACTTTGAATGAATTTATTGGTAGTTCTTTTTTAGAAGTGAGGGGCCGATTTAAAAGGAATAATTCCTATTGTACAATAATTAGAATTTGGTCAATAATGAACCTAAAATATGTGGCTTATTCTCTATTGGTAGTTCTTTTTTAGAAGTGAGGGGCCGATTTAAAAGGAATAATTCCTATTGTACAATAATTAGAATTTGGTCAATATTGAACCTAAAATATGTAGCTTATTCTCCTTTACAAATACTAATACTGAGATATTCTCCGATAATATATCTATGTATATAAATTTTAAAACATTAAGTAAAATACCATTGATTATAGTTAATACAATAGTTATATAGAAAATAATATGAGTGATTGTATATTTATTAAATTAGAGTTAAGATAGATAATAGAGTAAAATGTTTCATTCTTAAAGTATAATGACATGAATTTAAAAAGTAAAATAACTTATGTTTTAAGACGAAGGTATATAAAAAAAAAGTTACCATCGCAACAGTATATATAAGTTACATTATATAATATAAGTGAAGTGTTGCGATTAATATTTCTAATTGATTCACTCACATGCATGCAACATGGGTGGTGAAGGGATGAAGAGGTTACATGCATCGAAATGATGTTGGGGTGAATCAAAACCACACACCCTCCACATCGGTCATTTTGACATGTGAATATACTATACAAAAATTTCCCGTTGAGATGTGAGTTGGATATATCACATTCTTTCACTTGTTATAATACATTTTGTACCATAACTCTTTTCGAGAATAGCTAGTTAGAGAGAAAACCACCATAAAACATATGATACGTACACCCGGCCGGCCTAGATCGATACCTTACTATCAAACTATATATGTATGTTTGTAGAGTGCGTGGAGATTATTATATATAATAATAACGGTAAAAATAAACTTAATTCTTTGTAGTAAAATGGTAAAACGCTGCGTCTAAAGTTTGTGAGATGCTTAAAAAGAGCGAACGATCGAGGAAGACAAATACTTACATGGAATGCTAATCTCCGATGAACGTTATAATGCTCAACGGCAAGAGCAAGAATGAAACTACCAAGAACAAGAGTAATAACATCATCCATATACGACTTTGCCACATCATCGGCCGATGCGATCCCAAATAAAGGGAAGAGAAAGAGGGGTGCCATGGATGTTATCGGCATCGGAACAGCCTCCGTCAGCCACCAAGTGAACACCCATGCAACAACTCCCAGCATATTTCTGCTTCTTGTTTTTGATGGCCCATCAAACTTTACAGATAAACATATGATTGTGCAGAAAAATGGCCCTAGAAATATAAAGAAATTCTTGAGAGAGAAAATGGAACGTATACTTGAAGAAGTGAAGCTCCTGGATCGGGTGATCATAGTTGTTGGATCATAGGTGGTTGGAAGGAGAGGGGTTGTCAAGTCGTCTGAGACCACGCCGGGAGGCCTAGGCTCGTTGTTATCAATATTTCCATTCATTTTTCTAGAACAAAAAATGCTAAGACTTTTATATATATGTATATGGATATATGTATGTATATATATTCCATGCTTTAGCTTAATTTATATACTTTGTTTGGCAGCTGCGAATGAGGAAAAAAAAAAAAAAACTAATTAATGCTATAAATCTTAAAGCATCTCACGGAGGTTGTAATATACATTAATGTTGCAATGGTCTTTACATTTGTATTGTATTCTTTTATTATTCAATCTCTCAATTACATCATAGCAAAGGTTTGTTATATTTTAAAGTATTAGTAGTATTATCTTTTTATTATTGGGTGATTGTATAGGTGGGTCCAGCTACCCATATATAAGGTTTTTCTGTTGACTAGTAGTCATAATTTTAGAACACAACAATAATACATAAATTTCTTTCCTCAAATTCCCTCTTGCTGCGTACAGGTAAGTGAAGGATGCAGGTTTTAGATCTAAACGAATTAGATCTATGCGCAATGGATGGATCACGACTTATACATCACAACACATAATTAAAAGGCGACTTAAACTACTACTGAGGGGTTAAGTTTATCTTCTACCAATAGTGGGAAAGAAGTTTCAGAGATCTTCCAATGTGTTTCTCCAAACGGTGGTTGGTGACACCGATCCTCGATTTGAAACCTCCTTGATATGCCTTCAACCAAAAACCCAAACATGTTAAAACAAATTTTTTCTCTTTATTCTAGTGTGGGGCGAAATTTTGCACACCCTTTTTGTCTGGAAGAAGCTCTTTTTATATAGAGAAGTAAATTTGGCTTCCAAGTTTCTAATTAATTAAATAAATAATTAAAAGAAATCACAATAAAGGATAATTCCATTTATAAAAGATTGTGATTAATCAATCAATCAATTACAAATCAATTATCTTTTATTAATTAATTATTTAACAAGTAAATAATTAATCACACAAGAAAATCAATTCTTGCCCTTTTAATAGCTAGAGGCGCCACACACTAGGGTTTAGGCTCACACGTAAAATGTCTTTTCATGTATTATATTATTCAAACCCAACTAAATAATATTTTGCATATCAATTAATTAATTTCAACCAATTAATTATCAATGGGCCCAAAACAGGAAAAACATCCGAATTAGAGAGCGCACATCGGCACCAATGACTCTATAACCAAGAAATTTCCAATAATTAATTATTCATCGAACATAATAAGTACATTAATTATTAATTCGGGATTACGCCACCATAAACCCAAGCCGAACTCTACCGATTATAGATGTATACTTATACTCAACCCATGAGTGAATAAGCGTCCATTGATATAATCACTACATACGGATTAACCCTCCATGATCGTCCATTAGGAGTGGGAAGTCTCCGTGAACCCGACTCAGAATATCTTATCCTTATTTACCATTAACCCCCGACGATGATCAATTAGCACACATATCTCGACTAGTAGCTAATTAGTCAAATGTGAACTCCGGGATCGATCACTTTCTTAGGGCTAACAAATAAGGGATTGTCTCTCTACTTCCCTTGAGGAAGGAATGGATTCTATGTCTCGCGTGAAAATCGTAACTACTCACTCATCCGGAGATAAAGTGCAAGTGGCTTGGAACACATATATTAAGTGAACCGTAACTAACACATCAAACACTACCCCGGGAAAGCAAGACCTGTGATCACCTCGGGATTAAGGTTGATCCATATATGATCATCTAATGATTTAATAAGATTCCTCGATTACATGAATTATACCGAGAAATACAGATTAAATCGGTCCAAATTCTATATGAATGCCATCATATATAAATGCCCAGCGTAGGTATTTCTACCGACAATCCGGATAAGACTATCACACCCTAAGGTGTTTCGGGCGCATTATTGGTATTTTAATCAAGAGACCCTAAACTCGATTAAGTTCACCACGGACTATCATTTAAGTATATCACCACTAACTCAATCCTCACGTGCATGCCATGCACCGAGTTAAGCGATTACATCTTGATATATTTAGGGTTTGCAAAGCAGTTGTATTACTTACAAGCACAAAGCAAGTAATAAGGTGAGATAAAATCTGTCATCCATTGTTAAAAATAATTACACAAATTGTCTTTCGGGCACTACACCTAACAGTAAGATCCTTAGTTTTTGCTGGATCGAAGAGTGGATCCAACCATTCTTCTTCATGGTATTATAGAAGAATTAATCCACCGATCCGAGTTTTTTATGCGTCCGTGAGCCAATTCTTCAATTGAGATCGAAAATGACGAGAAGATAAGCAATCAGAGCTTCCGAAGTTCGGAAGCTTGAGACCGCTTTTACCTTCATCCAAATGAGAGTCCAAAGATTGACTTTGGCAGATCACCGCTAAATGGTAAGAACTACCACTCTCAAGAAGCAGGCAATGCGTATGGGTTTGATTATGAAAGACAAATTAGGGTTTGTAGACTATTTCCATTCCAAAGCCTACGAATGACGAAAATGATATTGTGTTGGGAGCAATGTGACATCAACTGTAATGTCATGAATTATGAATTGTAACTCCTTCAATTGCAAAGACTGTCTTGTAGATGAACTCGTGAAATTAGGCAAGATCCTCAGAATAGGTTTAATTTTAGAAGATGAACTCCTTTCGACTCTCGATTTGTTGGAAGAAATTAATCAAATTACTCAAGCTAATATGTATGTGATGAGTATTTTGCAAAATTAAATACTTGTTTGGGATGAAATTAATTTTATGGTGTAAGGCCAATTCTCTCTTGTGAATGTGCCGTCAAGTGTAGTTGCAGGGTAATACCTACTTTCATTGGTTACATAGAGTGAATACGTCATCCGGTTTATGAAAGGTTTAATTGAGAGTTTTGCACCTGTAAGATCACAAGTTTTCTTGCAGAAACCTTTTCCTAACATCATTGAAGCGTTTGCGATGAGTGTTCAGTTTGAAAGCCAGATATAATATAGTACTAGTCACCCCCAAAATGGTAATCTGATATATTTGCTAAGAAGTCATATGCAGAGTATATTGGTAACAGGAATTATTCTGGAACATGAAATGATAAACCTCAATCGGAGTGGGAAAGAAATCAAAGGAATGGGACTGGAAAGAAGGTACAATGCTCTTTCTGTGAATGTTTGCTAGCTTGTCTCAATTTGAAAGACATCTAAGACTCCCCAAGTCCATCTTAAGAGGTATTACATATTGTAGTATTAGAATAGTTGTGTAGTATTAGTGATATTGTCTTTTGATTACTGGCTGATTGTATAGGCGGGTCCAACCACCCATATATAAGGTTTTTATGTTGACTAGTCATCATAATTTTCGAACGCAACAATAATACATAAAATTCTTTTCCCAAATTTCCTTTTGCTGCATACGGGTAAGGGCATTCTTATCTGAGGTCCTCAAATTTTATCTCTAAAATAATATTAAATAATTACATATTTCTATTTTACAACATCTCAATTTAAAAACATCCACAACAGCATCCATATCCTTATCCCTATAATATTTTAAATAATATTAAATAATACATATTCTACCTCACAACCCTATTTATACACATTAAATATTTATTATTTCACTCCAGCAGTATGTCTATCCCTATCCCTATAATTTTTAATAATTAAATATGTTTAGGACGTGAATAGTGCATCCCCACAGTAGGGATGCACTGTTCATATCCCTAAAAATAAATAGGGATAGAGACTCTGTTGTGGAAGCTATTTTGGGGTAAACTCTATTTTTTATCTTCATTTTATGGATAAGACACCATATAGGGCTTCTTCTACGAATGCCCTAAGAACCCTAGTATTTGTAGGATCGAATAGTGGATCCAAATCCATTCTTCTTCGCTTCTCCCTCTCATCGAAAAAAAGGACTTATTGGATATTAGCTCATTAGATTTCATGTCAAGACAATCAACAATTTTTTATTTTTTAGGTAACAATGAGCAAAATTTATTATACTACAAGGAATTACATTTTGGGACGGAGGTATGAGTATTATACTTTCGTCCCAAAATATAAGTCCCTTTAACATTTTGGATATGTCCCAAAATGTAAGTCAATTTACATAACCGATTAAGCATTTATTATCAGGGGTTCTATCGGCACCCATTTTTACTATTGACACCTTATTACTCCCGGCACCACAAAACATTATTTCGACGCCATGATTATTTATAATGAACATAGCGTCAGTGACACTGATGTTGCTATTGAAAACCAAAGTCAGAGACATTGACGTTGCTGTTCAAAAACGAAAGTCAGTAGCACCGACGTTTACGTTATAAAAGTGTCATAACTTAGAAACGTCAGTCGACTGACGTTAATATCGAAAAGGAACACTGACATTCCTAGTGTGGTGCCGGTAGTAAAAACAAGAATATATGTGTGGTGCCGGAAGTAGAAAAAAAAAATCAAAAAAGAGTGTCAATAGTAAAATTGGGGGTGTCGATAGAATCCCTCTTATTATATTTTTCTTCTTATACCCTTTATTTATTATATACTCGTCCACTTTTCATTACTTTGCATTAATAACGGTCAAATGTCATTTTAGTCTTTTTCATCAAAATTAGTGACATATAACCAATTTAATCAATTTTCCTAATCTGTGTGAAAAAACTCAAACTGACTTACGTTTTAGAACGGGGTAGTACTACCTCCGTCCCAAAATATAAGTCATCATACACTTTTAA
Source organism: Gentiana macrophylla (assembly GCA_026214975.1). Lineage (NCBI taxonomy): Eukaryota > Viridiplantae > Streptophyta > Magnoliopsida > Gentianales > Gentianaceae > Gentiana > Gentiana macrophylla. Next base: position 146,085,375 of record CM047806.1, read on the forward strand.
ATCTTTCATACAATATAAGTCATTCTATATTACCAATAAAATATTTATTACCTCTTCCCTAAAAAAAATTATTACCTTTTTCCCTATCTTACCCCTAACTTGTTATCAATCCAACTACTTTTCATTAACAACTATTGTATTAATTATAGTTAATGGGCATTTTAAACATTAACTTTTAAATTTATTACATTCAATCATTTTTTTAATATGTGTGAAGATCTGTAGAATAACTTATATTTTGAGCATTTGGCATACTATAAAATAGTCTAAACATCTCACATGACAACCATGAATAATTCAGAACATTATAGAAACGCCAGCTATAGATCCTCAAATTAGCTTTGGTATTGACATCTGAAAAACATTTGTCATTTGTCGGCTTTATCATGTCATGTAGGTACTATTTATTTCGAAAACTACACAAGTAGTCTCAAAATTTTATATGACACGGTGATGGACTTTTCATTGTGAATAGTCTTAGTAGAAGACATATTTTATCCTTATCCTTCTATAAATATTGTCCGAAACCAATCACATTTATTTATTTTAAGTTGGTAACATCTAACAACCAATTTTAAAGTTTACGATCAGTCGAAATTATGATGTCATGATGGTTCTGAATTAACCATCATAAACTGCATAGTAGACTATACAACCAATAAGACAAAGTCTCTCTACTTTAAAATATCTTATTAGCAAAACAACCATCATTTTATAGCAGTCTAGCCACCTCATTTTATTATTTTTCCAACCTATCATAAAATTTGAAATTAATAAATTGTTATTAAACATGCAGGCCAACAAAAAATAGTGGAATGGAATTGGTTCCGAACCACCAATCCTACTTGCGACCAGACCATCATTTTTAAAAACTCTAGTTATAGAAAAGAAAAAAAAGTACTAAACCCAAAGGTCTCATTCTAAAGAATATTGTCCTAAATAAAAGGATAAACAATACGCCATCACCCAAAAAATCATAACTACGTTCCTTTAAGAATGTCTATATTTTTCAAGACCCTCTAGGAATCCACTTTTCCCGGCAAAGGTCTTTGTTGCGCTCAGAGTGCCACACTTACAAAAGAACAAACTGGAAGAGCCATAGAGACCGTTTGAGAAAGATATTTGACGCAACAAATCACCAAGACAACTCCCCTTCTTGCACATGTATATCTGCAAGTTGAATATTGTTTAACATTCCCTTCTCCTAACAAATGTTGTTTCGTTTATACATAATCCCATACTACAAAGCATGTGATTCTCTAGAGGGATATTGGAACATAGCTCTGAAGATGAAAGTTGCATTGTCTCATTCTTCAAATGATGTGGCCCACAAATTAAAATACAACTCTTACAACCGTTGTTGTCACTATATACCCATTAACAATCAGCTGATCAACGACTATTATCCTAACATCTACCGACTTTTATCCTTAAGCGAAATTGGGGCAGGATGCAAATGCATGTCTAACGTAAACGTGTTTCAATAAATCCATCGTGTCTATCATCATTTTGACATTTTATTTCCAAGTTTTAGATTCGAAAATTGGTCTACCTCAGCATCTATTTGGACCCTCGTCGCTTGCACACCAGCTAAACAGTCAGGGCATGCACCATAACATATTATAAACCAGCTTGTGGCGGTATAAAGCCAGGGATAACCCATTATACATCACCTTACTCAGTACCGAAACTGTCAACTGTTAGTTATTGTTGTCATTAGAAAAAGGGCAGTTTTGTACAATCACATTGATGTAATTCTTTTTACCTTTATGTAAAAGGGTAGATTGGTACTTTCATAAACCCTAGATCTAGAAATGGGAAGAACAGGGGAGAGACAAAAACATTCTCTTTTCTTTTTATTTCTGATGACTCAAATCAAATGACAACAGGCCCTGACCTTTTGTTTGTTTGGTCTCCGGCCAATTACACAGAAAGTACCAATCTACCCTTTTACATAAAGGTAAAAAGAATTACATCAACGTGATTGTATAAAACTGCCCTTTTTCTAATGACAACAATAACTAACACCCCCCCTCAAGCTGGGCTAGCAAGCTGTCCAAGGGAAGAAATCTGAAGACGAGACACTAATGAATGAAATGTGGGAGCATCAAGAGCCTTGGTAAAGAGATCTGCAAGTTGGTGTTGGGACTGAACTGGTAGCAGCTTGATGAGGCCAGCTTGAACCTTCTCTCGAACCAAGTGACAGTCAATTTCAAAGTGTTTTGTGCGCTCACGGAACACCGGATTTTGGGCAATATGAATGTCACTTTGGTTATCACAAAAGAGAGCTGTAGGAGAAGTGGTTGTCTGCTGCAAGTCTGCCAAAAGAAACCGAATCCACAATATTTCACAAACAGCACTAGCCATGGCACGGTATTCAGCCTCAGCTGAGCTTCGAGCAACAGTAGTTTGCTTTTTTGATTTCCAAGAAACCAAAGAAGACCTTAGGAACATGCTAAAACCTGTAACAGATCGTCTAGTTGTCTTGCAACCCGCTCAGTCAGAGTCTACAAAACCACTAAGAGTCAGGGATGTATCAGCATCATAAAAGAGGCCTTGGGAGGGGTCTTTCTTGATGAACCGCAGAAGCCTGTGTGCAGCCTGAAGATGCAAGACAGTGGGGCAGTCAAGAAATTGAGACAATTGTTGGACAACAAATGACAAATCAGGCCTGGTTTTGGTGAGATAAAGAAGCTTCCTAATGAGGCTCCTATATCCTGTGTTATCTGGTAAAAGTTCAGAATCCCCGGCTGTAAGCACTGTCTTGGAACACATAGGAGTGGAAAGCAGGCTTGGCTAAGAAACCATAATGTTCTAACAAATTGATGCCATAATTTCTTTGAGACAGACAGATCCAGTGCCAAGTTATGTCCACTTCTATGCCCAAAAAATATTTAAGATCACCAAGATCTTTGAACTGAAAAGTATAGTGGAGGAAACTTTTGAGAGCAGAAATGGCGATGATATCATCTACATACACTATAAGAGCCAAGAAGGAGCTCCTTGTACCCTTGAAGAACAGGCTATAATCATGCTTGGATTGGACAAAACCTTGAGATTGAAGAGCTGATGTGAGTTTGCTATTCCACTGCCTACTGGCCTGTTTCAGGCCATAGAGTGATTTTTTTAAATGGCAAACTTGATTAGGTTGCTGTGATTGGAACCCAGGTGGCAATTTCATGTACACTTCCTCCTTCAAGTCACCATGGAGGAAGGCATTGTTGATATCTAGTTGTTTAAGGTGCCAACCTTTAACTGCAGCTATGGCTAGTAAAAGTCTCACAGTGGTGATCTTAGCCACGGGGGAGAAAGTTTCTTCATAGTCTACCCCATAAGTGTGTGTGTAACCTTTGCCTACAAGTCTAGCCTTGTACTTTTTTATTGACCCATATGGTTTATATTTAATTTTGTAGACCCATTTACAGCCCACTGGTTTCTTTCCAGGTGGCAAAGACACAATATCCCATGTGTGATTGGCTTCTAAGGCTGTGATCTCCATTCCCATGGCTTCCTTCCATTGTGGGTGAATAATAGCCTGGTTGTAACTCCTAGGTTCCTGTTCAGTATCAATGTAAGAAGGTGAAGCATTGCTGGTTGGAGGGTGATAAGAGGCTTTACTGCTTACTTGGGCACACAGATATTCATCTAGATAAGCAGGGACATGTCTTGTTCTAGATGATCTTCTGATTGTGGGGACTGGTGGTGGATCTGTGGGTGATTGAGAACCAAGTCCTTGGGGCATTTCATCTACAATAGGAAGTGGCTCATTCACAATAATGTCATTTGGATAGGTCGATGAAGCAAGGAGAGGGACTGTTGTATGAGCAGGTTTTTGGGGTCTGTGATGTAAATGAAAGTAGGTTTCATGGAACACTGTATCTCTTGAGATAAATATTTCCCTAGTGTGATAATCAAGAAGTGTAACAGCCTTTTGTGTTTTTGAGTTCCTAGATACACTGCCTAACCTACTTACAGGATCGAATTTGTGTCGGTTTTGTTTGAGGGTGCATGCATATACTAAGCAACCAAAGACCTTGAAGTCTTCATATGTGGGAGGTTTCTAAACATGATTTCATAAGGTGTCTTACCCTCAGTGCGAGGTGTTGGTAGGACATTTATAATATCGGTGGCATGTTGTGTGATAACCCCAATAACTAATAGGAAGGTTGGCTTGGAATCTCAAAGTGCCCCTTCGTACATTGCAAAGGTGTTGATGCTTTCTTTCAACCACCCCATTTTGTTGGGGTGTACCTACACAATTAGTCTAATGCGAAATTCCCACATCAGTATAGTATGCTTTGAGATCAAATTCTCTCCCATTGTCTGTCCTAAGTGTTTTAACAGTGGTATTATGTTGATTCTTCACAAATTTAGAAAAACTTGGGACCAAATCAATGACTCCATTATTTCGTAACAAATAAATCCAAGTGTGTCTAGAGAAATCATCTACCACTTTGTTAAGAAGTACCTATGACCATGGGATGGTTGGTGTGTGATATGGACCCCAAATGTCCATGTGCACAAGCTCAAAACAAGCACTAGTGCTACTTTGTCTCAAAGGAAAAACATTCCTTTTCTGTTTGGCTAAATGACACACTTTGGACATCTTGTTTTATTCTGACTACTAGAACACGATAAGTGCAAATTGTTAAGGATTTTATTTGACAAGTGACCCAGCCTGTAGTGCCACATCATGCCCTCTGGTATCACATCTTGCACACAGCAACTTATTCTCTGTTCTTTAGGATTTGAATCAAATCTGCCCCCGGGTAGGAAACTGGGTTCCGTTGTCACGTTTTCACTCGGCCAATTTTACCCTCCGGTTTTTCTATTAACGAGTTCATAACTTAATTACGAGGTGTCAATTCATAATTAGATTATGAATTCTTTCAAGTCAAACTTTATCAATAGAAAAGATTCAATTAACTCAATTTTATTCAATTTTACTTAGAAAAACATTCCTTTACCGAAAAGATCGAAATAAAAGCGATTACATAACTTTGGCTAGTTATTAGATTTAGCCTACTAACATTATACTAAAAGATAAAAGACAAAACAAACATAAATACTTTAGGAATTTTACCCGATTACAACGATTGAATCGGAAAATTTGTATTCTTCCGGATGCTACAACAACTTCAACAACATTGATCTTCCGATAATTTCTCGAGCATTATAACGATACTACTTTATTTATGGCATAAGGCCTATATATATACATACTACTACTACTAAAAAGAGGTGAAGAAAATATATTTGGTACCCCCTTTATGTGCCTCGCAAGTCGCTTTCATTTATAGGCATATTTTCCCAAGCGGATCGATCCGAGAAAGGGCGGATCGATCCGGGAATAAAAAATCTTATCCCGAGATTATTCTCTGCGGGGCCACATCTTTGGGTAATCATGATGTTTCCTCGGATCGATCCGAAGTAAATCGGATCGATCAATATAATATTTCAAATCAACAATCATTACTTTAACTACACAAATTTCAATATAACTTTTCAACT